>CM076584.1:1638401413-1639048515 GCA_034641835.2 Pinus albicaulis
TATTTTTTAGCTATATATACTCATAGCTTTAGTTACTCTATGTTTTCCAGATCTAGATCTGCAGATCTGACATTTTGCACTTGTACCTTCATGAAACCCTTGCCGGGTCATTTCTATAATGTGTAAAAGAGGTTTTTTTTCCATTTTTCTCCATGATTTGATGTAATAAACTCCATATATGTTATTTCCATCATATGTCATTATAAACCCTCATAAAATAACGTTGTAAATGCTTCAGTAAATTTTGCATAAGCTAAGTCATGGGATTTGGGCCTTTTTTAGCCATATCAGGACCCGGAGATCTATTTAACTTAGCTAGTGTGATTTGTTTTGCTAAAAATTGGTATGTGAGTCCCATATGACATATTATAATGGATCCCACCATTATTTTCCTCTTTTATTACGCAAATAGTTAGGAATAATGTTTTTGGATCTTATTTCGCTGCTTTTCCCCAACTTTAGGATCATAAAAGGAAGTATAAGTTGTTGTTGTAACTTTAATTGATGTGTATGTGCTTTTAACACATCATATGAACTATAAAAAAATTTAGAATATCTTCAGATATTCTTATTTTTGTATAAATTCCCTATTTTGGGATATTGCAGTGGTATCAAAGCATGATCTTTGGCTCAGCCTATGAGTTCCAGATATCAGAAGGAGAAATATCAGAATGATAAAGAGAATGAGCTTGATCTCATAAATTTTTAGATCCAATAAGAACCTCCCCAAGGAGGTTAAGCAGATGAAGAGTTGCAGTGAAACTCCTAGAGAGTTTCAAGAAGTGGAAGAGCCACGCACTTCCTATTCTCAAAGAGGAGAAGACAAGAGACATAGAGGGCACTTGGAATCTGAAATTATAAGTGGATACCTTGCTGAGTAGCAAGCTAAACCTAGAGCCTTCAAGGAGACTCTAGCTTTACCATAGTTCATTCAGCTAGAAGAAGAAAGGAGACTTTACAGCCATG
Organism: Pinus albicaulis; assembly: GCA_034641835.2. NCBI lineage: Eukaryota > Viridiplantae > Streptophyta > Pinopsida > Pinales > Pinaceae > Pinus > Pinus albicaulis. The sequence continues at coordinate 1,638,402,380 of CM076584.1, forward strand.
GAATGATGAGAGGCAATAGATTCCTATTGTCCACTTTTGATGGGTCACTCACATATGCAGAAAAGACTTGGGTGATGAGACTAGAGGATTTATTCCTACTACATATAGTAGTAGAAAGAGAGGCTGTAGAAATTGTAGCACTGCACCTTGAAGGTGAAGCAAACACTTGGTGGTTCAGCCATTTGAGCCATGCAAGAGTGTCTACTCTTGCTGAGTTTTCTCAAAAGCTAATTAGGAGATTTGGGGAAGGAAGATCAGAAAAAGAGACACCCTCACCACCACTCGAGAAAGCATGTACCAGAACTATCACAAAATTGGAGGATCAACCTTCATGTACAACATTGGAGGAAGCCAACATAGTTGAGGAAGAAACTCTTGCTTCCACATTTCACCAAAGTATGCTTAAGCTTCCATCTCCTGTCATTTCAGAAAATATTATGGAGGGATCTACATTATTGTATACTGTTGATTTAGAGCAATATAATGGCACTGCGCTGTATAGGAGCAGTGATGAAGAGAGGAGGACCCATTCTTTATGGGAGCATTCAAATGGCAGCTTCATTCATGAAGCAATGGTGGATGGAATGATAGACGGTAGACATCTTGAAATGAGAAACCCTTTCTCCTTTATCGATGACCCTTTATCAATGAGCACTCCCCAGCTCAGAGAGAAACTTCTACCTATAGGAGATCCAAAACCTTATTGGTTTTAGAAGGCTATTGATGGGAAGAAGGTCTCATGGAGAGATCTCCTGGGAGGTGCACTTCAACACATCATGAAGTGCAAAGTTCTTCAATAGTTTGGGGAGGGTTTCCCCTCATCACACTTGGATCCTTATGGATTCAAGAAGGACATTGAGGAGAGATCTTCTCTAGAGGATCTCCAAGGAGTTGCATTTCAACATCCCATGAAATGCAAGAGAATAAATCTGATTTGGGAGGATGATAGTTTTCCTTGGGAGAATGCTAAGGGAGAACATGATGAAAGGCACCCACATGTGGATGGATGGGTGTGGATGATGAGCAAGAAGCTAGAGAGCTACTTGCAAATCTATGATACTGCACAGCAGGAGGCTTGGTTGCGTTGGGTGCTCTTGAAAGAGTTTGGTCATCATCCTCTTTCTAAGGGTATGTGGAAGGATACTTGCATCATGGAGAAGAAAAGAGTATGGATGCATTGTGTTGATATGACATTCTTCACCATGTTTCCACTACACGTTTTGTATGATGGAGGTATGAGGAGGCAGTAAAAACTTTTGTTGCTTGGGTTATTTTTGGGAGAGCAAGGGTAGATTTTCTCTCACACTTTGGATGATGTTGCAGGAGTAGAAGGTGGCACTATCATGGTGCAAAGGGGCTACTCCTTGGCCTTATATGTTCAAGAGGTACTTCCACCTTGGAGGAACCTCTTATGTGTAGCAGCATTATGGGAGATGCCTTTGACATTGTGCATGTTAAATAATGGTGTTATGAGTTGGAAAGAGCCTATTTGCATGGGCCAACAACGTTGTCACCTTGGGGGTTGGATTTATTGATTGAGTTTCCCCAAGATCACTTCACATTTGATGCACTTGGTAAACAAGGAGGGGGTGAGAAAATTGTTTTTGCATTTATTGATTGTCTAATACAATATTGCATGATCTTACCATTTCTATGTAGTGCACTGCTCCACAAGAGGGCAAGTTTTTCATTTGGTTTCATGGTCAATTTTGGGCCAATGTATATGATGGAGACAGCCATCTCTTACATGACCTTGGGCAAGTATGTTTTTATTACATGTATGATCAGCCATTGTACCTAACCAATTACTATTCATTATCAGACTTGATGACATACATAACTATCCATGTATTAAGAAACAAATGCCATACTATTTTCTGAAGCAACAGTTTGGGAAACTGCGCTGCAACTACATGGGAAACTGTTGGTACTTCCTTGCACCACATGAAACCTTTAGTATTTCCCTCCTTTTGATGTTGATAATGATCTATTTTTCTGATATTTTTCTTATCTCTATTGAGAGCATGATGGGGAGAGAGACACATGGGATGGATGTGTCCTTTTGGGAAGAGGATTCCCACATTTTCTGCATTGCATGTTCTAATGGGAGCATGGGAGGAGATATGGCCACCACAGTAAAACACTTGTTTTTTTTTGAGGTGGGTCATGTGATTGATGGGATGCCATATGGTGATGATTTCCTATCCATCACATATGGGATGATTTGGGCAAGATTGATTCACAGCGTTGGAGAGGAGATCTTTGGATATCTAGTCTTCATCTTGCCACTTGAGGGCAATTGTTTTGCAGCCCAAGTTCAGCATATAATATACAATTATCATAAGTGGAGAGGAAGACAACGTGGGGTAAGCCATATTGCCTATCATGTTCAGCTATTCAGCCCACCTCCTTTTCAGGAGCCTAAGGTGGGGGAAAATTTTCTGGGGTTGCCATGGTGGGATGTGGCTCACTTTGTATGGATGATTGCTTGGGGATGGAGCTTCCACTTGGGGAAAGGTGTTTTCCCAATATTTTTCAGTCTCCATGCCTTGGGAGGCAACTCTTTAGTTCTATCCTTGCAGTTTCTTGAGGAAAAGCAACATTTGGGAGGGGAGGACTGTAATATTCCAAAATTTTCATGTAGCAAATTGGAATATTAAATTTTTCTAATCTCACTTAGGAGATGAATAAATGGGTAAGGAGGCCCATGCATAGTAAAAATATGAATAAAATCCCTCATTGTGTGGGAAGGGATCAAGGTAGAAGCTGGATTTTACACTCTCATGTGTGAATAGGGACAAATGCAGGTGGACAAGGTCAATTTTGACGAAGTCAACAACGCAGGTATGAGAGGAGGAGATCATCCATAGAGACAGTGCAGTGAAAGTGGGAGGAAGATTCCTTGGTGAAGGAAACCCTAATGAGTAGGGCCCAAGGAAAGAAGGCTCACACATGTTTAAAAGGAGGGCAAGGAAGCCATAAAAATTTTATGCTTATGATTTTATTTTTATCTTGAAGAATATTTTCTTTCTGTAACTGTTTAGTTGAGATTGTTGTGCTGCTTAGCACAAGGATTTCCCGTTTAGGAATCCTTCTCCTTTCTTGAGAGGCCTCTTGAAGGAGTGTATTGATTTTCCTCACATCCAGGCTTGAGGCCAAGAATCCTCCTTCAGCTATAGCATTATTTCTACAATAGTAAAATGTTGTGTTGCAGGGTGTTGCAGTGAGGGTTCACAACACCTCTTCCAACACTTGTTTTTAGGAGGAGGAGGCTCTCTTTCCTTTGAGATATCGGTGGGGAAGAATTCCATAGTAGTATTTCACATTTGGCACTTGGAAAAATTACTCCCAACATCTACAACACATTCCTTTGCAGGAACTGTGTCTTTCTTTGTAGTGTTGCAGTGTGAGGGTCAATCCCCTCAATCTTGAGCTTGTTTCTCAAGGAAAGGGCCAACCCTTCTCCCGAAAACCTTGTAAGAAGGATTATCCTTAATTTTATATATTTTTCAGCTGTATATACTCATAGCTTCAGTTATTTTTCATTTTCCATATCTATATCTGCATATCTGACAGTTTACACTTGTACCTTCATGAAGCCCTTGCAGAGTCATTTCTATAATGTGTAGAAGAGGATTTTTCTCCATTTTTATCCATTATCTGATGTAATAAAATCCATGTATGTTATTTCCATCATATTTCATCATATACCCTCATAAAATCACACTATAAATGCTTCAGTAAATTCTGCATAAGCTAAGTCATGGGATTTGGGCCTTTTTGAGCCATATCGAGACCGGGAGATCTGTTTAACTTAGCTAGAGTGATTTTTTTTTGCTCAAATTTGGTATGTGAGTCACATATGACATATTATAGGGTAACCCACCGTTATTTTCCTCTTTTATTATGCAAATATCTAGGAATAACATTTTTGGGGCTTATTTTGCTGCTTTTCCCCAACTTTTGGATCATAAAAGGAAGTATAAGTTGCTGCTATAACTTTAATTGATGGATATGTGTTTTTAACACATCATATGAAATATATCCAAGTTTATAATATCTTCAAATATTCTTATTGTGGTATAAATTCCCTATTTTGGGATATTACAAAGATATTATCTTGAACGAAATATTTAGCTGATGAGATATCTTCATTGCACTTTCTTCAAGTCAAATGTTTTATGATAAGGTCCCTTGACCTGCTGGAGGAGTAAAAATATCCAAAATTTCCTTTAAACTGCTTCAAAACCTTCCCAAACAGCTTGCTATGCAAATAGGGAAGTTTCATAGCGAGCTTTCGTAACGTCCAAAAAATAGCTTTTGCACTCAAAAAATTTTCTCCTTTGCTATTCCATGGTGTCCACCAAGATATGACACCTCACCACCATTAAAATACCTCCTTGAAAACTGCAAAAAGTTCTTTTGGAAGCAAAAATGTTGCTACAGAAATTTTCGCAGCGTTTTCCTGGCTTTAAGCCTGGGAAACGCTATGACACTGTGAAATACTGCAGCATTTCTAGATTTCAAAATTTTATCCAAAAAGTGACCTCCATCTATTCAAAGCTGGTCTTTAGCATGCCATGAACCTTCTAAAAACATTCAAACTCAACTTAAGACCCTTTAGGTGTTTCTTCTTCATTAATGATTAGTTGAGCTATGGGCTCCTCAACCATAGTCATCTTTAAGCCCTTCTTCTCCAACTCTTCATGAATCAATTCTGATTTCTCTTGAACGTCTTTGACTTGGTACTTAAGTGTCCTGTTCTTATATTTCAAGTGCAGGTTCATTTTTCTGATATGCTTCACCTCTCCTCTCAATGGCTGAGTCCATTTGATCAATTGTTGTGTGTTAACTAAGGTCTTTGACACACCATTAACCTGCTCTTCCCAAATTTCTTTCATTTTATCAAAATGTACCTTATGAATCTTGTGCTTCCTTGCCTCTTTCTTCAAAACTGATATTTCATCATTTTCCAGCTTCAACTTCTCCTTAAGGACCTCAATCTATGTTTTTTCAATAATTTTCTCTTTTCCTTTCCTTTGTTTAATGACTGATTCTTCTTTTGCAGGTGAGGAAAGGTCAATGATGCTTGGTGGTGGCTGGATAGTTTTAATGACCTTATAAGTTTCTTTACTACTTTCCAAGAGTTTTCTAGCATGTCATGTCATTGGTTTCCTAGCTTGAAACATGAATCCCACATCCTCACCTTCAAACTGTAACTTCTTAGCTGTCTTGGCTTTATTGAGCTTCTTTCCTCCCTCATCTATATCTTCAAATTGGACTATACAAGTTTCTTCAATATCAATAGCATTCAGAATGTCTTCAAAGTTACCCTTAGCCACTGTTTGGCTTCTTGTAACCCTCTTGCTACTATGTTTTCTCACTGTTGGCTTTTGTTTTGCAGGTGTAACAACCGGTGTATCAACTTTCTACAATGGCTCTGTCTCCATGATCATTGGCTCACTTTGCGCTGCCACTGAAGGTGATGGTATGCCTCTAGGTTTAGGAGTTCTTTTAGGAGTGATGGAATCTACTTCAAAACCACTAACAAATAGAAAATATGACCAGTATTTTCCTAATCTCTTTAACTCTTCTAGTACTAGCAACTTGATTAAACCATGATGAAAGAGTGAGGTTTCATTTCCTTCAGATTTAGCTTCAACTTTGTCGGACAATTTAGCTAAGCTTCTGTATAAGTAAAAAGATAAATCAAGAGGCCTCTTAACAAAAAATGTAGCAAACACTTGAGGTGTTAGGAATAAACCATATGATAGCTCCCTTCACAGGTGAAGTACTTATGAATGATTAGCAACATCTTTGAGAAGTTGGTTTTCATGTAGCTCCTTGGGATGGCATTTGTGATATCAATCTCACTATGATCTGGCTTGATAAACTCCTTACCTTCCTACATGGTGAAATTGAAGCCTTTGAACCATTTTTCTCCTCCTCTAGGGATTAATGTTGCTGCTGTAATGGTCTCTGGTGTTACAGCGAGGTTCAACATTCCCACCTTTGAAGTTGTCCCATTGAAACTGATGGCAAGCTCCTTAGAAACCTGCACATGGAATCCTTGCAATATTTGGAAAAAATGCAAACACTCTGTTCTTTTGAAAACTTCTAAGGAATTTTGGTCTTCATTCAGAAAATTCATGTCTGATGGCTCATATCTAAGGCAGTGGCCCCCTTTTTTGGTCTTCCTCTTTTCAGCCATGGTGCTTTTATACCTTCTCTGCTTCGCTTGATCAGTGACACCTACAACTTTTCAAAATTCCAGCAACCAACTTGGCTTGGTGAAATATCTCTCCAGGACTCAATATCATTCAAATATGGAGTGGAGAATGACAAATGACTCAATTGGATAATTTTTTAAAGTTTCGATGATAATCCATGGATTAATCATGAATAATTTTTTAAAGTTTCGATGATAATCCATGGATTAATCATGAATCATACATGCTAAAAACAGTAATAATGACCTCAGCCATGACCATTGTACCTTGATTTAACCCTAACTGACTCGAATGACATCCACCCTAGCACCTGATTTGAAAAGACAGATAGAAATACCTCTTTTTGTAGCATAGTTAGTGTATTTCCTGGCAGTTTCGCTATGAAAGTATTAGTAGTTTCGTAGTGAAAACTTCCTTTTTACTGTGTAATTCGCTATGAAAACAGAAAATCTTGGCTAAAGTGACCTTTTCAAATTTAAAAGCTTGGGAAATGGAATTTCAGCAAATGATGACTGATGAGACATGATGTGACTTAAACGGGGGTGGGTTTGGACCTTAGGATAGGCTAATATGAAAAAAATCAAATTTTCCTAATGAACTCTATGACCATACCTTTGACAAATGGACCTCTAAGACTATGTCAAATGATGTTTCACTTTTTCTGAGTGATAACAGTGGTTCCACTTGGGATGGTGTGCCCTTGTGGTACACCAAAGAACTTGTAGTTCCAGTGCTATCCATCTTCTTGGAAACAAAAAATATGAAATTGGCCAAGCTTTCCTTCAAATATACAATGGAATGAAAGATCAGTATAACTTAAGAGTAATAGTGCTGCAAAAACCTCCCATTCATAGGCCCTCCAGCACAAGGTTGTCCATCCATCTCCTGCAGTATGTAAGTGTTGTTTCCATGAAATTTAGCCACTTTGAATGGACCTTTCTAGATATTCTCAAACTTACCATGTGTTAGCACCCAATCTGAACCTCAGGCTGAAAAGGCAAATCAGGGTAACAACTAAACCACGCTCAGCCTTGTAGCTAGCCCTACAAGGACAGGAGAGGGCTCTCTCCGTAGAATAGACATTCAATAACACAATAATAAACTGATTTTAGGCTAGATATATGACTGTGAAAGGGGTTTTGATAAATGACCGAAATTTTTCAGGGATGTATGGGACTCAAGGACGGCATGAACTGAGGAATTAAATCAGGATACAGGGTATTTCATGGGGCAAGATAGGCAGGAGACTTAGCAATCTAGTTTGAGATAAGATGGAGTGGAAGGACTGTTGAGAAGCTGAAAAGGGCATAATAAATGGATCCTTTTCAAACAGAAGAAAATACACAGAGTATGAATGATTCCCCAAGGCAGAGCATATAAAATGGATTATACATTTCTAACTTGAAAACATTCAACTAGAAATGTTTATGAATGAATGTTGCAACATAACAATGTACATATGAAACACAAAGAAGAGACATATGCTAAAACTCATACCACATGAATCCCACAAATAAGAGCTGCATCACTTTATTAATTCCCTGCCAAACTGTATAATGGAGCGCAGAGCTCGCTGCCACACTATTCCCCTCTTCTGAGTTTTCAGACCTCAGAGTTTCAACCCCTTGCAAATGATTGGAATTTACAATAAATAGAAAAAATTTGTGGGAATATAGATCGATGGGAAGAGGAGGAATCATAACTAGAGATGGAAGACCAAGAGTTCATAATCTTCTCGTAAAGGAAGAGCTGCGTTACATTATTCCTCTTGAAATTTTCGGATATCCAATGCGGAGGAAAAACCTGTAGCATGGATCCTCTAGAATCATTGCTGAAGATGCGACTGTTACATTTCTGTTTCTTCAGCCTCAGACGTTCCACTTTCCATTATTTCTTGATTCTCTGACTTTTTAATAAAATACTGCAGAAATAGAACACAATAAAAATATATGCTTTGTGAAGGGAAACCATATTTTGTATGGGATAGAGGAGGGAAAGGAGGTGGAATCTGCATTATAATCGCAATCGGAATGGAGCGGGGGGGGCAGGCGGATTGACATATTACAAATATGCGATGCGATGGGGAGGAAGGCCTTTGTAATAAACAAATATAACCAAAGTTTTGAATTAAAAAAGGGCTAGGCCTTTTATTTATGAACGAGCGGAAGTACTGATGGTGGGACCCAAGGACGAATCACAATCGCAAATCAGAATGGGAGAGTAATTGCAATCGGGAGGCAGGGATGTGCGATTAAGAGATTAGACGTGGGCCGTCCGATCGATGGGGAAGATTGACGGTTGTGGGTTAATCGGGGGCGAGCCATTGACGGGAGTCAATCAGAGGTGGGATTTAAAACAATGCGATTGGAACATTCCGATTGGCAGAGGGCCGTTGGATTAAATGATGAGATCGACGGCTCTGGTGTAATCGGGAGTATGTCAATCGGAGGGTGTCAATTGGAGGGGGATTTATGGAATCTCCGATTGCGATGGTGCAATTGGATGTGGGCCATCCGATTGGACTGGGAGATCAACGACTGAGGGATAATCGGAAGCAGCAAATCGAGAGATCGGAGGGGAACTTGCAATCGGGGAATGATGCAGTGCAATCGATCCGAGGGAGGGGTGCGATTGATCGGTCGGAGGTCGCAAGACTTGCGATGCGAGCAATCACATCAGAGATCTTTGTGATTGGTTAATCGGGACATACGAATAAACGTTGTGATTTTCATAATATCAAACTTTATAATAAGGTTTTTGGGGATGGAAAAGGGGGAAGTGGTTTATACAAATTTTTTATTATACAGTTCTAAGGCATGGAGGGGAAGTGGTTATGTAAATCACATTTTTGTTTTAAGAAATTCATAATGCGAGTTTTTGATCGGGAAGGGGAAAAAGGGGTTTTTTAAAGGGAATTGAACATAAAGTTTAAAGGATAAATGGGAAAAAGGGAGGGGGCTTAGGGAATAGAGGGCCTTTACTTCACTTAAGCGTAAAATTCAATCCAGAAGTCAATTTTGAGAGTGTAGTATACCGTTGGAAAGCTATTTCCGGGATATTTCTGATGGATCTACTTTGAAGATGATCTGGTGCCGAACATGCTATGGAAAAATTCTCTGAAGGCAGGGACATAATTTTGTGGAGATAACAGCTTTTGAATTATGACTGAAAGGCAAAGTATCATGCTTTCACCTCAAAACCATGTTTTTGAGGTGAAGCTTGCATCAAACTGAACAAATGATATCTATGATCTTCCTGGTGCTGTGCTTGTATTTATTGACTTCCTCATGGCCTTGATGATATTAATTGACATTTGACTCATTAATTTGACCATGGTGAGACCTTAGAGACCAATGAGACCCATCCTATGACCTATTGATATGATTTTGGGAATGAAAGTGACTAATGACCGAAGACCGTAGGGAAGAAAATAAGCAAGTACCTCATGAGAGGAAACTGATAAAAATCACTACCATCAATGAATCCATGACCTAGCAGAATGGTGAAATTTATCCGGTATGAGACACCTAATATGAAAATGCAAAAGAGAAATTTTGATCACTGATGGCAGTGTGACTAAACTAACACTAACATTGTCTCCAATGGGGATGGTAGCTCTTTGGAGGTGCTAAGAACACCGTACACCAAGTAGCCTTATCCATTGGGCATGGAGTCAAAAATACTGAAAAACTGACACAATGCAGACTGATCCTGACTCAGGACTAAGACTGAAAAACTAAAATAAAACACCATACACAAATCATCCAAGTCTTATAGCCTTCACCCCGGGCCCCAAACTTCAATGACTATGTACTCTAAACTCTGATAAACATAACATGGTATATACAATGCTGATGACATAGGTTCTGATCCTTTGTTTTCAAAAATGGTAGTGCTTCAAAAGCCTACCATTTACTGCTCCTCCAAGGCAATCTTGGCCATCCATTTCTGAAAGCAAGAAGGCGTTCTGTCCTCTATATGCTGAAATTCTGTATGGTCCTTTCCACAGATTGTCGAACTTACCATGCTTCCCTTTCTTTTCATTTCTGGCATCCCATTTCAACACTATATCATCCAGCTGAAACTTCTCTGCTTTTTTCTTCCTGTCATAGATATTTTTAATTTTATCCTGCAACCGAATAGCATTCTATGACACTTCCTCTCTTGTCTACTGAAGGTGGATCATTTGATTGATCCTTCGTTGATTTTCATTGTCCTCGCCACCAGCTTCTTGCAATAATCTCATAACTGGGACTGTAAGGGATGTCGGAAAGACAACGTCAGTACCATAAACCAGCTGAAATGATGACATACCTATTGATCTTTTACTGCTGACTCTGTCTGTAAACAATGTGTTGATGAGTTTTCGGTGCTAATTTCTTTTGTTTGCCTCCAGCATTTTCTTAATTATATTCACTAGTGATTTGTTAGAGGACTCAGCCAGGCCATTTCCTTGTGGATAATACGTTGTCGAATGGCCCAACGCGATGTTGTATTTGTCACAAAAATCGATCATTTTCTTCATCTGAACGTGGCTGCATTGTCTGTTACGATTTTGCATGGGCAGCCAAAACGAGATAAAATATTCGATTCCAGGAATTGAATGATTACCGTGTCTTTTTCTTGCCTGGCTGGGACGGCCTCGATCCATTTCGTAAAGTAATCTGTCCCTATCAATATCCATCGGTGCTGTGCTGAGGATGCGGGATGAATTTCTCCAATGAAATCAAGCCCCCACTGCTGAAAGGGTGCGTTCACTGAAACTTGTTTCAAAGGGAGTGGAAGCAATTTTTTCTTTCCTTGGAAGATTTGGAATTCATGACATTTCATCACGGTCTTATATAAATCAGAGAATAATGTGGGCCAATAATATCCTGATCTCAATATCTTGTTGGCTGTAGTCTTCCAAAACAAGTGATCGCCACAGTCGCCTTTATGAAACTCGTGCATTACCTTCTGCGCTTATTCTTCAACCAAACAATTAAGCAGAACGCCTCCCGGATCTTTCCAATACAGAGTGTTGTCTAAAATGCAGTATTTTGCGTATTTTAGCTTCAGATATCTACCTTTACTCTTGTACATGCCCGTAGGAGGTGACAAATGCTGAAGGACATAGATGATATCTGAATACCATGGGGACTGTAGAAAAATATCTGCAATTGGAACCAGTAAACCTTCATCTTCCTCTTCTGCCACTGCGGTTACAAATTTTATATCTAAGGCGTCCAGATTTGATTGGGCCATCAATTTCGCCAAGCCTTGGCCTTTGATTAACTTCATGGGCTTGATCTCTAGATCGTACTCCAACATAGCTGCTATCCACTTACATCTCCGACCTTCTGGGTCAGTTTGCATTAACACATATTTCACCGCGGCGTTAGGAACATATGCTATAGTATGTGAATGTAGGATGTAGACCCTGAAATCCTTCAGTGCCTTGCTGAGAGCCAATGCCTGTTTTTTGATAATATTGTATTTAAAAGCAGTGTCTCTAATAGTCCTACTAAAGAAGGAAATTGGCTTTTCTATCTTGTCTCTCTTTTGCATTAAAACAACGGCCAAGGTGTGCTCAGATGCAAACGAAAATATTATAAAGCCTTGAGTGTAGTCGGGACTGGTCAAAACTGGGGCATTGGACAAAGCAAACTTTACCAGATTGAATGATTTGATGGCCTCCTCGCTCCATTTAACAGTGCTGTCTTTCTTCAGCATATTAGTCATTTCCCTCAAATGTTCAGCCAGATTGGGTATAAATCGACATAAGAAGTTCATCTTACCATTGAATTCTTGGATCTCCTTTTTGTTTCGTGGAAGGTCTATGAGCTGAATTGCCTCCACTCTGGTTGGATCGATGCGAATACCATATTTGGAGATGATATGCCCCACTAGCTTGCCTTCATCCATGGCAAAGAGACACTTCTTGGGATTGAGAGAAATTCCAAATTTTCTGCATCGCTAAAAAAAAACTCTCAAATGGTGCAAATTCTCATCATTTGATCCTGAAAACACTGTCAAATCATCTAAATAAACAACCAAGAAAACATCTTTTTCATTTGCAAAAGCGATGTCCATTGCACGCTGGAAAGTAGCTTATGCATTCTTCAGTCCAAAAGGAATTTTGGCATACTGGAAGGTTCCCCAGGGTGTTTTGAAGGCATTTTTATCTTGGTCCTTCCCATGCACCAAGATTTGGTTGTAGTCTGAGTAGCCATCAAGTAGTGACATCCTGGATGCTCCAAATACTCTCTGTAGAATATGGTCCATTTTCGGAAGTGGATAATTATCCTTCAAGGAGGCCTTATTCAAGTTCCGAAAATATATACACAACCTTATCTCTCCAGTCTTCTTACACACCGGGACCAAGTTCGAAATCCAATCAGAAAATCTGATAGGAACTATGATTCCCACTTTGTACAGCCTGTTTACCTCCTTTTCAATTGATGGCAGCAGCTTTGGATTTATTCTTCTCTGCTTCTGTCTGAATGGCTTTTGATCTGGCTTGATAGGAATATTATGCTGGATTATGTTTTTATCATACACTTTCAAGTCTGAATAATCCCACGCAAATACATCAGAGAATTCAGAAAGAAACTCCACGTACTTCTCCTTCACTTCAGGGGACAATGTCTTTGACAATTTGACAAACTTGGGCTGGCCAGCTATTCCGATATTCACATCTTCAACTCCTTTCTCTGTGGGCACCAAGCTTGGCTTCTTTGCAACATCATCCTGATCAAACATCTCCTCTAGAGGTATGAGACCTCTAGGAATTACATTATCTTTCAGCTGCAATATGTCCATCTGGTTTGTTTCCATTTCTTGATCATCAACTGCATACTCACCTTCTATGGGAGTGTCCTTTAATTTTCCATCACCCTGTAAGAATGCATTGATCTCATTATCATCCCAAAATACTTTCCAATACCTTAAATTTTCTGGAATAGCGGGCCTATGTTTGACATAGATTTCAAACTTATTGCTGGAGTTCATCGGAATCTTCAGGTTACTTGCAGTAGTGGCAAGAGAATCAGCAATAATATTCTGCATCCTGGGCACTACTGTCAAAGTGTACTCTAGGAATGTATTCAAAATGTCCAGAACTGCATTTCTATATGCCCTCAGTCTTGGATGTTTAGCTTGGTACTCTCCTTTCACCTGCTTGATTATTAACTCAGAGTCACCATACACAGAAATCCTTTTCGCCTTCAACTTCTTTAAGATTTTGAGGCCTGCGATCAGAGCTTCATACTCGGCTTCATTGTTGGAGCAGTCAAAAGCCAACTTATAAGCACATACTCTAACATTACTAGGGACTCTTTCAGGCTGAAACATAGGACTCCTAACCCATATTCCAATGCCAGCTCCATCCTTACCAACAGCTCCATCAAAATCCATACTCCACAGGCCTTCTTCTTCTTCTTGTAGATGCTGAAATTTAGTTTCTTCCTTCTTTTCACCTTGGCTGATTTCTGGCTTTTCATTATCCCTTTGCTGCTAGCAGGCAGGAGGCTCAAAAGTATTTGCTGCTTTGTCTTTTTCCTGTTTGAGGACTTCTCTGAAATTTTCTGAAATCCCAGGTATCTCCTCCAGTTGTACCAACTGAACGTCTTCATAATTTAAACCACCATCTGAATATAAGACAAAAGACTCTAAATATGTGTGGACCGTATTGATGGGATGATTTAATGGCTTGTCTTTGCTAGTGATCATGTATCTCATTTTCTTTTCCCTATATAACTTTCTCAACTGGCCAAATACGGGGATTGTGGCATAGGAGAAATCAAGCTGTATGGTCCCTTTAAGTTTTCCACCCCAAGACCTAGATAAAAGCATCCCAAACCGTGGTGGGACATCAGCAACAACTACATCCATCAAGACATTTTTGGCTGGGATTTGATCTAAAGACACTACTAAATCTTTGATGAGACCGATACAATGGACCCTACTTGAGTTGAAAGAATACAAATCATGGTACTTTCTAGTAACATCAAGGCCTAACTTCTCCATGACAGCTTTGGGCATCAAATTATGCGAGGCCCCGGAGTCCAACATGGCGTTATGCAAGATAAACTCATGCAACCTAAGACTTAGGTAAAAGGGGGAACTTCATTTTCTTCAGACTCTTGTGTGGCTGGACCAAAAATAAGTTCAGGGTAGTCATCTTCCACATTAACCATATCAGAAAGAGGGACAATTTGCAAGACTTTAGACACCTGAATTTTATACACACTATTCTTCACCAACTCGGTCAGGGGCACAGAAACTTTGAGTTTGGAAATTTCATTTTCTAAATTAAAGGAAGGAGCTTTTTCTACCTCTTTAATGGGAGGGTCTTTCTTCTCTGTTTGCTCCTTCGCTATGCTCTGCTGGCTTTTTCCATTTGCTGTGTTAGTTGCTACAGGTGCTTTGTTGGATGAAGGATTTACCGGCTCTTTTCCTTTCTTCTGTGCCTCGTCCTTCATTTGGAGTTCTTTTCTCTTTTGAATGGGACTAATTGTGACGTTTCTGTTCCTCAGAGAATACTGCCTTTGCTGGGCTGATAGAGCATTCATATACCCTCTCTGGTAATCATCAGATTCTTCTTCTAACACTACGTCATTTTCCAGGATGAAATTTTCGTCCCCTCGAATGTCTGGAGTCGCCGCTGTGTATTCCTCATCTTCTGTGAGGAAAATGGGCTCACCATCAGCTATGAAAAAATGATTGGCTTCAAACAGGGGATCATCGTCATCTGAGTCAGTCCCTTGCACGTAGTTCTGTTGTAACGGTGTTTTAATCTGCTGCTGTGGTGCCGTTTGGTCCTGCGCCCTTTGTTCTCTCTGTCTAATTCTGAATTGCGGCTGTTGTTGTCCTCTAAAATTTGGATTTCTTATTTGGGGTTCAGGTTTGTCCGAAATCGTTAATTGATCAACCATATTTTCCATTGTACGAATTAGTGTGTCCATTTTGTTGTCCGAAGGGGATGCTTCTTCTTTCACCACGACTTTCTTTTCAGTTCTGGCTCGAGCTCTTCTAGCCAGCAGATTAGCTTCAACGTTTACTGCTATCTTTTGCATCTCTTCAAGTGACGGTGGATCTCTTTCACACAGCTAATATGCCATGTCGGCATCAAAACCATCCGGAAAATTTAGCATAGCTGAATCCACAGGAGGTTTGAGGTTAGCTGGAATAGCATTGTATACCACATTGAATCTAAAACAATAGTCTTGCATCGTTTCACCTGCATTTCTTTTAATATTCTCATATTCAGACAGAATTTGGTGTGGATTCCTTTTCACCTCCCACCGGTCTAAGAACTGTGTGTGTAACTCTTGCAAAGTGTGAATAGAGCCTGCTGGTAAAGCTCTAAACCACTTTCTCACTTCACCTCCGAAGCTTTGGACAAACAACCCGGTAGCTACATTCTCTTCTTCCACTTCATGCAAGTCAAAAAAGTCATTCATCTTGTCAACATGCTGCTGGGCTGTAATGCCCTGAGTGGCATCAAAGATAGAAATTTTACTCTGATAATCAACAGGCATATCATTGAGAACCTAAGGCAAAACCAAGGGTGCATATCGGGCAGCCATGACTCTGGGTGGATTTACAACAGGATTTGCAGGATTTAGGGGAGGTGTTGTTGGAGGAGATGATAACTGGGAGTTGACTGAAGGGGATGTTGATGAATTAGGAGGAGGCAATGCTGCTCCTGATGATTCTGAAGGCTCAGGAATATAAGTTGCAGTGATGGACTGAGGTGAATTCAAAATGTAGTCATCAATGGAAGAATTTGCTCTCTGAACTTCAATATCTACAAGAAACTCCGGATCTAAAACCGTGTCTTCAAGTGCAGTTTCAGAATTATTTCTAAACAAAGAAAGCTCAAAATTCTTATCAAAAGAAAGCTCTTCTACAAAAAACCACTCACTAGGCCAAGTATGGGATCTGAGAATAGGTGTAGGATTTAGCGATCCCTCTTGTCTTCTGACTATTCTTGGGATAAGATTTGGATTTTCAAACACAGGGGGAGGATTTGGATCAGGGTTAGCCCTTGTATATCTTCTTGAAGCCAGTGTGGTCAAATTACTACTGTACAATATTTATATCAGCCTAGAAAACTCTGAAATATCATCATCAAGACTTTACAAGAAAAATGTTACTGGGGTGATAAATATTCCATGCAAAAAGTTTGTAATTGCGTCCCCAGTATGGTCGCCAGAGATGTTAGCACCCAATCTGAACCTCAGGCTGAAAAAAGGAAAATCAGGGTAACAACTAAACCACGCTCAGCCTTGTAGCTAGCCCTACAAGGACAGGAGAGGGCTCTCTCCGTAGAATAGATATTCAATAACACGATAATAAACTGATTTTAGGCTAGGTATATAAATGGGAAAAAGAGTTTTGATAAATGACTGAATTTCAGGGATGTATGGGACAAAAGGACAGTATGAAACTGAGGAATTAAATCAGGATACAGGGTATTTCATGGGGCAAGATAGGCAGGAGATTTAGCAATCAAGTTGAAATAAGATGAAGTGGAAAGACTGTTGAGAAGCTGAAAAGGGCATAATAAATGAATCCTTTTCAGACAGAAGAAAATACACAGAGTGTGAATGATTCCCCAAGGCAGAGCATATAAGAATGGATTCTACCTTTCTTACTTGAAAACATTCAACTGGAAATGTTTATGAATGAATTGTGAAACATAACAAAATACATATGAAACATAAAGGAGAGACATATGCTAAAACTCATGCCACATGAATCCCATAAATCAGAGCTGCATCACTTTATTTAATTCCCTGCCAAACTGTCAATGGAGCGCAAAGCTCACTGCTACACTATTCCCCTACTTCTGAGTTTTTAGACCTCAGACCTCAAGCCCTTTGCAAATAATTAGAATTTACAATAAATAGACAGATTTTGCAGGAATACAAATCGATGGGAAGAGGAGAAATCACAACTGAAGATAGAAGGCTGCAGCCAATGTACCTCTCTTCGTAGTCATGTAATGCTTTTACACTGGCCTATGAGAATCAGAGACATTGTAACGTTGTAACGCAAATCTTTTGAATTGTAACTGAAGACACAATAGGTAACCCGATCCTATTTTCCTACTGTTGTAGATATCTTTATTTTATTTTAGGCTCTCGGCCTTTTGACTGTTCGCTTTCCATCTGTCGTTATTCTCTGACCTTCTATAGAATGCTGAAAAAACGAATTTGTGCTTTCGTGAAGGGAAGAATGTATTTAAATGGGAAAAGGGAAGGGAGATGGAGGCGGGAATCATATGAAAATCGCAATCGGGATCGGGAGGTAGGACGTGTTTTAAAGCGCCATACAAAAGTTCCGATGCGATGGAGTACGTTAAAAACCTTTGAAAATCCTTTTATTGCCTTTACAAAGGCATAAATGGCTTTTTATTTAAAAGGGGCGGAAGTAATGTATGGTGGGCCTAGGGGTTCAATCGCAATCGCAACGGAGCATAAGGGATTTGCGATGCGATCGGAGGAGGGGATGCGATTCATTGTGGGCCATCCGATTGGACTGGGATATCAACAGCTGAGGGATACTCGGAAGAGTTTAATCAGAGGAGCGGATCGGGAGATCGGAGGAGAACTTGCGATTGGAATGTCCGATTGGCGGAGGACCGTTGGATCGGAGGGGGAAGATCGACGGTTGTGGGTTAATCGGGGTCGAGCCATCGGCAGGAGTCAATCGGAGGTGGGATTTAAAACAATGCAATTGGAATGTTCCGATTGGCAGAGGACCGTCGGATCGGAGGGGGAAGATCGATGGTTGTGGGTTAATCTGGGGCGAGCCATCGGCGGGAGTCAATCGGAGGTGGGATTTAAAACAATGCGATTGGAACGTTCCGATTGGCGGAGGGTCGTTGGATTAAATGATGAGATCGACGACTCTAGTGTAATCGAGAGTATGTCAATCGGAGGGTGTCAATCAGAGGGAGATTTATGGAAGCGCCGATTGCGATGGTGCAATTGGATGTGGGCCGTCCGATCGGCGGGGAAGATCGACGGTTGTGGGTTAATCGGGAGTGGGCCATCGGCGGGAGTCAATCGGGACATGCGAATAAACATTGCGATTTGCGATGGATTGCGATTGCGATTGTAATGCGGTTTATACATAATATCAAACTTTATAATAAGGTTTTCGGGGATTGAAAAGGGGGAAGTGGTTTATACGGTGGGACTTTATAATATAAAGTTTTTATTATAAAGTTCTACGGGAAATGGAGGGGAAGTGGTTTAATAATAAAATCGCATATATGTTTTTAAACAGTAATTTATAATGCGATTTTATAATCGAAGGGGGGGGGGAAGGGATTTATAAAGGAATATTAAACTTTAATAACACAAATTTTAAAGGGAAAAATGGGGAAATATGGGGTATAAGGGCTTTTACTTCACTTAAGCATAAAATTCAATCCAGAAGTCATTTTTGAGAGTGTAGTATACCATTGGAAAGCTCTTTCTGGGCTCTTTCTGATGGATCTTATTTGAAGATGATCTGGTGCCGAACATGCTGTGGAAAAATTCTCTGAAGGCAGGGACATCACTTTGTGGAGATAACAGCTTCTGAAATGTGACGGAAAGGCAAAGTATCATGCTTTCACCTCAAAACCATGTTTTTGAGGTGAAGCTTGCATCAAACTGAATGAATTATATCTCTGATCTTCCGGGTGCTGTGACTTTGTATTTATTGACTTCCTCATGACTTTGCTGATATTTATTGACACTTGACTCATTAATTTAATCATGGTGAGACCCTAGAAACTAATGAGACCCATCCTATGACTCCACTCGGCGATTTTGGGAATGAAAGTGACTAATGACTCAAGACCATAGGGAAGAAACTTGAAGTACCTCATGAGGGGAAACTGATAAAATCACTACCACAATGAATCCATGACTCAGCGGAATGGTGAAATAATGAAATTTATTCGCATGAGAAGTGAGACACCCAATACAAAAATGCAAAAGAGCAATTTGATCACTCATGGCGGGCAGGATCAGACCGACACTAACAGTGGTTCTACTGAGTTATAGCCAATCCTCCAAGTTGTTTCTATTGAGCAGATTTTCCCAGGCAGGGCCACAATCCCTCAATATCGTTTCTCAATTACTGATGGAGCTCACAAACATGTGGCCTTGATACCTTCAATGCATAATGCCCTTGCAACATTTGGGGAGCTTCAAGTTGGTCCATTGTGCTCCTAAAAAGAGGTAGTTGCACATCCTTCCATCAATCTTTGTATGTTGCAACTTCCACTCCTACCTTCCTCTACTTCCTCTCCATTTGTGTCATTTTTTTCCAACTACTATATTTTCTTTTGATTTTACTTTTCTCTTCCTCTCACAATTCTTCTTTCTTGTAGGTCGCTTTGTGTCATCGAACTTGAAATTATCCAACTTGAAACACCTCTAATGGGCGAGGCAGCCAATATTATTCTTCCTCCGAACAAGTACTAAATGCCACATCAACCTCAAAAAATGCCTCTACCTTGTCGTAAAATTCCTCAATAGGGGACCAAATTGTAGCCTCTCCTATGGATAGCGCTCTTGCTCCAACAACTCTCCCTTTAAAGATACTCAACCCATGGCGGAAATATTGGTACATCAATGTAGGGTTCTCGCAAAAACACCACTACGCCAATACAATAATGCACGTGGCACTGGGAAATCTCTCGGGTTTGACCTTCTAGACTGTGAAGGTGACGAAATACATGTATTTGTGTTCAATGACTTGGAAGGCTCTCTAATGCTATCGTACAAATTGTTCGTCTATAGACAGTATAAAACGACAACATAAAGGTTATTGATCCTAGCTACAATCATTTTAACACACATTAAAAATCCTCCTCTTATTTTCATCGACCGTGATTGAGTACATATGTGAAGATGAATCAATACGTCCCAATAAATTTCATTTCATCACGATCAATTCAATCAATAGTGCAACTATCAACTAAATTTTCAATATTATTGGTCTTGTCAGCACAACTTCTCCTGCAGCGTTTGTACACTGACATGATGACACATAAATCCCTAGGAAATGTTTTTCCTTGCGTGACATGTCTAGTTGTAATATTGATGTCACCTTATGGGGCGCATAGTTCCATGTCAAAGGCCGCGAAATTTTTGACCTCTGTGCCTTGAGGGCAACTTTGGTCCTTGCAATCAAAGGGGGTCGTGTTGCCGAGTTCAATGGAAAGACTATTGGAGCTATTCCCACCACTTCCCTTCCAATAAACCCAGATATTGCTGAAACACACCAACTCCAACAATGGTTCTAAAGAACGGGCTTTAATGCATCCTTGCCTTTCCTCAGTGAAAAATACATAGACACCCCTAGCAAGCCCCTCAAAACAAAAATATTTTCTTAAGTTTTGAGTTGCCTCACTCCAAGAAAGCATCGTGGGTTTTCGTCCAAGCTACTGCTACAACAATTGACATGGAATATTTATACTTCCGCACATTCTCACTTAACATATATGTCATGAAATGCATGAAGAAAGCTATCCAAGAATATGACCACATGTGGCATTGCACAGAATGAAATGGTACCTTTCTTTAATGTGACTATTATTATGTACTTCGACTTGAATTACATGATCACAATGGGAATTTGGAAAATGTTGTTGCATTTGATGATGTTGCGACTGAACCCTTGGGCATCTTAGCAAAGGAAATTCACCTCCTTTCAAGCGAGCTCGAAACTATCTAAAACATCAACGATTCAATAAAATTTTGCCACTTCCTATTCACACTTTATATAAGAATAAAAAATTTCAATGGAATTGAATGCCTTCTCCCAATCCTCATGCACTCTGAACAATTGTTGAAATGGCACCCAAAGGGGGCTTCTGATTTAATTTTCCCTTAAAATGAAATTGGAAGAGAAATTGTAATTTCATCTCATGAAAACTTGTATTAGTTAACTAAGTCAGAAAGAATGAATTAGCTTAGGAAATTCGAGTTGAGGGTCAAAGATGAGGCATGTAGAGGATTTTCTTATTTTTAGGGGGTGTAGTTATAGTTATATGTGAGTTGTAATTAATTAACACAATTATTTGAGTAAAAAGCAGTTTAAATAGTTGTAACTGAGAGATGAGCTACTGAGAGGTCCAGTGAATTAAATATTATTTAATTCACAAGTAGTGATCAATTAGTTAACATATATTTCTCTATAAATAGTTGTTTCATGTCAATTCTAATGAAGGCCCGGTTGAGACTGAGATTAAAGAGATGATAATTATCAGTTGTATAATTAGAAAATTGTACAAGTCAGTGATAGAGTCATTAATATGCCTTGAATAAATTGCGCAATAAATTCTTGGGAATTTTCTTTTTAATAGGGCGACAATTCCTCCAGGAATGTGTGAGTAAGGATCGCTGAGCAAAGGTTGAGAATTGGTTAAGTATTTGACTGATTTTTCCTAGATCATAGTGAGACAATTGGTAGAGTGCGGGAATTTCTCAATGAAAGAAAAGCATTGTATTGTTTCATGGTCTTGAATTTATACAATATATAGGTAGTGGGGTTTTAGGAATTTTTCTTTCTCCATATACATCTTGTGTTGTGTTATCGATTTATTGCTCTCTTACTTTTTATGTGAGTGTGCGATCGTGTTTATGTTTCCGCAAATTGTAGAAGGATTCAATGTTTTGTTTTACTATATTACAAGATCATTTTGAATCCTATTGTTAGATTTTCTACACGGTATCATAACGCCAAGAATTACAATAGAAGAGAAGAACAAAGTTTGTTTTGAACATGTTCTAATTTGCAGATTTATTCTTCATGACCTAACAACATATCAAGATATCGTTCAATGACTTGAAACTCGAATATGCCCTTGAGGGAAATTCAAATTACATAGTATGGAAGGATAGGATGGAGGAAGTGCTCGAGGAAAATAGACTGAATGAATTCGTTGACATTGATATTCCTTAGTCCGCAACAATAGATGCTCAAATACTTGATGAATGGAAGAAGAATGTAGCAAAGGCGAGAAGAATCTTGTTAGAGGATGTTCGAGATCATATTGTCTCGAGTCTCCACGGGAAGGCAACTCCATATTCTATGTGGAAGGCCTTGACATATCTGTTTGAGAATAGCAGTGACCAAAGGAAGCTAGCATTAAAATACAAGCTTAGGAAGATCAAAATGGAGAAGGGTGACACGATCCAAAAATACTTGACGAAGTTCACTCAGTGTCGAGATGAGCGTGGAAGTTTGGGATAACTGTTGCCTCAGATGATTTGGCAAGACTAGCACTGCTAGGCCTTCCTAAGAGCGAGCATAGCTATCAGAACTCTGTGAATGGGAGGGATAAGCTACCATACTAGGAGTGATTATGGTTTGACTTGGTACAAGAAGAAATTAAGCGAAGCAAGAGAGATGGATCCTCATCAAACACTGATGATGAGGATAACTGTTCATTGGATGGAAAGGTGAAGAAAGGGAAAGGGAGGGCATCCCATTCCAAATTGGAGTTCGGTAAGGAAGGAAAGAAGCAATACTTTTTAAAGGTAAAATGTTTCAACTTTCATGAGCATGGACACTATGCCACAAATTTTCCACAAAAGAAGACCAACAAAAAGGCCTCACGAGGAGCAGTAGGTGAAGCACTTTCTTGACAATTCAAGTTGGATTTCACTCTCATCGCATGCATGGTGTCATCGATGATGGGTTCTGTGTGGTACTTGGATAGTGGAGCTTCATTCCATATGACTAGAAACAAAGAATTCTTGAGTAGCTTGGAGGAGAAGGATCTCCAGATGCACATCAAGATGGGTGACAACAAGAGGTATAATGTTACCAGTATAGGTACAGTTACCTTTCAGAGGGATTCAGGTAATCCAATAAAATTAAAAGATGTCATGTATGTTCCTCGTTTAAAGAATAATTTGGTTTCTATTTCTATGTTGGAAGATCATGGCTATGATGTGATCTTCAATGAAGGAAAGGTGTTCCTTTGTCACAAAGCCACAGGACAAGTGAAAAAGAATTGGGTTCGAGTAAATAACCTATAAAAACTAGATGTAGAATATTGCGCAACATTGAGCACAAAATAAAAAAAGGCGGACAACTGATACATCGGTGAGTTATGGCACAAGAGGTTGGGTCATCTACACCACAATGCTTTGAAGATCATGCAATAGATTTCTACAGGACTTCCAAAGGGTGCACTTGCGTAAAGAGATGCATGAAAATGGTGTACATTGGGGAAGTATACAAAATACACTTTTCACGATAAGGAGAGCCAAGGCAAGGTGATCCTTGAGAGAGTTCACTCAGACATGTATGGACTGTTCTAGACAACTTCCACAAAAAAGCACGAGTATTATGTGATTTTTGTTGATGATTTTTCAAGAAAGTGTTGGATTTTCTTCATGCAAAAGAAATATCATATGTTCTCCAAGTTTTGTGTGTTCAAGGAACTTGTCAATAAAGATACAAGGAAGAAGGTGAAGGCTCTGAGGAGAGACAATGGTGGAGAATAAATTTATAATGAATTCAAGAACTTCTGTTCCTCAGAAGGAATTTGAAGATAATTGATAAGACCCCATAACCCACAACAAACTAGGGTTGCAGAAAGAAAGAACATAACTATTGTGGGAGCAACACGAGCTATGTTGCATGATCAGGGCCTACTGTTGCATATGTGGGAGGAAGCATGTGATACATGATTATTTGTGCAGAACAAAAGTCCTCATCGGATGCTAGGGATCAGTACACCAAAGGAAGATTTTTCAGGTAAGATATTGGATGTGTTTTATTTTAAAATCTTTTGTTCATCTGTTTATTTCCATGTAACCAAACGTGTCAGGAAAAATATAGAGACAACATAAAATTTGGAGATATTTGTGGGCTACAATGATACACCTCACAACTATCGGGTGTACATTTCAAAACAAAGGATGAAATTCATCAAAAGAGATGTGAAATTTGATGAAGATAAAGCCATGCGATTGTACCTTGAGAGGGAGTTTGAGATGCATGAAGTTGAGGAGATCTTGGCTCCAAAGGATGAACCTATGGATGTAGAGCAGACACAAGAAGAGGAACAGAGAGTGGTAGATACCACTCATGCAGATCCATGCACTGAAGATGGAAGGAAGCACGCCAGATAAGTTGGAATATTGTTGTTAGATGCAAGAGAGAATGCGGGAGCACCCACATCACAACACAAGCAGAGAAGATCCCTAGAGTGGTACATTGGATACATTTCTATTATGAGCAAAGGTATTGAGATAAAACCATCCTATTTTGAGGAAGAAGTGTAGTAGCCACTGTGGGTTTATTCCACGGCTGATGAGTATGACTCCATTATCAGAAAAAATGCATGGGAAGTTCTCCCAAGCCCAGTGGGGAAGTCAGTTGTAGGATCCAGATGGGTGTACAAGGTGAAGTAGGCAACAAATGGGAGTGTGCAGAAGAACAATGACATATTTGTGGCCATAGGGTTCTCCTAGGTGGAGGGGATTGATTATGATGAGAATTTTGCACCATTTGCAAGGTACTCATCTATTAGATCCATCCTTTCACTCTCAGCGCAGATGGGATGGAAGATACATCAGATGGATATAAAGACAACCTTTCTCAATGGCGTTATTAAGGAAGAGGTGTACATCGAGCAACCATAATGTTTTGAGACCTTAGACAAGGATTCACATGTGTGAAGAATCAAGTGAGAAAAGTATGGGCTGAAGCAAGCACCTCGTGCTTGGTACAATAGGATCGACAACTATTTCACTAGGTTGGGCTTCACTAAGAGTGAAGCAGATGCAAACCTATATTGTGGTTGATGGTAAGTTTTTTATTATTGTACTTTATGTCGATGATTTGATACTAACAGGTGATGAGAAGCTCATAATGTCTTGCAAAGAGGATCTTTGATCAAGAGATCAAGTGTTATGCTAAAAAATGAAAGTGCTCGAAATAGGTCCGAATCTGAGCAACCTGAAAGGTCTCATCGTTGAGATTTCGATGCCGCGAAAGGTTCGAAAAACTGATATTGTATGAGGAAGATATCACGTTCTGTCCATTTTCCCAAACATCAAAATCTTGTGACTGGATGCCCAGTGAGCAGGTATATTCCTAGAATATTCCATTTTTCTCTTAGCCAACGAGATGGCGCCATGTGGCATGTTCGGAGTCGTTGATCGTTGGTGGTACGAAGGATTTTGGACCGTTTTATGGGTTTATGATTGACCAATGGATGAGCGAAACGTGGCAAGCCCGGAGACTGCCACGTGTCCTGAAGAGCGTGCATCAAAATTTTATGGAGTCGTGGGGGTCGACCCTGCGACCTCCTGCCGGCAATAAAGACTGTCTATCAACTTGCATACATAATGTTTCTTACCATGTAACGTATGACATTTCATTTTATTGTTTATATGTGTTGGAATTGGGGGTTTGGGAGGCCAGTGCTAAAGGGCCAGCCGCCACCCCCCTCCCCCTTTCCATGCACCCAAGTGCTAGAACTATGGGCTTAAGCCCCTCTTCGTGACAGTTCTGCAAACTTAATGGCTCCCACAATTTCATGTTCACATGGTATAAACCGCAACAACCAAAGTTTATTATAACCCACAGCATAAAACGTAACCCCAGCGGGCGGTGGAAGTGATCACAAGTCACGGTTTGCATAACTGCAGTGTGATGGTTTATAACCTGTAACCTCTGGCGGTGGGTAAGCGAGTTCACATGCCAAGCGTTAACCTTTAAAGTTGCAGTGACGGTTGAAGGGGCGGTTACTCCAGTGGAAATCTTAATGCAGTCACATGGCGGAGTAATATGGCATGTTATGCCATGGTCTGTGGAACTGCAAAGTCCGAGTTCCGACGCTGTTTGCACGGGGTTTCAAACGATAAACAATGAAGATGGCGGGGGGTCTACATGTGACCACCCCACCCATGACTTTGAACTTAATATCAAACGATTTTCGACTAGCGGGAGATATAATGCCTACCCTATTTTTAGGGATTTTATTAAATTTAACTTAAGTGCCCATCTCCACATTTAGTGGAGCCTTTCTAGCTGACATTGGAAAAAATGCATTGGGAGGTCAATTTTCGACCAATTTTGGTGAAACAAGAGTCCACCTAGACTAATTTGAGCATTTTGGAGCCATTGGTGTGGAGAAAACCACTGTTAGAGGCCTGTAAACACATGTAATTTACAATTTTGAGCATAATGACAAAGAGAGACATGCCATTGGGAGCTAGACTCGCAAATGTAGCCCAAGAGGGGTGAACTGCTTCATCATCCCTACTGTGTAAAACTTATGTGTGAATTTTTTCTCTGTTATGCACTGTTGTTAAGTGTTTTTAAGGCTTATTTTCATGCTTAAAGTTCACTAATTTATATAATTTTCATGGTTAAAAATATCATTCCTTAAGCAAACATATGGTGACAAATTATACATGTTTATATTACTCAAAGGACACTTAGCACAACAGAACTAATACACTCCTTTCAGATCAAGTTGGTATCAGAGCTAGAGTTTTATCTTTAGTGTTTTTATGTGCAAATATTTGTTAACTGTTTTCAAAGGCTTTCATGCTTATTAGGCTCAAGCTTAAGAGAGGAGAAGGAAAATGGGTGGAAGAAAGAGGTTCTCAAAGTGAGCCACAACAAAGGATGGAAAGTTTGCCACATTCTCCACCACCTAATTCACCTCCAAGAGAAGCAGAATCAACATCAAGCATGCCTCTAGGAGAAGAAGAAACTCATGAAGAGGTGGATCCAAAAGAGGAAGAAAGAGTGTTCAGGAAAGCATTCCTTGACATGACTGAAATGGTGAGTCTCCTTTATCAAGAAAGGAATGAACAACTAGAAGGAGAAGGATCCAAAATTCACAAGGAAGGTCAAGGATCATCAAGAGGCCACAATGATGAAGATAAATCAAAGAAGGGCAATGGAGGAAATGGAGACAGTGGGAAGTCACCATCACCACCCTCATCTTCATCCTCATCATCCTCTACTTCATCTTCAATACATCAGCTATACAAGTCAAAGAACATGGGTAAAAGTTCTTTCTAAAACTTGATGTTAAGTTTGAATTGCCAATGTTTAATGGTGAAGTCAATGTAGAAAAGCTAGATAATTGGATTAGGCAATTAGAGGTCTATTTGAGAATCCAATTTTTTCATGATGATGAAACCAAAATCCAATTAGCTTCATTGAGAATGGAAGGTGCAACACTTGTTTGGTGGGAAGCCAAGACAAAGGAGGAGATCAATAGATATTGTAAGATTATTTTGTCATGGACTGATTTCATTTCTGCAATAAAACAACAATTTTATCCATTAGCTCACATGTAGAAAGCCATAATGGATTGGAAAAATTTTAAACAATTGAAAGGACAAAGTGTATAAGTGTATACTCAAGAATTTAGGAGAAGAGCTCTTTTATTAGGAGTAGATTTGCAGAGCCAAGACACTTTTCTCAAGTATATAGGAGGCTTACATACCTACCTAAGACATACTATCCTCATGTTTAACCCTACAAACTTAGATGAAGTTTGTGTTCATGCCACACATTTAGAGGCAATGGAAAAACAAAACTTAGATGGGAATGAGGAAAATGAGTTTAAAGGAAAATGGAAGAAAAAGAGAAATGCAAATGGCAAAAAATAAAAGGGAAAATTCTTTCCCAAACACTGTTCTAAAACTAGCCATGATGAGGACCATTGTTGGAAACTTCATCTAGAGTTGAAACCAAAAAGTTTGAAGACCAAAGCGAAAGCCAAGGAGAAAGGCAAAACTGTTGCAATAGTTGAACAAGACCTAGGGTCAGATTCAAGAGATGAAACAAAAATCATAGCTATGGGACTAAAGAACTTGAAAGGTAAAGAGAAAGAAACTAAACCCAGTTTTAGTATTTCTAATTGTCACATACAAGCTCCAAATGAAGAAAAGAGAATTGAACTGTTTCATGTGAGGGTCATTTCTAAACATACTAAGGTTGACACATTGTGTCACTGTGGGTCACAAGCGAATTTAATCTTTGAAGACTTGGTCAAGAAACTTAATCTTGAGACCATTCCACCTCCGAAACCATAACCACTTGGTTGGATTTGTAAGGATGCAAATTTACAGGTTTCAAAGAAGTGCATGTTGCGCTTTGCAATAACTGCACATTTCATTGACACAATTGAATTAGATGTTGTTCCACTTGATATAACAGGTATGGTGTTGGGCAGTCGTTACTTGTATGATAGGAAATCGATATTTCATCGCCATGAGGAAAAATACCATTTATTCAAATATGGCAAGGAGTGTATTGTGAGAGCTCATCGTAAAAAACTAGACACTTCTTTAGTTAATGCAGGGAATATGAAGAGGCTTGTAAATGCAAGCCAAAAGTTGACATTGATGATGATTAAACAAAGATAAGTTTTACATTATCCTTTTCAAACAAATGTTGATGTATGTAATGAGTCGTTTCAGTTTGAAAGCAGGTTTTTTTTTAAAGAAGATGACAAGCAGTTGCAACAGTCGACATTGGTGTTGAATGGTGCTGAAAACAAAGTATCAGTGCAAGCATTTGTAAAGGTATAAGGGATGAAAAATCCACTTAGCAAAAAAGGCACAAGATTCAGAAATGTTCATTGCTAGTTTCAGAAAGGCATGGTACAATGGCGAAGAAACTTGGTTAGGAATCGACACAAGTTCAAAGCAAATTTAGCAAAAAATCGCCATTAGGACAGGATACAAGGTGAGAGTAATTCCAAGTTTCCTTTGATTATAGACCAATGTAGAAACAAGATGTTTACTACAAAGTTATGTTTATGTTCTACAAGTTCAGTAAATGTGCAACAAGACAATGTCAAAGTCAACGATGGTTGGTCGATAGAATCAAGGAAAAAAAAATTGTTTCATGAAAAGCTCCAATTAATGAAATTAGGGAAATTTCAGTGGATAAATATTGGAAGAGTGGGGACACAATCTCCTCATTTTCATGTTCAATAATCTAGAGATATTTTGGGGTCCAAAAGCTTCCCAGTTGGGAGGTGTGATTAGGAGATCAAGTGTTATGTTAAAAAATGAAAGTGTTCGAAATAGGTCTGAACCTGAGCGATCAGAAAGGTCTCGTTGTTGTGATTCCGGTGTTGCGAACGGTTCGAAAAATAGATGCCATATGAGGAAGATATTGTGTTCTCTCCATTTTCTTAAAGAAAAAAATTGTGACTGGATGCCCAGTTAGCATGCAGGTACAGTCAGTAGGTATATTCCTAGAATATTCGATTTTTATCTCAACCAACAGGATGGCACCACGTGGCATGTTTTAAGCCATTGATTGTTGGTGGTATGGAGGATTTTGGACCGTTTGATGGGTTTATGATTGACCAATGGATGAGCGACATGTGGCAAGATCGAAGGCCACCACGTGTCCTCAGGAGCATGCATCAAAATTTTATGGAGTCGGGGGTGGGGGTCGATCCCGCAACCTCCTGCGCGCAGTAAAGACCGTCTACCAACTCGCCTACATAATGTTTCTTACCATGTAACGTATGTCGTTTCAAGTTTATTGTTTATATGTTTCGGAGTTGGGGGTTTAGGAGGCCAACCCTAAAGGGCCAACCCTTCCTCCCCCCCTCCCCTCCATGCGCCCAAGCGCTAGGACTATGGGCTTAAGCCCCTCTCCTCGACGGTTCCGCAACCTTAACAACTCCCACAATTTTGTGTTCACATGGTATAAACTGCATCAACCAATGTTTAATATAACCCACAGCATAAAACGTAACCCCAATGGTCGGTGGAAGTGATCAAAATCCACGATTTGCGTAACTATAGTGTGACAGTTTATAACCCGTAACCTCCGGCGGTGGGTAAGCGAGTTCACATGCCAAGCGTTAACCTTTAAAGTTGTGGTGACGGTTGAAAGGGAGGTTACTCCAGCGAAAAGTTTAACGCAGTGACATGGTGGAGTAATATGGCATGTTATGCCATGGTCTGCGGAACTGCAAAGTCTGAGTTCCGATGTTGTTTGCACAGGGTTTCAAACGATAAACAACGCAAACGGTGGGGGGTCGACATGTGACCACCTCTCCCATGACTTTAAACTTCATATAAAACGGTTTTCGACTAGTAGGAGGTATAGCGCCTACCCTATTTTTAGGGATTTTATTAAATTTAACTTAAGTACCTGTCTCCACATTTAGTGGAGCCTTTCTAGCTGACATTGGGAAAAATGCATTGGGAGGTCAATTTTCGACCAATTTTGGTGAAACAAGAGTCTACCTAGAGTAATTTGAGCATTCTGGAGCCATTGGTGCAGAGAAAACAACCATTAGAGGCTTGCAAACACATGTAATTTACAATTTTGAGAATAATGACAAAGAGGGACATGCCATTGGGAGCCGGACCAACAGATGTAGCCCAGGAGGGGGGAACTTCTTCATCATGCCTACTGTGTAAAATTTATGTGTGAATGTTTTTCTCTGTTATGCACTACTATTCAGTGTTTTTAAGGCTTATTTTCATGCTTAAAGTTCACTAATTCATCTAATTTTCATGGTTAAAACTCTCATTCCTTAAGCAAACATATTGAGACAAATTGTACATGTTTATATTACTGAAAGGACACTTAACATAGCGGAACTAATGCACTCTTTTTAGATCAATCTTACAAGGGAATTTGAGATGAAGGAAATGAGGCTCTTGCACTATTTCCTTGGATTGTAAATATGGCAAAGTGATGGGGATCTATTTGTACCTTAGGGAAATTATTCCAAGGAGATTATGAGGAAGTTCCAGATGGAGGGCAACAAACCCATGGAGAATACTCTAGCAAGAAACTGGAGGAAGGAGAATTCTACTTCAGGTGAAGTAGTAGATGTTGTTGTTTACAGGAAACTTATGGGTTTACTCATGTATTTGGTGAACACTAACATACATATGCTACTGAGTTAACCAACTTAGTCAAGATATGGTTAAGCCTACCAAGCTCTTTTGGAAGGTAAGAAAGCATGTTTTGAAATATCTTGGAGGCACTATAGAGTATGGATTATGGTACAAATGGACAAAGAGAGTGCAGCTTCAAGGCTTCACCGATGTAGATTGGGCAAGGAGTCCATCCAACAGGAAGAGCACATCAAGGGGTATGTTCAACATAGGATCAACAACAGTCTCTTGGTACTGCAGGAAACAAACATCAGTGGCACTCACTTTAGTAGAGGCGGAGTACATGGCCGCTAGTCAGGCAACATGTGAGGCCATGTGGATGAGGAAGATACTTGTTGGTTTTTTTGGTCGATCGATGGATCTAAAGACGATATAGTATGATAACCAGAACTGCATCATACTCTCGGTTAATCCACTATTCCATGACAGTTCCAAGCACATTGATATTTGGTATCACCATCTCAGAGATTGTGTTCAGAGGCAGAGTATGTCATTAGAGTACATTCGCACGGAGGAGCATGATGAAAATATGTTGATGAAGGCAGTGGTAAGAAAAAATTCAAATTCCAAAGAGACAAGATCGAGGTAGCAGATAATCCCTTTTTTTTTGAGAAGGAGTGTTGAAATGGCACCCAAATGTGGTTTTTGATTTAATTTTCCCTTAATTAAATTGGAAGAGAAATTGAAATTTCATCTCATTATAACTTGTATTAGTTAAATAAGTCAGAAATACTAAGTTAGCTTAGGAAATTCGAGTTGAGGGTCAAAGAGGAGGAATGTATAGGATTTCCCTGTTTTTAGGGGGTGTAGTTAGAGTTATTTGTGAGTTGTAATTAGTTAACTCAATTATTTGAATTAAAATCAATTTAACTAGTTCTAATTGAGATATGAGCTAGTGAGAGGTCTAGTGAATTAAATCTAATTTAATTCACAAGAAGTGATCAATCAGTTAACTGATAATTCTCTATAAATAGTTGTTGCATGTCAGTTCTAAGGAAGGCCTAGTTGAGACAGAGGTTAAGGGATGATACCTATCACTTGTATAATTAGAAAATTGTATAGGTCAATTATAGAGTCACTAGGATGCCTTGAAGTAATTTCGTAATCAATTATTTGGAATTTCCTATTTAATAGGGCTACAATTCCTCCAGGAATGTGTGAGTAAGGTTGGATAAGCATAGGCTGATAATTGGTTAGGTATTTGATTGATTTTACCTATATTAGAGTTAGACAGTTGGCAGAGTGCAAGAGTTTCTCGGTGAGGGAAAAGAATTGTATTGTTTCATGGTATTGACTTTATACAATATACAAATAGGGGGGGTTTAGGAATTTTTCTTTTCCTAGATACATCTTGTGTTGTGCAATCGATTGATTTCTTTCTCTTACTTGTTATGTGATTGTGCGATCGTGTTTTTGTTTCCCCAAATTGTAGAAGGAATCAATATTTTGTTTTTGTATATTACAAGATCATATTGAATCTTCTTGTTAGATTTTCTACAAGAACTCCCTTATGCCTGTGAATCTACCCTTATCCTACATCAAATGAAATGCAATTCTACCCCTTCCAAAAAATTCTTTCACTAGCTTTAAGCACCATTGTTTCCCCTCCCTTTTGTTGAAATTGTGTCTTCTTTTTACACACCCTTTTCATGAAACACCTGTAACCTTTGTTTTTTGCCCCTTTGCTACTCTCAAAGCTATATTTTGGTTTTCAAACCATTTCCCTATATCACCACTCTTTTTCCCTTTTCCTGACTTCTTTCTCCACATTCACTAGTCTACGCATACAATACCCTTGTACAACTTTGCATTCCTTCTTTAAGTTATCTTCCTACGCCTCTATCACTACTACTTTTTGTGAAATTCGACTATGAAAATACTTGGTACTCTTGTACATTTTCTTGATAAATACATGGGTGTTAGCTCACATGCATTAATATGGCCTTATTAATTATTTCATGTTATTTGTACCACATTCACATATTTAAAATACACATATGTATATGGATATGTTTCTAATAAGGAAATCATACATAGTTACTACTTTTCATACTGGTGTAATACAAGAGTACCCTTCGTTAGATAAAAAAACTTACATGATCATATAATTTATAATAAAACAAATATTAAATTCAACGTTCCACCAACCAATGTTATAATTGAATACATAATGTTATAATTTAAAACACAATGATTTAAGATATATTCTTATTGCACCTATATTTCATTTTTCACCAGCTTCTTTATTACTCGAAATATTCTTCAAAAAAATAAAATACAAATTTATTTCTACTATGCTTTACAAAAAAATTTCATTCGACTTATTCAATGTAGAAAAAAAAACAACAACAACCTAGTCCTCTAAAACATGCTTCCCTTGCTTCCCACCTTTGTTCACCACTTGCACCAAATGTTTCATTGCTTCTTTTTTGTAGAAAAGTAAAAACTAAAAAAATTGATACCTTGGAAAAACAAAGGGAAAAAAAAACATTCATCTCTCTCAACTTAGAAAAATCCTTATTTATATCCTCACTTTCCCCATCCTACATATTGAATGTTTGATTGCAAAGGTACATTATTGATTTCTCATTTACATTTCTGTATTTTAAATCATTTTGTTTGTCTTGCAAATTGGAGTAAATATACTAGTCTTTTTCCTACATCACACCAACACTTTGTTTTCTATATACACTATTTCCCCCTTCACATGCCTTATTTACTTGTCTTTGTCCATATTTCACTTAATGCATCACCTTTAAAAATACTTTCCTTTCTGGGATAGCTATGAAAACTTCTCCTGTGAATGATATAAGGAAGGCATGGCAACAAATGCATTACGCACTTAACAATGATAGAATAAACACACGACATCATCTAATATACAACAATAGACATAACGCTACTTCTCAAACAATCTCTGCCAAAACTCCATTACCTTCCAAAATCCAACTTCCTCCCTGTTACACAACATTTTTTCACCATCCCTGCAATCCCCATCCCGCACAATGGAGGACCATTTATGTGACTTATATGTAGTGTCATGCTTTGCAAAAAGTGTCATTGCATCCCTTGCCATGAGAAGAACATTTCCTCTGTTGACTATTCCTGGAACAGACAATAAAAAACAAATGATTTTGGGTCGGCGCTGGCAGATAGTTATGGCCTCACACCAATAGAGAATATTAACATTGGACCCCGCGCCCATTGGCGCTCTATCTCAGTGGACTGCCCGCGCCGAGATGTTTTTGGAAAGTTTTTTAAATATAAAAGCGAAGTTTCCATTGCCAACCACTTCGTGAGCTGAGTCAGCATGAGTTGTTCGACTGAATAACGTCAAACATCTTCCTTTGGCTTCTTGTTTCCTACTTTTGAGCAACCTCTTAAAGGATAAGGCCTCCATTCCACCATTTGAGGGATCCCAACCTCCTCCTCCTCTTCTATAAATACATCTCTCTCACATAGATGCAGCGAGCTGAAATGGTTGAATAGCTGAACACTCTGAATAAGCTGCTATGAGATAGAGCAGAGAGAGACCCCTTGTCGAGAGAGAGTCTAATCTGATTGCCTCGACAAGTCCAATTCCCCGACGAATGCTTGAGACGCGTTGGAATGAACCCGATGAAGGACGCTGTGATGTCAAGGCTCATTTGATTGTAATATCTTTATTTCTCTTAATTAATACATTACTAATGTTTTGATTCCTGTCTTGCATTTGATATGATTAGTCTTGTGCAATATGTTTAATTCTCCTTGACTAATTAGATAGTTATGAATGCAAATATTATTTTTTATGCTGCTATCCTCCTCTGCTCCTTGTGCAGCCACCTAAGTACCACCGTTGAAGGACCGCGACATGTCGGGACGAAGATCAGGATACTGCTGCCACAACTACGGAAACTGCGTTGGAACAAAGGTAGGACATCTATCCCGACTTAGTTTCATTCATTAACTAGGAATCGACACATTAGCATGTCCTCTTGCTCCTAGACTCACCCTAGGGCTAGAGGGATCACCACTATCCGCCAAGGGGATTTACCTACACAAAAAGTTGGCGACTTGGCTGGGGATCAATGTGTGTTCATCGTCTCATTGTTTGTCGAGCATTTGGATTGTCGAGTCAACTTTGGTCGTTTCATCATTTTTCTGTTTGCTTGACTTGTCTGACTGTTTTCAACCGTCTTATTTAGTTCTAGAGTGTCAAGTCTGATATTTGCTCAGTGGTTTTATTTTTTCCCATGGTTTTCTAGCTTGGCGCAGATTTTCCTTGAACAGTCGCGCCGGTTGGCGCATGTTTCTTTTGTCATAGGTGCGCCAACCCCTGTTTAGCGTGGATTACAGCTAAACAATCACGTTGAATCCTACAGGATTTGATTTGACCTCTTTTCTGAGTTTTTGTCAGTGTTTCTTGGCTCTGTATTGGTTTTTTACCTTGCAATTGGTCTACTGAGATTGTTTTGACTATGTAGTCTTGGTCTTCTCAGCGGTTTGTCCATAATCGTATTAGTGGAGTTTGTATCCCTAGGGTTTCTAGGTACCTTGTCCTGTTTGTTCGGCCCTCTCCTCACTGAGCCTTCTGAGTTAAGTTCGAGTCACTTTTGATCTTTGACGTTTCAATTCGCTGACTGATTGTGTTAGTCTTTCTCTCGATTTTTCGTGTCTTTGGTTTGTTGAATGATCACTTTTTTTTTTCGTTTGAATCTCCATTTGTCACTTCGAGCATAGATTACATTTCTCGTTGGATTGTTTCGAAAGCCCTTTGTTTTCTTGGAAGAGTGCATCCTTGTTTTGAGTGTGTTTTATGTTTGTATTGCATTTATCTCTTTGTTTAGATTGTTACATTCGTAGTGCTCAAAACTAGTGTTTATTTCTCTTTTAGTGTAATAGTTCATTTTGTGCGTCATTCATCTAAAAAGACAAAAATTGCATTCTTTCACTTAAATTGAAAATGAAAATGTTCTTTTACATTACTAGCTCTTAGGGAACTAGGAAAGAGTTTTCGTTTTCTCATTGGGTTGTATTATATGCATTAGTGAAATTATTCTTATGTTTCAATTGATTGCTACTTTGTCATAGATTCCTATCCTTCTCTTAGTTAGCATTCATTGAACGGAAATAATGTTCTTTTGCATGTAGTGTGCATTTAGGAATTCGAGATCACATTCGGTAAGGCCTTGAAATCACAACATTAATTCAAGATCAACCTTAAAATGAATTCAATCAACCTAAGGAAGCATTGAAACCTAACACACATATTTTAGAGGTCTAGGCTAGTGACGTATTCCAGCGTCGTTAAACCTAGTAGCTGTCGTTCACCATTTGGCATTAGACAGCACTAGTACAGACTTGTGCTCCTCGTACTGTCGCGTATATAAAGGGAGACCCTCATAGGTTGCAATATTTTATCCATATGAAGCCGAGTCTGCCACCCTATAACCGTGATACACCAAACACAACATTCAGGGAGACTACTTGCATGTACGTCAAGTCCTTGGTCATTTCTCTTTCATTTGATCACCAAGGTGTATATGGTAGTTCACGGGAACTTGGTACACCCTCTTACTTAGATTACTTGAGTAGTCATTTTGGTCTTCTTGCGACTCTCTAAAAGTGAAAAGATCATCGAACACTTGTCCTTTCATGTTCATTCAATATGAAAGTGACTAGAGTCATCTTAAGTCTGTTTCTTGACTCTTGAAACATGAAACAACAAAGTTTCATTTCAATGTCTTAAAAAACTAGCTGCCCACGAAATATTCTTGGTTAAAGTGATCTTCCTTAGTGTTTTGTTTTAAGTTTGTTTCCAATGGCAACGTTTTTGGAGTTTACCAACCATGGAATCCCCTCCGAAGGGAATCCTGGTCCTTTTCCTGCTTTCGGGAATGTTGGCGCTCTTTATATGGCAACATTGTCCCTTCCTGGGTTATCTGTTGGTTTGCCTGTATGCTTATTTTTGACCTCGGTGGTCTCGAGTGCTCCAACCTCTGTACAACCACCTCCTCCACCTGAACAACAACATGTTGGGTCTCGGGTGGACCTCTCACCTTCTTCGCCTATTTATTCTTCCTCTTCTTCTACTTTGCCTGGTGAAAGTCTGGATTTTAATAACCAGGTGGCTAAGAAGAAGAAGACGAAAAAGAAGAAGTCAGATAAACGAGAGGCAAAATCTACAGCTATTGCTTCTAAGACACCTTCTATCGATAAATCATCCAACCCTCCACAGAAAGTCAAATTCCCTTGCATGCTATGTAAGGGTGACCACCTTTCTTCGAGATTTCCCTGACATTTCCAAGGTGCTCGAAGTATGGTCCAATGACCATCTGCCGTTGTCTTCGGCTTCTGGAGGTCATGTTGGTGGCACGTCTTCGACTAGTACTGATAAGACTCATAAGAAATAGGGTAAGATCATGAATCCCTGTAAGTTGTGTGCAGGGCACCATCCCATTTAGTGTTGTTCGTACATGGATGAAGCCACAAGAGTATTGGACAACCTTGTTGTTTCTGCGTCCTGCCTCCTGGTTGGTTACCAAAAGCTTTCTTTGATTCCTTCGCTAGTTGATCAAATGATCGGTCAAGATTCATCTTTGGTTAGTCCAACTCCCACGAAAATTTGAAATCATGAATCCATTCCGGACCAACCACTGGTCGTAGAATCGGTCGATCTGATCCCACCTATGGTTCATCAAGTCTTTTCTGTCGAGAGTGGACTTCATACCCCTCACTTTCTTCTCATTTCTTTAGATTCCTCGGACTTGGAGAAAGATCCTCTCGTCCCTGTGACTCAAGAAGCTGCTCCTCCTGCCCCCACATGCATGGTCCAGGAGGATGCTCCTCTTGATTCGTTAACACCAGGGGCTCACCATCCCATTCCTTTTGTGCCCCCTCCAAGTAGTTTGATTGCTTCTTTCGATTGGAGTAGATTCGCGGGATACCGTTTTCCTTCTTATGTGCCTTTTGAGATCACGGTACAGACCTTCAATATGGTTGTACCTGGCACAATTATAGACGAAGGCACATCTGTTAGTATTATGTCTTCAACTACTTGGCAAGATTTTGGTTCTCCAGCACTTGTGCCTGTTACGCAGAATCTGTTGGCTTTTGATAGAGGAACCCGTCAACCGTTAGGGATCATTCTGAAGTTGACAATTACTTTGGGAGGTAAAAATTTCTATATAGACGTGATGGTTGTCCAAGGCCCCTTGGATTTTAATTTTATCCTGGGACGCGACTATGCTTACGCCACAGGCGCGCTTGTCTCTTCCCTATTTCGTGTGATCTGTTTTCCACATGAAGGTTGGATCGTGACCATTGATCAGTGATATTTATTTGGTCCTCCTGAGACATCTTGTCCACCATCATCTCTTCCGGATCTTTATCCGTTGGTTGTATCTTCCCCGCCACAGGTTAATTATGTGGCCACTTGTTCATTGCCCTCATCCAGTGATCGTGCCGTCGAGTACCATCTACTGGGGGCATTCGATCACGATTTCTAATATTTCATTCTCCCATCAGATGAGAATATCTTGGAAGCCATGACTTATTATTCGACATGGTAAGTTGTCATCAGAGCATAATTCGTTTTCTTGTGTCAAGCTCCTTAAAAAATGAAACAAGCTCTTTTGAGGATAGTTCATTTTCTATGTCAACCTCGTTAAAAAATGAATTAGGTCACGAGGATAGTTATTTTACTGTGTAAACCTCATTAAAAGATGAAACATGTTGCCTTTTCAATTCAAGTCTTCAATTAGATCTCGTAAAATCAAAGTGAGTCTTTCTCTAGATCTCGTAATTGAACCTTCATTCCATCCACCTATCAATAATTAGCAAGTCTACTCCAACGAATTCCATGAAGCTTGAGGGGCATGTACCTCGAATTGAGTCACCATGCCAGGGGCATGCAAACTTATTTCAAACATAGTTTTCCATGTTTTCAAGCTTGTGTAAAAATGAAACCAATTTCAATTATAGTTTTTTTCCATTTCAAGCTTGTGTAAAAATGAAACTAGTTTCAAGCATAGTTTTCTAAAAAGTTTCAAGCTTGTGTAAAAATGAAACCAACTTCAAGCAGAGTTCCCTGATTTCAAGCTTGTGTAAAAATGAAACCATTCTTATTTTACCTCTTGCGATTTCCATTTTATCGACCTATTTTGCTAGGTGAGCCTTGGTTTTTTCATTCCATCTTCATCATCTCCTTGGCCGATCATATGCCTTCACTTGATTGTTTTACCCATTCCTGAGGAACCGCTGCAATGAGTGGTCTTGTTAGACAACTTTCTTGACCTTTACTTGTTCTGAGAAGTTCCACCATCACCGGAACCAGTCACTACCCTTAATTCCACTCGTTCCTCCAGGAGGAGTCAACTTTCAGCGCTTTTCTGACTCTCAATATATGAAAAGATTGCCGAGACTCTTGTCATTTTGAACTTGTTAAATGGTTGCGAAATGATATCTACCCAGTATACGTTTACCCATCTTTTGAGATGGGATGGATTATTTAAGAAAAATGAATACCTTAGCCTATTGTGACTAAGAGGTTCTCTCAGACATAGTTTTTTACCTTTTTGGATCTGTGAGACTATATACGAAAAGGGACCTGCTAGAGTTTTCTTTTCCGCTTCTTTTCAAACTCTCTAAACATGAAAATATGCGAAGTTCTTCCTTTGTCAAACTTGTTAAAACCTAAATGACATCGGAAACCATCACCATGACGTCATCGAGTTCTTCGTTCCTAGGGCTCGTAAAATGTACTAGGATGGATTTGTCCGAAGGAAAAACTTACATGACAAGAATATGCTATCCCCTTCAAGCTTGTTTTCCAAAAATAATTGGGGTACTCACCAGCAATGGTGGGGAAAAATGGAATCAGTTCTCAGTTGTGTCGAAAATATGTCGCTCTTGAACATGACACTCATCTGCATTCGTGTCGGGTTGGGGACATCTCATTTCGTCATTTTTGCCTCCATGGGTTTGGGTAATCTGTTTTGACTACTCATATGTTATTCGCCACATCATCATGACCTTAGATCCCTTGATGTCAAATACTGCCAAACCCTGAGTTGTGTCATTGATATGTTCAAGAGAAGTTTTCGTTTGCAATTTTCAACCTCCCTCTGATCCTCTTTTTTTGGGTCTTGATTCACTATCATCATGTTCCTCTGTCTCGTGTTGATGATGTGGGAAACATTATGGCCCACCTTCGACCAGGTCACTTCCTGTCGACTTCAACTCATTATCTAGGAAGCTGATCTAGAGACCCCCTTCTGGTACCTTGGAGCTTGCATACTTCAATGGAAAGCTCTTCACATTCAACGACAGGTCCTCATCATTGGCCTTCGATCGAGTGATTCTGTGGGTGTTCGACGCCATATCACTATTCACATTCCCTGGATTGTACTTGTCGTACCTCGAGAGCCATTTTCATTATTGGTGGTTTCTTTCATGCTTGTTAACATCTTACATCATTGGCTAGTAATCAAGTGACTTTCTTGCATGTTGAACTTCAGCTCACATATTTTCATGCTTGAATTTGTACTTGTTCAGGTCGAGATGGAGCACAGGGTTTTGTCTGATAAAATCCAGGATGCAGGATATTTTGGTTTATCATGACTATGTACATGACTCTTTTGATTAGATGGTTGCAACCATAACTGAGTCTATTTATTGATCCTTATTACTGGATGGCTGCGTCCATACCTCAAATCTTGTTTATATATGTACTCTATTATGGATGGTTGCGCCCATGCCACATGTTCATGTATCAGAGATATTAGTTGTATTTGTACTTACAGGTCTTTCGAAAGTGGTGTTTGGTTTCAACGCGTTCTCATAAAGAATTTCACTCCTCCCTCTCTCTGTCGGACCTCATGCTTTAGGGGGCATCTATTACACAACATTTTGTCACCATCCCTTCAATCTCCATCCTGCACATTGGAGGACCATTTCTGTGACTTATATGTAGTGTTATGCCTTGAAAAAAATGTCATTGCATCCCTTGCCATGAGAAGAACATTTCCTCTGTAGACTATTCCTGGAACAGACCATCAAAAACACATGATTTTGAGTCAGTGCTGGCAGGCAGTGACGACCTCGCGCCAATAGAGAAGATTAGCACTAGGCCCCGCACTCATTGGCGCTCTCTCTCAGTGGAATACCCACGCCGAGCTATTTTTGGAAAGTTTTTTAAATATGGAAGCGAAGTTTCCATTGCCAACCACTTCGTGAGCGGATTCAGCGTGAGTTGTTCCGCTGAATAACGTCGAACATCTTCCTTTGGCTTCTTTTTTCCTACTTTTGAGCAACCTCCAAAAGGATAAGGCCTCCCTTCCACCATTTGAGGGTTTCAAACCTCTTCCTCTCCTATAAATACATCTCTCTCACATAGATGCAACTAGCTGAAATGGTTGAATAGCTGAATAGTTTGAATAAATTGGTGTGAGATAGAGCAGAGACGAGAGAGAGTCTAGGTTGATTACCTCGCGAAGTCCAATTCCCCGACGAATGCTTGAAATGCGTTGGAATGAACCTAGTGAAGGAGGCTGCGACGTCAAGGCTCATTTGGTTGTAATCTCTTTCTTTCTCTTAATTAATACATGATTGATGTTTTCGTTCCCGTTTTGCGTTTGATATGATTAGTCTTGTGCAATACGTTTAATTCTCCTTGACCAATTAGATAGTTATGAATCCAAATATTGTTTCGTATGCTGCTATCGTTCTCTGATTCTTGTGCAAGCAGTTGAGTACCACCGATGAAGGACCACGACGTGTCGAGACGAAGATAAGGATATTGTTGCCACAGCTACGACAACTGCGTTGGAACAAAGACAGGACATATATCCTGACTCAGTTTCATTCATTAACTAGGAATCGATGCATTAGCATGTCCTCTTGCTTCTAGACCCACCCCAGGGCTAGAGGGATTACCTCTGTCCGCAGAGGGGATTTACCTACACAACTCTCCCCTTCCATACGAACCACTCTTTCCATTCTCATCTCCATTTCCATCAGCTTCCCAAACTTATCCCATCCATTCACTTTTCTCACCTCCCACCTTATATAAACAACCATTCCCCCAAGTTGCTTCCACTTCAAATCCGTAATATTGCATGTACAATGATCCTCTCCATCAAGCACATATTTGTTTCCATCATAGAATAGATGCACTTAGCCCCCTGCAAAGATGCTCCATCTGTAACGAATATTACCCATCCATGAAAACAAAATTTCGTTGTGGTGCCAACACTTGTTTCCGCTGTGCTTTAGACTGATATACCCACTGTTTTTCCTTATCGAACAACATGGATGCAGGAGAAAAATCACATGTCCTCTCTTGCTTACCTCAAATGAAGAGATTCTTATTGCACATGTAAACCCAATTCTTCAAGTGACCGATGCACATGGAGGCCAATACAAATACTCTGGCCATACCATTTTATTTCGTCAGTATATAACTACTATTTCTAGCTCTCTTCCACTCATGCTCGTACATATAGATATCATTTTCGTTACTAAATGCAATCATGGACACACAACTTATGTATTTTTCATTAACAGATCACGAGTTATGTCATCTTTTGAATACAAAATAGAAAATGATACCTACTACAAGGATTTCCATGCAAATCCAAGTGACTATCTTCTTTTCCTAAACTCCCAACTGATGTTTCCCCTTACCTACGTCATGTCGCCGCCACTTCCTCTGAACCCTAAGAAAATCTTCCTGAATTTCCTGATCCTGACGTTGTACACCCCTGCCCATCTGACCTTCATCCATCCTCATTTGTATCAACACTACTAAACACCCCCAAAATGATATTGATGAAATATTTTAATTTATAGAGTTTTCCAATTCCAATCCCACCCATTCACTTCAATGGCCTATTGTTGGCCTCTCTCGAGTCAATGAATACAACACTAAGGGTATCCTCTCCATGGCCTTCCCCACCCTCTTCCCCAAAGGGTCTACCATGTTAACCCAACCAAGAATCGAAAAATTTGATATGCAAGAATACGTTTTGCACCTAATGCACTACCATGACAATAGATTTGGAAAACATCCTAAATTTTACTACTACCTATACAACCTTATCATGTGCCATCGTAGTTAAGCAAAAGCTTTTGTATAACTTAAAAGAGACCTTGTAGATAACATTTCAGAAACGTTTTCAGACCTTCGTGACCACCTCTGCCAAATTCCTCCTTCAAAAATTCCATATCAAATTATGTGATTCAGTGATTCACTCCAAGGGAGCCATTCTTTTTGGAGCAAGGCTCGAGGGGAACTTAGTGACATGATAATTCAACTAGGAATCCATACCTTCTTTTTCACACTAAGTGAAGTTGATAGAAAATGGCATGACTTGTACATGGCCATGCCTTCTCGTCGTCAATCCAATGCACATTATCATCCTCATTGGAGAATCCAAAAAATTGTTGCAAACCCACATCGTGCATCTTAATACATCCACTACAGATTCACAATATTCTTAGAAGAGGTCCTACTAAAAGGATTCAACATAAAGGACTACTGGTGCAGGTATTACTCAACCATTCACTAGTAAAAAACAACGAAATTAATGACCAGGTGACTAAAAAAGTTGGTCACCGCTATTATTTCAAGTGAAATATTACTAAATTTGAGCAATTTTAAGTAACCGAACTAACAATGACTAACTTAAATGACTAATTTAGTCTAGGAATAAAATATACGACTAGATAATAAGTGACTAAACTAAAAATGACTAACTTAAATGACTAATTTAGTCAAAGGATAAAATATATGACCAGATAATAAGTGACTAAACTAAAAGCGACTTACTTAAATGACTAATTTAGCCTAGGATTAAAATATATGACTAGATAATAAGTGAAAAAATTAATAATGATTAATGTCAATGACTATTATAGTCCAAGAATAAAAATATGACCAGTACAACAAGTATATGAATTAGTCATTTATGTCAATAATTTTTAATTGTGTCATGCCATAAATGAAAAATTACAATTTTGATTTCGAAGTGTTACATTTCACTACAAGATTCTCTGAATCCATCTGCAGTGTTTTAATTCTCTCAGCTGTGTCCAATACTCTTTCCATTAGG
This sequence comes from Pinus albicaulis, assembly GCA_034641835.2. Classification (NCBI taxonomy): domain Eukaryota; kingdom Viridiplantae; phylum Streptophyta; class Pinopsida; order Pinales; family Pinaceae; genus Pinus; species Pinus albicaulis. The sequence continues at coordinate 1,638,446,618 of CM076584.1, forward strand.
TTTTTGATAAGTACTGGATGACAGTTCTCCAAGAAACATTAATGCTGGATACCTTGCCCCTTATTTACCTCAGAGTGATCATACCCATGATTCCCTTTGCCACCATGGGTTCCTAATCCACCTCGACGACTGATCGACCGCTCGCACCCTGTCCCGCCTAGCTTGCCTAATCACTACGCTCCCATAACACTGAACGCGCTCACCAACACAACTTCACCTGAGGTCTTTGACTCGTCTGCCCGGTATGGGGCACACACCCGTTTGATGTTTCCGCTCGTCGCGTCTGCCAAAAAGCACGACTCTGCCCATTGCTACACGATGTGCACAAGGTGGGTGTTCGCCAATATGGCGCTCCCATTGCACATCACCGTCGCACATACCCGAGTTGGGCGCCCATCGTGCCCCCCACCACTCGGTCGTCGCGACACTAACTAGAGGGTATGAACCTTTGTTATAATAATAATAATAATAATCTAATTTTAAGGTCACGTCGACCAAGCCAAACACCAAATTGGTGTATCAGACCCCCTTTTTTGTGGGATAAGGGACCCACCTCTGCATAGCGATTTGACTACTAAGTCTACGAAGACATACATACTCTACCCCCTCTGGTTTTGAACCTATGACCTCTTAAGAGGAAACACATGCTCTTAACCATTAAGCCTACTCAAGCTATGAATACTCACGCACATATAGAATTTATTTATAATATGTTTAATATACATATATTGTGCAATACCAATTTAACATTTGATATGAACCCTAATTAATTTATTAAAATAATAAATATCAATATTTATATTTTATTGAATTTATTAAAATATTAATCATCAATATTTATATTTTATTTATTTTAATTATATTATATAAAATTAAATTTTAAATATATTGTGATTTTATATTTAATTAATAATTAAAATAATAAATATTAATATTAATATTAATATTTTAATTATTTGAAAAAAAATTGTTTAAATATTTGTAAAACATTTGATTGCATGCCACATTGGAAAAGTCGAAGTCCCGCAGATATCAAAAGTCGAACTGTAACATGGGTGTCCCGCAGATGTCAAAAGTTGAAGTGTAACATGGGCATGGGTTGATTTCATTAAAAATATATATGAAATACGAACTTGTCTCCGGTATGAAAGCCCAAGAATAGAGGAGAAACTTGCTGTTCTTACCAGGACTGGTTCAGGAAGACGAGGTTTTGAGGGCATGTCACATTCGAAGTCTATCAAAAGTCGAAGTCGGGAAAATATGAGGTTTTGAGGGCATGCCACATTCGAAGTCTGTCAAAAGTGGAAGTCGGGGAGAGGGTATGCTTGATTTCATTAAAAATATATATGAAACTCAAACTTGTCACCGGTATGAAAGTCCAAGAACAGAGAAAAACTGGTTGTTCTTACCCAGACTGGTTCAAGAAGATGAGGTTCTGGGTTTTTGGCACCAAATTGTTATAGCTGGTTCTAAAATCTAGATAAAAACTGGATGTGCTGGTTAGTTGGCGCCAAATATTTGCTGTTGGAAGTAGGATTTTTGTGGTTGGCGGGAGGGTTTTGATATATTTGAGAAAAATTAATAACATGATTAATTTTTAGGGCTGGGATTTTTTTCTATATAAAGAGGTGGCAGCAGCAAATTCACAATTGAAGTTTGCATACCTAGAGTCACAGGTTAGTTGGATATTATATTTTTTATTTCCTCGCTTTGTATTTGCTCTGTTTGTTTTGAGATATTGTTGATTCATACAAGTTTTTTTGGGTAAGGATCCATTGGAAATGGATGTTTTTCGTTTGTTCAATGATGCTGTTGGTTCTAGGATTTATGTTTTCGATGATGCTGTTGGTTTTATGAATGTGTTAAGAAAACATGGTAAAAAGCAGAATAGAGCTCTCATTCTCTCCTAATAGCTTAAGCATCAAGATGGCTAGTGTTTAGTGATCTGTATCAGGCCCTCAGAAAGCTGCCGACCAGCTATCAAAGGCCCAGAAATGCATTGAGCATAAGACTGTAAAACCCATGTCAGGAAGTCAAAGATGCTTCTACACGATGATTCCCCATTCTGTAAAGCTTAAAGGGATGATTGCAGCAGAGCTTACTGTTGAAAATATTGATAAAGTAATATACTGATTGAGAAGATATTGTTCATTTCCTGTAACTCTGTGGAAATCTGATCCCAAGTCTATGGGTTATCTTTATGGATATATGCGACCTTCTCTCTATAATATATGCAACCTTTCTATGGATATATGCAACCTATCTCTATGCTTATATGAAGCCTTTCTCTATGAATATATATGGCATTTTCTCTATGAATATGGGTGCTTTAACTTTGAGAGTATATGCAACCTTATCCTTGTATTTTTTCTGTATTATTTAGGACCTTCTCCTTGTATTATAGGTGGCCTTCTCTCTGTGATTTTGTCTTAATTGTATGCGGCCTATCTCTTAGAAGGTGGGTACTGTTCTAGCGAAGTGAAGTAGCCTCTTGGAGTGACCCAAATAGCCCTAACCCTCTACAGTTAGGGCATTGATCATGTGAACTTCAAGTCCTGTTCTTATGTGGCCTGTTAGGAGATCAATGTGACCTTCTTGAGAAGTCCTATGTCAAGGGTTTATGTGCCCTTATATGTGGTCCTTGTGACAGTGATCTTTGGCTAAGCTGCGCTTTCACGGTGAAAGCTTCGACCATGCTCTATTACCATGTTGATACCATGTTGATTCTTCATATGCCTTCTAAATGGATAAATACTTCTATTGATTTAATCCTTTTCATATTCAATTTCATCATTAAGAAATTATATAGAAGACAGAAACTTGACTTGCTCTTAATTTGGTCCTTCGCTTGAACGGAAGTGATCCGAATTGCCTCTGAATTGATGAAGTCTAACGAGTATATATGGTGAATAGATGAAACTAAAGTGGTGTGTCTGAAGGGCCAGGCCGGCTTCATCTTTTGGAGGACCGACTTAACATTTGGAGCCAAAAATTCAATTTTTAGAAATTTAAATTTTTGTCTTTTGAAGCCGACATGAAGAACATTTCTTATATTTATTGTTACATATATTTGAAGGGCTAAAACATTGATTATCAAAACCGACCATAGCTACAAATTTCACCATTGGGTTTCCTGGGTATATCTTCTTTTATATGGTTTGAACTTTGATGTGTTTGTCTTCTAATTTATTTATGTTGTGCATATTAAGTTAGGAAACTCAGTTTGTTGGGTTTTATGGAAATTTAACATGTGGAAGTTCGCATTGAGACTTTTTCCATATTGTTGCATCCCTGTACATGTTGTGATGTGTCTTTCAGTCTCATTGGTGACTCGCAGAAAAGAATAAAGTCTATTTATCTATGATGGTTTACTACTATTGTGATAATGAGATCCCATTGAGACACACCATATCCATCCCAATGTCATTCTACACTTAGGATACTAATATATCTATGCGATCTATGCATGACTATGGAGACTGTAATAGTGTTTATGGATGCAACCTTATCTTAAATTACCTCCATGTATGCTTTTGTTTCTATTTTTGGTCTGATACAATCAGTGATGACTGTGATGATTATTTCTTTGTACTGATTATTTTAGCATTTCTAATTGTAGCATTCTGTGTTTTCCTTTCAGTTGGATATCCCTCTTCATAATTTCTTCTTTTGTTTTCAGATACAACTGCTAGAAAATATTTTTGATCAGAAATATGGAGGATTGGAAGATTTGCTGCTTGGAGAGCTTCAGTTTTCGTTCATAGCTTTCTTGGTATGCACATCCACTTGAATGATCATTATCTGATGTATTTTTAATTTAAAACAACTATCTCAACTACAGAAAAATGTATACAGATGAATTTTTATTTGAACTTTTTAAAATGTAGATGGGTCAATCACTTGAAGCTTTTGGTCAATGGAAAGCTATTGTGTGCCTCCTCTTGAGTTGTGAGGAAGCAGTAAGTATTTTTATTTTATAGAGTACCAGACTTTTTGATTTATTTTGAAATGTCAGAAACCAAGGCCAAATTTATATCTGCAAATATGTTGAAATTGGCCTTAATGAGATCTGACCCATGCAACAGAGTTATTAGTAAGATTCCTTGAATCAATTTTGACCCTGTTATTAATATCTCCAAGAACTAATACAAGATAAGGCTGTAACTTCTTGACTTTATAAGATTCATTTGTCTAATCACAGGATTAAGACATTCTTTACTCCAAAAAACATATCTTGAGATGGCATGCCAAAATATTGTACAACTCTTGGATTCTATCAAACCCAAGTCTTGGATATCATCTTTCCTGTGAGGTGCATCAAGAAGCCCTTATAACAATGAATCCATATTGTTTTTGCAGACCAAAAACACTTATCTCATTTGGCCCTTATATACGAGATTAGAAAAACATTTTAAGTGGCAACTTCAAATGGTGATCAACAGAAGAGTTATGTCCTTGAAAATAGTCTTGGACAAGGCAACATCAAGGCGTGTTTATAATTGTCATGGAACAATTCATATTTTGCAGATTGAATTTTCCTTTGTATTGACACATTTATGGATGCCAAGATGTTTTCATTACTGTTCTTTTATCCGAGACATATACAAGGGTATTAGTCTAATGACTATAAGGCCCTTGATATTTCAAGTTTATAATGCTTCGAGGAAAAACCTTTTGGACTTTTCAACTAGGCCTATATTCTGTTGACCAGATCTTAGTGAATGAATATTCTTCTAGGTTGAGACTTTCCTTTAGAGTCTTAATAATAGGAAATTCTGACTGCAGGATTTGTTTCAAAGAGATAGCTCGTATCTTTACAAATCAAAAATGACAATCGCAGTCAATCTTGATCTTGATCATTACACAACCTTAAAAAATTTCAATCTATGAAAGAATGATGAGAATTCTGGCCTGCCTACAGGTGAAATCTTATGGATGCCCCCATACAAATATTGAAATCAATCCCTTGTGTAAGATTAGTATAACATAGTGATGAAACATGAATTCCTTTGCTTTCAGCTTCAATTGATGTCTCCAGGCCTTCTCAATAATCATCATTTGCATCTTTTGTCCATAATTTCTAAAGCATTACTAATTTGAATTATCAAGAATTCGAGTCCCCTTTATCTGAAACTTAATCTTCCCAGAATTTTATGGTTTCATCCTTGATTAATCGTCCTGAGGACAATCCTGAGTCTCTCGGCTCCCCACAGCTAGCTTAAATTTCTACTATTCGTTGTAGCGTAGTTTTTCGGCCATACGAGAATTTTGGCCTGTTTGAGGCCTCATATCTAGAATATTCAAATAGAAATGGATGTAAGGTGACAGGCTCTTGCTATGGGTTTCTTATTTTTTCAACAGTTAGTTGAGCGAAGATGGTTTCTCCTTCAAGAAGACTTGGCTAAGCTGCTCTTTCACGGTGAAAGCTTCAACCATGCTCTGATACCATGTTGATACAATGTTGATTCTTCATATGCCTTCTAAACTGATAATTACTTCTATTGATTTAATCCTTTTCATATTCAATTTCATCATTAAGCAATTATATAGAAGACAGAAACTTGACTTGCTCTTACTTTGATCCTTCGCTTGAACGGAAGTGATCTGAATTGCCTCTAAAATGATGAAGTATAACGAGTATATATGGTGAATAGATGAAACTAAAGTGGCGTGTGTGAAGGGCTAGGCTGGCTTCATCTTTTGGAGGACCGACTTAACATTTGGAGCCAAAAATTCAATTTTTAGAAATTTAAATTTTTTTCTTTTGAAGCCGACATGAAGAACATGTCTTATATTTATTGTTACATATATTTGAAGGGCTAAAACATTTATTATCAAAACCGACCATAGCTACAAATTTCACCATTGGGTTTCCTGGGTATATCTTCTTTCTATGGTTTGAACTTTGATGTGTTTGTCTTCCGATTTATTTACGTTGTGCATATTATAAAGTTAGGAAACTTAGTTTGCTGTGTTTTATGGAAATTTAACATGTGGAAGTTCGCGTTGAGACTTTTTCCATCTTGTTGCATCCCTGTACACGTTGTGGTGTGTCTTTCAGTCTCATTAGTGACTAGCAGACAAGAATAAAGTCTATTTATCTATGATGGTTTACTACTATTGTGATAATGAGAACCCATTGAGACATACCGTATCCATCCCAATGTCATTCTACACTTAGGATCCTGATATATCTATGCTATCTATGCATGACTATGGAGACTGTAATAGTGTTTATGGATTCAACCTTATCTTATATTACCTCCATGTCTGCTTTTGTTTCTATTTTTGGTCTGATACAATCAGTGATGACTGCGATGATTATTTATTGGTAGTGATTATTTTAGCATTTCTAATTGGAGAATTACGTGTTTTCTTTTCAGTTGGATATCCCTCTTTATAATTTCTTCTTTTGTTTTCAGACACAGCTACTGGAAAATATATTTGATCAGAAATATGGAAGATTGGAAGATTTGCTACTTGGAGAGCTTCAATTTTGGTTCATAGCTTTCTTGGTATGCACATCCACTTGAATGATCATTATCTGATGTGTTTTTAATTTAAAACAATTATCTCAAATGCAGAAAAATGTATACAGATGAAGTTTTATTTGAACTTTTTAAAATGCAGATGGGTCAATCACTTAAAGCTTTTGGTCAGTGGAAAGCTATTGTGTGTCTCCTCCTGAGCTGTGAGGAAGCAGTAAGTATTTTTATTTTACAAAGTAATAGACTTTTGTGATTTATTTTGAAATGTCAGAAACTAGGGCCAACTTTATATCTGCAAATATGTTGAAATTGGCCTTAATGAGATCTGACCGATGCAACAGAGTTATTAATAAGATTCCTTGAATCAATTTTGACCCTGTTATTGATATCTCCAAGAACTAATACAAGAGAAGGTTGTAACTTCTTGACTTCATAAGATTCATTTCTCTAATCACAGGATTAAGACATTCTTTACTCCAAAAAACATATCTTGAGATGGCATGCCAAAATATTGTACAACTCTTGGATTCACGTTATAAGATATCAAACCCAGGTCTCGGATATTGTCTTTTCTGTGAGGTGCATTAAGAAGCCCTTATAACAATGATTCCATATTGTTTTTGCAGACCAAAAACACTTATCTCATTTGGCCCTTTTATATGAGATCAGAAAAAAATTTTAAGTGGCAACTTCAAATGGTGATCAACAGAAGAGTTATGTCCTTGAAAATAGTCTTGGACAAGGCAACATCAAGGTGTGTTTATAATTTTCATGGAACACTTCATATTTTGCAGATTGAATTTTCCTTTGTATTGACACATTTATGGATGCCAAGATGTTTTCATTTCTGTTCCTTGATCCGAGACATATACAAGGGTATTAGTCTAATGACTACAAGGTCCTTGATATTTCAAGTTTCTAATGCTTCGAGGAAAAACCTTTTGGACTTTTCAACTAGGCCTATATTCTGTTGACCAGATCTTAGTGAATGAATATTCTTCTAGGTTGAGACTTTCCTTTAGAGTTTGTAGCAAATTCTGATCATAGGATTTTTTCAAAGAGATAGCTCGGTATCTTCAAATCAAAGGCATAAATCGGGCATAATCTTTCAAGGCGGATCATTACACAACCAAGAGTCCTTTAATCTTGAAAGGATTGATGAGAACTTGGCCTCTTCTTCAAGAAAGCTTACATTCCCCTCTTTAATATTGAACTAATCCCCATGTGTAAGATTAGTAACATAGTGATGAAACATGAATTCCTTTTTACTTTCAGCTTCAATCGATGTCTCCCAGCCTTTCATCATATATGCCCTTCAATCACTTAAATTACGGATTTGAATTATCAAGAATTTGAGTCCCCTTTATCTGAAACTTAATTTTCCCAGAATTTGAGGGTTTCATCCTTGATAAATCGTTCTGAGGACAATCTTGAGTCTCTCGGCTCCCCGCAGCTAGCTTCTAAGGCCGTTTCGGCCTACTTCAGATTCGTACTGAGGCCTTTCAGCCTCTGAGAATTTTGGCCCTATTTTGAGGCCTCATATCTAGAATATTCAAAATAGAAACTTGGATGTAAGGTGGCTTGGAGTACTGCTAGGGAAGACTTATTTTCTTAACACAAATTAGTTGACTGAAGATTATTTCTCCTTGAAAGCAAGAAGACTTGGCTAAGCTGCTCTTTCATGGTGAAAGCTTCAACCATGCTTTGATACCATGTTGATACCATGTTGATTCTTAATATGCCTTCTAAACTGATAATTAATTCTATTGATTTAATCCTTTTCATATTCAATTTCATCATTAAGCAATTATATAGAAGACAGAAAATTGACTTGCTCTTACTTTGATCCTTCGCTTGAACGGAAGTGATCTGAATTGCCTCTGAATTTATGAAGTCTAACGAGTATATATGGTGAATAGATGAAACTAAAGTGGCGTGTCTGAAGGGCCAGGCCGACTTCATCTTTTAGAGGACCGACTTAACATTTGGAGCCAAAAATTCAATTTTTTAAAATTTAAATTTTTGTCTTTTGAAGCCGACATGAAGAACATGTCTTATATTTATTGTTACATATATTTGAAGGGCTAAAACATTGATTATCAAAACCGACCATAGCTACAAATTTCACCATTGGGTTTCCTGGGTATATCTTCTTTTCTATGGTTTGAATTTTGATGTGTTTGTCTTCTGATTTATTTACGCTGTGCATATTAAGTTAGGAAACTTAGTTTGCTGGGTTTTATGAAATTTAACATGTGGAAGTTCGTGTTGAGAATTTTTCCATCTTGTTGCATCCCTGTACACGTTGTGGTGTGTCTTTCAGTCTCATTGGTGACTAGCAGACAAGAATAAAGTCTATTTATCTATGATGGTTTACTACTATTGTGATAATTAGATCCCATTGAGACACACCGTATCCATCCCAATGTCATTCTACGCTTAGGATCCTGATATATCTATGCTATATATGCATAAATATGGAGACTGTAATAGTGTTTATGGACACAACCTTATCTTAAATTACCTCCATGTCTGCTTTTGTTTCTATTTTTGGTCTGATATAATCAGTGATGATTGTGATGATTATTTCTTTGTAGTGATTATTTTGGCATTTCTAATTGGAGCATTACGTGTTTTAAGTTCCAGTTGGATATCCCTCTTTATAATTTCTTCTTTTGTTTTCAGACACAACTGCTAGAAAATATTTTTGATCAGAAACATGGAGGATTGGAAGATTTGCTACTTGGAGAGCTTCAATTTTCGTTCATAGCTTTCTTGGTATGCACATCCACTTGAATGATCATTATCTGATGTGTTTTTAATTTAAAACAATTATCTCAATTGCAGAAAAATGTATATAGATGAATTTTTACTTGAACTTTTTAAAATGTAGATGGGTCAATCACTTAAAACTTTTGGGCAGTGGAAAGCTATTGTGTACCTCCTCCTAAGTTGTGAGGAAGCAGTAAGTATTTTTATTTTACAGAGTACCAGACTTTTGTGATTTATTTTGAAATGTCAGAAGCCAATGCGAACTTTATATCTACAAAAATGTTGAAATTGGCCTTAATGAGATCTGACCCATGCAACAGAGTTATTAATAAGATTCTTTGAATCAATTTTGACACTGTTATTAATATCTCCAAGAACTAATACAAGAGAAGGCTGTAACTTCTTGAATTCATAAGATTCATTTTTCTAATCACAGGATTAAGACATTCTTTACTCCAAAAAACATATCTTGAGATGGCATGCCAAAATATTGTACAACTCTTGGATTCACGTTATAAGATATCAAACCCAGGTCTTGGATATCGTCTTTTCTATGAGGTGCATAAGAAGCCCTTATAACAATGAATCCATATTGTTTTTGCAGACCAAAAGAACTTATCTCATTTGGCCCTTTTATACAAGATCAGAAAAACATTTTAAGTGGCAACTTCAAATGTGATCAACAGAAGAGTTATTTCCTTGAAAATAGTCTTGGACAAGGCAACATCAAGGCATGTTTATAATTGTCATGGAACACTTCATATTTTGCAGATTGAATTTTCCTTTGTATTGACACATTTATGGATGCCAGGATGTTTTCATTTTTGTTCTTTGATCCGAGACATATACAAGGGTATTAGTTTAATGACTACAAGTTCCTTGATATTTCAAGTTTATAATGCTTCGAGGAAGAACCTTTCGGACTTTTCAACTAGGCCTATATTCTGTTGACCAGATCTTAGTGAATGAATATTATTCTAGGTTGAGATTTTCCTTTGGAGTCTGTGGCAAATTCTGACAATAGGATTTTTTCAAAGAGATAGCTCGGTATCTTCAAACCAAAGGTAGTAATCACAGACAATCTTCAGTGCTGATCATTACACAACCTTCAAGAGAATTTCAATATTTGAAAGGACTGATGAGGAACTCGGCCTCTTCTTCAGTGAAATATTATGGATGCCCCCTTTAAATATTGAAATCAATCCCTTGTGTAAGATTAGTATAACATAGTGATGAAACATGAATTCCTTTGCTTTCAGCGTCAATTGATGTCTCCAGGCCTTCTCAATAATTATCATTTGCGCCTTCTATCCATAATTTCTAAAGCATTACGGATTTGAATTATCAAAAATTCGAGTCCCCTATATCTGAAACTTAATTTTCCCAGAATTTTAGGGTTTCATCCTTGATCAATCGTCCTGAGGACAATGTTGAGTCTCTCGACTCCCCGCAGCTAGCTTCTGAGGCCTTTTCGGCTTACCTCAGATTCGTACTGAGGCCTTTCAGCCTCTGAGAATTTTGGCCCTATTTTGAGGCCTCATATCTAGAATATTCAAAATAGAAACTTGGATGTAAGGTGGCTTGGAGTACTGCTAGGGAAGACTTATTTTCTTAACACAAATTAGTTGACTGAAGATTATTTCTCCTTGAAAGCAAGAAGACTTGGCTAAGCTGCTCTTTCATGGTGAAAGCTTCAACCATGCTTTGATACCATGTTGATACCATGTTGATTCTTAATATGCCTTCTAAACTGATAATTAATTCTATTGATTTAATCCTTTTCATATTCAATTTCATCATTAAGCAATTATATAGAAGACAGAAAATTGACTTGCTCTTACTTTGATCCTTCGCTTGAACGGAAGTGATCTGAATTGCCTCTGAATTTATGAAGTCTAACGAGTATATATGGTGAATAGATGAAACTAAAGTGGCGTGTCTGAAGGGCCAGGCCGACTTCATCTTTTAGAGGACCGACTTAACATTTGGAGCCAAAAATTCAATTTTTTAAAATTTAAATTTTTGTCTTTTGAAGCCGACATGAAGAACATGTCTTATATTTATTGTTACATATATTTGAAGGGCTAAAACATTGATTATCAAAACCGACCATAGCTACAAATTTCACCATTAGGTTTCCTGGTTATATCTTCTTTTCTATGGTTTAAATTTTATGTGTTTGTCTTCTGATTTATTTACACTGTGCATATTAAGTTAGGAAACTCAGTTTGCTGGGTTTTATGGAAATTTAACATGTGGAAGTTTGCGTTGAGAATTTTTCCATCTTGTTGCATCCCTGTACACGTTGTGGTGTGTCTTTCAGTATCATTGGTGACTAGCAGACAAGAATAAAGTCTATTTCTCTCTGATGGTTTACTACTATTGTGATAATGAGATCCCATTGAGACACATCGTATCCATCCCAATGTCATTCTACACTTAGGATCCTGATATATCTATGCTATCTATGCATGACTATGGAGACTGTAATAGTGTTTATGGATGCAACCTTATCTTAAATTACCTCCATGCCTGCTTTTGTTTCTATTTTTGGTTTGATACAATCAGTGATGACTACGATGATTATTTATTTGTAGTGATTATTTTAGCATTTCTAATTGGAGCATTATGTGTTTTCTTTTCAGTTGGATATCCCTCTTTATAATTTCTTCTTTTGTTTTTAGACACATCTGTTGGAAAATATTTTCGATCAGAAATATGGAGGATTGGAAGATTTGCTACTTGGAGAGCTTCAATTTTCGTTCATAGCTTTCTTGGTATGCACATCCACTTGAATGATCATTATCTGATGTGTTTCTAATTTAAAACAATTATTTCAACTGCAGAAAAATGTATACAGATGAATTTTTATTTGAAAATTTTAAAATGTAGATGGGTCAATCACTTAAAGCTTTTGGTCAGTGGAAATCTATTGTGTGCCTCCTCCTGAGTTGTGAGGAAGCAGTAAGTATTTTTATGTTACAGAGTACCAGACTTTTGTGATTTATTTTGAAATGTCAGAAACCAGGGCCAACTTGATATTTGCAAATATGTTGAAATTGGCCTTAATGGGATCTGACCGATGCAACAGAGTTATTAATAAGATTCCTTTAATCAATTTTGACCCTGTTATTAGTATCTCCAAGAACTAGTACAAGAGAAGGCTGTAAGTTATAGTTATTTGTGAGTTGTAATTAGTTAACTTGAGAAAAACAGAAAAGGAATAAGAAGAACCTATGTTTTCATTTAAAACAAAATCCAATACATATTCATATTCAACTTAGATCCAAACAGAAAAGGTCAAAACATCTAGTCCCATTGGAAAATTATCCACATACTGCTTGAAACATGGATGTTGAGTGAGATATTATCAAATGGCTATCATATAAACCACAAAATTGAAATTTTGTGTTTGTTCTTATTCAAGTTTGAGTTTATTTTAAGACTGCTACAGTCTATGGTCAAGTGCAATTATGAATTATAACTATATATAATTTTGATGTTTCTAGGTAGGAGACTGTACTATTTTCATTGGAGGATGCTACTATTGATGCGCCCAAGGATCTTGAGTTACTTGGTAGGATTCTCGCAAAACTGGTTGTTGAAGGGATATTCTTTATTCAAGATATAGCAAGGGAAATCAAGGATGGAGGTACATAGCCAGGAAGCTTATTAGAAACGAGGGGATTTTGAGGTATTTCTCAAGAATAAAATTTCAAGGTAGTCTGCCCACAATTTTAATGCCTGATCAATTTTGTGGTTTATCTATGATCTCTCATGTTGACAAGTGAATGGTTGGATAGTTTTTAGCTCGTGCTCACATTTTTTGGTTCCTGAAACTCGAGCACTTTCATAACAAAAATAGGCAAAGTCAAACAACACAAATGGTCCACTAGCTCTCTTTTCATTTGCTAATATTATAATGAAGTTTTATTAGAGACACTGTTTGTTTGTTTGTTTTGGTTAGAAAAGGGTTTGCTCTTGGTTTTATGTGATTTTTAATTTATCGTATGTAGCATGTTGAGAAATGGGAAAAAATAAAGTGACATTTATTTTGCAGAAATTGATGTTGAAGGAAAATTGCTTTGACATTGTTGACGTTAAGGTATATGTTGTATAAACTATTTTTCGTCTAATTTATGTAATATTCTAGTGTTCATTGTCTTTCATGTCTTACACTGCATTGTATTTTCTTTTGTTTTCAGAAAATGAAATCAATATTGATGGTAAGAAGCATAAATTGAAAAAAGAGGAGAGCAATAACATTGGAGCGACAAATGCAAAAAGGGAGAGGATAACTGGTCTAGTGATACCCTTAGAGCCAATATCTCGCATAAGACACATATAAAAACTGATGATCAAGTCTTCAGAGTTGGTGAATTCACCTGTAATGCCTTGACAACACAACGATAATGTTTTGAAGTGATGAAACATCATTTCATGTGTAAATTGTAGTCCAACTAATATTAAGTTGGAAACTCATATTATAATACTTTAACATTTCATATAATATAATTTATGTGGTTGAAATTATTTATAGTTGCACTTGATTTTGTTTAGTATTGTAATTAAAATATGTGACTTTGTGTTTTCATATTAGATGAACATGCACATTGTATGACATTTTTAAAATCATACAGATTAATTTATGTTGATTAATAATGAACACAAATAAAATGAATATACAACTAAATTAGTCATTTATAATGATTATTAATGAAAGTAAATGAAATGAATATAAACTACTAAATTAGTTATTTATATAATGAATAAATGGCTACTGCAAATGATAAATTTGTGACTACAAATGACGACTAAATTTTGCATATATACGACTATTAGTAGCTAATTTACAGTATCTTATAACACGAATAAAATTTAGTCATATTTCTTCGATCATTAATTGGTTTCAAACGATGACTAAAATTTGAATATATATGACTATTAGTAGCTAATTTACAGTATCTTATAACACGACTAACATATTGGTCATATTTCTTTGGTCATTAATTGGTTTTCTCGGGTGATCATGTAATATATTTTGTTGTATATTTGGTCATTAATTGCGACAATTAATGAACAAATCAAATACCAAATCAATAACTAAATGAATGACCAAATCAGTGACTAAATCAATGACCAAATCAGTGACTAAATCAATGACAAAATCAATGACCAAATATACAACTAGATAACAAAATTGAAATAACCAATTAATGACTAACCTAAAAATGACCAAAAGTTGGTCGCGTTATAAGATACTATAAATTAGCTACTATTGGTCATCGACTGAAAAATAGTTGTTTATATGCAAATTCTAGTCGTTTTTTTAGTAACTAATTAGCCATTTTGTACTAATGTATTCTTTTGAAATAATAAAAATCAGTCTTAACGTCACTGGATCCCTGGTCACTACTTTTCTTATCTTATTGATGCAAAGGAAGATGAAATTTGATGGAACCTACTTACATGCTCTCACAATTAGCCCTACGGTTTAAGTCAACGAAGCATGACTGCAATATAGAAACCCTAGCCCTTCAGTCTTTGGTCTCTGTCAGAGGTTTTTCTTGCATGGGGACATGCAAGATGATAGGCATGGGGGAGAGAGATGATTGGAATTTTCATGTTTAACTCACATTTTCAACCTATGCTTACTCTTTTTTTTCTTTTTCTTTTTTCACAACTATTGGGCTTGGAGCATGATCAAGTAATTGTTCTTTAATTTAACCTATTCCCTTTATTTCAATAAACAGGATTATTGATGATGGTTCTTGTGTTTTTTTCAGGAAGTCATATGAAATCACACATGCATCAACATTTTTGGGATAATGAGGATGTTGAGACCTTTTTCCTTCTTCAACAAGTTTGATCAGCAGTCATAGTAGCTCCAACCATTCTATCATTTACTTCATTTGGCAGTACCAAGGACATCAACGACAAGGGTAAAACTTGAGGTAGAGGTGGCTTAAGATTCGTTAATTTATTAGAGACTCAACAAAGCTTTGATGATTAACCACCACATATTCTGTATATTTGGTTTTCCATATACCCTCCATTTGCATGTTACTCTAGGTCATAATCATAATGGTTCATATAAACAAAAGCAGTAACTATAATTCCTTCCCCTCCTACATTCACACATGTTTTCAGTTGAATCCAATAGAGGATGAATTCATTGCTTCCTTTCATGAAGAAACCATTCATAAGCATTGGCCTCGCAAAAATAGAGCATGCAAGCACATGTCTTCCCATCTCCATCAACACCTCTTATAATCTACCATTTCCATTGTCACCTATAATCCTATTCATCACTTTCCTCCTACCATATCTATTTATTTTCCTCAATTTGTATCACTCTTAAACTCAAATCTATGACAATCAAATCTTCATGCAGTGTTGCTCCACAAGACCTAACCCTACCTAAAAGCCATGATGCCATAAAAGCCTAGATATGAGTAGAGTCTTTGTTTGCATGAGGACATGAAATAACTCAAGCATGGGGGAAATTTGGGCCTCATATATGCCCATGTTTTTGTCATGAAACATCAATGTTTATACCCTAAAACCCTAGGTTTTTAGCCCATTCTATACCCTAATTTCGTCACTTACCGCCAAATACTCTCTATGGTTGATCATCATAAGTTTTCTTCACTTCTATATGATTAAATATGATTATGTCATGTTTTACTGATGATGGTTTTTTTGAAGTACATTTATTACAGGGTTCCATCGCTGAAATCCCTCACAAGCCAACTAAGTATGAGAATGCCTAATTTAGGAATTTATCACTTTCGGTGCACTTTCAGAGAAACCAAGAGAGGTTATTATCAAAAATAATATTATGATACCTCTCCATAAGTTGGATTCCACCCAAATCACTCATATGGGTCTCTAGAAGGAAATTACCCAATTTGTCCAAATCTGTAAAAAATTCTAAACTGCCAACTTTCGCCTCGCTTTCCATGTAGAGTAAGGTGAACGAAGCAGTTCGGGCACATGGGTTTTGATCCTAGTATATCCAATTTAATAAATCCATAACAATTTTTCAAAATACCTTACGGTTGTGGAAATATTCAGGGGGATTGAGGCTAATTTATGTAAAATTCGTAATTTCCAGAATTGTCAAAATTTCCCAAAATAGCCTTGTTTTGGATTTTTGGTCAAAGGCAGTTGAAACTACTACATATCAGCACATCACGGATTTTAGAATCAATTTCATATTATCTCCATGGCTGTGAATGAAGCGTTGTTGAGCAACAAAGCTTGGAATGGACAATGTAATCAAATTCAGATGAGTTAAGTAACATAGTGATCATTTGATCTGATCTGCATAGATCACTTTCTATTTGTAATTCTAAGGCTGTGATTATAAATACTATAATAGATACATATTTAAACATAGAGACATCTGGTGTGGATATTGCAATTCGATTTTTGTAATCAAGGTTGAAGACTATGATTTAATCCTCCATTAATGAAAGCCGAATTTGTAATTGCCATGTTGTGTTGTTAATATGATTTCGGAAGTGTGTCGATTGTTATGAGTTCTTGAAGTCGATTTAATGAAGCGTAGTCAGCCTATGTAAGTCCTAAGCTTCTCTGGGTGTGGCAAGGGCCCACCACAACCGGATTAGCTCCTGTAAGCATAACTAGAGGTAATCTGTAAGTGCATTTGACTAATTTCCTAATTTTTTATAGTTGTGCTGAGAAATCTATTTTATTTCATCAATTGATGATTGGATTGTGTTTTTTTTATGGATGATTTTATGTGCTGGCACGTAGCTGGATAGATTAAGTGTCTGTGTTGAGGAATTGCATAGTGCAGGTGTTGGGAAGTAGTGATGTAGGTGTGCATTGATCCTTTTCCAAGTGCTGACCCTAAGAATTACACCCAAACTCTACCAGCTTTGTTTTTATTAATAGGAATTCTGTTGTCTGATTTTGTATTTGAATTAATCCTGTATGTCCACTAGCAAATGCGTGGAAGGAGAATAAACCTCTAAGATTGATCAACTAGGTGGAGAGTGGCTTGAATGCATCAGATTTCACAGTTTTGTTGGTTAATGAAAACAACTCAACGATAAGACTGATGATTCCATATTTTTAAAACGTATGAATTCAAATATAATGCAACTTTGCCATGATGCTGATAAGTGCTTTTTTTTTCTGGCAATATCATTTCCTAAATTAATATCAGAGGTAAGCATACCAATTAAACCATAGGCAGATCGAAAATACAGATCCATTATTCAAATTTGTTTTTAAAATTGATTTGTTGATTCCTTCAGCTAGAGTGGAATTCGATTTATTTAAAAAAATAGAGTGTGAACTAATGCCTCTGCACTTTCTATAAAAACAATAGCCTTCACCATTTGCTGTGTGAAATTTAAATAGGATTTTATTTCTATCATTTAAGTTGAGCAGTAGGATCTCCTTAGTTTCCCATAGGTAGGATTGTAGAAGGATTTTTAGAATGTGTATCCTTTGAATTATTGAGTCAATATTTTTTAATTAATTTTCAAGTTCCAATGTTCATTTCCATCTTCCAGTAGAGGTATTGAGTTGATAGGAATGTTAGTTTAGGGTTTCAACCTGAATGTGAGATTGTAGAACTGTGTGCAAGGCGGTTTTTAAGGTCCTTTCAGAGTTGTTAAACAGATTAAGGTTTGTAGCTTTTAATGCAATTAGGAATTTATAGCTCATAGGGATGAAGTGTGATGAGTGATCTGAGCTTTTACAACTTATTTTAGCGATAATTATTATTTTAAGACTCTGGAACATTGCATAAATTAGTTACATTGCAAACTGATTGGAATAGGTAGATGTGTGGAAGTTGCTATTTCCATTGGGCTGTTAATCAAATCTTAGTTTGTTTTAGGTTGATTTAGTTTCCATCACAAGATCTAGAACAATGTGTGCGCTTGCTTCAATTTCTATATCATCTTATTGACTAGGAGAGCAAAGTGTTAATTGTTGAAAGCTTTCTAAGTAAACTTTCCAGAGTTTGGTTTAATGCTTTGATTGATGTTAAATGTAGTTACAATATGATTTCGTGAGTACAGTTGCATACCTCGATAGTGCAGGTTCATCTCATTTGACTTTGAAAAATGGAATTAGGGTTTGTTGAATGGAATTGCCATAGAGTAGATCATAGATCAAGCATGAAAGACTGAGTTTTCCGATTTGGTTGATAAGTGTGTGAAATAAAAATTTCAAACAGTTTTGATGTTGCAATCTCTTGTTTGATGTCAAAGTAGTGGAATTGGTATAAGGTGTCTTATCCTAGGGTTTGAGTAAAGAAGCCATTAGGAATTGTCAAATTCATTGTGTGAGCATAAGGTCAATTTGTAGGTGAATTTAGATTAATTAATTTCTTCCAAGTGTGGTTTATGAAAGTTAGAATTAGGGTTTTTGAAATTTTGCAAAGAAGTGTTGAATTGTTAAATTGAAGCTTGTTTAAAGATCAGGTATTTGCTTTAGAGTAATTAGGTTTTGATTTTAGTTCAGTCACGAGATAAATTAAATAAAGGGTTAAGTGCTCAATTCAAATTCAATTATTGATCCTGTATGGAATGATGAACTGATATATTTTCTGTAATTGGTGTGTTGATGGGCATTTGTATGTCTTAATTCTTAATTAATTATCATAAGGAATCTGACCTACAAACTGAATCCTTTTACTCCTGATCCTTTTTTCCGTTGAAATTTTCAGGGTCCTCCCACCAACCCTTCAAGGTATTTGGTATTGGCACGTCATGCGTGGCCATCCACTAAGCATTGAAATAATCTTCCCCAGCTAGGAGTGAGTAGTACACATCTGTGTCTTTCCCAATCATGTTGGAAAATGGTTTTCCTACGTGATCCCAAATAACCCAGAACTGTGAGTCCACCTTCTGGAGGATCCATTCGACTACTTATGCACATGCGAAGATAGGTGAGTGAGCACCCACACAGTGAAGCCTATATCTATTAACCTGAATGTATACCTGATGGTTTTCCAGCTCCTCCGAGAATTCTTGGTAGATTTGAGACCATGACATCTTATCCCCCTTCTTGAAAACACAGGCGGTATCTCCATAGATGGGCGGCGATGGGGGAATGTCTACTTCTTGTATCTCTACTTCGGGCCTTTTTTTTCTCCTTCTAACTGCTGGAGGCCCCATGTCACTAGAGGACGACAAGATAGAGACATACTCAAGCTCAGCTTCAATGTCACATGGCATATTCAAAAAACAATCCCACGATAAGACGGACGGCATGAAAGCAAAAGGAACTAACTATACTAACTAAGGCTTTGGCTGGACAGGCTAGGTCGCTGCGATCGGTGATGGTCGAAAAACCTTGGGTTGGAGAGATTGTGACTTTGCGACTTAGACGCGAGATCACAAGGTCGCAAAGTCGCACCTGTATGAACAATACCAACTTTGCGATCCTGTGACTTAGTGACTTAGCGACAAGGTCGCAAGGTCGCAAAGTCATGATTGCGTGGGTTTTTGGGACTTTTCTACTTTGCAACTCAGCAACTCAGCGACCCGGTCGTGAGGTCGTAAGGTCGTGCTAGGTTTTTCTGAGGAAAAACAGGCGGGCACGACGTGCGAGGAAAAGATGAAAAAGAAGGGGGGAAAATCTAAGGGAGGAGAATGTATTAGGGTTGATAGGCTCACAGGAAGGCCAGTGAGGGGTGCCCACAGTAGCAGGAGGAAAAGGAGGGATTGAAGTAGTTTCAGGCCTTATGGGTAAAGAAGGAGTAGGAAAACCCTAATTGGAGTAACAATGAGGACTCAGGATGGAAACTAGGGGATTGCTAAGGCAATTAATAACCTATGTTAGGGGCAGGTAGGGCTTCACCTAATAAAAGAAACTACAGAAGGTTTCAGTGACTTACCTGGGAAAAATCACACTCTGATTGGCTTGTCATACGTCTCATTTGCTCTGTCACACAGGTCGAATGCGACCTACGCGACCATTTTATTTAGAAAGAGGCTGCACGTGCGGTCATGAATGGAGGTTGCAAGGTCGTAAAACCTATTCAGTTTGGTAATATGTGACCTTGTGACATTGAGACCTAAAGACCTTGTGAGGTCACTGGATCGAAAGGTCGCATAGTCACGAAGGTTATATTCCAACGCAGTTTGCGACTTGGGTCAGGTTGCAAGGTCGCTAAGTCGCAACTTGCCGAAGTTTGAAAGAAGAGCGGATTTGTGACTTTGCGACTTTAATTAGAAAATTTGAAGTCATCTCATGGTTTCGGGATTACCTGCCTATGGAGAGATCCATGGCGGAAGATGGAGCAAGTTCGTCTTTATCAATAGTAAAAGAGGCTCTGAAATTTCAAACTGGTGCCAAATTTCAGAGCGTGTTGTAGTGGCTACAACAGAGCCCCATTTTAGACCTCAAAGTTTCTCTAATGATAGACCCGGGTCAGGTTGCAAGGTCACTAAGTCGCAACTTGCCGAAGTTTGAAAGAAGAGCGGATTTGTGACTTTGCGACTTTAATTAGAAAATTTGAAGTCATCTCATGGTTTCGGGATTACCTGCCTATGGAGAGATCCATGGCGGAAGATGGAGCAAGTTCGTCTTTATCAATAGTAAAAGGGGCTCTGAAATTTCAAACTGGTGCCAAATTTCAGAGCGTGTTGTAGCGGATACAACAGAGCCCCATTTTAGACCTCAAACTTTCTCTAATGATAGAAAAATCTCATACTTATTGAGATGAAATACTAAATCTCAAGTGTAAGACCCATTATAATCAAGGAGGGGCCAACTATCACATCACGAACCCTCTTCTCACTTATGACCAACTACCCTATGACTTAAGGGGGGTTCTCCATATTATATTTTAGGGATGTAATAGCGCAGTCAAACCAAGTAAAAATCCCCTCAAGGCTCCTACTTCTACTATAGCCAATCAAATGATTGAACAACTAGGTTTTAAGGTGCATTTTGAACATAATATTTGGTTTTTAAGGGTAATTTTACAACTTGAGATCAAAGGGAAAGTCCCAAAACACATGCAATCAAGGAATTACAAGGAATTTTTAGAGAGAAAACCCCAAAAAAATAATTTCAAATGATTTTAAAAGGAAAAAGGTGATGAATGATAGAAAATCAATGTCATAGATTTCTAATATATATTGGGGGGAATATGGGATCAAGGAGCAACACACTTGGAAATAAATGAAATAGTTTTAGGTTTATAGGAAAATGAAGACCCACTTGTTTCCCTTAAAGGTTTTACCTCAAAATCCTACGATATTCAAACATGGTATAAGTGTGAGTGCTTCACTTAGGTCATATCGAAAGAGCTTTATGGGGGGTTTGTTCAAGAGGGACAATGAGAATAAAAAACAAACAACACTTTGGTGAATATTTAATAACCATTATACATAAACATAACTAAGATGAAGAAATACCACTTACTCAAATCACCATTCATCCATTCAATTTATACCAATTTTCATCAAAAAGAGGGAGCTAACCATACCATCAAGGCATCTCCAATAGGACACTCAACTCATCCATCCATAGAAATTTATAAGAAGAAAAAAACCATAGAAATTTAAGATTCACTATGGGATTTGTCCCCCAATGAAACCTTCTGAAAATGAGAGAAAGTGAACCTCTATTTATAGAGGAGGTTCTCAACTTTCTTTACATTAAAATATTAATTTCCTAGGCTAAAGGCCCTAATTTAGTCTATGGAGGGGAAAATTCCCATTTCTATAATTAATTAATCTAAATTACAATCAATGTGGGATATACATGCCACGAGTACAATATACTAAGGACACAAGCCATGAAAATCACTCATATCCATAAATTATGGGAGCAAAGGGGCTTCAACATAACCATCTAGTCTCCAAAGGCCCTTGAATGCTAAGTTCCTTCACTAATATTCTCCTCATCGAGCTTCCAAAAGTGGGAACAAAACCCCCAACACATGACCATAACCACTGAAAGAAATATAGAAGTAAGGTCCCAAGCCATCTTGAAAGGAGATATTGGAGTGCCAAAGTGGTTTTTTTATGTCTTTAAAGAGTCGAGCTTCCTCCTTCAATACCAAAACCTAGTTTAATAATAACTATAGATCAGCCTTAGAACTAACACTAATTTTCATTTCAAATTTACCCTTAAACAAGGGTTGGTCCAAATTCATTTTCATTCAAAAATTATCTTCAAAATAAATATAGGCTAACCCTGTCCATACGTTTACCATTATAGATATGTATAAATATGAATAATTTGTTTTCATTCTTCTTTGGTGTATTTTGTTGGTACTTTGTCATATAATTGGGTCACACCTCTCTATAGTTTTCATATCTTTCTCTTCACACAAATTATCAAATAATGAAAAAGTCTTTGGATTTAATAATATACAACAATTTTAAGTCTTTATTCCATTTGGTAAAACTACATTTTCTATTATAAAATCAACTTCAATGGTGACCAAAATGAAATATCCTCAGATCAAAATACAGAGCTACCATGCTAACATGATTTCCCTTTAAGTTGGGTCATCTCTTGAATAACATATCATTTTTTTTCCATGGATACACTTTAGATGTATAAAATGACTCCATGTCCTTAGAAACAACCCTCAAAATGACTGTGTCTATCTTGTTGTTCCTAAAAGTTTGGAATATCATTGAATTGATTCATTCATGGTTTTATCATGGTTTATGTCATAAGTCATGTTTTTATTATCTCCCAAGCTTTGTGCTTCATATATGCATGATAACATCAATTATTATCTTTCACACTATGTTTTTACTATGCAAAAGAATTATGGGAGAATATAGGTCTCTTACTTGATATTTTGTATTTAATGCATTAATCTGTCTAGATTTCTAGCTCAAACAATAATACCTATAACATTAGGTGAAGCTACCCTTGTGTGGCTCTGGTTTTCTAAGAGACTAAAATATATTTGGTAATCCCTATTTTGTAAAAATTTGATTCGTAATATACATGCCCAAAATTTACCTCATGTTAGATTATGGAGTAACATGTAGCTCCTACTTGGGGATATTTGCTCTTTTTGGGAGCACTTGAGAATCCCATAATGTTATCCGTATTCCAATTAATACACAATTAATTCCATGATATAGTGTAGCTACCACCTCATATCATAGGAGAAATACCCTTTATTTCTATAATTGATCACCAATGAAATTAGTGAAATAAAATTTACCTCATTTTAGATTATGGAGTAACATGTAGCTCCTACTTGGGGATAGGTGCTCTTTTTTGGAGCACGTGAGAATCCATAATATTATCCCACTAGTACATCTGGGGGAAATTCTGACACTTGGTTCCGACACTTTTGAACAAATGTCGGAAATTTCCCCAAATTTTTTCAATCCTTCCCGAAAACGTCGCTATACCGACGTCTAGAGAAAAGTGTCGCAATACCGACACTTAGACATTGTGTCACAATTGTGACGTTTGGAGGAAGACGTCGCAATTGCGACACTATGCCCCAAAACGTCACTATTGCGACGACTGCTTCCAAATGTCGCAATTGTGACACAATGTCTAAGTGTCGCAATTGCGACGTTTGGAGGCATCCGTCGCAATAGCGACGCTTTGTTTGCGACACAATGTCTAAGTGTCGCAATTGCGACGTTTGGAGGTATCCATCGCAATAGCGACGCTTTGGCCGCCGTCGGTATAATGACACTTATATGCAATAAACGACACTTATATGCCTTTGCAAAAATGGTCAGCTTACAGAGCAGCACGAGGAGTAGTTCATGGAGGCACCTTTGCGATTGCACATAATTTGGAGAGAAAATAGTAATAATGAGAGAGGCTCCTTTAATTTCATCTTTGATTTTTGAAGGTATGGATTGTCCAACCTGCAATTCTATGTTATCGAGAAAGACTCACAATCCTCTGGAAACAAGACTGTTGTGAAGATGTCTGGCGAAGAAACTAACATCAGGTTCACGACTGTTGATGAACACATCCTAGTTCGGCGAAGAAGGCACCAAGGAGTGTATTCTCAGTGAATTAGGGATGTTGAAATATTAATTTCAACTACCCTGTCCTCTAGCCGCTTTCTAAATCTGTTTGAATGGCTCTATCAAACAGCCACTTTCTAAAATTGATGAATAGTCAATTTTGGTTTTGAAATCACAGTCCCTGCACACTTAAAAACAGAGTGCTGTATTGTTTTGGAAACAGAGAAATTTAATAGTAAATGCGGGAGATTTTAATTCAGAAGAACGTGGTCCCACAGACTACAGACCAAATCAGCCATCCACGTGGAAGCAGGCGATTCGATCGCGTTATTTTTTGGCCCATCTGCATTGTGGAATTTTGGACCCGAAACATTATAAGGCAGAATTAATTTGATTTTTGCGTCATAGTTTTCCTCCGTACGCAAAGCCAAAAAACGGACCCAAATTTTTATATGGCGTATTCTATGAAGTTTTCGCGTCACAAATTAAGGTGACATCAGCAGGCTATTTTGGAAGGCGAATTTGTGATTGAAATCGGGTTTATTTTTTTTGAAGTCTAGACGTATGATATAGTTTTATTAATATTTTGTTATAAGTTTTATATAACATATGCGCAAATATTTCACTTTGGGCATTTGTAATGTGGGCCCCGAATACTTTAAATAGGTTTGGTTTAATAGTTTTTTGTTTTGTTATTATATGTAATAGCATGTGTTTTAAAATAGCTTGAAGGCTAATGTGAAAGGAAAAAGGGCGTATTATGTTATTTTAAAACATATACATTAGACAGTTTAAAAGTTTTGAGGATTGCACCCCCGGTGCAATTGTTTGGTTATAAGATTATATGATACATGTGAGATAAAGGTTTATTATTTATCATATGTAAATAAATTTTATCAGTATTTTACTTTTACACTTTTATGAGGTGATGTTATAAGTAAATTCATAAATATCTATTTTTAATCCTCATTTTATTCCATGAATATGTTTGGAAATGAAATTTCAATAGATTAATTTTCTCCTAACCTATGTATCATCAATATTGTACATTTACATTCTTAATTATGAGGTGATGTTATAGGTAAATCCATGAATATATCCTTTTAATCTTCATTTTACTCCATGAATATGTTTGGAAATGAAATTTCAATAGATTAATTTTCTTGCTATTATATGTTTTACGAAGATATGGTAAGGAATTCTCTCTTGTTCTTCTTAGAAATAATTATATATAATTTTTTTTTTCTTTTTTCAAAATAGATTAAAAAAATTATATGAGAAAAATTATTAATTCATCAATATGTGTGTGTGTGTGTTGTGAGGAATAATTTCATAGTTCAACTTAATGGTTCATTATATAATCATGTGATCATCACCAATGATATATCTTAAAAAGAAACTGAAAAGCCATGTGTACAAAATTGATGTATACTCTAGAGAGTGGTTCTCATATCACTATGTAAATTGTTGTATGATACTTCAACAAAATTATAAGATAAACTGTAATACAAATCATATATGCACCATAACAATTGGTGCAGGGTAAAACCCACCTGCCACACCTTTGTACTTGATCCAATTTTCTCTGTCAACTCTTCTAGCTGTGGGAGTTTCCTCCAAGGATCATAATACCCCCAAGGCCTGTTATCACCCTAGTAATTCTTAGGTTGTAGGAATGGGGATTTTTGTAGTTAAGAACACCAGGGGTAACCAAGAACCACTTTGGGAATTCAAGATCTAGCCTTCTTGAACTCCAGAGAGGGATCTCTCCGTATGATTTAGCTTTATTTTAGTAACAGATATTAGGCTAGCTATGATTGTGTATTCGGGTTTGATTTTAAAAGATTGGTGGGAATAATGAAATTTCAAGGTAAACCAGAAGGATCTACCAGAATATTGGGCAATGGATTCAACTCTCTAGGCAAGCAAAACTAAGAAATAAGGCTCAGAGATGCAAATGTGCTAAGGGCAAGATAGGTGACCTTCTAAGGCTATGTATAGGCTTGATTTGATGAAGTGGATGGAATCTGAGCAAAAGGGCACTTAAGAATCCTTAAGCTATAGATAAGAAGATTGAAGAAGGGGATCTAACTGGGACCTAGAGAAATTAAGAATTCTATGGTCCGGTTATCAAGTAGAAAACACTAAAATTCCAACAAGTTTCGAAACAGGGAGCTTATTATCACTAATCCTGTTTAATTTTTCCTTAGTTGATCATTATAGACTAGAAAAACATAATATGAATGAATGTAAACTTTAAAGAAATACACTGAAAACAAGGAAAGAAATGAGACTTATCTTGTCACCACGAGAATCCTTAGCTATGATGTCTCTGATCTCTTTCCAGTCTGTTGTTTTCACTAATTGACTCACCAACTTCAATATAACCAGCAAATAAGACAATAGTTGTCTTGAGAAATTTTATTCACACTGAATACTTCAAATTGTGAAGTATTTATACAAAAAAATGTTTACAAAATATCTCAAGAATTGAGATAATGTTTTAATAAAATATATGAAAGAAAACTTAAAAAGAGGGACAGCTGCAAAACAGTTTGCAAGCTGTTACATTTTTACAAGCAAAAATAGAACTGGTTATTCTAATTTGAACTGATTGTTGTTGTGCACTTTAAACCTGTATTTTTACCATTTGAGGTAACAGTAAAAAATGAATTTCCAAGTGAATTTCTTGTTTTTTATCCATTAAATTCACAGCAGATATGTGAATTCTTGCCACTTTTCTGCAGAGGGGATCTTCATAGTCTTCAATTTTCTGTAACTTTCATTTGCCTCTGTATACTTGAAAAATTTAGGCTTGATAGTGAACATATGCCTGATCTCATTATCTAAAAAGAGCATATTTTCAAAATACTGAAGAAGTATTTTGCCTGTTGGTGATCCTTGAGGCAGTGGTTGTCTGGCTTGCTCTTTTGCATGATTTCTGATTTTTAGATCATAATGTTTCTGAGGCATTAACTTGTCATTCAATGCGTGAATATCAGGCAAACCTGCTTCTGACAATGTTTTGTAGTTGGCTAAAAATCTTGAGATGAATACATTCATGTCTTTACACCGGTCCTCTAGATTACTCATTATTTTTCTTTTGTTCAGGACCTTTTTGATTTGAAGAATGGTTTCTGTTCTATCAACAATTTTAAATTCTTCTAACTCTTCCCTGGTTTTACTATTTAAAAAAGCTATGAGTTGGATTGCTTGGGCTGGTTTATTGTCAATTTCCCTCTTAGTCTTGTCAATCTCTGCACTAGCAACTTGAAGTAACTCCCTCTGTTTATAAATTATCCAAATTGAAGGCCATTGAGAATGAATGTCTTCAATAATTTTGGTCCATAAATGATTTTTTATATAGGCCACTTGATCTGTAAGATTTACTTGTGCTTGCAGAATCTTTACCTGTTCTTGTAGTCGATTGGCCCTTTGCTCATGTCCTTTAGAAGTAATCAAGGCATCATTTTTGGAATTTTCTAAATTTTTAATAATGCCTTTCAAACTAAGAATCTCTTTATCTTGGTCTTGTGGTGTGCTCCTCTGTGAGGATGAAGAAGAAGAGGCAGAGATTAGAGAAGTAATTGGCACTGCAGTTTCCAGTACTCTTTTCGGTGCCAAGTGTTCTGCCAAAGTAGATGGTATAGCCGTGTTTACAGTGGGGATCATTGTAGGAATGACCATTGGTTGTGATTTTCTTAGTTCTTCATTCTCTTTCATTAGAGCTTATATTTGACTTTCCATTGTCTTTATCTGATCTTTCATTTGATGTACAAGCTGCTTTAATTCATCATTCTCTGTTTTTTGCTGTAGAATTTCTTTTGCTTGAGATTTTTCACTCTGAGGAAACTTCAACTGTTTTCTAAGAGCAGCTATATCCTCATTTTTCTGTTTAATTAAGACTTTTTCCCCTTCAATGTTGGCTGGGTCACCCCCTGCTTCAATCACTATATCTTCTAGTGCTTTTATTCTTAAATTATTAGCATACAGTGAGGATTTGTCCAACTTCATTTGATTTTGGAAGTTGAGCACTGTTTTCTCAAGCCTAATTGATTTCATAGTTTTACTAACAATTTTGGAATATAGCATTTCAGTATTTCTCCTATGAAATTCAATTTGATCTAATTCATGAATGGCATCTGCATCCACTTCAAAATCTGTTTTGGAATAATCTGCCATTGATTTTGGCTCAGCCACTGTAGGCTTCAAGAATGACATTACCAATTTACTGGATGAATAATCAAATGCTGAAAGAAGTCTGTCTTTGTTTCCAGGCTTTTCCTTAAGAAATCTAGAATAAGCTTGATTCTTGATCTCTTCATTCTTCTCTTTAATCTGTCTGAATCTGATCTGAATCTCTAACTCTGTATTGTCAGTTTCCTGAGAAGGAGGCAAATCGACAGTAGCCTGGTTTTCCTTCATGACTGTATCTTTTTTTTGTGTTCCAATTTTTACATTTTGAAGCTCTTTTAATGTTTGAGTGACTATTCTTGTTGCTTCATCATCTATATCAATATTTACAACCTTATCCTTTTCTTCTTCTGTTGACTTGCTTCTTTTACTATAAGGAGTTCTGAATTTTATTTCCTCAATAGTCTCAGCTATGAAACTATCTCCTTCTCTGTCTCTTTTATGTACATTATCAGTATCTTTGCTTGTAGAAGCCACCTGTACTGTCTGTTCAATTTGTTTGCCTTTTCCACTGTCTACCTGTATTACCTGTACTGCCTGTGAATCATCATCAGATAGGGTGTTTGGATCCCATTCAATTTTATTTACATATCTTTCAATATGGGGCTTAGGATCATGCAAGTAAACAGGCAACTTACATTTTACCCTTATTGCACTCAAAATACCTTGTGGGTCATACTTCCATGTAAAACTACATGGGAACTTATACTCTTTAAGTTTGACATTTATCTCATTGGCAGCTTCTCTATTATTCACAATGAATGGCCCAATTTGATTTTTCAGCTTAAATTGGGTCTTTTTCTTGAAAGCTATGAAGTTGATTTCATCTACATTCAATAGTTGTCTAAGATATTCTAAAGCAAATATTCTTGTAGTAACAAATCTGGGTAACTTATATGGGGCCAGGGATGAGCCATACACTCTGATTTCTGTATGATTTTTATATAAATACCAATCTCTAGTTTTGTAGCTCTCTGATAACTGCAGAATTCTTCTTGTCTCATCATTGATCCTAGGGATCTCCTCTTTTTCCAAGAGATACATAGCAGGGGCTATAAATGAGTCATTGAAATATGTAAAACTATACTCTCTATTCCATTTCCTTAGAATAGATGACCAAAATACTACTGATAGAACTTTTCCTTCTGCATCCACTTTCTGACATTCAATTGGAAACTTATCTGTTTGATAATATAAGAAGAGGTGGAGTAGATAAGAGGAGTATCTGAAAACTCCTTCTTCTGATAATCTGGATAAATGATAATGCATACTTTCAGCAATAAATCTAGCAAAATTGAACTGAATGGATGGTGATTGACCAGGGCTTAGAGTTGACAGAAAACCTAGGATAGCCACATCAGTGAATTCATCATTGGTGTATCCTAGTATGAAGGAGAGCATTGATACAATATGTCTAGTTTCATCTGGGAAATCAATGGTGTCGAAAGGAGGATTTAACTTAGGAATATCAACTTGATTTGGACAAAAAGTCTGGTATATTTTAAATCTAGTAATGAAATCCAAGTCAAGATATAGTTGCGTTAAATCTTCTATTGATAGGGAAGCAAAATTGGGGTCATGATTCATTTGCAGCATGGAATTTATCGACTCTTCAGTGATGTAAAACAAGATCTCTTTTTCTTTGTTTACAATACATCTTTGTTTTGGCATCTAATAGGATTGGCATAATCTGATAAAGTTAGGAACAAAATGAGTGAGAGGGACAATATATCTAGGCAGATTGGATTCCCAAATTGGAATATCGTTGTCACCCTTTTCCACTGATTTTCCATAGAACCAATTATAGACATCAAGCAGGTTAAATTCTACATTAGGGTCTAGTATTCTATAGTCCAGATCAACTAAAGGGCCATTCTCTGGAGAAATGACTGGAGGCTGGACTGGTCTGACCACTTCTGTAGAATCAGTCATGAGTGCAGGAGTTGGTTTGTCGATTTTGAAGGACATAGGCTGAGGAATATTTGCAGAAGACTTATTTTGAGATTTTGGGCCTCCATTATTGGGGGTTACCTGTTTCTTGGTCATTTTTAATATGAACGAAGTAAGCTTAAATGGTTTTCTAAGTTCCTTTACGAGAAACAGGGGTTTCTTGGCTAATTTCTATTAAAAGTGGGGTTTCTGAGCAGGGTTTTTAGGAAATGCAAGGAATTTAAAGCTCAGAATGTGTATTTAAAATTGATTTCAACAGCAAAATGGACCAGGGTATGGAAAAAACTGCGAGAAAGGGAAATTAGGGATTCCAGGGAAATTTTGACAGAGTTTCCCCTGAAAAATGGACACTTTTTTGCAGTAACTTTGGTAATTATTTGAAATCGACAGGAATTTTGAAATCTCAGAGGGCAAATTCGAAGAAAAGTACCTGGAGAACTAGCGAAATTCGGTTGAAGACGTTGCAGAGGTGCTCAGTCTTCAATTTTTTGAAAATGGCTTCGCAGAGGACAATGTACTACTTTGTAATGGAAATTCTGGGCAATGGGCGTCAAAAAATGGTACTGGTAGGTTGAAAATGGCTCTGCAAAGTTTCTCAGGGTTCAAACAACGTGATTTTGAGGAAAAATGATTCTGCAATGTTTTTACAGGTTTAAAGCGAAAAGGTGAAAATTTGAATGAAAAATATAATTTTAATGTAATAAACGATGGTATAACCATAGTTAAATGACATTAAACTCGGGTTAAACGGGTGAGGTTTAGGGAATAACGCCAGTGGTATTCGCGCGGGTAAATGGTGGTAAGCGGAATCTAGCTTTTCGAATGCGATACAATGTGGTGGCAACATGTAAGCGCGGGGTGGTTTGGAAAAACCACCCATTTCACGCGGCTTTGCCAAAACATCAAACGATTACTTTATAAGCGCAAAAATGTATTAGCACCGTCGGATCTGGATTCAACGAGCGAACGACCACGATCAAAATGAAAGGTGCGGGGAAAAGTTAAGTTATCGGGTTCACTTTGGGCCATTGATCTTGGGAGATGAAGGATAGATCGGACGTGCAGGGAAAGGGTCATATTTATTGAAGTTTAGTTTAGATGAAACTTCGGGTGATTTTTGATTTAAAACATATATAACATATGTTTTAAACTTTTTCTTCATATATTTTATTTCTATGGTAAATCAAATCAAGAAAACTTAATTACCATAGGGGCGGGACTAAATATATGGATAAAATTTTAGCCAAAGGGGTTATAAGGGGGGTTTTATTTAAGCATGTGGGAATAAAATACTTTGGCTTAAGTTATAATAAGAGGGTTTTTGGGATTTATTTATAAAATGAGTTATATAATAGGAAAAGGTCAATTGTAGGGAGTTAATACATAAGTTAGAGTTAATATGACAAGGGGACAATGTATATTAAAAAACACATAAATATAACTAAGAAAGTGAAGATTAAAAATCAAATTTGCATTATAATAACTTCATCACTTAGACTTAGGATAAAATGTGATTTTGAGGGCTTTATGCTTTGAAATGATGTAGGAAGTTAATCAAATGAGGATTAGAGTATCTTTAAGTAAAAATGAAGTTTTACTTAGGATTTTTCAGGGGAAATGAGTGCATGAATGGTAAATGATGTGATTTAGGGATTAATATAGACATTTCACACTTTCAACTGATCAGTCATAGAGCCTTGGGTCCGGTCCCAACAAAAGTCAAGGAAATGCCTTGAGCCTTTCTAACTGATAGTCTAGAATGTTTCATGACTATGGGAAGGGGAAGTTAGTTATTTTGCAACCCATGATGAATGATATTTACATTGAGACTTTTCACCTTCTTCTACCTACCCATCTTATCATGCTAACATTTTTTTCTTCCTTTGTAGTAGCTGCATTTAAGCTAGCAACCTTCACAGCATTTATTCTTTTTGAAAGCAAGTAAAACTATCTAATTCTACACTTATTTCATCCATGAATCTAGATTAAACTGTTGGATTCACTTTATTTCTCTACCTAACTACTGATTTGTTAGGATTAAACTATCTAACAACTCATTATTCTCTATCTATAACAAAGAAAATTGAAACAATGACAAGTTAAGATTGAAATGTTTAACTCATCATGGACTAATGGCATTTATTGACACTCTGCCATAGTCAAAAAGTAAAAAGTAGTGGCATTTATGCTTGCTCACTTTCATGTTTTATTCATTTTTTCTTTGGGGTATCTTATTTTTTCTAAGTCCTTTGATTGTTCTTTTAGGAATTTTTTACCCTCTTTTTGATTTTTTTTTTTTTTTTACAAAATATGTGAATACAACTTGCAGAAGGAAAAGTATGTACAAATTTACAAAATTACCAAAAGTCACGTCAAAATTATCTCCTATATTATAGGTTGCTAACAAGGCCTATGCCATGCCTTCTCGCATGCAGAAATTCTTCACTTGATGGTTCTAAACCATACAATAAGTCCCCACGTTCTATGGTCTAATCCCCATCATACCTGTCAAAATTCAACCACTCTTTACACACCCTGAATATAATGACTAACCTACTCTCATTAATATATACCCCAATAAATACAAGCCACTTAGGAATTAAACCCCAAAACCTTGGGCTCACTCATTTTACATATTTGAATTGATATTCGAATGTATCAACTGCTCAACCCTCTCGTATTTCAACCGTGATGTTTAATGTATGTCGACCTTGTCAATTCGAACTCCGTCACTTGGTTTCAACCAAATGCACGGCCATTCACATAATTATACAGTCCTCCTTATTATAATCTCCACTAATTGTCAAAGATCGTAACAAATATGGAATTTTGTCTATAACTCAACGGTCATACATAAACCATTCTTGGCTCCACAGTAATTTGCCTCTCAATCTGACGGTCGATGGAGCATCGCGCCGGTTTGGAGGATCCAACGGACACAATGAAATCTCGCATAATGAACACGCCCAAGGGTTAATCTGTGATGCGAACGGTTTTATAATTCCGCCCTCGGCCACATGTCTCACGGAGACATATATTGCGTCCTTTTCACCAATTCTGCTTACCACCTCCAAACTTGCGCGATATTGCCGATTTTCCAAACGGTGGTTTTACTGTGCACTTCAGTCATGGTTCCGCCTCTTATCTTCCAGGTTCCGTCGAGCTTTCTTTTATTGTACTCCGCCTCTGCTCCTTTGACTCACATCTTCCTGTACTAGTTTTTTTTCTTCAAATAAGGACTCGCACTCCATGAGGTTCCTTCACACGCCGGTTCTATGTATGTGGTAGCACCGATCAAACCTTGAATCGAAGGCTCGAGCACAATTCTCTATTACACTGTGGGGAGATCCATAATTTGGACCTGTTGACCCTCTCTAGCATGGCATTTCCCACTATATTACATGAGTCTCGACCACAACATTGCCATACCACTGTCCAATTCCACACCGTCCACTGTCATGGTGCTTAACATGGGTTATCACACAACTTTATTCATCCAGAAATTCTTACACCAAGTTAAACTAATATCCAATGGGTTCGGGAAAGGATAGAACCTCTTGCACAGAGGCTAGTAATTCAGGAAAGGACTCGGTTCCTCTTTCAACATACAAGACCCCATTAAACCACAATTATCGAGTATGTATTCCAGAATACTATACAGTTGATTATCAGGACACAGAAACCATTCACGCCATAATTAACTCGACAAATGCACAATACCATTGAAATAATTCTACATTTATGCAGTGAAATACTTACAACTTTGGCTTGACTAGATCTTCGAATTACTTGGCCCTTCTCCTCTACTCTGTCTCTACGACAATCCTTCGCAGCCTATGTGGTTCTCTATGCAGGTCTGCCTTATTATGCCTATAAGGATTATTTTTATACAAACCCTGAATCGACTCAACTCCTCTGATGCTCAAAACTCTTCATATCTCTAACTCTGAGACTAACCCTTTGACAGACAAAGACAAACTCCTAAAATTAGCTTAACTTCTGAAACTGACTATCTCTTCAAGTGCCCATTAATCATTCGGGCAGTTACATTTTCTTCTCTAATTAACTAAAAATAACTCAACTATGAATAAATACATGGGGAAATAAAACATGAGACCCCCCTTTACATTTATTTATGGACAAAGGTTGTTTTGAGCCTAATGCCCCTGCATCAACAATTGCCATACAACTAATTTGTTTTAGGATACATGTGGTATTCTAGGGGTAAATTCCATATGCTGTGTATATCAATCTATTAGGTGTTGGTAAGTTGTGAGTATCTAGGAAATGATAAGGAATATCCATACATCATGATCTTGTAATGTGATTATAAATTGTGTCTATAATTTCCATAAAATGTATAAATGATTTGTTTAAAAAAAATCAACACAATCAACCCTAAACAATGTTCATGATGTGGAATGTCATTAGCGAAACCAAAATGATGGTGACATGTCCCATTTCTATGGTAATGGTGATCATATATATGTTGTAGCGACACTTGATGGGTAATTAAATAAATCTCAGAGTGTGACTCATTGTGCCATATTTTTTTAAAGCATGATTTGTTTTCCTAGTTTTTACTAATTTGTTAACATATTTTATTCATTTGGAAAGCTAATTAATGATGCTTTAAGTAATTAGGACCTAATGAGAGATCATCTTCACATCTTCACTAAAATATATTTGGTAATTGTATTCACTATATATATGAACCGCACATGCATGCTACTTAAGAAAAATTGAAATATAAACTATAATACACATCTTATATCTGCCATAACAATTGTCATACAACTTATTTACTTCTAGATACATATGAAATACTTCAGGTAAATGCCATATTATGTGTATACCAATATTATGAGGATCTAAGAAATGATAGGGTATCCACACATTAGTGCCTTGTTGAATTTTTTGCATAATTTTCTATTTGTTGTAATTTTGTTGCCTGGATTTGTTAAAGATTTCAAATAATACAATTATCTATCAATTGTTCTTTATAAAGAAGAAGTACAATAAGTAGTCACCTAAAAGTGATCCATGTGAAAATATTGGTAACATGAGTAACCTGGTAAGCTGTAAATGAAAAGTGAATAACCTCCACTCACCAACAGGTGGCAGGCAGGGTTGGAATTTGGATTTCTCTTTACCCGTCACACAATTTTTTTTTACGTTTTGGTCATTATTTTTCTAGTCGATAAACTTTACGTTTGAAATTTTGAACTTCATTAATGATGTTCTCGTAATAAATTAACCCTTCACCAATAAAAGTTTGATTAAAAAAATTGAACGCTCTTCCATTTTCTTTGGATTTTGGAGTGTGATATATCTGTGTCATGGACTTTTAATACCTAAAGTTTCAAGAGAAATAAATGATTCTTGTCAAACTAATATTTCCTCAATATATGCTATGATCTACTAAAAATTACTTCAAAAAGAAAGTAACCTTCCAATATAAAGAAAAAAACATGAAGGAGCTTTCCCTAAATTGCAATAAATTTATGTTTATTATTAATATTGCATAATCTGTCTTATAAAAATTGCATAATCGGACTAAGAACAAATCCTCGGTGCATTTTTTATTGTTGTTGTGATTAAAATAATGATCCAAAGAACGCTAAGGCACTTAGAGAAATCAATCTAAGTATTATTTCTCACAAAATCATGTTGAGTAGTGGAGACTAAGCGCTAGATTTTTTTTGGTCCTCAATCTCTCTATTAATTATGTCTATGTAGTTATAAGAATAACAAGCCAAAGAAATCTCAGGCTTCCAGAGAAATTAGTCTCTGTGTGAAGAAATTAATGATTATTGTTGACTAAATGTTATACCATTTGAAATTGCTGAGCGAAATTAATCATGCCATGATGTACCATTTGTCAGTATCTATTTTCTCATGTATGAAAGTTGATGTACCATTGAAAGTTTAATAATTCTATTGAAAGTTTAATAACTATAATAAATATATATATATATGTATATATATATATATATATATATTTTTTTTTTTTTAAATTTAATGATTAATAATAATTAAATTAAAATTCTTAAAAGACAAAATAAAAGCCTAATAATCACGAACTATTATGATAATTTAAAAATATAGAACTCAAGCTGAACATAGTTACAAAGATACCAAGAAAATAAGAGTGCATGTGCATGATAACCTCTTTCTTGAAAACCTATGAATGCCATTCTCAATGAAGACTCAAGACTCAACTGGATTGGATTGTGTATCAAAACAGTAGGAATGAATCAAAGTTCAATGAATGAATAACTTGATCGAGAAAATTTATAGGGAAAGATAACTTGACTATCAATCTACTAAACCTCACTTCCATGATTAAAAAAACACCCCCACCTTCTCAGTGGTCCCATCATGGTCCACCTATTGAAAAACAACCAAAAAATATTATTTTTTATATATTTTTGCATGGCCATTGGACAATGATTTACTATGGTTTTCCTACTAAATTCCAATGGATGATTATTGAAAATATTGAGAATTAATTTAGTCTCAAGGCATAGCCAAGATTCTTACTGGATAATTATAGATTACCTCTCCATTGGATGATTATACATTTTTCATCTACTTTTCACGTGAGTTTTAGTTGATGCTAGATTTTTGCCTTCTATTTCTTTAGTTAATTTAAGAGTTAACTTTGATCTTACATTAATAACTATACTTGCATGAATATCCATGCTTTTATACTTCCCCACTATGGTCAATGTTGATGTATGGCCTTGGCCCATTGATCTTACAATTAACTCACTATTCATATTCAATTTTCTCCAGTTCAACCCAATAAAATAAGGAAAACAGAAAATGAAGTCTTGATTTTTCTTTCTAGTGCTCCTACATAATACAAATACTCTTAAAAGCCAATTAATATATAAATTGTCATCATTCATGCTAAAATCAGTTTGATTTTTTTAAATGAATATGCTTACAATTAATAGATTACATTGCTCACAGAATAAGAGATAATTTAGAACTATGATTTCACAATAATAAATTACGCTAGCAGTTCAAACTTCGAACATACCTTATGAAACTAAAATATGGCAGGTTAATGAGCCAATCTAGTTTCCTCGGAGCCAATCTTGAGCTCGGCCTAAGTCTGAATGCCTTGAGAGTGCGAGTGTAAGGAACTAGACGCCTATAGCTTTTATTTTGTGCTTTTGTAATTCACTGTTTGACCATCAAGCCAAGCCACCAGCTATATTAACACTACTTCATGTTGGGGCAGATTGGCATTCTAATTTTCTAGTGCTATAGCTATACTTTTTCATTGCTTCACTAATCACAACCTTGGAAGTTTGCAGGGCAACGGGCTTTATTCTTTCTTTGGTGTTTTATGTAAAAGAAAGGATTTGTGAAATTTCTGTAATAGAAAGGGGAAAACTAAATTGATTCTAATTTTAAAATATCAATAATGATAAGTGGTAATTTCTTTATTAAATTTTTAATTTTGAGTGAGCCAAAAAAGTAACTTTCCTTAATTTTTGAGTACAGACTTGCAATTGCGAAGAGGACTAGTGTTGCAAAATTATTGGTAAGTGGAAATTAAAGGGCGTCAGAATGTTTTTGAAAAAATTTCAAACGTCAAAATTAAGTCTTCTATCCTTCCTATCACCTCACGGAAAACGGGAATCCACAAATTCTAGTCGTCAAATATGTGCAAAATGCCTTATGACGGGCAAAATGGTGGACTGGTCCTATGCTGCTACATGAGTTAGGGTTTCATGTGGCAACAGGGAACCTTGTATAGTTTTTCAAGGATAGGAAAGGAGAATATTGTCAGTTAATCATCACATGAAACTTCATCACCATTTGAAAATTGTGTCCTAATTTGAAACAATAAGACTACCCAACTATTTCATTATTTAATTTTGTTGAAGATTGCAACAAGAAACAGTGAAGGAGGCATCCTGAAACATCATTCCTGATCCTAGTTGGAAAGTGATCACCTAAACTAGGTGGGGCCCACACAAGTGATTTTTGTCGCAAAGTCTATTTTTAGACTATGTCTATTTTTAGACATGTTGATCATATTCTATGAGTTGCGGGATGATATTTGTGGATGGTTGGTCAAGTTGGAAAAATAGATGGACTTCTATTTTTAGAAATATTAGGCAGAGTCTATTTTTAGATTGCCAATCTAAAAATATATATGTCGAATATTATTAGCTCTTAATAATATTTGGACTCTAAACATTATCTTATTCTCTTGGAGCACTTCAATTAAGTGCACAGATGTGGCACAACAAATGAAAGAAGGAATTACGCTATTCTTGAGGGTTTACTGGAGCTATTTCATGGAGACTTCAGTTAGAACTCATGTGACAGAGTTTGGCGGAGTTGTATTCAGTTTAACTCAGTTAGACACAGTTGAGCTAGTTGTATCTAGTCTAACTGATTGATACAATAGTGATAGTGGTGTGAATTAGTTAATTAATTCACCAAATAATAACTCATTAATCAACTAAATAATACATCAGTTAACTACAGTGCATGGAAGTTTCAGTGGAGACCAATGGAGAGATAGGTGAAAGGGCAAGATAGACTATCTGTTGTGACTATTAGTGATGCATGAATTGCATCTACATATACATTGGAGTTTCCAATGATAATCATGCAGTCAATGAGAGTGGGATTACATTGAATTGGTCTTTGTAATCAGCTTGGATTGCGCAGTGGAGGTAGGCTAGTAGGTGGCAAAGATCGGTGCATGGATTTGCAAGATTGGGCCTGATTAGTGTATGAAGATTGTACTGTATTGAGAGCTTGTGATAAGCTTTGTATGCTTTGTATGAGATTTTCATATGATCTCCATGTTACATAATAGATAGTTTGGGTTTTTAGCTTCAGGCTTTCCCGTTAAACAACTGTGTTATGTGTGTTTTTATTGCTTCATGTGTTTTGCAATTGTTGATTAAATTTACGCAAGAATTATAGTGGAAGGATTCTGTATTTTGCAAGAAGATAAATATTGTGAGATCAGGAGAGTCCGGATATATACATGCTTAATGTATATAATTTCTACAAATTTTGATTGTGTAATACAAAAAAATATCCTAGATAACTTAAATAATGTAAGCACTTTTGCAAAAATTTAGTGGAGAGAACCTTCAGTTACATTTATTTTGAAGTTCCACTTGCATTTTAAGCCATTTTAATTAGTCTTTCATGGCTATTCTAGTAAAAATTTCAACCTCTTGTAGAAATTTGTTTTTCACTTGTATTAGAAATGCAAAAATCAAATGTAAATAAAAATGATTTGAAATGCAAAAATCAAATGTCGCGCTACATAAAAATTATTTTTTAAAAAACTAAATTAACGTCTAATATCACGCGTGCATTCGCCCTCAGCTCTTGCAGAACAGCATTCACCCTCAGCATTCGCCCTCAGCTCTTGCAAAACAGCATTCGCCCTTAGATCTTGCAAAATGGTAAGTTCTTATTACAGGCCCTTCCTCCTATAGTAGGGTTGACCCTATTTGGGTTTTTTTTTAGCCTCTGAGAATACAAAGGTTGTGATTGATTACAGGGCACTACCTATATTTGTGGAAATTCTTACCTCTGGGAAAGATAATGTTCGAGAACAGGTAGCACGTTTATTTTAGAGGCATAAAATTATTCTTCCCAACTATCTTTATATGTCTGTAATTTTGGAATTTGATTTAAAAAACAAGTACCCAACTTTGAGTTCAACCGGTGTTCGTGTAAGGCTGTTTGGGCTTTGGGAAATATTGCTGGAGACTCTGCAACATTTAGGGATCTTACCCTCAGTCATGGAGCTTTGAGGCAGGTGCTTGCCCAGTTGAATGATACTGCTAGAATTTCAATGATAAGGAATGCTACATGGGCTCTGTCAAATTTTTGCCGTGGTAAACGCCAACCACTATTCTAACAGGTAAGCAGAATAAATTTTCTGCCTCTTCTTCTTAGTTTGCAGATACTGTGGATTTTTTTTATAGATCTTGGTGCTTGGTAGATTTGGACGTAATATGGACCTAGGCGCTTGTTCATTACAATGACTCTGTCATCAGGTTTTTGAAAATGCTCAGAAATTTGGGTTTCACAAGGGGATTACCCTTGCTTGCAATTATTGATTATCAATCACATTCAAAAAAATTCTTTCATAGCATTGCTGAGATCTTTGTAGGTGAATTTCCGAGGAAATTTCACAATATCTGAACTAAATTTGTCTGTCCTTTTCAATACTCTGCGCTTGTAATAGAACCAGACAAACAATCTAGTGGCCAATGCAACAACAACAACACCTCCTGTTGCAATGCCTGCAATTCACCCTCTCTACACGCATGAATGAATATGGCACCCTCTTTTGTGAAGAGGTACTAGAGTTGAAGGTACTGGTTTCCATGTGGAATTCAACATCCAAAATAGTATCAAATTCCACTGCAATAGTATTCCCCGGCGAGGGCAACAGTTCATTGAGACCTATTGGACTCATCACCCCCAAATAGCCTCCAGGGCTACCTAGAGTGTGATCATCTAAAGCAATAACAAATGCTAATCCATCCCCAATTGAAACAAGAACAAGACCCACATTGGTTACAGAAAATGAGAAACACGTTTTGAAAGAAGAAGAAACTTTTGTATTAGGGTCCAGAAATCTAACTGGTCTATTGTACAATGCCCTACCTCCACTTCAAATTGGTACTCCCAACTCCATGCTAAGGCTCACTGTGCCATTCTTTAGATGAGCATATTAACCTGAATTTTGATTCCAAAAAACCCAAGTCCCCTGTTCTATGCCCAAGGCCTATGTTACAACGAGTAGAGTTCTGAACGAAATACTTCACAATAGAAAGCAAAAGAAACATCTCAAAATTGCTTCGCTTTAGACTGATAATTTTCTGTGTGAAAATTCAACTGCGGACAGTAAAAACATAATATCAAACACAACCAATCCACAATGGAATTTGAACATGAGGATTTATAACCACATAAAACCCTCTCCAGGTTAAAATAATTCCAGAATGGCTTTAAGATTCTACTAATGAGCGCTTACAACACCATAGAAATTACTATCACAATGAAATATGCTGGAAGAAAAGCCCTTGTACGGTTTCTACATTTCCACAGTGGAAGCAAGAATCTTGCTATCTCTCACGATCTGGTTCTGTGGTCAAATCTTTTGTTATGGCTGTCTTGTTTTGCTAAACTTGGATCTGTCTTAGCTTTGGCTCTGGTTCTCATTTAGGATCATGGCTATCTGATCTTGCTGTGGCTTTGACTATACAAACTTGTTCAATAGGAAAATGTTGACTCTGCTATATATAGGAGCTTCAATGGGTGCTCTCAAACACTTTTTTGGGCAGCTTTGTTTTGTCTTCGATTCAAGGCAGAACTATGTTAGCCTTGGTTTTTTAGTCCTTGGAACTTAGTTCTCTCATATTTTCTATCCTATCCCCAGTTTGCTACGAAGAAAGACATAACTTCACGATATCAAAATTGACTATTTTTGGCCATTTATCTTTAGTAATGGTACAAGTTTAATTTGGTGCATTCGTACAGTATCTGAAGAGCACTCTCAAGCTGTTATTTAGTATTTTAGCATAACTACTACATTTAACTGCCATGCTCTAATATTTATATCAAACATAAGCATTCTTAAGGTAGTTCCACATTTTTGAAGCAGAAGGAATGCTTCTGACAACTTCTTATCATAGTGGTACAATTCTGTTCGCAGTTTATCTTTTGTAAAAAGCTCACAATTTGTAAAATGCCCACTTTTATTTTATTTTTTCTTATATATTGAGCTCCCATTGAGTTCAACAAGTCTTGGGTTTTCTACACCATTGAGAGAGATTTATTATGTTATTTATAGGATAATTTGCATCAATGGAAAAAAACATTGGAGGTGGAAACAAAATTCAAAAGGGTGAAAGGGGTGATGGTAGAGTTTATTTCCCTTGTAAAAAATGTTGTATGAGAAATAATGTTAGACTTTTAATAGCAACAGAAACAATGCATTGTAGGAAATATGGGAACATTGATGGTGGATCAAATGACTATCGTCCTATGGTAATTAATTATCTATCTTCTTTTTGATTATATCACAAAATTTCATATTATTTTAATATTTTTTATATGCGCACTAATGTTTAATTATTAATGTTTGTAATTTTCATAACGGCACAGTTGCCCCCCAACTTTTTGCAGATGATCAACCAGCTTCCATAGTTAAATAGTAGTATATTAGATGATGTTGCACCAGTACAAGAGAATATTGCAGCAAATATTAGTATTGGAAATGATGTTGTACAAGGTGAAGAACATGAAGTGAATGATGAAGGTAATTTTAATGATCCCATGGAGGTAGATCATGATGACAATAATGAGACAGTTCACATTAATGATGGGACAAATCAAATGCTCCAAGACTTGTATGGTGAGTTAGATGATGATGGTGGAGATAGTGACGGTATTTATGATGTACCTCTGATTGAAAGGTCAAGTGAACGACTTTTTCAACATTCAAATGCAACTCCTTTCTCTGCTACATTGTTGCTAGTGAACTTAAAGGTTATGAATAATTGTCGAACAGATGTATGAACTTATATATATATATATATATATATATATATATATATATATATATATATATATATATATATATATATATATATATATATATATATATATATATATATATATATATATATATATATATATCTATATCTATATATATATATATATAAGTTATTATTTTACACAT
Source organism: Pinus albicaulis (assembly GCA_034641835.2). Classification (NCBI taxonomy): domain Eukaryota; kingdom Viridiplantae; phylum Streptophyta; class Pinopsida; order Pinales; family Pinaceae; genus Pinus; species Pinus albicaulis. The sequence continues at coordinate 1,638,489,736 of CM076584.1, forward strand.
TTATTACAACTAAAAAAAGGGAAAATAATCAAAATTTACATATATGTGATCATATATACATATTGCACACCTTAGCAGTTGTGTCGTACATCTATTTGACAAATTATTCATAACCTTTAAGTTCACCGGCTCTCTGCTATCATTGTTGTTGGTGAACAAAGGTTATGAATAATTCGAACGGTGTATGACACAACTCCTAAGGTATGCAATATGTATATATGATCACATATATGTAAATGTTGATTATTTTCCCTTTTTTTAGTTGTAATAAATGTGTAAAATAATAACTTATATATATATATATATATATCATAGTTATCAAAACCGGCCGGTCAGGACGGCTGCCGGTTGGAACCGGCCTTGCAACCCGGTCAATAGCCTATTCTCACCTGTTTTGGCCGGTTAACCGGACCTAACCGGTCGGTTAGGTGCTCCTCCATGAGTTGCAAATTCCTTAGTGTCTCCTCCATGAGCTGCAAATTCCTCTATTATACTAGCAACAAACTTGTCTAATAACTCATACTCAACACCTTATAGTAGCAACAATACACATGATGACTGATAAATACAAGGCTGGCTAGCATAAAATCCCTAGCAGCATGCAACTCATCAAGTGTACTTGATGAAAAATTCTGTTCTCAAAACAATCAACAACAACCTTATTTCACACTCAGTTAGGAACTGTCAGACCCTCTCTCTCTGCTCACACATAGCAGCAGCATAAATACAAAACCTTTCACACAGCATACAAGCAATTTGATCATGGCATCAAGACTGATGCAAATGGTCTGATGCCACTCAAGGGACAACAACATACAACCTAATGAAAATGTGACTAGCAATAATAAATTGACCACTAGAAAATTCCCGCTTGGAAATGCACTAAACTGGCTACTGAGTTTTCTGGGTTTTAATGAATCTTTTCAGTGATAAATTTTGTCAAACACATTGTGAGCAGACTGCTGAAGTTGTAGTGCTCTCTCAACTTGTTACAAATAGCACTAATAGTGGGTTTCATAAACCAATTCAATACCTCTAAGTGTTGTAGATGTTTTTCTAGAAATTTATTGCCAAGCAAACATAGATAATGAAGAATACAAGATCTTCAAAATGCTGGTCTGATATATATATATATATATATTCTGAACCCAGAATTGTCTTTAAGGCTGATACAATGAATTGACAACAGATCTGAGCAGGGACAGATTGTATATTATAATATTAACTCACCAATAAAACACAATGAATAATATAAGAGAAACCTGATACATTACTTCAACAAGTTTGCTTATGTATTTTTCGATGATATGAATTGCATTTGGTGCCATTTTGATATATTCACCTTTGCATGGTATATAAATGAGCAAACTTTTCATATTTTGTCTCTATTGTCTTGGAATCATGGTTGCAAATCTTAAAAATAGTTGTTATTTATCTATTAAAAAATAATTATTTAATCTATTTTTTTTAAACCAATTCATTGAGATCTGACCACTACCGATTAGACCGATTCCGGTTCGAAACCCGGTTCATTAGCTCCACCGGTCCAGTCACCGGTTTCGGTTTTAATATATATATGATTAATAATCTTTACAAGACACTACTTTTTGTTTATGTTGTAGATTGTTGGGTGAATATTTGTTACCATCGCCAAATACTTTACCTCGAACATATCAAGATCTACGTGCTATTATGAAACACTTTGGAATGGAATATAACACTATAGATGCATGTCCTAAAGATCATATTATATATTACGAAGAACATGTGTTGAAAACAGAATGTCAGAAATGTGGTACCAGTAGATATTGAATAGATCAACTAACAAAAAAGGTGCCTCAAAAGGTTCTTCGTCATATTCCCATAATTCGACGTTTGCAGTGAATGTTCAGGTGTAACAGCATAGCACAGTTTATGGATTACCATTCAAAGAATAGAAGTGGAGATGGTGTTCTTCGAATGCCTGCAGATGGTTCTGCATTTAGATAAGTCGAGGAAAAATATGTAGATTTTAAAAATGAACCTCATAATGTCAGGCTTTCATTGGCAGCTGATGGTGTTAATCCATTCAGAGAGCTTAGATCTACTTACTCAGTGTGGCCTATTTTCGTTATCAACAATAACATTCCTCCTTGGATGTCAATAAAGAGGGAGCACATAATTTTGACTATGATTATTCCAGGTATTTGATACATTATTTTTTTGAATGTAACATTTTCATTTCTCTTGTTGTTTGCATAAATATATATTTTATTTATTTACTTACTTATATATACATATATCATGGTAGTAATTATTATGTACCATAATTTTGAACAATTAGGTAAGTACCAGGTCAAAGATATGAATGTATATATTGAGCCTCTTATCGATCAGCTAATACAGTTATGGCATGGCATCACTATGTATGACATCACTAAACCAATCAAGCAGAAGAGATTTCAATGTCGTGGAATGCTTGTATGGACAATTCATGATGCCCCAGGACTAACACATGTTTGTGGTATGTAATATTTCATTGCACTGTAATATAATACATAATTATCTAAATTAGATATACCATATTGCATGTTTTAAAAATGATCTCATAGTATATTAATTTTTATTGATCCATCTATTGGAGGTCTTCAAATAAAGGGTAGATTTGCATGTCCAGTTTGTGGCCCTAAGATGAAGTATCGTCATTCGCTAGACTTAAGAAAGATGGTGTTTGATGAGTTTAGGCACTTCCTCCCTAGGAGCCATAAGTATCGTACTACTGAAAAACATCTTTTCAATGATAAAGAAGAAACTGGATTAAAACCACGAAGAATGACACCTCAGTTGTGGATGTTGGAATATAACAGAATTAATAATCGTCAAGCAACTGGTACGTAATTTGTGTATATATATATTATTTGTTTATGTAATGTTTGGAATTTTTGTTTTAACTAATGAATTTATTTTATTGTATTTTATAATTAATATTGTTTTGATTTATTTTATTCTTTGATATCAAGGTCATCGTCGCGGTGAAGGTACTAATATTGTACTTCCACCTGGAATGAAATGTTATCCTTCTCAATTCGCGAGGTTGCCCTACTATGAGGACCTAAAAATAGCTCATTTGTTTGATACAATGCATGTCGAGAAGAATGTGACAAAAATGTTATGGCGAACCATAGATGGTGCACATGATAGAGATAAAATTGACAAAATTTGTGTTGACATTGAGAAATCGAATCATGCAATGAAAAGTGTGATCGACAGATCAAATAACAATGGAGGTCTAAATTATAATAATATTCCATGGTTATTAACAGAACAAAAAAGAAATGATGTAAAAGAGCTCGTTAGAAGAATTAAATTTCCAATAGGTTTTGCTTCAAACATAAATAATATCTTAATGAAGAAAGGTGACTTCAATGGGGTGGAAACACATGATTGGCATACCTTTGTTAAGGAAATTTTTTTGGTATACGTTTTTGTATGCTATTGCTTGAATACATATTTTAAAATTTCCTTTTTTTTGTTTAATTTGGAAACCAATAATGATTCATTTTTTATTGTTACAATATGTTCTACCTGTATCTCTCCCAAACAACTTCGACAACAATTTCAAACAAGTTATATATGGTCTTAGTAAATACATGAGGTAAGCAGTTTTGATTTATACACAAAATCTAATTGCTAAAATTTCTTTTCGTACTTGATGAAATGATGTATTAATTTACTTGTAATGAAATATATATTATGTTTCATTGAAATAACATTGCGTAATGATTTGCAGATGGTTGTCATTGAAAGAAATCCATCAAGATGAAATAAAGTATTGGAAGAGAGAAATTCCTCGGCTAATGTGTGAAATGCAAAAGTATCTACCTCCAATATTTTTCAATGCACAAGAACACTACTTGATACACCAAGTTGAGGAGATTGAAATGTGTGGACCAGTACACACAAGTTCAATGTGGATGGTCGAGAGGCACTTGAAATCCTTCAAGGCTTTGGTTAGACAAAGAGCACGACCTGAGGGTTCTATGGTGGAGGGATATGTGGTATATGAATCCATGGTGTATATTAGTAATTATCTTCCTATATTAGCTGCGCTAGCCATGAAGGCGGTGGATTTCATTTGGGATGTGAACTCCATCAAAAAATTTCAAGTCGAGCATCTGTTGGGAAAAGGTAGAATGAAGAAAGTGAGAGGTAAAAGATTTACTATGTATAATACATATAATGTTTCATTTTTTACATCATGTATATGATCATTATATTCATTTAGGTCTTATTGTTTCATAGTTTATTAATTAATATAATTTACCATGGTTATAAGTAATATTTATTAATATTGGTGAATTATTGTTTTTTTATTCAGGTGCTCAAGATTATGAGGCGCTAATTTTATACATTGCAAACAATCTTGAGTGGATGAGTGAATGGATTGAAACATGTAAAGCACGTAACGACGGTAGGTTATCATGGCAACTACTGTCTGAATTGATTAGAGAAGCGTATCGTAGTGGAGATGGAAACGTTACAGACAGGGAAATCGATTTAGCATATGGTTTGAAAGATAGAAAGGTAAGCAATTAATTCACTTATTTTATTCATTACTTATTTTATACTATATTTATAATGTGACAACAAGTTTGATTTTTCAGTTAATTTTCATGTTGTGTAAATTATATGATTAATTATTAATTAAGAATGCATATTTTTCATGTTTGGCATATTGCAGTTGAAACACCACAAGGATATGTGGTGCAATGGTCGTAAATTTCGCATTAAATAGCTGGATGATAACAGGAAAAATTCTGATAGTGGGATAACTGCAGTATTCCAGGTCACTAATGTTTCCTCCAGGAGTGACAGACATCCTCAAGAATCTGAAAATAGATATTATGGGTTCTTAGATGATATAATTGAGTGTGACTTTAATTCCTTCAAAATAGTTTTGTTCGACGTCAAATGGTATAGGCTACGAATGAATGTACGTGATGATGATAGAACACTTATTCAACATGACAATGGATTTCCAATGGTTAAAACATCGCAGTTTAAAGCAGGAAAAGATCGCTATGTTTTTCCAAGCCAATGCAAACAAGTCTTTTACTCAGAGGTTCTAGGTGAGAACGAATGGTCATTTGCTATTAGATATGATCCAAAAGGAAGGCCAGTAGAGTATACTATAGAGGAAGAAGATGCTATTGATCAAGAAGAAGATGATGCAGTGGCAGATGAGTAGGAAGATGTATTGACAGACGAAGAAGATATCTTAGAAGATGAACCAAGCATAGGAGATGAGGCAACAATTATTGATGATGATGTCGATGAGGATATTATTGAAAATGACATAATTGATGATGATGATGACATGGTCGATCATTTCAACACCGTTTCTGAATCATATGTTGATCAGTTGGATGAAGATCAAGAAGATACAGAAGAAGAATATTGATATAGATGTTATGTTTGAGTATGAGCTGGTATGTTATAACTTTATATTTTAATATGTAGGAATTATTGTCTTTAAATAATTTCCTAATTATGTGGGTTTGTTGCATGTTGTTTATTATTTCAAACCAATAAATAATGGCCTTACTGTTGTTTATTATTTCGCAGGATTCGTAGGATTTATTTGATTCTATGGTCAGGTCTCTGAAAAAACCAATTAAATTCTTAAATAGTCAAGATCTGGAAGACAGGCTTTACCCCCACCATAAATTGTTGAAAAACCGGCCTTTAGTTCAGCTTGATGTACTGAAGACGAGGGTGGATTTGCATGATCAGTTGAATGAAAATGAATCAGATATTCGGGATGTTTTTGAGGGAAAATCCATAAGCCCCATAGATGAAGATCCCATTGCTGCAGAATTTCTGTTTGCGTTGAAGCACAAGTATAATGTTATATCGAAATACAAATTAGAGGACAACTATACCAAGTATAAATCAACTGAATCCAATTCTAGTGCTCTTGAACTTACCGAATTAAAGCTAGAAGTAAGATTTACAATCTCTAATGGGAACGGGTATGGCAGTTCCAATATTGGATTGGATGTCCGGAGTTCTGAAATAGGCACTGGACCTGATCGTAATGAACCCCAACTAATTCAATGTGATGAAAATATGGACTTTGATGATGATTAGGAAAACAAGCCAACGCATTTTGGCAATATTGAAGAAACTGAAGAGGTTTCCTGTGATCGATTGAATCAACTTAGCCATAAGACATCTTGATGTAGGAGCATTAGGCTCAAAAGTTTCTTTGTACATAAGTAGAAATAGGGGGTCCCATGTTCCTTGAATTTCTTGTAAATATTAATATTTTGAATACTTGGTAGAATATTGTAATTGTTCTCAAGTCACTTTGAGAACATGAGAAGTTGGTGGAGATAGGAATATGAAGAGTCAGTTAGGATTAATTCAGTTATTGAGTCTAGATTCAGGAATTGGAATGCTAAGAGTTGCCGAGCTGTTTATATAAATGTAACCCCGAAGGGGTTAGAGGAAGACCAGAGAGAGAGAGAGCTAGAGAGAGGAGAAAGAACCTCTTCAGCAACAGAATAGGAGGGTAATGGCCACTGAACTGAATATCTGGCCTGTCATGAAATTGTAGGAATTAGCTGAGATTTATCACCTATATATGTATGTATATATACATACATACATATATATATATATATATATATATATATATATACATTTTATGGAAGGAGTGTTTATAAATCTCGTGTGTGACTTTGAGTCTCCTTGGTCTTGTTATGTAGAAATTATCCTTAATGCTGTGTATTTATTTGTTGCTTAAATCTGTGTGAGGAACACCTTACGTATTTGTGTGTTTGTTGATTATCCTCTGTAATTATGTATAGCATGAATGCTTGTGTGTGAGGTCAAGAGTAAAAACCTGTTGAGGAATCCTGGTAGTGGGATTCGAATCCAAGTAGAAACTTTCCAGAAATAAAGAACTGGCTTAGTTGATAATTGAAATCATGGAGGAACTTGGTTGGATATCTGAGGGGTATCTGATGTACAACGAAGCATCGATTTGAAAGGAATCGACGCTTTCGAGACTAGAACATCTAGTTCAAGCGCCGAAGATTTTCACCTAATAAGTGAAGCTGTGTGTCGAGGCAAAATTGAAATCCGGGTTGATTTTAAGCGTTTAACCTTGCGAAGTCCTGAACAGAGTGTTGGACCAAAACCTGGAGTGGAGAACAGAACCGTGACCGAGAGGAACAGTGACGACGGTTTGGAGCGAAACTGTGGGTTTCATTGCACCACCATCCGTCAGGTAAGCGGTTTCCACCATTCGTGAGCGATTCCATAGACTAACTGACGCGTGTCCCTGAATGAAATTGGAAAACCGCTGGTTAAAGTGCGCCATCGCACGTTATAGTTCATACCAGGATGCCGAGCGATATGCGTACGAGCCGTTGATTTGGGAGAGGGCCATCAGACAGTGATCGCACGTTTGGACTTGCCCGGAGTTTAACCAAGGTACGCGGAGGACATCCAGGTATGATACGAGTGTTTGATTGGTCTATTGATATATATGTGGGCCCGGGGTTGAAGGGCTATGGAGACGTCAATTGGTTATAAAGTGTCAGACTATTATTATAATGTTCGGAGATAAATATATAGGCTGAGAGGTATATGTAATGAATTCGGGTTATTTGTGTGAACGAATTGCACATATTATATACATTTAGATATGATGGTGTGTGTGTAATGTTTGAATATGCGAAGAGGGGCCACATGAATTCTGATTAGGTGCACAGTTAAAAGATCGAGGGTTATATGATATGGTTGTATATGTGGAGTCAGCGCCCTATGAAACCTATGGGGATTATAAACCGGTTGAAGTTACAAAGTAAGAGGAGTTGAGTGAATGACATAAGGGCTGGGAATTAATATCTCAAATCTCAGAGATTTGAGATATTAACACTCTCAGATTTAAGTTTTGAACTTGCCAGCCTTGAATAAAGGAAGGTTGTGAGATTGCCCAGATTTGGGAAATGATTGGACATGAAATTTTGAATGCAGTTGTACACAAAGCTTTGGGGAAAGTATGAGCTAAACGGGACTGTGGATGTGTGACCGTTATCAAGTGGTATCAGAGCCTAGGATTTAGTTAGCTCGCTAAAAACATTTTGTTTTGGAAATGCACACGTACTAAACAGGAAAGAAAGTTGAAGTTTAAATCTGGTTGACAGAAGACTGCAGATTTGGAAGCCTGACATACAACATGCATATTTGAAGTGAACAAGATTTTGGAGTGAGTGGAGGACAAGATCATGATCTTGCAGGTAATTAACTTTAATCTGATTTGAATTTGGAATTGCAGAATTATGGTTGCTGAAAATTGAAGACAGAGTTGATAGTGAAGGCAGTGAGCCTGGTATTCAGCTAGAGGCTAGATAAAGAGGACAATTGCAGTGTTCTTAAGAGAAGATGAGCAGTGTTTAACTCTGGTTGAAGGATTGTTTGCAGAATTCAGAGTGTAGACAATTGAAGACATCTCAGCAGAAGTAGATCACAACTTTGAGAGCAGTGATAGAATAGTCCAACAAGGGATTCTGAGTGCAGAAAGAGTGTGGCAGAACCTGGAAGATTACCAAAAGAGGTTGGATGAGTAGAGAGCAGAGGTGTTCTTGAGAAAGTTGCAGAGTGAAGCCCAGAAGGTTCCAAGGAGAGGGGACCAGTACTTGCCAAAATCCGGAGCTCAGGAGAGAAGCTTGGTGAGGTAAGTTGTAGCAAGAGAGCTTGCTGTTGCAGAGGCTTAGTGCAGCTTGTGAGTGAAGAAATCCTAGAGGAGAAAATGGCTATTGAGAGCCATAGCAGAGACTGCAGAGATTGCAGAGGTTCTGAGAGAGACCATAGCCAAAGAGTGTGTGAAGATGCCAAAGCAAATGGCATGAGGAAGAGAATCACAGATGAATAATATTGGAAGGAAATTGCTGAGATCAAGAAGAGTTCTATGAACTGAAGAGATGGATAGAAGAAAGCCAGAGAGTTGGTTGGCTCATGAAGAAGAGTGTGAAATGGCAACCATTACAGAAGAGGTTGAGGCAGAAGAAGATTGCTCTGTTGAGAGAAGAACTCAGAGTAGCTGATTTGAAAGAAGAAATTTCTTCTTGTGAAGAAGAACAGAGCACAGATGAAGAGTGGAGATCTACAAGAGATCTGGTGAGACATAGTGAAGACTTGAGGTAGCAAGAATCTTGTCTTGTTGAGGAGGAAATCATTGCGGAATTCCTGAGTTATTGGACAAGTCAAGATGATGTGAGGGCTTGTGTTCTTGAGTCTGAGAAATGTGAAGTGATGAAAGAATCCACAGAGGAAGAAGAACCCAGAGTTCTGGAGGCAGGGATGGAATTTGAAGATTCCATGTGCAGACCTGTTCAAGAAGAAGTGCTTGAGGGAGCAGCCACGACTGAAAATTCTTGTGATTTGAAAACTAAAAAGTTGTGTGTGTTTTCAGGTACACCCCTGGAAGATGAAAAAACTTCAGAGTTTGTTGGTGAGAAGAAGACATTGAATCTTAAATCTGTTTAGATCAATGCTGAGATAGTGAGATCTCAGGGAGAGATGAAGACAGAAGGGTCAAATGAGGATATCTAGCAGGATGGTGAAGCTGAGAGAGAAGGGCCAACAAAGGATTGGTCAAGAATAAGCAGAGGCATAAAAGGTTGTGTAAGGTTCCCGAAGTCTACTCCTATGGAAGTTGTTGAGTTATATAGGAGGTTGGATTCTCAAAGAAGAGAATTGGAAAAGCAGAGGACCTATGCACTGGATGAGTTGCTGGGAAAGCAAGGTAGGAAGATCTTCATGGATGGAGTTCATAGAGCAGATGATGGAAGAAAAGTGAGGCTAGCTGACAGTCTCATGAAGGATGTAGATCAACATGCCAAGGTGCTGACAGAAGGTTTGGAAAGGAGTTCTGCACAACATACTGATATGTCGTCAGAAGGAGAGAAGGCATTGAAGCATTGGAACTTTACTGTTGATGATTCATGTGTTAATCATACAGAGAAAGAGGAAAGACAATAGTTGGAAGTTGTCAGAGAGGTGAATAAGAAGGAAGCTATGTTGACTGAAAACATAGTGAAGGATCATCATTTGGGCATGGTGATTGGAGCAACGGAGATGACTCTGACAGCTGAAGAAAAAGATGATGGAGAAATTATGAGCCTTGAACCAGACTTAGGAATGCTGGGAGAAGAATTGGTGACCAGGTCATCAATTGAGACCATTGGGTCTCATAGTTTTAACACTGATAGTTTGTTTATGTGTACAGGTGATGCAAAAGACAATTCATCCTTTGAAATTGTCTTGAGAGAAGAAAAACTGCTGCTGAAGGAGGATGAGACAACCATGTCTCATATACATGGAATTATCAATGTTATTGACAGAAAAGAGTTGGCTAGTTGGGTAGGCCAAAGCCAGCCTGAAGAACAGATTTTAAAATCTGCTGAAGCAAGGAAGAATTGGCATTCCATGCTGACAGAAGATGAAGATACAGTGGCTAGAGAAATTGATTGGATTTCCAGGATCCATCAAGAGGATGAGAGGCCATTGCTGAAGATTGCCCACAAAGAAGAAGAAAATGCTGAGTCTAGCTTCCAACATGTTGAAGATATAAAACAAACATAGGAGAATTGGCTGAGTTGTTTACTGAGAGCAATTAAAGAAGAGAAAGGGATTGCAGACCCTGGAGCAAGGATGCCTGAGGCTGTGAAGAAGAAAGGAGTAGATACTAGATTGCAGAATCTAATTCTGTTTACTAGTATGCTGGAGAAGTATGTCAATACTGGTGGGAAATCAAGTAGTGAATTGTTTCCTAAGAGTGAATTTGCAGATGATGAACAAAAGAAAAGTGTTGCAGAGGGACAGGAAGGGGAGGAAGCAACACCCATGGTGGCAGCAGCAACAACCATGGTGGAAACAGATGCAACATGGAGGATGGCACCTGAAGAAGAGATAAACATGTTAATAGCATGTGAGACTGCAAGAGCAGCAATATTGACAGCAACAGAGATTGAAGGCAGCAGCAGAGGGCAAGATAGTTTCCAGCCAGAGGATAAGCTGGACATGGAGATTGAGCACATCAGAAGACTGATGATGAGAGTGACACAGGATCAGCAGATGGCAGCAGGAAAGCAGGAGAGTCTCAGCGGAAGAAAGAAAATGACAGATTGTAAAAGCATAGATGGGGGCAGATTACAGAACAAAGTCTGGAAGCTTGGAGAAGGTCAGTTGAAGAATGATGCAGCTGATGGACAACAACAAAACCAAGTATGGGATCCTGGAGGCAGAGACAAAGAGCACATGATCAGGAGACCATGAAAATTTTGAAGCTTGGGAGTCTGATGTAGGAGTATTAGGCTCAAAAGTTTCTTTGTACATAAGTAGACATAGGCAGTCCCATGTTCCTTGAATTTCTTGTAAATATTAATATTTTGAATACTTGGTAGAATATTGTAATTGTTCTCAAGTCACTTTGAGAACATGAGAAGTTGGTGGAGATAGGAATACGAAGAGTCAGTTAGGATTAATTTAGTTATTGAGTCTAGATTCAAGAATTGGAATGTTAAGAGTTGCTGAGCTGTTTGTATAAATGTAACCCCGAAGGGGTTAGAGGAAGACTAGAGAGAGAGAGAGCTGGAGAGAGGAGAAAGAACCTCTTCAGCAACAGAATAGGAGGGTAATGGCCACTGAATTGAATATCTGTCCTGTCATGAAATTGTAGGAATTAGCTGAGATTTATCACCTGTATATGTATGTATGTATATATATATCTGTTTATGGAGAATTGTTTATAAATCTCGTGTGTGACTTTAGGTCTCCTTGGTCGAATTATATAAGGAAATTATCTCAGTATAACTGTGCATTTGTTGCTTAACTCTGTGTGAGGAACAACTTAGATATTTGTGGGTTTGTTGATTATCCTCTGTAATTATGTATAGCATGAATCTTTGTGTGTGAGGTCAAGAGTAAAAACATGTTGAGGAATCCTGGTAGTGGGATTCGAATCCAAGTAGAAACTTTCTAGAAATAAAGAACTGGCTTAATTGATAATTGAAATCGTGGAGGAACTTGGTTGGATATCTGATGTACAGCGAAGCATCGATTCGAAAGGAATCGACACTTTCGAGACTAGAACATCTAGTTCAAGCGTCGGAGATTTTCACCTAATAAGTGAAGCTGTGTGTCGAGGAAAAAATGAAAGCCGGGTCGATTTTAAGCGTTTAACCTTGCAAAGTCCTGAACAGAGTGTTGGATCGGAACCTGGAGTGGAGAACAGAACCGTGACTGAGAGGAACAGTGATGGCAGTTTGGAGAGAAACTGTGGGTTTCATCGCACCACCATCCGTCGAGCAAGCAGTTTCCACCATTCGTGAGCGATTCCATAGACTGACTGATGCGTGTCCCTGAACGAAATTGGAAAACCGCTGGTTAAAGTGCGCCATCGCACGTTATAGTTCGTACCAAGATGCTGAGCGATATGCGTACGAGACGTTGATCTGGGAGAGGGCCATTGGATGGTGATCGCACGTTTGGACTTGCCCAGAGTTTAACCAAGGTACGCGGAGGATAGCCACGTACGATACAAGTGTTTGATTGGTCTATTGATATATATGTGGGCCTGGGGCCGAAGGGCTATGGCGATGTCAATTGGTCATAAAGTGTCAGACTATTATTATAATGTCCAGAGATAAATATATAGGCTGAGAGATATATGTAATGAATTCGGGTTATTTGTGTGAACGAATTGCACATATTATATACATTTAGATATGATGGTGTGCGTGTAATGTTTGAATATGTGAAGAGGGGCCACATGAATTGTGATTAGGCACGTAGTTAAAAGACCGAGGGTTATATGATATGGTTGTATATGTGGAGTCAGCGCCCTATGAAACCTATGGGGATTATAAACCGGTTGAAATTACAAAGTAATAGGAGTTGAGTGCATGACATAAGGGCTAGGAATTAATATCTCAAATCTCAGAGATTTGAGATATTAACAATCTCAGATTTAAGTGTTGAACTTGCCAGCCTTGAATAAAGGAAGGTTGTGAGATTGCCCAGATTTGGGAAATGATTGGACATGAAATTTTGAATGCAGTTGTATATAAAGCTTTGGGGAAAGTATGAGTTAAACGGGACTGTGGATGTGTGACCGTTATCACATCTACTGTAGGCTGGTTTGTATTAGAAGGAGAATCGATTTTTCTTTCCCATGATGATTGATGCTGCTCTTTTCACGATATAGCAAATTCAGAGGCGTGGAGGTTTTAATTATTGTATTTAATTTTGGGGTTTGTGGGTGTTATAATTTATACATTTTGGGATTTTCTATTAGAAATAGGGAAAATCCTAGGGGTTAGATTATTCTCATGGTTTAAATTTCTATATTTGAAATAAAATTCACCAATTTCTGTTTAAAAAAATGATTTTGCTAAATATTTGATGTAGTTTAAATAGGATGTAGTTCATTTCAAAAACTGTTGAAATTTTCTAGAAACTATGATTGGGATTTCAAGAATATTTATGCACTCTTTAAATTTTCCCTTAACATAAAGGGCAGTTGATGTATGAGTAATACTCAGTATTTTTTTTGTCCAATCTCTAGGAGAAGGATGAATATAAAGCTCCATATGGGCTTACCCCAAACATGTGGGGTGATTTTTGGTTGATCAGAGCAACTGGTTCAGATGGTCATTCTGGTAAATATGTTGTGGCAGCATCTGTAGGTTGTACATTGGACTCAGGTGTCTGTCTATGGGACTTTTATAATAAAGAAATTATGCCATTCCATACTGAATCAGAGGCCTTCACTTCAACGTCCAGTACCATCTCTCCAGTTTTGGCAGAGAGGGATGTCTCGGGGATAAATTTTGGCTTTGCAAATGTTGTGCCAGAGAATAAAAATTGGTGGTATAGGCCATGTGGGCCTCTTATGGTATCTACTGCTAGTGCCCAAAACACAGTTAATATTTATGATATTCATGATGGAGATCCTGTGATTTCAATTTGTTTGTTTTGAAAGTTTAGGTTTCATAGTAAATCATCAATGGGATCTGAAATAAGGCACATTGAAATCTTGGATACATGTTTCATGCCAAAATGAGTTGTATCTTCCATAAATACACAATCTTGGACCACTCTGTATAAATATGCTTCTCAGACAATATTACATCTCCCTCATTATACAGGTGGTGTTCTTACATGCATAGCAGAGGCATTGTTTTGGCAATCATTTTATAAGTCACTAGATATTGCGGGTACAAGGATCTAGGGTCTCCACATGAAATTGTGTTGCCCGGAGACTCACTCTACCCGTCCTTAAATTTGTAAACATAGTAACATGTAAATGCTTCTTTCATTTTGTATGCATAAGACGATTTTTTGTCAAAGTCCATAATTGTTTTTAAGTTTTATCCATCCCATTTTTGTTGTGAATGCACAGGTTTTTGGCTCAACATAGATCTGCTATATCTTTGTACTTTTCCTTTACTAACTATTTGAAATTTCTAGTTATATTTAGAGGTGTCTTTTAAGGGATGAGGGGAATTACTTGGATTTAGTGCTGCCCACTCTCAATAGAGGCTTACAGTAAACTATGACACATTGTGATGTATATCAATGGTAGTTGGGGTAGCAACAAAATCAGTTTCATGCTTCAGTAGATTTATTCTTCTTGGAAAGCTTTCAGTTGACAAAAAAAAGGGAATGAAACACACAACCAGTCCCCTTCCTTTTATTGGACCACCTGCTTTCTTTTTATGAGAGCATCTACAGACTAAAGTTACTAGAAATGGTCAAAAATGAGTTTGGTTAGTTGGCAAAGTCCAACTATTCTTAGCCCTCAACAAAGTTTAAATACTTCATAGGCATGTTAACCCCTCCTAGAATGTGTTGCGTAAGTGGGTTTTGCAGAATTTTATGCACTTAGGGTTAGACTCAAATTTTGAAATTTGATGTAATTAGGATTATATTCAAGTGTTGGCCAAATTGGTAAAATTGATACTCAGCCATAGCTGAAAGGCAGTAATATGCAGTGGAGTCATTCTATGAAATGATTTAATTTGGCATGTGAATCTCACATCTAAGGGCCATTAAAATCCCATGGATGGAGACTGATCAGGATTCAACATTGTTGTTACTATTAGTGGAATTGGGTATGCCACAAGTACAATAAAAATATTGGCAACAATAGTAACATCATAGATTCAGAATCTTAATCTCTATATTAAATGAGCATTAGAATGTAACTTGATTTCAGTAAAATCTCTAACAGGTTTGTTCTAAATCGGACCTGAAATGCTCACTTGTAAAGATATTTGAGGCTTGAGGTTGTATGACACTACAAAAATTGACTTGTTGAGTACATGATGACATTAGTTCATTTTGAAACTGAATATATGCTACTTTGGTATGAAGATTGATTGCACAAATTGTGTTTTCTAAATAATGTTTCCAATGAAACCTGAAATGGCTCTTGTTACGCTGAAAACATCTGTCATCTTTAATCTACTATCAATTTGAGTGACAAGGGTAGCTAAACCACATGAAAATGCTCCGAAGATGTTACAGATGCATGGAAGCTCTGGAAATTTAGCACCTCACTATGTTATCTGATGCAGGGGCATTAGGCCCAAGACAAATTTTGTACATAAATAAATGTAACGGGGGCTCTCATGTTTTATTTCCCTATGAAATTATCCATAATTGAGCTAATTTAGTTAATTTGTAGAGAAAATGTAACTGCCCGAATGATTAATGGGCACCTGAAGAGATAGTCAGTTTCAGAAGTTAAGCTAATTCTAGGAGTCTGTCTCTATCTGTCAGAGCGTTAGTCTCAGAGTTAGGAATTTGAAGAGTTTGTGAGTCATCGAGAAATTCGAATCGATTCATTGTAATTGATATAAAAATAAACCTCCGTGACAGAGTCGATAAACCTGCACAGAAGACCTGCAAAGAGAACTGCATAGAGCTGCATAGGGAAGAGGAGGCCATTGTATCGAAGATCTGGCCGAGGAACAGGAGACTGTAAGGAATTTCATTTATATAAGGAATCTGTTAGTATTATATGTGCGTTGATTGAGTAAGTTTTCTGTGTGTGAATATATGTACGCATCCTGGTGTAAGATAATTGAAATCCCATGGTAATTAAGAAGCCCTGTGATGAGGTTATGTGCATATAGACTGGTTGAGTTCTCGTTGGAACACGAGCTAATGACTCAGGACTTATGAGCATTGGTGAATTCCACAGATAACTGTGTCAAACAGTTGGGGAATTTCTCTATAATCAGTTGTGTGAACAAAGGGTGAATTAGGTTAATGACATTCTCGTGCGCCTATGGTAGAGCAAGGAGATGCTGTGCTTGAACCTCTGTGAGCTATGTAAAACCTCGTAATGAGTGTTGTGAATGTGTAGGCGATTGAATGAATCAAGGACTGGTGTATCGATTTGCAGAGTCGATACTAACCTTGTCAGAACCATAAGACATAAATTGTGGCATATGTAATGCGTCGTGTCTCCTCGAAATGGTTGTACCCGAGTTCGTTTGGTATGGTCACGCGAAGGATGAACAACGAGGCAGAGTTCAATGGCAGTAAGGCGTTGGTAAGCAGACGAAACCTAGAGTAAGAGTAGTCGAAACCTTGAGGACCGCACAGTAAATACGAGTTTCTGGCATATTGCACCGCCTTTGTACGGTAAGTAGTATTCCCCATTTGGACGCGATTAATGTCATAGGCCGACATGTGGCCTTGAGCAGTTTTGAAAACCCACTCTCATCGCGAGTTAACGATCGTGCAACTAACTCGCGTGATATCTAGTTGGATCGTTGGATCGTCAAGGCCAGAGCGATGTATTATCCATCGTTGGATGTGGAAAGGCTGCTAGCGCTAGGCCCCACGCATATATACGTCAACTATTGTTTTCCTAACTAAGGTTCAACAAAGGTATTAATATTTCACGGTCGAATTATGTTCATAACAATTGGAACGCCCACAATTCATAACAAATATTGGAGATTTACTGTCTTGTTTTAAAGTTTCATTTTTTTTTAAAATTGAACCCGCTGTCGGTATACTGACACTTCGTAAGCATCGCTCTTCCGACGCCTTATAAGTGTCGGAGTCCATTTTCGTCGGTCTTGTGACGTCCGTCGATATTGTGACAGTTCTTCCTGGCGTCGGTATTGCGACACATTTGGAAAGCGTCGGTATTGCGACGCTCCTGGAAAGCATCGGTCTTGTGACACTTTTGTATGGTGTCGGAATTGTGACAGTTTAGAAATGTCGGAAGAGTGATAGTATAAAGACATCGGAAGAGCGACATTCAAAATGTCGGACCACATTTCGTCAGAATTGCGACAGTTCTTCCTGGCGTCAGTATTGCGACGCTTCTGGAAAGCATTGGTCTTGCGACACTTTTGCAATGCGTCGACACTTTTGTACGAAATCAGAATTGCGACAGTTTGGAAACGTCAGAAGAGCGATAGCATAAAGACGTCAGAAAAGCGACGTTCAAAACGTTGGACCACATTTCGTCGGAATTGCGACACTTCACAAACATCAGAAGAACGACGCTTGTTTGGAAGCGACGGAAAAGGTGTCGGTATTGCGACACTTTGTCAAGTCATCAGAATTGCGACATTATGAAGAACCATGTTTTGTCCGTCCTTGAACTGTTGCTCTTGCGACGACTATGTGTCGGAATAGCGACAAAGTTGCTATCGAAAATTGGGCCAAATTTTCTAGTGTCCCTATTCCAATTAATATACAATGAATTCCATGATCTAGTGTAGCTACCACCTCATATGATAGGATAAATTCCCTTTATTTCAATAATTGACCACCAGTGAAAATAGTGAAATTTTTAATTTTAGGTGTTTGATGGATTTTCTTTCATTATAGAGTTGAACACAAACCAAGGAATTTGCAAATTAACACTATTTTCTAATCATAAACTAGTGTGAGGATGTGTTGCCACCTGATTATTCTATCCATGATTCAAGGAGGATGGTGTAACTATTTCACCACTCTACATTGTACTCATTAATGAGTTTCAAGATCACTTCATCATATTTGTGAATAGGCTACACTATGATAGAATTAAGGTAGGAGTTTTGGGTATTAAGAGTCCAAGGCTATGAGGGAAATTTCTCTTCCAAAGATTCATTACCAACCTCATTTTCTATGGTAATTTTTTCAAGATTAGTCATATGCACCCTAAAAACATAAAGAAAGTTCCAAAATATGCAATAAAATGATTTTTCAACATCTATTTATGCCTCCAGCAACATCTTCAATCATGTGTTTCTTAAATCAGTACTTCCCATGCAATTTATTCTAATGAGAGGAGTTTTTTTGTTTGTAAAATCTCTATGATTCTAGCTTGTAGGTAGGGCATCTATTTTATCAAAAATAAATAAAAAATACCTATTCAAGACATATAATCCTCTAAAAAATTTATATATACCTATCAATTTTAATGTTCAATGTTAGGCTTTGATATGCTAGTATGTTAAATAGTTTGAGATGTTTCTTTAAAATTCTCATCCCTTATATGAAATGAAACAAAAGATCAAAACTCACTCTCTTTTTTTGCTAAATGATCTATAAAAAAAATGTATTTCTCTTTTTTTGGAAATAAAAAACACCTCATCATCAAGGATCCCAAACCCTATGCCATATTTCTCATTGCTATAAAAAATATATTCATTATTAATGCCAACATTTGTTGTCAACTCTCCATTAGAATTTTAGTAAAACCAAAATCTCTTCTCTTCCATTGATATGGGACCAAAATGGTCATCATGTAACTTATATACATTGCTTTATATTCTAATATGTTGAAATGAGTGGAAAAAAACAGGTTTCTCTACGTTTACATGCTAAAACTAGGTACAAATTATCCATTAGATCAAAAATATTATCATCGATTTGCAAACATCCTATGAGAACAAAAGTGTCTTCACATACGAAAAAATCATCACTATATCTGATTGAAACAGAATCATCATAATGGAACCCTAATAATTTTTTCTCTTTGATTTATACTTGCTGATTTAGGTTATTCCCATTATCAAAATCAGGAGCATTGGATTGGAGAATCTCAAGATGTTATTCTTCACATAGGATATAAGTGTTATGATATCCACTAGCTTCACCAAAGTATCCGTTTACATCATTATTCCACTCTATTGCCTAGTATGAAGAATATTCTTGTTTTCAAAACACACCCCAATAGGAAAGGGGAGGATTCTTCTTTTTTGAAGCTGTCAAGTTTATTGTACAAGCTTATGAGAATATATTTTTATTCGTTTGTACTTATCATAAATGGGACTACTTTCAAAATTGGTAGTACATGGTCTTGGACTCATTTTAAGTAACAACTCCATATTCCAAAAATTCCTTGTGCATGCATAAATATGGCTTCAACTATGTGATTACCATTGATATCCTCTTCAAATGCCGAGCACAAATCCCCACTTGGAATAATAACCAAAAAATCATGATTTGTGCGACTATAAATGGCAAGGTACCCACCACATGAGTCTTCCATAATTGTTTTATCATCTTTAAGAATACACCCCATGCTTTCTTCCTTGTCATCTTCAAGAAAACCAAAAAGGTCCTCTTTTTGTAGAGCTATCAACAAGTACCAATAGGTGTCTTCATATTTTTGAAAATTTGGGCCCCAATGATTGAGAATTATTTCAATGAGAATCACCATAGAATGTATGCTCTTTGGATTACAAGAGTTCATGAGCTATCCATTATCCCTTGTTCCAAGAAAAGAATAAATATTATCATATGTAATCGTCATGTCTTTCCTCAAATTTTGAAATATGCCTCATAAATGCCAAGACATGGGACAATACCAAAATAGTTCAATTCAAATTTTTTAAGCTTCTTATCAAAATTTGGAGGAGTATTATTAGGGAATCTTGTGGTGTCCTCAACATCTATAGCATGATATAATATGTGAAAATCCCATGGAGCCATTTTTAAACAAGTACGGATTTATCATTAGAATACAATTGCATACTTTTTCACATTAGAGTTGCCAAGGTGAGCTACAAATTCACTCACAATGATGCTTGTCCCACCTCACAAGAATAAATTCTTCAAAATCCTCAGATAACATGGAATTTGTTCTTCTAATGGAGTCAAGAAGATAATACCTCAAATTTGAAACCTCATCCATTGTTATCTTTTGGGAAATGGAATACATGCCTAATAATGACACCATAATAATGATAGAAAAATCTCATACTTCTTGAGATAAAGTCTTGAAGCTCAAGTGTGAGACCCTTTGTAATTAAAGGGGGCCAAATATATCCTAACTAGCCTTCTTCTCACCTTTGGATGACTCTACTCCAGCTCAAGGGGGGTTATCCTTAGTATATATTAGGGATATAATAGCCCAATTAAACCAAGTCAGAATCACGCTAAGGCTTCTACTTCTACTAATTCCATTCAAATGATTGAACAATTATGGTTTAAGGTGGATAATGAAGTATAATTGCTATGTTTTTTAGGATAATTTCCATATTGAGTTCAAAGGAAAGGCCCCCCCCAAAAAAATCAAGGAAATACAAGGTTATTTTAGATATTAAACCACAACAAATTTTAAAGGATTTTAGAAGGAAAAAGGTGATGGAGGATAGAATATAATTGCTATGTTATTGCCAATATAATTTTGGGAGCATATGGGGTTACTGATCAACACACTTGGAAAGAAATGGAGTATATTTAGGTTCAAATAATAAGGGAGACCCTCTTGTATCCCTTAGAAGTTTGACCTTGGTATCCCACATTATTTAAAGATGGAATACGGGAGTAATCTCCACTCAAGTCATGTCAAAAGAGATTGATGGATCTTTTGTTCAAGAGGGACAATGAGTTAAAAAAAACCAACAACATTTTGGTGAATATCTAATAACCATAACCCATAAATGTAACCAATATGAAGAAATACCATTTACTAAAATGAAACATCCACCCATTCAATTTCCACCAGTATTCATCAAGTATATAGATAAAAAAAAGTAGAAATTTTAAAATTGCTAAGGGTTTTCTCCCCCAATGTAGCCATGTAAAAATGAGAGGAAATGGACCTCTCTATATATAGGATGTTCTCAACTTTATTTACATTAAAATATTCATTTCCTTGGCTTAAACCCCTTAATATAGCATATGGAGGGGAAAAATGCCCTCTTTTACAATTAATCAATCTAAATTATAAATCAATATTGGCTATTCATGCCACATGTACAATAATATAAGGGGAACAAACCCTAAAAATGACCCCTCTCCAAAGGCCCTTTATTGTTTAAACTTGTCACTAATATTGACTTCATTGAGATTACAAATGTGGTAAATCACTAAACATGAGTATAAATGCTACAAGAATTATACAAGAAAGGTCACAAGCCATGGTAAAAGAAAATGTTGGAATGAAAAAGTGGTATGTATGTCTTCAAAGAGTTGAGCTTCCTCACCCTTAAATACTGAAACCAAATTTCAACCATAGATATATATTGGCCTTGGACCTAAACCCGATTTTAATTTTGAATTTAACCTTTTAAAAAGGTCCACTCCAACTTCATTTTCATTCACAATTTATCTTCAAAATAAATATAGGTCAACCTTGTCTACACTTTTACTTTCCATATATATGTATAAACATCAAGAAATTCTCATTATTATTTAATGTAGTTTCGTGGGCAAATATTTATATAATGCAATAGGTGCTCTCATTATTCTTTAATGTAGTTTCATGGGCACATATTTATATAATGCAGTTGCACCTATCTATAGTTTTCGTAGCTTGCCCTTCACACAAATTCTTGGATAATTCAAAATTTTTGTGCTTTAACAATCTACAATAATTTTGAGGCTTTATACCATCTAGTAACTACGATTTTTGTTAAAATTAACTTCAAAAGTGACCAAGATCACATATATTCATATTCAAGTTTGGAATTTCTTCGTTGACATGCCTTCCCTTCAAATTGGGCCATCCCTTGAGTCATAGATCCACAAATATTTCTCCAAGGATAAATTTTAGATGTCCAAAATGATCCCATATCCCTAGAAACAACCCTAATAATGACTATGTCTATCTTTCTAGTACTAAAAGTATGAAATAACATTTAATTGTTTCATTTATGGTTCTATCATGTTCGGTCACCGATTATATTTCATTATCTATAAAGCTTCATGCTTAAGATATGTATGATAATATCAACATTTCCTTTTCACACAGTTGTTTTGGTATGCCAAATACTCATGGTAGACATATATGTATTCTTATTTGACATTCCCTAATTTGATGCATCAATTTTCCATGGTTTTCAACTCAAACACCAATACCTATAACCTTAAGTGAAGGTATCCTTGTGTGATTATAGTCCTCTAAAAATTTCAATAGACTAATAATACAATTAGTAAGCCATGTCTTCACACAAATTTGAACCATAATCTCCTTTCCCAAAATTTACCTTAATGCGAGATTATGGACTAATATGTGTAATGGGACAAGTTGGTGTAAGACTATTATAAACAGACAAAGTTATTAGATATATGTGTTCAACATATCCTCAGCTTGGTTAGAATTTACAAATATTAAAAAGGAAAAAATATAAATTAAAGGTGCTCGACGTAACTCTACCACAACCACATCAATAGTTTATACCTTGGTGATTGATGGCTTCAGATCTATCATGTGACTAATGGAAATAAATAATTTACTTACGGAAGTCTTGTTGGCATTCCAATTATATGAATCACCTACTTCACTAGCTATAGTCATGCTTATACAATATCAATGGGGAATTATGATACATTATTTAACCATCAACATTCCTTGTTTCATTTTCTTGAAAGTATTTATTTGTCTTTAACATGGAAAAGTCTCTTTAATATGCACTTGTATCTTTCTCAGTGGAAGTAACATGTTTCCAAATATGATTTGAATCTTTTTTGAAACATGCATTGGATCTAATAAATGTGTCAAATTGAGGTCTTTCTAGTATGAGGGATCACATAAACTCTAAATTCTATTCATACTTTTGGTATGCAATATTATTGAAGAATTTTTTATGTCAACTAAATTCTCAAGAATGTGAATTGAACCAGTCCTCCCAAACTTCATCCATGTAATATTAAATATTTTTATTGCTATGTTGGTGTCATGTTATCTAGAGGTGTTCTTACCTCATCCCATTCATTAAAATCTCTCTCATTTAATGAAATTGATGTTTGCTTGCAAACGCTTCCCATATTCTTCATAGACACACTTATGCAATTCTATGGATACCTCAAATAAATGTCTTCATCATAATGTGGAAACAAATTTTTTTTTTTTGTCATTAGTGATGAGCTAGAAAAATAAGGAAAATAAGCATAACATATTCATTATTGATTTATAGTAATGGTTATTAATTTATTAAAAAACAAAATTCCATAAGAAGTTGAGTATTATTTAAGGCTTAGAAAGTCACAGATCATCCAAAAAAATTAAACAATACATCACAAATAACCTTTTAGGTACACGCTAAGAAATATCATGCATTTGAATCCCATTCAATAGGAGTAACATCTCTTATATGAAGGCCATTCCAAATAAAGGTCCACGCCAATGACTTGATGCTGTCCTTGAATTATAATAAGATTCAACATGAAATGCTCTTTATAGACAACCATCCAAGGAAGGTATTATAATTTATTAGCAACATTGACCAATTTGAAAAAAAATATATTATAAAGAGAACAACTACTTCCCACCCATCCATTGCTATTAAAATCTTATAATTCATGACTTATAAAATTTTCAAGTCATCTATTTTTTATATGCATAATTAGTTTGAAACTAATAGTAATGTATAACACTCTTGGTCCACTCATACACTAGTATTAACGTATAGCATTTATTATATATATATAGGGTCAATAGGGTAAATTATGAATGTTACCACTATAACCTCTGGGTGCACCACATACTGCCTAAGCACCAGCTTAGATCCATCTAACACTGGATCTATCAAGCGCTAAGAGAGATCAAATCCCTCGAGGTGAAAACCTTCTTTTTGGAGTGTATAAATTGAGGAAAGGTTTACACCTCGAGGGATTTGATCCCTATGGCACTTGATATATCTAGTGTTAGATGGATCTAGGTTGGTTCCACTTGAGGGAAACAATGTAACATTTTTAGATTATTATTATTATTATGCATATGTTTGAGATTACTTAAAAAATAAAATTATGTTTTCTTTGCTTGGCATGACCATATCATTCTCTTCTTTAATTTTGTATGTGTTGCTTGCCTTGAATGGTTTGTACATATGTGTTTGGATGCTTTGAGTGGTTTGTGTGTTTACATGTTTGGATTTGGATGAAAATGTTTGTGAATGTTACAATTGTTGTGTTATATTCTTATATGTGTATGTACTTGTCTATTAATAATTAGTTGGTGAAGAAGAAGAGAGACAATATTTTGAATGGTTTGCAAGATGATTGATATTACACATATATTTCATCTAATTTTAGGTATCACAACTTTTGACAACTAATTAATTCTTAATAGCATCCCTCTAGGTATTACTAAATATGTCTTGAAAATATATATTTTTAATAATCTATAGCCTCAAGATTGACATCTAATGCATCTAATGCAAGCAATCAAATAGTATTAGAAAACAACATTGACACTGAAATAAATGCATCTAATGCAATAAATCAAATGAGATTATAAATCAACATCTACACTAAAATCGATGCATCTAGCGCAGACAATCAAATAGGATTAGAAATCCACGTCTACACAAATCAATACATCTAGTGCAAAAAATCAAATATAATTAGAAATCAACATCTACACTAAAAAAAAATGCATCTAGTGCAAGAAATCAAATAGGGTTAGAAATCACCCTCTACACTTAAATAAATGCATCTAGTGCAAGAAATCTTCTTCTCCCTCTCTCCCCTCCATCGAACCTTGATTTAAAAAAAAATAATGTACAACCTAAAGATTAACAACATCTAATCCATCTAATGCAAGCAATCAAATAGGATTAGAAAACAACATCTACACTGAAATCAATGCATCTAATATAATCAATCAAATATGCCTAGAAATCAACATATACACTGAAATCCATGCATCTCCTGCAAGCAATAAAATATAATTAGAAATCTACATCTACTCTGAAATAAATGCATCTAGTGCAAGCATTCAAATAGTATTAGAAAACACCATCCACAGTGAAATCAATGCACCTAGAGAAAGAAATCAAATAGGATTAGAAATAAACATCTACATTGAAAATAAATACATATAGTGCAAGTAATAAAATAGGATTAAAAATCATCATCTACATTGAAATCAATGCATATAGTCCAAGCAATGAAATAGGATCAGAAATCATCATCTACACTGAAATCAATGCATCTAGTGCAAGCAATCAAATAGGATTGAAAATCATCATCTACATTGAAATCAATGCATCTAGTGCAAGAAATCAAATAGGATTGAAAATCATCATCTACACTGAAATCAATGCTTCTAGTGTAATAAATCTTCTTCCCTCTCTCCCTCCTCCAACTATATCTATACCTCCATCCATCTCTCTTTTTTTGTCTCTCTATCTCACCCCCACAAACACACACACACACACACACACTCCATATCTATCTATATCTCCCTCCCTCCCTCCCTCCCTCCCTCTCTCTATATCTCTCTTCTTCCCTCTATTCACCTCCCATATATATCTCTATCTACTTATGCCTCTCCTTTGTCTCTCGATATCACCCCTAAAACATACACACTCTTTCTCCATATCTATCTATCTCTCCCTACCTCTTCATCTCCATATCCATCTCTCTCTTTCCCTTCTCTCCCTCTATCCACCTTCTATCTCTCTCACCTCCAGATCTCCTCTCTACCTCTCTCTCTATCTCCGTTATCACTCCCTCTCTCCACCTTTCTCTCTCTCTGTATTTATTCTTACCTCCCTCTCTCCCCTCCTCCCTCTCTCCTGATCTCTCTAATTCTATCTCTCTCTTTCTCTCCCTCTCTCTCTCTTTTCCCTCCAACTCAGTCACTATCTTCCTATCTCTCTACTTATCCCCCCCACTCCCCCCCCCGCCCCCTTCCTTCAATCTCTCCTTGTTTTTCTTTCTATCTCACGCCAAAACATACAAACTCTCTCTCTCTCTCTCCACTTTTATCTTATTCTTCACTCCCTCTCCCCCCCTCCAACTCCATCTCTCTATCCATCCCTCTCAAGTTCTCTCTCTGATCCTTCCTCTCTCTCCATTTCTCTCCTACCTCCTTCTCTCTCTCTCTCTCTCTGCCATCCAAACTTGCCACTATATCCCTCCCTCTTGTTGGGAATTCAATAGGGAAATGATTACGATTAATTATATTTACTTGATTATTGCTTGTGATCCCTTTTTAATTATTATCTTTGTTCCTTATTATTATATGTGTGAAGCATTAAAAAACTACCAAAACAAAAGAATAATGACACAGTATATAGGCTGCAATCCAAGGCCAAAACCTCTCCTCTTGACAGGAAAACCCAAAAATATTTTCTCTTCCTTATAGATTCTTCAATTGATGAATTCCATGACATTAAGACTGATACCAATACCCTCCAATACGAAGACTAACTTCTTCACATGATGTGCCAACTTCCATCTAGTCAAACCCAATCAAATCTCTTCCAGTAGCACCTTTTTGACCTTCTGCTGCAAGATTTTTGGCCTCCTACTGCAGATATGAAATTTTGGCTTCCCTACAGCTGTTGTTGCCACACATGCGAACTTAGATATTATTTTAGAGCCCTCATTTGACCTACACTTGCATTTCCTTGACTTATAGAGCTTGAGAGTGACCATTGATGACCTTCACTTGACATCTTTGCTTCCTTTTCTCCAAGATCAAACTTGTTTATGAATGCCCTAGGTCTATTGCAGAAACCCTAGTACTCTTTAACACGTAAGAAAGAGAATTAACCCAAAAGAAAATTTCCTTAGTCCTTCTTGTTCTTTGCTGCCTTCTACTTCCTCTTCCTTCTCTAGAATGAGTGGTGAGTGAGAGTGCTTCAAGTAGGATGGGTTCTTTTATATTTATAGGCTCTTCAAAGGTGGACACAACTCCCTAGGTCAACTGCAAAAACCCTAGTCCTCTTTAGCACATGAGAAAGAGAATTAGCCCAAAAACAAATTTCCTTCATCCTTCTTCTTCTTTGTTTCCTTCTCCTTCCTCTCCCTTCACTAGAATGAGTTGTGAGTGAGAGTGCCTCAAGTAGGACGAGTTTTTTTCTATTGATAAAATCTTAAAGGTGGACAGAAGTCTTCCTTTAGGCCGACTTTGCATCTGCCCGACCGACTTGGTCTTGGAGGGTATTTCGACACTTTTTAAGGAAAAAATATGTTTATTTACAAGTTACAATGTGCCCAGTGGGGTCTTAAACTTATGACAATGACTCTTTTGACTTCTTGACCTAGGACAAACCCTAGAATAACTCAATGGGTGCTTTACCTATAAAATAAAAGATCTTGAGCATGAAATCCATGCTCCAAAATAATAATAATATTTTTTCTTTCATTTTAGAATTTACAAGAATAAAAAATACATTTGATACTTATGAAGACCAAACCTAGTTACATATTTTTCAACACCTCTCTCCTCTTCTCTCCCCCCTCCATCTTTGTGTCTCCCCCTCTCTCTCTCACCTTTCTCTCCCTCTCTCACTCCTCTCTTTCTCTCTCTCTCTCTTCATTCTTCCTCTCTCCTCTCCTTCATTTTTTCTCCATCTCTCCCTTGTCACTCCCTCGATCTCTCTACCTCTATCACTCTATGTCTTTATTCTTCCTTTCATATATATCTAGAGGTATTTATATATCATGATATATTAATATATATTACAATATAACGAATTGAATATTATATTAAATTTAATATTGTATTAATCCAAAGTTATTAAATTTAATAATATTAAAATTAGAATATATTAATATTAATATTATATTATAATATATCAATATTAATATTATATTTAATATTAATATTAATCTTTTAATTTCAATATTAGATTTAATGATGTTTTTTACAAAGCATGATAGCAAAATTTATAATAAAAATACATCAAATTAATATATATGGTTTTTCCTTTTAAAGATTTATTTTACAAAGATTAGAATTAAAATAAATATTAAAAGATTTTGGAGTAGGATTTTCGATTGTTTTGTGTTGAATTAACTTTTTCCCTTTGATTTAAGCAATTTTATGGACTTTACTAAAGAGTAAAGATGTTTAAAATTTTGCCTCTTTTGAAACTTTAAAGTGGTAATTTTTTTTGGTAAAGGTAAATTTATGATCCATTCAAATTCACGTATATGATAAAAGAGCTATTAAACACATGAGATAGTTTATTATCCATTCAAATTATATATTTATTTTAATAATTAATCTTAGTCCATTAATAAGATTAAAATTATATATATAATCTAAAGATTCAAGTTATATATAATTTAAGACTCAAGTGAATGTTTTGGCCGACATTAGTGAAAATTATTTTTATTATTTTTTGAGGATGTGACATACTTACACATCAGGGTCATACTCGGCTGTTAAATGTACCTCTTGGTGCAATGACACATAGGGTAAGCAATGTTTGAACTGGTGATGTTGCAATGATTTCCTTAACAACAAAATCTATCTCTAACTAATCTACACCCATATATATATATATATATATATATATATATAGCCCCTCTCTACATATCCTTTACATATCCTTAAGTGTAGTGTATGGATTTGACCTTATTGCTTCCACAAACTCACCCTCTAATGATGACGTGAGGCCTCTTATCTTATGTGATAATTTACCATGTGATGATGATCCTTTCTTATATTCCACTTGTTCAAGTGTAGATGAATGAATGTAGTTTATCCCTTTTTGATGTTTGTATCTCGGTGAGGTAGGCTTCATCACTTTATTTATATCATTATTTTCCCTTGGTAATCTCTTTCCTTAGACATAATTTTTGTCCTTGGCTTAACCTCAAGATGCATGCTTTATTTGATCACTTTGGTTAGTTATAGATTTATTAGGAAGGTCTCCAACAACTTAGATTCGTTCAATGGTGCACACATGGTTGAGAAGGTCAAAAACAATTTTTTTCTTCTATGCTTTACTTGTGGCATATAATCCATAAGTTGAATGGTTGATTCACGACAGTCTCTTTTAGGTTTTCAAAACTATGAATTGAAATTTCCCATTTTGGAGAAAAAATCATGGAGGGCCTTATGGAACTCAAGGTTCTCTTGTTCTATTCTTCTTGATGATTAATTTTTGTCCCCTTGTTTATAAATAATCTTCATTTCGTCATGTAATAGGTCCCAACTATTACTCATTTTTGATGAAAGGCTTTCCAAAGTTTTTCGTCCTATTATTCCCAATGATTAATTATTAATCCTTAACACCTTTAACACCTTTGTGTCAATCCCTGGTTTATAAATAATCTTCATTTCATCCTATAATAAGTGCAACTCTTATCTTATTTTTGATGAAAGGCTCTCCAACTTACTTTTCAAGACCTTGGATCACCTGCGTCTCCACCATTTCTTTCACCACAAAATTCCCTCATAAATTAACCCTATCATATAAATCAATTTATTCTTTTTGTCACATTCTGATTATTCTTATTGTCACATTAGTTGGTTTGGATCTAGGATTTTGCCTCTGAAGTTTCATTGGATTTCCTTCGATCTCACTCAAGAAAGTCCAGAACCCCACCCATTACAAATAAATTTTCTCGCATGTAAACTACTTCTAATCTATATATTAGAGATATATCTTGAAGAGCATTAATATTATTTTGTTTAAAAATGGTTGAAAAACTTATAACATGTTGGAAAGATCAACTATATTAACTCTTTTATATGTATTTCAAATCCTTTTATCCTAAATTGCAAGTGTCACTATCCCTCGTTGATTTCAATTAAATTCTCTATAATTCATAGATAAAATACATTAATTTTCTCTATATTTTTTACACCTAGACTTTGCATACACGAGGAAGAAGGATATCAGAAGCCTTTAACACCAAAGTGAGTTGGTGAACACTTATATCATCCTTAATCAAGGTGAATCGGATATCTTTTTCCTTATTCACTTGGCATTATTAAATGTGGTTATAATAATAGTTAATAATATAGTCGAAAATATCTGCCTAGGCACGGGGAACTCAATGACTAGTTTTAATATTACATAATAATAATATAATGTGTATCATAAAATAGTACATATAAAAAACGGTCCTACGTGTCACCAAGCAGCTTAGTCTTTCACTGATGTGAAACAAAATTCTAAGTTCACGGAATTGAGTACATATCTTTTACCATTTAATCATTAGTTTTTATATTGTTTATCTATTCTTTTTTAAAAATGTCTAATCATGAATGCTTATATTATTTATCTATATTATTATTGTTTATATTAATCATGAATGGTTATATTATTTATCTATATTATTATTGTTTATATTAATCATGAATGGTTATATTATTTATTTATATTATTATTATTATTTGCAATTGCACCAAATGTTTTAAAGCAATAGTATGGGAAAGAGTCGGATTGACAATGAAATTGTTACTTGCAACATCGGAAGAAAAAATCAAGAATGCGCTTAATACAAAAAAATAAACTAATTCAACAATTTGAAACATTGTGAAAGCATACAAAAGATTAAGAACTTTGTTTCTTTGTTGTATAACTCAAATACAAAACAAAAGAGAAAAATACAAAATATTAGTAAATTGAAATCATAATGCATATGGACCAACAATATTGCAATCTGCATAATGTCATCCTATAGTTGGAATCTGAGTGTTTTGCATGTCTCTATCTCAATGTGGGCATCTTATCTCTTCTACTAGTAGGAATCTTGTCCGGATATAAGTTATCCAGAAACAATCTCAACATATAGACCACAATTCGAATTCCTCATCTAGATTAAGTTCTCATTCTTGGGTTTGATAATAATTACGAAGCACCGATCATACATAAACTAAATTAAAGATTTCCTACATGAAACATAATATTTCAAGGTTATCCAGAAACAATCCCAACAAACATACCAAAATCTGAATTCATAACAAGAATTTGCAATTTCTCAATTACCTACTACTAGCCTTCAAGGGTAATTTATTAAATATCATCAATGTAATACATTTAAGTACATGCCCTTAGCTTACTTTCATTTACATGAGTGGGCCTATTTTAAAATCAACACAATGGAATTAAGGATAAATTTCTAATTAATTTTTCCAATGTTGATTTTTTATATATATTTCAGTTTGCTAATCCTTTTCAGAGTTTTGCCCATTTACATGAGTAAGCTTTTTTTGAAGTCTACATATCGGTTCTTTGAAGAAACGTAACATTTCTACTAATCAACTATTCTTTGATGCCACTCATATGTATTCCATTTTCAACAATTTTGCCTAATTAAAAACCACAAAATTTGCCAAAAAAACAAACAATTATAATTGCAAATTAAATAATAACTCAAAAATAATACAACTATTAAACCAAGAAAAAATTCGCAATACAACCAAAATTTACTTTCCAAAGGAAAATAACTGCATGTTATGTTGAGAAAAAAAAGCAGCACCACCTTTCAACAAGGTTTTCAATGCAGTACCAATGAGGTCTTAAATGCGGTACCAATGAAAGATACAATGATCATAGATATGGTTTAGCTAGATCTTGATGTAATTGGTAGATAGTAAAATCGTTATGATTGTATTGGGAGGTATGTTTACTTACATAAAATGAAAGTGGTTTTCCTCTCTTGTGGGTAAATGGAAAAATAGAACCCTGTTTCGCGTTGAAGATGGTTAAGATTGTAACCATGATAACATTCAACTCCATTATATGTTGATATCACCAGGACAATATGCTCATTACAAACCTAGAACATAAAAAATAAAGAAAAGGATGGGTTAGCTTGTTCCACAATGAAATTCAAATCTTAGATAACCGACTTGGGTATGGGACATGGTAAAATGTTGGGGTTTTCATTCAGCGTGTCACTCAAATATGGTGTTAAATAACTAATTGTTACTTTACTTTTTGTTATATCCTTTGCAGAAGTGTTAAGTGTCTTTGTGCATAATTGAGAATTGGGTATCTTTTTCTTTTCTTGTGGGTGTAAATGATGATGCATAATAAATTTAATGGTGGTGGTTTATGTAGTTACTGTAGTCACAATATATTTTTACTAATGCATTATTGTAGGAAAATGATATTGTTGGTTAGATCTAAGACTTTTGTGATTTATAATGTAAATAAATGTTTTCCGGATTAATCACATCATTAGGATTAGGTTAACATTTGGAACCAACTAATGTGTTTTATCCTCAGGTCAAGGTGGAGAAACTAATCGATCTCCATGAAAAATAATAGAGATACATCAATGCCCAGAAATAACCATTGAGAACTAGTTGTTAAAAACTAGCCGTTAAGACAAGCAGTTAAGAACTAGTCGTTAGAAAGTTAGTTAGTTAAAAATTAAAATTAAATAATAAATTATTAATTAAATATTTAAAAAAAAGATTATAAACTATTATGTAATTAAAATAAATATAATAGGTAATAGAGAGGGACAAATTTTTTAATTTAATAAATAAATAAAATAAATAAATAAACAAATAAATAAAATAAAGTAAAATAAGATAAATAAAAATAAATAATTAATTGTATATAAAAATATATAACTAAAAATAATAATAATAATAAATAAATAAACAAAATTACCTATGAGGAGTAAGATTTTTAATTTAATAAATAAATAAATAAAATAAAAATAAATAAGTAAATAAAAATAAATAATAAATTAATTAAATAAATAAAATTTTATTAAAAATGGGTTTATAAATTATTATGTAATTAAAATAAATATAACAGGTAATAGGGAGGGGTAAATTTTTTAATTTAATAAATAAATAAATAAAGTAAAATAAGATTAATTACTTAGATAAAAATAAAACTAAAAATAAATAAATAAATTATATATATATATATATATATATATATATATATATATATATATATATATATCTATATATAAACAAAATTACCTGCGAGAGTCGGGGTCTAACTCTTACTTAATTTCTAACCATCACCACGGTTGAGATTCTTAGCATGTCGTTCAATTTCAATCGCCTCCCTTAATTTCCTATGGTGGAAGTGATCTACATTGGCAATGACTTTGGAGTCTTCAATACAAACATGGTGGTAGGATTTTTCCACATGTTCAACAAGAGCTAAGGTACAAGAACGATTGCTCCGGGATTCTCTGCCTAATGGATCGACCTGTTTCTCCAATATAGGGAGTTCCACAAGAATAAGGAATCATGTAAACCCCTTTCATGTCATTAAGGTCAATAGGGTCCTTAACGGACTCAAGAGAATTTCTAATAGTGCAGAGAGGCTTGAACGAAGCAGAGATATTATTTCTCCTAAGGACATGGGCAATTTTGTCCGTTGTCCCCTGGATAAATGGGAGATGGACCTTGGAAATAGAATCCACCCAAGTAGATTTTCCACTCAACCCTTTATATGCCTTCCGAAAGGCTTTAAGACCTTGAGATCTATTGTAACCATTATTTTCAAAAACGTCAAGAAGATGAGATTTATCTGATTCCAAGGAGTTGTCGTCAGATATTCTAAGAGCACGAGTCACAAGAGTACACAGGACAGCAAATTTCTGAGCAGGAAAATGATGGGACCCAACATCAAGGTACTATTCCGTGTGAGTCTTCTTGCAAAAAACCCGGTGAGAACTGGAACCATCCTCATTCCTTGAGAGAAGGATATCAAGGAAAGGTAGGCAACCATCCACCTCCACTTCCATCGTCAACTTGATGGAATCAGACAGCGAGTTCAGGTGCCCAAGGAATAGATCTAATTTCTCCCGACCATGGGGCCATATGACACAAGTATCATCCATGAACCTATTCCACTTCCTAGGGCAGAATTTGGCAGAGGCCAGGGCCTTTGATTTAAAATCCTCCATAAATAAGTTAGAAACTATGGGGGAAAGAGGGGAGCCCATCACAACAACACATGTTTGCTCATAAAACTCACCTTGAAAAATGAAGAAGGTCGAGGTGAGGTAGAGGCTAACCAGTTTAAAGGTGTCCTCATCAGATATCTGTTTAATGATATCAACGGCTTCTTGGATGGGGATTTTGGTGAATAAGGACACAACATCAAAGCTAACTAATAGTTCATCAGGCTGCAGCTTGATGTTCTTCCACTCCTTGATAAAGGAAGCCGAGTCCTTCACAAAGGAATCGGTTTGACCTACAAGGGGTTTAAGCTTCTAGGCAAATAATTTAGCCAGATGATAAGAGGGACCACCTATTGTGTTAACAATAGGTCTTAATGGGGCCCCCAACTTATGAATCTTTGGGAGACCATAGATCCGGGGGGTAAGGGGATTGCTTTCATTAAGCTTCCTAGAGAGAGGATTAAGAGAAGAATCTGATTTAATGGCAAGGGAAATATCCTTACACACTGATTTAAGAGGATTATTTTTAAGCTTAACATAAATGCCACTATTGGACAGATGGTCAACGATCTTGCTGACATAGTTCAATCTATCCATAATGACTATGGCCCCGCCCTTGTTTGCCTTAAGGATGTCAATGTCAGGGTTGTCCCTTACGAGAAACTCAGGCTTACTCAAGTTTCTTTTAGGAGGCTTAGCCTTTCTAAGAATAATGGAGCAATCCTGCCTAATGGTCTCCTTAACAATATCAGGGAGATCCTTGATGCCATATTCGAGGCTACAAATAATGTCATCAGTAGGGATTTTCTTTGGGGCAAGGGAAAAATTAAGCCCTCTATTAAGAAGAGCCCTCTATTAAGAAGACTGAAAACATAGGAATCAAAAAATTAACTAGAAAAATTAACTACATTTTTGTTGCTAGTATTATTATTGTTATAAGTCTCACTCTTAATATTAATTTATTATTTAAATTTTTATTGTTAATAATATTATTTATTACTGAACTGTTATTATTATAATTATTAATACTATTAATAATGTTACAGTGACCATTTAAGATTAAATTTTTTATTAAATTTTTATTTGTAGTTAAATTACTAACGGAACCATTACTTATCGAGCACGACAAATGATGGTCCATGGAGCCACCATCAGTGTCCAACATTACTCCACCGATATCATCCGGAAATCCAGCGGAACCATCAACGCTGAGAGCGCTGAGTCCATCATTTTTGAAAGCGATGGGGCTGCCAGGGGTAGCATCCAAGCCATAGCCCGAAACCGACTGTGTGAGGGAAAGAGGCAAAGCTTCAGGAACAGAACAACTCACCGCAAGGGAACCGGGGTGCAGCGAGGAAGCAACTCTCGAACCAGATTGTTGCGTGAGATTCGCCAAACCCCGGCTTGAACATACCACAGAAGAAAACCCACTTAATGCTGAAACATCTACGCTGTTTGAGATTACCGTTGAGATTGCTGGAGCTGAGACACAAGAGTTGTTAGGGATATTGCACGCCTTCAAATTGGAGACCGAGAGCTTATCAGAGTTAAGAACATTTGCATCAGGGGCTGAATAAAACCCACTATTGCTGCCAGATGGAAACACATAAATTCCCTTTGATATAGAAACATCATTGCCTCCAGACGGAGACATAGAAAATGCAGCTGAACTAAAATCACCATTAATCCCGCCAAGGTTCAGGAATCCAGCTGAAGAGGGACAATCAAAGGAAGAACCCGAAACAACTACTGAAGAGGGATAAATCCCAGATAATGCAGATGATGAACCGGACGAATGCTTGTCTCCCCAAGAACCGAGGGCCAATATCTACGCTTCTCTAATACAGGACCGCTTCCTTGTGTCTATTATTATGGGTTTTCACATTTATTATTATTTAGGGCTGGTTCAATTGTAGAAGATTGGCCTTCAGGTTGCCCAAATAGCAATATTGGGCCAAAGTGGTAATTTTTTGTTTTTTTTAATCTATCCATTACTTTAAAAAAAATATTTTAGATCCCTCTTGCCATTGACTTATTGGTGTGATGGTATTCTTAAATTATTTTTGTGTGGTAATTAATGTGTAAAAGCATTATCAAATACCTATTCAGATTATTTTTATTCTCTAAATCACTTGGCTTATGACTTCTTTCCAATGGTCTAGGTATGCTTATCTGTGTATATGGTATATTTCATTTTAGATTGTAAATGATTAAGTAGAGCTATATGCAAGGATGATCCATAAAAAAAAAAATCAACCTCCACAGTCATATGGAGGTATTAAGCTCCTCCTTCGCTAATAATGTCTTCAACTACTGAGTATTTCAGCTCTACGATTCTTCTCTCCATAAATTTGGTTGGAGTTCTTGTGAATTGTTTATGCAAGTCGACTTCTTGGTTGAAGTGGACTTCTATTGCTTCAGGTACTAATATTATGCAGTGGTCCCCGGAGTTATTCTTTGACTGCTTGTTTCCTCCAAAACCCATCAGTGTGAGCAGAAGATTATTGACTATAACTTACATATATATATATAGTTTAGTTGAATAATTTCCATGCTTAGAATGAAAATCTTCATTCTTGGAACATGTATAGACAAGATATTTTTAGTAATTATTCACATAAACATAAAACCTGAAAGCCACTAATTTTCATCACTATTTTGGACATTCTCCTAAGACTGATCAATTAGAAAAACATAAAATCCAAATAAATAATATAGGGATTAGATGTTCAACTTCGTCACAATAACAATACCCTCATTATCCATGTAACTATCACATAAATCCTGTTGTTCTTGAAATTCTCCCATCTTTAGTTCCATGCGAAAGAATTCTATGTTCTTCTCAGCTGCCTTGGTCTCTTTATGACGAGTAGCATCAACTCTAAATTCATTGGTATCCTCTTGCTTATGAGAATAATTTGTGAATATTCCATCATCCCTACTTCCTACTCATAATTTCAATAAACTTCCATATGGATAATATTGTCCAAAGAATAACATTTATGCATGATTGAAACTGCTCAATTCAAAGAAAAAAGAAAAGTAAAAAATAAAATTATGAGTTATTTGCCTTTGAGTGCAGACTGTATCCTCACGGTTTCAATTAAGTGCCCCATCTTTAGAAAACTGAGGTGCACCACTACTAACTATATCTCCTCTCTCAATTCATTATAAAACAACCTAATGAAAATTGTGAACAAAAACATCTACAATGACATATTTTAGTGTTAAGCTATTGACATATAAATGCTACCATAAACATGAAGAAAAATATAAAACTGTAAAGTAAATATTTTCAAGAAAGAAAGAAATACCTTTACCTCTTCTTCTTAGTTGGGAACATAAAGAGATAATAGTTCTAATGACTCTATTTTTGTAAGAAAAGTCATCTCACTAAATCCATAGAGAAGTCTTGCAAAAAAATGTTGTTTCATGCCACATTTCAAATAAATATCCAATAATTTGAGGAAAAAAAATTAAACTCACTACATGTTATGTTGAGAAAAAAAGGCAGTACCACCTTTCAACAAGGTCTTCAATGCGGTACCAATGAAAGATACAATGATCATGGATCTGGTTTAGCTAGATCTTGATGTAATTGGTAGGTATTCAAATCGTTATGAATGTATGGGGAGGTATGGTTATTGTTACATAGTAATTTGTCACCGTCCCTACCATTCCCCGTCCCGCACAATGGAGGACCCATTATGTGACCTGTGAGCAATGTCATGCCTTGAAACCATCATCATTGCATTCCTCTAAGCATGAGCTTCATTTTCCCTAAAGACATCTCCTTGCAAAAAACCATGAAAACATCTCCTTTTGCATTGGCGCAGGAAGCCAGTTCATCACTCGCGCCAATGGGGAAAATCCTACAAAGAGGCCGCGCCAACTGGCGCTCTGTCCCAGAGCAGCAGTCGCGCC
Source organism: Pinus albicaulis (assembly GCA_034641835.2). NCBI lineage: Eukaryota > Viridiplantae > Streptophyta > Pinopsida > Pinales > Pinaceae > Pinus > Pinus albicaulis. The sequence goes on from CM076584.1 coordinate 1,638,527,758, forward strand.
AGCCAATTTAAGGAGTGTTTTTTTAAATAAAGATTGCGGAAGTTGTGTTTCAACCAACTTAGAAACCATTGCCTATCTTGAGTTGGAGGTTTGGCTACGGGAGTTCTATGGAAGGGAAGTGGTTTGCCACCTTTCATGGAACCTTCCTTCATGATAGGGCCAATCCCACAATAATAGGGATCCCAACTCCCTCCTTCCCCATCTATAAAAGCTTGCTGATTGCCATTGCAAGCTAGTTTGGAAGTGCCTAAGCTTTGAATCTCCAAATTCCCAAGAGCCTTTGTGCTGTAAGAGCCCTCTTTCTTCCCAAAAGGCCGACTCAAGTAAGGAGACTATCGTCGAGAGACTCACGAGAGGTTTTCCCTTTCCCTGGCGAGCTTTGCGAGACGTGAACGACTGGGGACCCGTCCGAAGGAGATCACAGCGTCATAACATTGGTTGTACTCTCTTTCGATTGTTACTTAATGAATGATTATGGTTATGGTTCCACTCTGTTTTCACTTATGTTAATATGAGTTATATCCTTTCTGACTGATATATAGTTGCGTATTCTGGATTTTATGCTTGTATTCGTGTCGTTTCTTGTATGTGCAGGTGTCCATCCGCGGAGATCGTGGAGGGATTGTGATCTGCCGAGGCTGAGGAACGGGAACGCTCTCTTCTACGGATCATAGCATTGGACTCCAGGTAGGCCTCCATCTTTGGTCTTTTATCCGTAACTAGGAACATGTGCTGTAACATTTTATGATTGTTGCTAGACCCCTGCTGGGCTAGTAGGGATCGCCTCTGTCCCCAGAGGGGATTTACCTCCTCAACAATTTGGCGACTCCGCTGGGGATCGTCTAGTTTTCACTGTCTCGTTTGGGTTGTCTCGTTTTGATTGTTTTATGATTTTCCTTGCTTGGTTAGCCTTCTGGGTTGGGTTCTTTTGCTGTTTTTTGTTTCTTGGTTTGCTTAGTTTACATTGATCTGCTTCTGGAGTAGTTCTTTTTTATTTTTGGCTGAGAAACTCGACTGGCGCGCTTTTTAGCCCGACAGTCGCGCCAATTGGCGCATGTTGCTTTTGTATTGCCCGCGCCAATTTCCTGCTAGCGCCAGTTGCAGCGTTACAGTCGTGCCACCCCTGTAGGGTATTTGAGTTTGCTCAGTTTTGAGCTCTCTAGGTCTGGTCAGTGTTTTTCTTCTTGATTTTTCGACTACTTGAGTGTGTTGGAGTCCTGTTTGACTGGGAATTTGACTTCGTCCTTTGGTTGTTTGATTTTCTCCATCGATTTCACGTTTTAAGCCCTAGGGCATCTAGTGGCTTGGTGTATCGAGCCCTCCTTGGGAGTTTTGGTGTTTCGTCTATCTAGTCAACTCTCTGATTGCTCCTCCGCATTCTCTTAGTAGTTGTTCACTGTCTTGTTGCGATTTTTGGGTGATTGCTCGTTTCTTCATTCAAATTTCGTTTGGTCTTGCTTTGGACCCAGATCACACGGTCCATTAGAGCCTTTGAGTCTTTTTCTTGGTTTTGAGAGACTTTGGTTGATTTGAGATATGATTGTGGTGTCATTGAGTGAAATTGGTTTGTTTTTCTCTCTTAATATCGTTTCTCAAGTTGTTCCGTTTGTTTTCAGTTTGTTTAGTGCATCTAGCCATCAAACATTGAAAATTAAAAAAAAAAATCTCTTTTGCTTTTCGGTTGATTAGTGTAAATTGTAATCTTTTCGATTTTGCTAGTGATTAGTGATTTGAATGAAAAGTTTTCAATTTCATTAGTTGCATTAGAGATATCATTGTTGGTCTTCCGATCATTTTGTTTGTGTAAAAGCTCTCAACTCTCCTGTAGCTAGTTTTCATCGAACAAAATGGTGTACTGTGGCATGTAGCTTTGCATTTAGGGATCTTTTAAGACATTACATACGATAGGGCCTGAAAACTGAAACTTAATTGAAGATCAACTATAAAATTTATTCAATTAACCTAAGGCAGCATTGAAATCTAACGAAACACATTTTAGAGGTCTAGGCTAGAGACGTGTTCCGGCGTCTTTAAACCTACTTATTTGTCATTTCATGCACAGCTTTAAATGAGTGCTAATTAACGGACGTGCTCTAAATCACCGTCGGCGTATTTAAGGGAGACCCTCTAGGTTTTCAATCCTTTATCCATAGGAAATTTAAGTTGTAGCCCTATATGTTTGATACCGAACACAACATTCGGGGAGATTGCCTGCACGTACGGAAAGTCCTTGGTCGATTTCTATTTCATTATTGAAACCAAGGTGTATATTGCAGTTCACGGTTATTTGGTACACCCTTTGTGCCTAGTATTCCTGAGCAGTCATTTGATCTTTTATGACTCCTTAAACTTGAAAAGATCGTCAAGTGCTTGTCCTTTCATGCTTGTGTCAAATCTGAAAGAGATAGAGTCATCTTTCTATCGTTTCTCGACTCTTAAAACATGAAACGGTAGAGTTTCTTATTTTTCAATGTGGTAAAAATTAATCACCCATGATTACACGCCCTCTTATATATTGCTTGTTGACCGTTTGATCGTGTGTCTTGACGCTTTTTCAGCCCGTGTGTGTGTTTGTTTTCTTCTCTTGTCGTTTTCCACAGTGGCGGAACCCTCGGTTTTGTCTACTGGTAGTCCTTACACGGACAATTTGTCAGAGGTTTCCCAATCCTCTGCTGAACCGCAACAGCCTATTATTTCCGAGTTTCCTGACAGGGGACCGGTTCTTGCTGAGCAACCCTTTGGAGGACTAGTTGAGTTCAATTGGCCTTTTTCGGACCCTGTGTCTGAATTGAGATTAGGATCTGATTTCCTTTCTCTCACATCAGGTTCGCCTTTTGTTGCTGCTGTATTTCATCCTAGTCTTCGTCGTCTCTTGCGAGATTTAATGGCAGGAACAACCATGAGTGATTCTGGTGAGGAAATTCCAACGTCTGTTGAAGACTATCAGCTCTTCCCACAAAGATTGTTTCCAGGAGACAACTCTGAGCTGGCTGAGATGTCGACAGCCAGCCCCTCTTTACCGTCGGGATACAGGTCTTTGGGTCAGATCATTTCTGCCGCAGCCTCTATGGGAGTCTCAGCTCCTTCTCCGAGGCCAGCTGCTCCTACACCCGGGGTGTCTCCTTCGACGCCCGTGACTTCTGTACCCGTCCGACCCACTGTTTGTGTGGCCGCCTCTTCTCCTGTTGTCACAGCACCCTCTGCCAGGGCTATGCCAACTCCAGAAGATGTCTATCTAGCCACTGCCATACCGGAGAACATCTCTCCGAAGGAGTATCGGTTGTCTTTGCAACAACCGAACCCCGAGGTTGGACCATCCTCCCAAGATCCCTACCGATCTTATTTTTCGCACTATGCACAGGATGGTACTCCCGTGTATGCTTTTCCAGGTCAGTATGACGAGCACGGGGACATTTTACGTCTCCCCACTCCTGAGGCTTTCCTCCATGCTCAAGGTTTACCTCATCACCAGGCTTATAACTCGCAAGGGCAACCTTTCCAAGGCCAACCTTCGGGCCAACCTGGTTATGCTTATGACCCACAGGGGCAGCCCCTCCAGGGCTATCCTGCGGGCTAGCAAGGGCCATCGTACAGTCCGCAAGGATAGTATTACAGCCCTTCCGTTCAACCTGTACAGCCTCAGCCGGGGTACCAACTGGGACCGGTCTATGGTCCTGGGGGGAAAATCCAGCCTTCTCCACCAATGCAACTGCAGTATCCTATTGTTTCTAACGTTGCTTATCAGCCAGAACCATCCTATGGTTCTGCTTTAGGTCAAACCGGTTTCTAGCAATCACCTGGCCCTATTCCTCCACCAGGCCAACCGGCTCATCCGGTACAACCCGGTGTTACGCCTCCAGGACAACCGGTCCATTCGGTACAACCTGGGGCTCCTTCACAGCTAGGTCAGCCTGTGCAACCGGTGCAGCCTGTCTATCCGGGTCAACCTGGTCACTCAGGTCAGCCCTCTCAGTCGGGTCAACCTGTTCACTCAGGGCAGCCCGCTCATTCCATCAACCCTGCGCAGCAGCTGGTTCATTCAATGCCGCAGCCAAATCAATAGCTGTGCCCTACGTATCAGGCTCCGCAGGGTTCCACTTTTCAGCAGCCTACTTACCCTCAGGGTGGTTATTATCCTCATGGTCAGCCTCAACCGAACTATAACCACCCTAGAGGCTCTCAGTATTATCCTCCTCCACCCGGCTTTACCTACACTCAGCAGCCAAATCCAAATGCTGCTTATACAGGGCCGACACATAATCAGGGTCCGTACCCTGGTTATCAAGCCCCACACTCTGGTTACTAGCATCCAAATCAGTCTGGTTATATGACCTACGCCCCCTACGGTCAGAATCCTGTAGGACAGAACCCATGGGGGCAAGGCTATTCGCAACCATTGTGGAGTATGGGTGCCGGACCTCATCCTGGGCCTGGCATGACGGTTAATCCACCATTTCCGTTCCTGGCTACCTTGGAGCTGCCCGATGTTTCAAATTTGACCAATGATCTGATTTTACATAATCCGTATTGGCCTCCGGTTCCCACCAAGATACCTGGTGATTGTCCCAAGTTTGAGGGAAAAGCTGGAGAGGACCCCCAGGCGCATGTGATGACGTATCATCTTTGGTGTTCGTCTAACTCTTGGGTTGATGATTCAATCCGTTTGTGCCTCTTCCAGCGTACTTTAACTGGAGCTTCTGCCAAGTGGTACATAGAGCTGCCCCGTGGAATTTTTCAAGATTTCAATTCTTTAGCCATGGCTTTCCTCACGCACTTTGAGTTGCCGGTTCGTTATGAAGCCGGGACACACCTCCTGACTTCCCTAAATTAGGATAAAGCCACTCACATCTCTGATCACATTCATGAGTGGCGGCGTCGTCGTAGACTGATCAAGTTTCACATACCTAATCAGATACTGACTCACTGGTTCACCACCTCCTTCGTGAATAAAATCGCTCAAGATATTACGATGGGAGCGTGTGTGACGGAGGAACAAGCCATTGCGCGTGCCCAATATCTAGATCTTGTGTATTCTCAATCTGGCACGCTTTACGATATCTTGACTGATGCTCCACGGCCTGGAACCTCTAAGGCTCCACCTACCCCTGCGGTGGATGGTGTCATTGGTTCTGTCTCTCAGAATTCGAATAAATCTTCGAATGGGAAGCAGAAGTCTAATTCTTCCAACAATCCTTCTGCTAATCCCGCCTCATCCGATTCTGGCAAAACCGCGGAGGTGAATGCCGTTCAGGCCAATCCTACGGAGAAATCCTCCAAGGGGAAGAAGAAGGGCAAAGGCAAATCTAAATCTGATGCCCCGAGGCCAGAATCTAAATCTCGCACTGAGGATGGCTCCCAGCGTAAACCGAAGTATCCTTGCCTCATTTGTGAAGAGGACGATTATACTAAGGATTTTCCGCGACGATCCGAAGTTAGTCAACTTCTCAAGGGCTCAAAAGGATCTCTGGCAGTTCTAAAAGAGCCATTCCCATCTCAACAGACCCAAATGGTTGAACAACCGTCACCATCTGTACCGTTTGGGTCCCAAGTTTTCATGGTAAAGAGTGTTGCACCTATCTCTGTCGCTACGCGGTCGAAGGATTACAATGAATCGCGGCAGGCACCCGGGAAGGCAGTCGCCGATGGACCGCCTCCCCCACCCGCCTCCGGTTCGTTGGAAATCGAGAAGCCGACTCCCGAACCCATTATGAAGCCACCTTCTAAGGGTGTTCTTCGAAGATCTTCTTATAATCCAAACGCTCGTGCCGCTCAACATTACAGCATTGTTGAGGATTTGGCACAGGCACCGTGTGCCATGTCTGCACTTGAGGTTCTTCAAAGCTGTCCTTCACAACGGAAGGCTTTATTGTCTGCAATCGGTGGCGTCGATCCCGCCGACTCGAGTCTTCTCACCTTCGATTTGGAGAATTTCACTCCCCGACTTCCACATCAAATCGCTCTTGTTATTCAAGTAGGGATTAACGGTCTGAACATCCATAGGGCTGTAGTAGATGAAGGTGCTTCTACTTGCGTTATGTCATCCGCTTGCTGGAAGGCCATTGGCTCTCCAGCCCTTTCGTCATCTCCCAATGCCCTTGAGGCATTTGATGGTTGGGAATCTAAACCCCTGGGTGTTCTCGAGAGTCTAGCGATCACGTTACAGGGAAAGATTGTCAACGTGGAAGTAGAAGTGGTTGACGCTAAACTCAACCACAATATACTTCTTGGCCGCAGCTGGACCCATGCCATGCTATGCGTGCCGTCCATCGTCTTTCGATTCATTAAGTTCCCTCACGAGGGCAAAATTGTCACGGTGGATCAGTTGTCGTTTTTCACCTCTACCTCTGAGAACAACGTGCCATACGTGGATCAAATTCCAAATCCCCCGGACAGTGTAGGACCTGGTCTCTTCAAAGACCCAGTCCTCATGGGTATTTTCCCTGCACCACCCCCGCACACCGCTCAAGTGAACATGATGTCCAGGTCTGATGACCCCTGGCTTATTCCTACGCCTGAGCAGGTGTATGAGTTTGGAGAATCGATGCCTTTGACTCCAGTAGAGATCAGCTACTGTGAAATTGTTGCCGCATCTGATCCTCCACCTCCTCAGCATGCTCCTTTGAGCATGGCTCTTGACGTCTACTCTCAATCCCCCTGGCTTGGTCAGGCCGATTCACCTGATCCTCTCAAAGAGACTTTTCCTTCCGATGAGGCCATCATTGAAACTATGTCTCTTGAGGCACTGCCTTGGGGCGATGGACATCATCGCTCCTCGTTTATGCCCAGCTTGGGGGCAATGACTGATTGTCTGGAGCGTTATTCTACTCAGGTCCCTACCCCTCCTCTTCAAACGCCCATCTTGACGCACGAGGTTTTTTCGGAGGGTAACCTGGGTAACATTACTCAAACCGTCCCGATCAACATCTCCGTTAAACCGGGGATCGTTGAGGATATTCATGTGGGTGTGACTTGTTCTCCCGATGAGATTCAAGTCTATACTGAGCTTTTTAAGGAATTCAGAGATGTTTTCGCATGGTCCTACGAGGAAATGTCGGGGATCGATCCCAGTATCGTAGTGCATGAGATTCCAACCTACCCTGGTGCGAAAACCGTGCGCCAATGTTTACGCCCCATGCATCCTCGGAAAGCCACCGCCATCAAGGCAGAAGTTGAAAAACTTCTGAATGCGGGCTTTATTTATCCCATCCCCCTCACAGAATGGGTGTCTAACATTGTCCTTGTCGATAAAAAGCAGGGTAAAATTAGAGTCTGTGTTGATTATCGCGACATCAATCGCGCCTATCCAAAGGACAATTATCCCACTCTGTTCATAGACCAGATCATCGATGACTGCGCCGGAAGTGAGATCTACTCCCTAATGGACGGTTTCTCATGGTATAATCAGATCAATATTGCACCTGAGGATCAGCACAAGATCACATTCATTTGTCCGTGGGGTACTTTCGCGTATAAAAAACTCCCGTTCGGCTTAAAGAACGCTGGCGCTACTTTTCAGCGTGCGATGTCATACGCTTTTCATGACATTCGCCATATCGTTCAGCCGTATCTGGACGACTTGCCAGCTCATTCAGCTAAGCGAGAGGACCATCCTGAACATCTCCGCCAGATCTTTCTTCGTTGCAGACGCTACAACATTAGGCTTAATCTGCATAAGTGTGTTTTTGGCGTGGATTCTGGTCGTCTTCTGGGATTCATAGTCTCAAAAGACGGGATTCGCCTTGACCCTTTAAAGGTTGAGGCCATTATTAATCTCCCATCACCCTCCTCCCTGTATCAGTTACAGAGTCTGCAAGGGAAAGCGAATTTTCTTCGGCGCTTTATCCCGAATTATGCCGAGGTGGCCAAAGGATTCACTCGTTTGTTAAAGCAGAACGTTCCCTTCCACTAGGACGAAATCGCTCAGCAATCCTTTGAGAAGCTGAAGACGTTGCTTGTCAATGCTCTGTTGCTTCGTCCTCCAGACTACCACCGCGACTTCACTTTATATCTCGCCGCCGCATTTAGCACCATAGCCATGGTCTTGGTGCAGGATGACGATGACGGTAATGAACATGTTGTTTATTATCTGTCACGGAACCTTCTCGATACGGAAACACGTTATGCTCATGTCGAGAAGTTGGCGTTAGCAGCAGTACACGCTGTGCAACGTTTTCGCCATTACATCCTTTTGCGTATGATAACAGTGGTTTCAGACTACAACACTATGACGTATATTCTCTCTAGACAATTACTGGGGGGCAAGTACTCCAAATGGATTGTTATCCTGCAGGAGTTTGACTTAGAGTTCACTACCGCTAAGTCAACAAAATCACCGGTTTTCGCGGATCTGATATGCTCTCTCCCTACAGACTATGTTCCCTCACACTCTGAAGACCATATACCGGACGAAACTCTTTTCCTCATCAGTACTCATGACCCTTGGTACGGTGATATAATTGTGTATCTTCAGACCTCGACATTTCGGACTGAGTTGGATAAAGCTGCTCGCTGACGGATTCGGCATCAGTCCCAACCCTACCGTATAGTAGGAGATACCTTATACCACATTGGAGTAGATTCGGTGCTCCGCTGGTGCCTAACCTTGGAAGATGCTGAAAAGGTCTTAAATGACTGCCACAGTGGCGCCTGTGGTGGACATATGTCCGGGTATGCTACTGCCTAGAAGATTCTGCGAGCAGGTTATTTCTGGCCTTCCATATTCAAAGACTGTATCATTGCAGTTCGTAAATGTCATGCGTGCCAGATATTTCAGCGCAAGATGTGCGCGCCGCCTTTACCCTTGCATCTCGTTATTACCGTCGGCCCTTTTGCAAAATGGGGCGTGGATTTTATGACGTGTAACCCTTACTCGGCCGGGGGGCATGCGTATATAATTGTCGCCATCGACTTCTTCACCAAGTGGGCTGAGGCGATGCCTACACTAGCTGCTGACGGTAAAACGGCTGCTCAATTTATATTCAACCACATTATTGCACGGTTCGGGGTTCCTCAAGCCATCGTCACTGATCACGGTACTCATTTCCGAGATTATATGATGGTGGAGCTGACTTCAAAGTTGGGCTTGCGTCACGACAGCTCAACACCATATTACCCATAGGCGAATGGTCAGGTTGAAGCAGTGAACAAGGTTCTGGTCACCATGCTTCAACGAACAGTTGGTATTCACAAATCCAATTGACATCTCCAATTGTTCTCAGCTCTCTAGGCATACCGAACATCTGCTAAGAGTGCAACCGAATTCACACCATTTCAATTGGTGTACGGTCTGGAAGCAACTCTTCTGGTTGAATGCGAGATTCCTTCTCTGAAATTAGTTGTGGAACTTTTACCTGATACTTCAGCTGAGGAAGAACGTCTTCTGTATCTGGAACGGTTAGATGAAACCTGTCGTTTGGCTGCTTTGATCATTGAAGCACAAAAGAAGAGGGTCAAAACTCATTTTGATCAATCTGTTTCCCCCCATTCCTTTATTGAAGGAGACCTCGTCCTCCTGTACGATCAAGCACATGACAAGCTTGGAGCCGGTAAGTTCCATCCTATGTGGCATGGGCCCTATATAGTAAAGCGCGTCTTGAAAAATGGGGCCTACGAGCTTATAGATTACGAAGGAGTTCCGCTGGCGCAGCCTAGGAATGGGCTGTACCTTAAAAAGTACTATGCCTGAAGTGATTTCTTGGTGTGGTGTGTGTACATAGGTGTGTGTTTTCATTTGTGTGCATGTATGGTGTGGTGTGCCTTGTAAACATCTTTCTGCTGATCGGGTCTTCCTGGTTGTGCAGATGTCTATTCATCCATTTGTGGGTTTTGCGGATGGTGCCTCCCGCAGTACCAGGAATCTGTCTTCAGCAGCCTGGGTAATCTACGATCCTGCTGGTGAGTTGGTCAACCTGCAAGGTGTGTGTCTGGGACATACTACGAACAACATTGCGGAATATAGTGCTGTGTTAGAATTATTAACCGAGGCAGTTAACCTTGGTATCCGTGAATTGCTCGTGTATCTAGATTCGCAGCTTGTAGTGTTACAACTGAACGGACACTATTCGGTAAGGAACCCGTCCATTTTACGTCTGTATCTGCGTATTCGATTACTGGAGAGGAATTTTGATTATATTACATATCAACATATACCTAGGCATTTGAACACATTAACAGATGCAGTAGCAAATTTAGTATTAGACAGACATTTGCGCAATTTGTAAATCATCATCACATGTAAAGAAAGATCCATCCAGAAATAGATATGCATATATATATAGATATCGAAATGTTTACATAGAGTGTGTCACATAAAGTCAAAATATACATAATCGTCTTAAGTACATCCGGAGACGACATGTCTCTCAAAAAATATGTGTTGTATAATCCCTAAGAGCTAATCCGCATGGTGCTCATGATAGCATGTAACTGCACGCAGTAAGCGTCTCAGGATTCGGTGGATCCGACTTGGAACCCCCACCGTATGATGCTGGTACGCCATCGGTACGTCCGCCAGCCGAGCATAGTCCGGGATCCCTTGGGCAATGCCCTTGAGATTCTGGATCAACTCCTCTCCTCCTGTGCCCTCTCCTTGAGGATCAAGGGCGAGATGAGTCCTCCGTGAGATTGGAGACATTCCAGCTGGTCTCTCAGGGCCCAAATCTGCATACATATAAATAAAATGTGTTAGGACGAATGTGTATTAACAAAAAAACATAAAACATAAAAAATCAAAAAATATGAGGTCTTACCCAACTCCTCGTCCCAGTCATCTCTTTCTGGCAGTGGGAGATCTGGGTCTCCGGTGAAGTCAGTTCCTGCATACGGCCAGTCTTCCACGACGATCAACTGGCGCCGTAACCACCTAAAGAACTCCGGCCTCCAAGACATCTATTGGCCGCCTCCAGCTCTGGGCATTAGTGCTGCCCAGCGAGCCATTCTTGGCTCTCATGGTATCGGGTACTATGGCCCCTTGGCCTTGGAAGATTGGTAAACGTTCCAGAATGAACGATACCAGGATGGAACCATAGCCAAACTGTTTTAGTTTATCTTGTTTGCATTTTGTGAGCTGCCTCTCCATGTTTATTGTTACTGTTGTAGCCCAGTCAAACAGTAAGGGACTCATGCATTCTGAGGCCAGCAGGAGTTGGGCCTTTGTGGCCTCATGCGGTGCCTGCGATCCTGCAGCCCGTGTGATGGTATGTAGAAAAAATCTCAATTCCAGGTCGGGGATAGTGTGGATGTCCACCTTCTTGCTCCCTGATCCCAGTTGTGCATCTGGGCATACTCGTGCCATCACTTCTTCCATCTTCTCGCCAGATGGTCTACTCTCAGTCAGGATGGGTACCGGACCTCTGCGAGACAGTCCGGTTATGAAATATACATCGGAGACCTCCAGTTCCAATACCTGGTCTCGCAACTTGAACACCTGTTCCTGTTCGTCCCAAATACTGATCAGATACTAGAGGAGCTCGGGCTGAGCTCGTAAACAGGGTGTAAGGAAGAACTTCTTTAGCCCACAGTTTCTGAGGGCATTCATGCAAGTCTCACTTTCTATGGCCTGTTCATCCTCTTCTCCGTGCTCTCTTTCTTTCCATTCAATCACCATTTTTCTTGATTTCCTGCATTCACATGGTCATAAACCCTTAATTAGATCTCTAATGGGCTTCAAATTCCATTTAAAATGATTAAAATCTCGAATTTTTAGGTGGAAATTTGGGTTGCGCCGCTGGCGCGAGCCCTTTGCATAAAAAGGCCCATTGGCGCGGGTTCGTGCCCGATACCCGCGCCAATGAGCGCAGCCCTAAAATTTCAAAGAGTGGCCTCAGAGGGCTGATACATGAGGGAAAAATATTAAAAAATGGATTGAAATGAAGAGCAGGGGAGTGCCTCTTACCTGTCACAAACGAGAATCTGAATGGTCAACCGGATTTGTCGCAATCGCCGTCAGAAGTTTGCACTCCAAAATGGACCACTGCTCCTTTTTACCAAGGTAAATAGTAAATGTAATTTTGTTTTTACCATTTTGGCATATTTATAGCTTTTTCGACATAGGATGAGTTTTAAAAGTTATTTTTTATCAAATATTTTATATGTTATGTCGAAAATGGGTTTTACGCTTGCTTTGTATGTGCAGCAACAGGTTTTTGCGACTTTAACGATGGAAACAAGTTGTATTTTATACTTTTTCGGACTCGGTAAATACACGAAAAAGTCACTTTGGAGTCATCTTTCAGCTCTTTTCTGACTCTCTAAACATGAAAAGATCACCGAGGCCCTTGTCATTTCGATCTCGTTAAAATGGACACGAATCGACATCTACCCAGTATACGTTTAACCCTTTTTCGGGCTGGGATAGATTGATTTCGAAAAACGAATACCCTAGCCTATCGTGACTAGGAGGTTTTCTCAGATATTGTTTTCTACCTTTTCGGGTCCGGGGAACTATTTACGAAAAGGGACCGTTGGAGTTTAATTTTCTGCTGTCTTTTCAAACTCTCTAAACATGAAAAGATGCCGATTTCTTCCTTTGTTAGACTCGTTAAACCCTGATGACATCGGATTCAGTCGAAATGACGTTCTCTGAGTTCCTCCTTCCTAGGGCTCGTTAAATGTACTAGGACGGATTCGCCGGAAGGGCGAACTTACATTACAAGCATATGTTATCCCCTTCAAGCTTGTTATAAAAAATAATTGGGGTACTCGCCAGAAATGGTGGGGGAAAATGGAACTGTAATCATTGTCGTGTCGGCAGTATGTCGCTCTTGAACATGGCACTTGTCTGCATTCGTGTCGGGTTGGGGACATCTCATCTCGTTTTTTCACTTGCTTCCGTGGGTTTGGGTGATCCTTTTTGACCTCTCCTCTGCTCATTGCTTTATCACCATGACCTCTGATCCGTTGATGTCAAATACTGCCAAAACCACTATTAGTGCCGTTACATGTTCAAGAGAAGTTGACCTCTGCGAATATCAACCTCTCCTCTGATTCTTCTATGATCCTGATTCACAACAAAAACATCATGTTCCTCTGTCTCGTGTCGATGATGTGGGAAACACTATGGCCCACCTTCGATCAAGGTCACTTCCTGTCGACTTTAGCTCATTATCCAGGAAGTTGATCTAGAGACTCTTTTATGGTACCTTGGAGCCTGCATGCCTCAATGGCAGGTTCGTCGCATTCGACGTGGGGTTTTCATCATTGGCATCCGATCGAATGATTCTACGGGTGTTCGACGCCAGCTCATTGATTCACACGCCGTAGATTGTACCTGTAGTACCTTGAGGGCCATTGTCATTATTGGTGGTTCCTCTCGCGTCTGTTAACAACTCTCATCATTGGCTGGTAATCAGATGATGTTCTTGCATGTTCGACTTCAGCTCACATATTCGCATGCTTGAACTTGTACTTTATTTGGGTCGAGATGGAGCGCAAGACCCTGGATTGTGTCTGTTGTAATCCAGGCTGCGATTGTGGATTATTATCATTTTGTACATGACTCATTGATTGGATGGCTGCGACCATACCTGAGTCTATTTATTTTGATCCTTGCTGGATGGCTGCACCCATACCCTGGATCCGGATTATAGTGTACTCTGTTTCGGATGGCTGCGTCCATACCACATATACATCATGTACTTGAGATATCAGTTGTATTTTTCTACGCGGGTTTTCCGGCGGCAGGGCTTCAGTTGAACATGTTCTCGTAAAGCATTTCACCCCCCTCTCTCTCGGGCCTCATACTTTAGGGGGCATCTGTTACACAGTAATTTGTCACCGTCCCTACCATTCCCCGTCCCGCACAATGGAGGACCCATTATGTGACATGTGAGCAATGTCATGCCTTGAAACCATCATCATTTCATTCCTCTAAGCATGAGCTTCATTTTCCCTAAAGACATCTCCTTGCAAAAAACCATGAAAGCATCTCCTTTTGCATTGGCGCGGGCAGACAGTTCATCACTCGCGCCAATGGGGAAAATCCTGCAAAGAGGCCGCGCCAACTGGCGCTCTGTCCTAGAGCAGCAGTCGCGCCAGCCAATGTAAGGAGTGTTTTCTAAATAAAGATTGTGGAAGTTGTGTTTCAACCAACTCAGAAACCATTGCCTATCTTGAGTTGGAGGTTTGGCTACGGGAGTTCTATGGAAGGGAAGTGGTTTGCCACCTTTCATGGAACCTTCCTTCATGATAGGGCCAATCCCACAATAATAGGGATCCCAAATCCCTCCTTCCCCATCTATAAAAGCTTGCTGATTGCCATTGCAAGCTAGTCTGGAAGTGCCTAAGCTTTGAATCTCCAAATTCCCAAGAGCCTTTGTGCTGTAAGAGCCCTCTTTCTTCCCAAAAGGCCGACTCAAGTAAGGAGACTATCGTCGAGAGACTCACGAGAGGTTTGCCCTTTCCCTGGCGAGCTTTGCGAGACGTGAACGACTGGGGACCCGTCCGAAGGAGATCACGACGTCAGAACATTGGTTGTACACTCTTTCGATTGTTACTTAATGAATGATTATGGTTATGGTTCCACTCTGTTTTCACTTATGTTAATATGAGTTATATCCTTTCTGACTGATATATAGTTGCGTATTCTGGATTTTATGCTTGTATTCGTGTCGTTTCTTGTATGTGCAGGTGTCCATCCGCGGAGATCGTGGAGGGATTGTGATCTGCCGAGGCTGAGGAATGGGAACGCTCTCTTCTACGGATCATAGCATTGGACTCCAGGTAGGCCTCCATCTTTTGTCTTTTATCCATAACTAGGAACTTGCACTGTAACATTTTATGATTGTTGCTAGACCCCTGCTGGGCTAGTAGGGATCGCCTCTTTCCGCAGAGGGGATTTACCTCCTCAACAGTTATGTACATAAAATGAAAGAGGTTTTCCTCTCTTGTGGAGAAATGGAAAAATAGAACCTCGTTATGTGATGAAAACGATTAAGCTTCTAATCATGATAACATTCAACTCCATTATACATTGATATCACCTGGAGAATATGCTTGTTACAAACCTACAATGTCAAAAAGGACATGTTATCTTGTTCTACAGTGAAATTCAGATATTAAATAAACAACTTTGGTATCCACATGGTAAAGTGTTAGGGCTTTCATTCACGCTGTCACACAAATCTGGTGTTAAATCAATTAGTGTTGCTTTACTTTTTGTTATATCTTCTACACAAGTATTAAGTGGCTTTGAGCATAATTGGTAATTGGGTATCCATTATTTTTTTGTGGTTGTAAATGATGATGCATAATAAACTCAATGGTGGCTTATGCTTGCTATAGATGAGTCACAACATATTATTACTGATGTACCAATGTAGGCAAATGAATATGCTTGTGTTTATAATTATGGGTTTTCACATTTCTTGTTGTATAGGGTTTGTTCAATTGTAGAATATTGGCCTTCAAGTTGCCCAAATAACAGTTGTTGGCTAAAGTGGTATTTTATTTATTATTTATTTTTGATCTATCCATTACTTAAAAAAAAACATTTTAGATTCCTTTTTCCATTGAATTATTGGTGTCATGGTCTTCTTAAATTGTTTTGGTGTGGTAATTAGTGTGTAAAAGTATTTCCAAATACATGTTTATGTTATTTTTATTCTCTGAATCACTTGGCTTATTACTTATTTCTCATAGTCTAGGTATGCTTATATGTGCATACGGTAGATTTCATTTTATATTTTAAATGATTAGGTAGAGCTATATGCGAGGATGATCCATAAAAAAAATTCGACCTCAATATTCATATGGAGGTATTAAGCTCCTCCTTTACTGATAGCTTCTTCAACTACTGAGTATTTTAGCTCTATAATTCTTATCTGCATAAATTTGGTTGGATTTTTTGTTAATTGTTTCTACAAGTCAAATTCTTGGCTGAAGTGGACTTTTTTCAGTCTGGGCACTAATATTATGTAGTCATCCCTAGAGTTCTTCTCTGACTACTTGTTTCCTCCAAGACCCATCAATGTGAGAAAAATATTCTCGACTATAATTTACGTCTCTATTATTAGAACGAAACTCTTCATTCTTGGAATTTGTAGAGACAAGATATTTGTAGCAATTATTCACCTAAACATAAAATCCGAAAGCCAATATTTTTCATCATCACATTAGAAATTCTCCTAAGATTGATCAATTAGAAAACATACAATCAAAATAAATAATACAGGGATTAGAGGTTTAGCTTCAACACAATAACAGTACCCTCATTATCCATGCAACTATCACACAAAGCATGTTGTTCTCGAAATTCTCCCATATTTTGTTCCATGGGAAAGAATTACAAGTTCTTCTCAAATGCCTCGGTCTCTTGATGATGAGTAGCATCAACTCTAAATTCATTGTTATCCACTTCCTTCTAAGAATCATTTGTGGATATTCCATCATCTCTACTACCTGCTCATAATTTCAATAAACTTCCATATAGATAATATTGTCCAAAGAATAACATTTTTGCATGATTGTAACCACTCAAGTGAAAGAAACAAGAAAAGTAAAAATAAAATTATGAGTTCTTTGCCTTCTAGTGCATATTGTATCCTTGCGGTTTCGATTAAGTGCCCCATATTTAGAAAACTAAGGTGCACCACTACTAACTATATATCCTCTCTCAATTCTTTGTAAAACAAACTAATGAAGATGGTGAATAGAAACATCTTCAATGTCATCTTTTAGTGTTAAGCTCTTGACATACAAATGCTACCAGATACATGAAGAAAAATATAAAATTTTAATGTATTTTCAAGAAAGAAAGAATTTACTTTACCTCTTATTCTTGGCTGGGAACATAAAGAGCCAAAGGTTGTAATGGATATACTTGTGTAAGCAAAGGAATCTTACTAAATCCATCTGAAAGTCTTGTAAAAGCATGTTTTTTCATGCCACATTTCTAATAAATATCCAATAATTTTTCCCTATAATATTTTAATGAGGATGAGTTACCTAGATTTGTATTCCACCTTTTTGAAGGTGCACCAAGTGAACTATAGTTTGAGGGACTAGAAATACAATTGCTATCACTAAAATTGTCTTTGTCGCAACCAACACTAATTTTAAAACCCTAGGTTCACCCCTTTACCTTGCCCCCTACCTAGGCTAAATCTTGAAGCCTGCTTGTCTAGTGTAAGAATTGATAAGTAGGGTGCTTCACATTGACCACAACTTTGTAAATAATTTGACCTCTAAGGGCAAGGATAATGCTCACTTTTCTTTTTAAAATTCCTAATATTTTCAATTATTACATATGCTCACTTCCCTTCACAATCCTTGCTATATTTCAACCACTTTCATAATGATTATCCATACCCTTACCCATCGAGTGTCCCATTGCATCATAACTAGGTTCAAAATTTACATTGTCATTCCAATGATCTGAAAGGAATCACCTTGTTTCCCCTGGACTTCTATCCATGGAATTATCTGCCCAACGGTTTGACCTGCGATGGTCACCCACGTCTTTTTCACCTTCTCTCCATGATATTGATGAATTCTAGTGTTCTTTGTTTCTTCATCGCACCAGTTCTCACGACGTTCAACTTCAACGAAGGCCAATCACCAAAAATATTTTCTCTTATCTATGTCAATGATCTCATCTCCATTCCCAAAAGAAATAGCTATGAAGTCACTACGATTGCCATGTGTAGGACCACAATTAACAGGGGAATCTTGCATTAAAATTGCACACATAAAAAAATTGATACAATAGATAATCATACAATACAATTATATGCACCAGGAAACTGATACAAAAAATACATTTTAATATGTCCATATGGGGTTCTCTCTGTGCATCAAGATTTTTAAATGTGATTTGCAATGTAAAATCATCCCATTGATGAACATCGATTATGCTGAGGAACTGCAGATAATTTTTTTCCTCCAAAATTTTACCAGAGACTCTTATTTAAGTATGATATCTAAGAATAACTATTCAACAAGATTGCAATTAAGTGTGAGGCCTAATCTATGAAATGATGAAATTATTCATAGTCAAGATGTTACAAACAAAGCCCATAAATTCATATCAATTGGTGAATTATTTTTTAGCAGTACAAATTCAAATTGAGAATGAAAATATCAATATAGAATGCGAAAATTTTCCATAAAAATGAAGGTGAATATATAAGAGAGAAGGCCATACTCTTGTAGCTGTTGTAGATTTATTATCACTAGGATTTGGAAGCAATCACTATGGAGAGAGGGGAATGGGGTTTTTAGGCCCATGCAAATATACAAACATTTCAAAAGTAAATATATGTGCAAAAAATTTTCAAAAATATCTCACAAACATGATAATATCCTCCCATATCATCTAAATAAAAAGTAACTACAAATTCAGACCCACACACACGATTAACAAACTACAGATGATAATATCAATATTGATAATCTTATGGAAGTTCTAATAAATAAAGGTTATCGTAACAGTAAAATGCAAATATCAATATAGAATGTGGTAAATTTCCATAAAAAATGAATGTGAATATAAAAGAGAGAAGGCCATACCCTTGTAGTTGTTGTAGATTTATTCTCATCAGGCTTGGGATGCATCCACTGTGGAGAGAGGGGAATGGGGTTTTGAGGCCCATGTAGATCTACAAGCATTTCAAAAGTAAATATATGTGCACAAAATTTTCGGAAATATATCAAGAACATGATAATGGCTTTCGAGATAATCTAAAGAAAAAATAATTACAAAGTCAGACCCACACAAATAAATAACAAAATGCAGATGATCATATGGGTATTGATAATCTTATTGTTACACCATTTTTTGGTCATCTAACCTATTATCATTAGATGGACCCAAGTACACCATGTAAGACCAATTTTACCCTAAGTAAAATTGCTTTCACTATGTAAAATAACTTAATAAAACACATTTATTAGGTTGTTTCTGGTTTAAACAGGAAACCCCAAAGGGAAATATTAAACAAATCTATATTTGTTTGATTTTCCTCATGGAATAATTACTTAAACAATAATTTAATTATTATTCCTAGTCATGTTTAACCCAAAACAAAGAAATTAATTAGATAAATCTTTATTTATCTTATTATTTTCTAGGAATAATTATTTAAATCTCATTTAAATAATATTCCTTGTTAAATATGACTAAATCATCCATAAATAATTAAATAAATCATTATTTGTTTGATTATCATTCAACCACTTCCTTAAAATGATAAATAAATCATTTATTTATTTATTATTTACAAATAAAGGGATTTGACCCAAGTCAAATACTTTTTCCCTCCAACAAATATAATAAAATATTCCATAAAAGGTGGATCTAGATTTGGTTAATGTTATTTTAATCATGCACCAAGATCTAGAATGACCCAATATTTTGTTATAAATAGGAGGATTTTTCCTATCATTCTTCACCTTTTGTTGCCTATTAGATCACTCTGGATCTAAACTCTTGGTCTGACTTTGAGCCATTATCATTGTCATATTTTCCATTATTTGTTGTGTGAGCTCCCTTTGAGTTCTATCTTTATCTGGGTTTTCTACACCAACAGGAGAGAGAAATGCTAGATCTGAAGTGCTGAGGACTTCCAAGAACCCATCCCATTGAGGAGAATTGGAAACACCTTCTTGTTTTCCTCCCAGGTGCCCTTAATACAAAAATTCTTTCAAAAAACATTGTTCTTGTCTTGTCTATTGGATGTATGGAGAAAAACCTTGTTTTTACTGCTTAATGTCTCTTTATGCATAGATCTGGTTTTTTGCAGCACTTGTCTTGATCAACTAACTGCAGATCTGAAGATATTGGCAGCCATATTTGATGTTAGGGCTATAAGTTATGCATAGCTAAAGTGGTATTTTTTCGTACACCTTGACAAAAGATTCATACTAACAACTGGCGACTCCACACAGGTTTTCAATTACGATCGCTGTCGTTTTTCATATTCCTGCATATCCAGCTACTTCATACCCTAGGGTTTCTTTTCAGCTTTTTTTTTTCCTATTTTTATGTTGTTTTTCACCTATAAAACCCTAAAACATTACAATTTCTAACTTCCGCGTGTTTCTGGACCTATTGCGCAGGTGACAGACATCAGCCGCAACTGAGACAACAACTTTTTCGGAAATCTGCCGCTGGGACACCCAGAGCTTCAGGTCGCACTTTTCAGCCCAGAAACTGCGACTTGGCCTCTAGGTCGCACTTTTTAGCCCATTATCTGCGACCTGCATAGAAAACAGGTCAGAACCTACGACCTGCCAGTTTTTTTGCTATTTTTCTGGGTTTTTCTGAAGCTTCTGTCAGGGTTTTCCAGCCTCTGTCTTAGCCCGTTTAGACCTATTTCTGATCTATTTTGCTCATCTAAGTGTGAACGTAGCCCCCTAGGGCTTCAGTACCCTCCACTTGTGGTGGAAGAGTTTTAACTGTTTCAGGTGTCTATTTTTTTAGAGTTTCAGCCGCCCCTTTTTCAGATCTGATACCTCCTTTTCAAATACCTTTTAATTAGCTCTTCTCCCTTTCAAATCACCTCCTGGAGTTTTGTTTGGATCTACCTTTAGGGCTTCCTCCTTGTCCCTTCTGCTTTTTGCTGATTTCCTCCTTTTTTCCAGCCACCTTGCCTCTGCCTCTTGGCTGTGTTCTGCACCTCTTTTTAGCAGATTTCTCCTTTAGAGCCCTGTCCCTCTCGACCCTAGATCTATTGGCCTCTTTTTAGTGTGTTTTGACTAGATTTTTTCCCTCTGTTAGACTAGTTTTGAGAGACCCACCTTTTTGGGTTAGATCAATGCATTGTTAGCTGTTAATTTTCTGTTATTTCAGCATTATATACTGTTCTTTGCAGATTTATTTTCAGTTCCACAACACACTTTTTATTTTTCTCTCAAAACGTTAGGGTTTAAAAATTAAAATTAACACACGCCACACACTCACCCTAAGCGAAGAAGAGCCTGGTTAACACTGCCAGGCAAAGACTTTAAAACATTGTAAAATCAATTGACACTGCACCTTTCTGCCCTTGTTTCGACATTGTAATCACTTGATTCTGCACCTCCTTCCTTTGTTGGTCGTTCGTCTTCCCCTTGTGCCGTGTGTGTGTTGTCACTATTGCGCCCCCAAGGCGCACATCTCGGAGACTTCTTAGCCTTCACGCTCAATTTCTGGTCGGTCGACCTACTCCTTCCCGCCATCGTCGAGTTAGTCCTCCTCCGAGTCCTCACTCCGACTCCTCTTCTAATTCATTAGGTTCTCCTTTTACTTCTGGTTCTCCCCCTATCACCTTCACTATGTCTGGTCTAGGGCCTAACGCTAGCGGTAATCCCAGCCCTAATGTCGGGACTACTACTAGCGGAACCGCCACAGGAACTACCTCGGCTGCACCTTTGCTCCCTTACATGGCAGGCCTCAGCCTCCCTGATCTCAATCAGTTGATCAATGACCCTATCCGCCACGATGTTGGTTGGCCTGCTATGCCAACCAAGCTCCCCTCCGGCATCCCTAAGTTCGAAGGCCTTACTGGAGAAGATCCAACCAACCATGTCTGATCTTTCCACATGTGGTGTTCCTCTAATTCCATTACCGATGATTCCATCCGTCTTCGGTTGTTCCAACGCACGCTTACGGGCGAAGCTTCTAAATGGTATGTTGACCAGGCCACCTCTTCCCATACCACCTTTGTGACCATTGCCCAAGCCTTTTTATCTTATTTCCAGCTCCCTCTCTGATACGACACTGGTACGGAGCTTTTGACCTCCTTCCGTCAAACCTCTTCAACCCGCCTTTCCACTCATGTCCAGGAATGGCGGAGAAGAAGGAGCTTATGTCGAGCTCCCACCTTCGAGGATCGGGTTTATATGGACTGGTTCCTTCACACTCTCTTACCTCCCATTGGAAAAGATGTCGCCTCCCATTTCCCTCAAACCGAAGAAGCCGCCCTCCAAATAGCCTTGAAATATGACCTGATCTACGCTCAGTCTGGTTATGTTTATACCGTCCTTCCTGACCTCCCCAGGCCTGGAGGCGCTAACGCCCCGGGGGCATCTCATTCCACCGACGGTATCGTTGGAGCCCTTTCTCATCCGTATGCTCAACCTCCTATGGGCTATGGTCTCCCTCCGGGAGGGGCCAACACCTCTAGCACTTTTCCCCCTCCAGGTAGCATGTATCCAGGATACGTCATGCCTCATCCTTTTTCCCAACCTCCTGCTTACCTCAATGTTGCCCAACCTAACCACTATCCTTATCTGCAGCCTGGTGCTCCAGCTCCTCCAGCGTATGCACTTCCACCTCCCTTGCCTTCTCAATCCCAACAACAACACCTACAGCCCCCTCCAGGGCAAGTATTTGCACAGCAGGGCGCGACTAATCCCCCTTCCTCTCAAAGAAGGCGGAGAGGCAATCAAAATCAATCTGCTCCTGGTACTCATGGACCCAATCCTCAAGGTACTGACCCTAACACCGCTAACCAGCAACAGGGCACTCAGCCCAAGCTAGACAGACCTATTCGCACAAATAAGCCTTGTTCGTATTGCGGTGTTTACGGTCATTACACTCATGATTGTCCCCTCTTACCACAGATGTGGCAGATGTGGGAGTCTCAAGCCACATTTCGAGGAAAACATGCCTCCCCTCACGCTCCCCCTAATGTGGCCACTACTCAACCAGCTGTGTTTATCGATCCTTTCCCCCAGCAAGGATTCATGGCTGCCCAACCACCTGACGGACAGGTTGCCACTCAACCTTCCCTTTCTGGTTCCTTCGATTACCAGATCCTCATGATGAACTCTGATCTATCCCCAACCGTCGACCTTAACCTTCAAACTCGTTCTCGCCAGTACCCCAAGCCTCCCGCTTAGTCTGCCTCCGTGTCCCCTTCTTCAGGTTCTACCGAGCCTCTTTCGACATCCAATGGTCCCTTACATATCCCTCAACCCAAAGTCGAGGTTCATACCAAGATTCCTAAAGGACCATTACGCCGAAATGCTGCTCCTGGTCGAGCTGCTCATTCGTATAGTATAGTAGATGATTTGGTGCAGTCTCCTGCTTCCATTTCCACATTGGAACTCCTCCAATCGTGCCCTTCCCAAAAGAAGGCTCTACTATCTACCGTGGGCGTTGTGGATCCTGCTGATGACCAAATGATTGTTTTCGGCGCCCATCAATCTGAACATCCTCCCCTTCCTGCTTCCGTAGCCTTCCAAATCCCAGTCAAAATCCGGAACGCTAACGTTTCTCGGTGTATAATTGATGAGGGGGCATCCACCTGTGTGATGTCCGCTTCAGTTTGGAAGCAACTCGGATCTCCTAAGTTGGCCCCTTCCACGATCACCCTTCGAGCGTGGGATGGCCATGTCTCCCAGCCCATTGGCCTCTTCCGTAATTGTCCTATCACTCTTGCGGGCAAGACTGTTTGCGTTGACGTAGAAGTCATCGACGCCCCTCTCGATTACAATATTCTCTTGGGGCGAAGCTACACCTATGCCATGTCTGCTGTCCCATCGGTGGTTTTTCGCAAGATGTCTTTTCCTCACAATGGAAATATAGTCACCATCGACCAGTTGACTTATCATGAGCCAAAGTCTCAGACCTCCCCTAAGACGACCATCTCTTCTGTAGCCAATAAGCAAACCGTCGATTCCTTGACCAGTGTCTCTCTTGACGTCTACAAAGAATCCTCTTTGCTTGGAACTCTCCCTGGTCTCCCTCCTCCTCCTATCTCTGATCCCAGCCTATCGAATGTTTGCATGATGTAATCGTCTCGGGCTGCCCTTAAGCGACCCGCTTCGACTAGTCAGCAACCTCAGACTCAACCTCGCCCACCGCAACCCGCGCCTAGCCATTCATCTCAGCTAGCCGAACCTCATCCTTCTGGCCCTTCTCCTACAGATGGTATCCCCGAACCCCTCTATCCTCCTGGGTTCGTTCCCCCAAGCCTCAACCATCTTGGAGCCGTCTCCCCTGGTCATTATCCCGCTGGCCAGATACCTTTCCTGGCTCCCCCTCCCGGAGTCTATACGATCCCTGTCATGGCCACCCTCTCTCTCCCCAACCTGACCCTGGGCATACTCGTCTGGTACCTTGACCCTCCAGCCGCTACCCCACCTGGTCACCCCAAACCTTATCTTGCTTTGACACCGGTGCAACCGGTCCCCCTCGCTTCCTCCGTTGCCACTATGCCCCCCGCACCCCCCCAGGACCCTGCCCCTATGGTGACAGTTCCAGGAAAGAAAGGCAAAGCTCGCAAGGGGGCAGCCAAAGACAAGGCCACCCCGACTGACTCAGCTCCTCCTCCGCCTGCAAAGCCTTGCGCCTTGTGTGATGTCGTCGGTCACGCCACCCATACTTATCCTGAATTGCCCCGTATTCAACCCATGGTTAAAGTCGTGTTCCCTGAGTCTACGGTCCCTGACCCCTCTATTCCGTCCTCGTCCGTAACCAAGAACCCAAATATTATTCACAACAGCAAACCCTGTGCTTTATGTGGTGTCCATGGCCATTACTCCCACCATTGTCCTCACCTGACGCATTACCGCGCCTCTTTAGAGGTAGTTCGAGAGTATGAGGTTGAACAAAATTATTTTGCCTCTCCCATACTTGCGCAGTATGCTTCAGGTCAGCTTGAGGATCCCCCCCACTCCCATTGACACCCCCCCCCTGATGTCCAGATGACGGAGTCTACTACCACCATTCTCTACCTATCATCCTCTGTGAGACCCTTGGAGAACATTCCCTTTGAATCCTCCCCTGTTGTTTCGCTCGATCCCCCTTCAGCAACCACCCTGGGCTCAACATCATTTGACCATTTGTTTCTCTGTTCCTCTGTCATCCCCTTGTGACGATCCGTATGTTAGCCTTTCTTCCTATACAGATGATCTAGGTAGCTTTGCCGCGTCATGTGGTTTCCCTTCCTCTCATCATCCCCTCTTTTCCCGTCCGGATGCCCTCTTGGAAGCCTTCTCCACCCATGCCCTCATCCTTCCCGCCCATAAACAGGATAACACCACCCCTACCTATGTTGACCTCCGCAGCTCGAGTCCCAGCCATACCTCCTATAGCCCTCATATACCACCATCTAGTTCGTATATGAGTCATAGCCATCCTACCCATTGCACTCCCCCTCGTAGTTGCCGCTCGATGTCTACTATACACTCACGCTGCCATCATTGTCCCTCCTCCTCCCATTTTTTGTCTTATAACACCATTCCGCAGGACCTCCCGTCCACACCCTATATCGGTTACGCCGATGGTGCAAGTCGTTACTCTCGGAATCTAGCCTCGGCAGGTTGGGCCATTTTCACCCCCTTGCATGCCCTTGTTCTCTCAAACGGGATCTGCATTGGTCCTGCCACCAATAATCAGGCCGAATATGATGCAGTGCGTGGTATCTTAGTCGATGCCCTCTGTCATCGTATCCTCCATCTGCATGTTCGTTTAGATTCCCTACTTCTTATCATGCAACTAAATGGTGTCTATCGTGTGCATAATCCTGTGCTATTTAGACGATATTTACGAGTGAAACTCTTGATACGTGAATATGAAACCATAACTTTCAACCATGTACCTCGAGAACAAAATCACTATGTAGATAGCATTGCAAACCATGTTCTAGATTGGAATTTATCGCACGCATTTTATACAAGACCATAACATTCATAATCATTAACGAAGATGCATATCCATAATATGTGTCGCAAAACATGTGTTTAGAGTCCATCTGCTCTGATACATATGACATGCCCATAACATGTTACAAAAAACTCAAAACTGGGGACACCACCTGTCCCTACATACACACTAGGGGGCACCACCTGTCCCACACCTAATCACTATCTGGCAGATCCCGAGCCAATGGTTCTGCTCCTGCAGGTTGTAGATCACGTATCCCGTGACCGGCGATCGCCATGCGCCGCATGACACCCCACCATTCCGAGGGTAGACCAATACATGGCTCTATGTACTGGTCGTCTAAGTCTTGCCACCCGCGCTCTGAAACACCGGTCAGCAACCTCTCGCATCTACGGCGGATGTCCTCCAGGAGGGCCGCCGCATCCTCATTATGCGTCACTCTCGATCCACTCAGGCTTGCAGCTCCTGACGTTGCCGGTCGTCCCATATATCCGGCCAGTTTTACCAGAGCTATATCTGCATACCAAAAGTACATGAATCAATACCCTATCTATTGTTCAATAACTTTAACATGCCCAAAAAAGAGTAGTCATTTGTCACTTACCATCGGGTCCCCATACTCGACCAGGCGGAAGTGGTAGGTCCGGATCCCCACAATAACTCATCCAAATATAAGGATAGTCGTCTATGTATAATGGCATCTGATCCCAATGGGCAAAGAAATCAGGTCGAAACACCCACCCGACCGCCCCTCCTCCTCCTCTGCATAGTAATCGCCCCCACTGGCGCATCCTGGGCTCTCTCGGGCCCCCATCTGGGAGCTGTATATGAGGTCGTAAGGTCGGGATCTTCTCAAAAAAGAAGGAACACAATAAAGTCCCATACGACCAATCGTGGTTCACTTGCCGCTTGCAAAGCGACAGCTGTCGTTTTAACGACACCAACATCATTTGGGCCCACCCATAGTAGGTCCCACTCAACACCCTCTCCACAATCATCATCTGCCCCCCAGTGATGTGATGGAGCGCCTGGTTGCCCAGGATCTGCAGCACCGTTGCGGCCACTGCACGGGTCTCTAATCTCTAGGTCCCCGATTGGTATCCGAGTCCCTTTGACTTGGATACCCGGTTAACAATGTCGCTCCACAAACTCCATTATGTTCCGCCCCCGCGGTACCACTGGCTGTGTATTTCCCACCATCCCAAGTGGCGGGAGACCAGTCAGGAAATACAGATCCTGGACTATCAATTCGATCCTGTGTCCCTGCACTACAAAGACCTCATGATCTGGATCCCAATAACTGACAATCCAGGCCAACAAGGGCTCCCCTGCTCTCATCAAAGGGTTCTCCAAAAATTTCAGAACCCCAAATCTGGCCAATACACGACAGACACCTTGATCTGCCTGGATCTCTGACCGTAATGTACCCAGGTCTCTCTCTCTCCAGTTGACCCGTATATCTGCCATATCTGCACAAACACATCATCTTTGTCAGTATCCAGATAGGAAACACTGTTACCAATCACAAAAACCCAAATCTCAGCCCTAAAACAGCACTGAAATCTCATTCATCCTCCAGGTCGCACTTTTTTGCCCAATCCTGGGTCAGGTCACAGTTTTTGGCTCAAAACCTACTTCCTAGGTCGCAGTTTTTGGCCCAAAACGTGCGACCCGACCGTAGAGGTGAAAGAGGGTCTGTTCCTGAGATTCTGGGCCCTAATCTGAACTTTCAATCCATCAAAATGAAAGAGTAAGGTTAGGCCTCTTACCTGCAACTGACAAATATCGATTCCAACGGTCGGTTTGTCCGCTACGCTCACCGCAATATTAGGGCCTTCTCTCCTCTCTACATTCACCACAGCAACACTAACAAATGAGTGAATTTGGAGGGAAAAATGCCTTATTAAAAGAGAACCCTTGTTTTTTCTTTCGCCTGCTGCAACCACACCATAGCTCCGTTTGACAAATCGTCTTCACCGATGGAAAGCTCTCACCGAGCCCTCAAATGGGTATCTGTTAGTTTTTTGTGATTTGATACTTCACCAGGACATATTTTGTCCAAGATGGGTCACTTCACCTCCCCCTAAAATCGAATTTCCTCACTTACAACACTTGTACTTGGGGCACCACTTTTCCTCCATACTTGTCTTTGTTCATGTTGATTTTCATCATGAGATACCATCTTGTACTCATGTTTTCATGGTCCCCCATTGGACCTTTACTGTGTGGCAGCACCATCACGTCGCCCTTGTTTAGAGCATCCGAGTTGAGTCATCACCGCATTCATGGAGTCTATCCCGAGTTCCTTAGTATCCCACTATAGTCCTCCCTCATTAATTTCTTGGTCCCTCTCTCGTGTCGCACATTATGGCCTTCAGTCCCACTGTCCCTTATCCCTCATGATCTTGTATCAGTCGCTGCCATGTCATTCATGCCCTTTATGCTCTAATAAGGGAAGCCATTCATTCGCTACTCAGTCCCCTCCATTTCATCATCATCATTGGTATTAGTCTGTCAGTCACTGTACTATTTTCTCTCGTGCCTTAGTTGAGGATCCCTTATCGCCTCACCTATGGCGGACCTCCTCCTGTCGACATCAGCTCATTCATTCCACAAGAGAGGTCTAGAGGGCAGTGTACCTTGGTTCCAGCTTCCACTCTTGTTCGATGCCTCGGATCAGGCAAAGGGCTTTCTCATTACCCTTTGACATGATTGTTTCTTAGCTCCAGCTCCTTTCAGCGTGATTGAGATCTGTATACTTTATGGTTCAGTGATGCAGCAGCAGCTCTTGGTGATTCCCGGGTGTGTGTGAGATGTCTCAACCCTCATGAGGGGGTGGCCCTGCAGGTAGCCCCCCACATACCCGGATGACCTCTTCCTTGCAGCCCTCGATGCAGCTCCATATATTTGATGATGTTAGCCTTAGCCACTTGCAGCGCCTCTTTGATTTTCATGTATCAGTTAGATTTTGCGAGCCCTTCCCCATTTCCAGGGGGCATTTGGGTTGTATTTGTATCTCATGTACTCAGATATTATTGTATAAGTCCTGGCTGTTATCCCAGGCATAGCATGTATGTGGGATCCCTCATTGTATTTCTATCTGGCTCATGTTTATGCCCGCTGTACTTTATGGTTCAGTCCCTTGTTTACTGGACACACTATTCTTTTGTACTTTGTCTCGGTGGGCATAGGTATGCCTCCCCCGCCGCCTTTAGCATAGGTACCATCTCATAAAAAGAGACTTGTTGCACCTATAAGTCTAGTCTCCTCAGGGTCTAGTTCTTGTAGAAATTTGAATAATTTGATGAATCATTCACCGATATTATCCTGATTGTACATTATTTAAGCTTCATGCATAATACATAACCTCTTCTACAATTGATCATCAATATGCGGAAATAGAAAGCAGTCGCATGCGCTCATTAAAACATAATCAAGTACACATATCAACACAGGATGTAATGGGGAAAGCAATAGCTGAAAACCCCCAACTATCTCTATATTATAATGATAGAGAACATGTAACAATACATAGCACAATACTCCTCACAAGTACTCAGTACTATCTCCAAAAGTTACACACAAACTATATGATATTTGAACAAGTCATGGGTTCAAATCTCCTCCACAAGTCTGCCTGCCTCTACTGTGCAATCCAAGATGAGAATGAATGAGATCCAAGTTCGAATCCCCTTGGCTTGTACTGCACAATCCTCGTTGGCAATCTCCATCAATGTGTGTGCAAATCTCATGCACAACCAATAGTCACAACTGATAGTAGACTCACCCTTTCACCCACCTCTAACACTGGTCTCCACTAAACTGTCCATGCATTGCAGTTAACTGATGTGTTCTTTAGTTGATTTATGACTTAATAATTAGTGAATTAATTAATAATTAATTCACACCACTCATCACTAGTGTATTTTTTAGTTAGACTAAATACAACTAGTTCAACTAAGTTAAACCGAACACAACTCCACCAACTGTCTCATCAACTCCACCAAACTCTGCCACTTGAGTCCTAACTGAAGTCAACCATGCAATAGCTCAACTAACCCTTAGGAAAAGCGTATTTCCTTCTGTCAGCTGCATGTGCCACATCCAAGCATCAAACTGAAGTGCTCCAAGAGGAAAAGATAATGTTTATAGTCTAAATATTATTAAGGGTCAATAATATTTGATTGTTCTATTTTTAGCCCGACAGTCTAAAAATAGAAACCGCCCAATGTCTAAAAATAGAGGTCCATCTATTTTTACCAACTCGACCAATCATCCATAAATAGCATCCTGCAACTCATAGACCATGATCCATATGTCTAAAAATAGACATAGTCTAAAAATAGACTTTGCGACAAAAATCACCTGTGTGGCCCCACCTAGTTTAGGTGATCACTTTCAAACTAGGATCAGGAAAGATGTTTCAGGATGCCTCCTTCATTGTTTCTTGTTGCAATCTTCAACACTCCCTCTCAACAAGAAAGGACTGTCTTTGCATGCGACATGGAACTCCATGCATTTGTCCTGCAACCTTCACAAGCGCCATGCAACTCCATGCATGTGACATGCAACTCCATGCATTTTCCATGCACCCTTTGCATGCGCCATGCAAACTCATTCATGCACCATGCAACTCCATGCATCTGCTTTGCAACTCTTCTGAAACTGAATAGGCTCCAAACAACTCAATCAATCTGATGCGCCATGCAACCTTCATGCATCTATCATCAAAGTCTTCGACTTCTGCTGGTACCAACTGCACATGTCATCAGGAACCACTGCACTGTTGAACTCTTGCACCCATGCACTCTTGCACTTGCTGTCAACTCTGATCCGCGCTCCAGTATCCGACACTGTCACTTTGATCTGCCTGCATCAATCCAACTGATCTGCTACTGCTGTGCTGTGGGCACCTCGTAGCCAGGTTCAATCCATGAGATCCACACCATCTCATGAATCCTGCCCAGAAATCTCCTCTTGGGATTAATCATGCATGTCGCCCCACCTCTCACCTGGTGGTATAGCTGCATGCACTCCCTCTGCCCATCTGGCATGAAATTTCTCTACATGAGTGGTTGCTCCCACTCCATGATCCTCATCTTGTGGCTGCTCCACATCCCGAGGTTCACTCTTACCTGCATGCAAAACTTGCTCCCTCTCAAGCATCAATTGCATGTCTTTCTTGCACTTCCCAATAGTAGGAAGCTCCGTAGACATCCCATCTACTTCAAGTCTGTAGAGATTCTTTGCTCGAATCCCAACCTTCTTGACTTGTCTTGTTGCCTTGTGCCGAAGGAAAACTTTTCCTTCACTGAAGACAACTTCATACCCTTTATCCTCTAACATTGCGATTGAGATCAAATTCTTATTTAAACCTGGAACATGCAATACATCTTATAAAAGAATGAGTTTACTTGACTCCCTTTGAAATGTTATGGTACCAATGCCAGTCACATTGTATCGTCCATTGTCGCCCAACTCAACATGCGATTGGAGATCTTTCTCCACCAAGTCACTGAAAAGATTCACATCTCCCGTCATGTGAAAGGAAGCACCACTATCAAAATACCACCTCGATCCCAATGCACTAGACACCATGCATGCGATCAATGAGAAGTCCAGCTCAAATTGCGAGGCAAGAGCCTCACCAGCTGTAGCTCCAGCAGCCTACTTTTTCTTCTTCTTCTGTGGACAATTCGTGGCGTAATGTCCATGATCGTGACAGTGAAACACTTCACTTTGGACATGTCACGCTCTTTACCATCCGCACCGGATTGAGAAGCATTCTTCTTGCCCTTCCCCTTCCTTGCTTTGGCAGCCAAAGCGCAATCTTCTTCATCAGATTCCTTTGATGAAGATCCGTCTCTGGTATTCCGCCTTATCTCCTCTTGCACAAGATCAGACCAAAGTCGCTCCCATCCTGGCAATTTCTCCCGACCATTGACAGAATCCTGATAGGCATGCCAACTCTTCGGAAGACCGAGGAGAGCCAAGCTCACTAATTCCTCATCATCGACAGTCACCCCCACACTTCCCAGCTCATCCCTGCATTGGATGAACTTCGTGAGGTACTTCGGCATACTATCGCCTTTCTCCATCTTAATATGTCTGAGTTTATTCTTGAGCGCCAACTTCCTCTGGTCGCTCTTTCTTTGGAATAAACCTATCAACGCTTTCCACATCAAGTATGGAGAAGCTTTTCCATGCATGCTGGATACAATGTGATCCTTCACGCCCTCCAACAGAATTCTTCGACATTTTGCCATCTTCTTTTGCCAAGCCTCAACTTGAGCAGCATCAGTAGGCTTTGGGATCTCAGCTTCTATGAACTCCTTTAGCCTGTTATCATCTAATACCACCTCCATCCGGTCCTTCCATGCAACATAATTCGAATTTCCCTCAAGGGCATATTCCAGTCGCAATTCATTGAAAGACATTTCAACTTTGGCACCAAGAAAACTACTACAAATTCGAATTCCAAATTCTGCTGCAAATTCGAATTCCACCTGCTCAAAACTCAACCGCTTCCAATCTAATGTGAGAACAAATTACTTCTAGCATAGAGATCGACTGTAGGGGCATTTACTGGATATATCACCTTTCAAAGAAAGGATGGATCCAGAGGCTACCTGGCCCGTTACAGACTCTGTCTACCGAAATAATTGTAATCACTATAATAGATTCGATGATCAATTCTGCTCCGATACCATGTATAAATTTGAATAATTTGCTGAATCATTCACCGATATTATCTTGATTATACATTATTTAAGCTTCATGCATAATACATAACCTCTTCTACAATTGATCATCAATATGCGGAAATAGAAAGCAGTCGCATGCGCTCATTAAAACATAATCAAGCACACATATCAACACAGGATGTAATGGGGAAAGAAATAGCTGAAAACCCCCAACTATCTGTATATTATAATGATAGATAACATGTAACAATACATAGCACAATAATCCTCACAAGTACTCAGTACTATCTCCAAAAGTTACACACAAACTATATGAGATTTGAACAAGTCATGGGTTCAAATCTCCTCCACAATTCTGCCTGCCTCTACTGCGCAATCCAAGATGAGAATGAATGAGATCCAAGTTTGAATCCCCTTGGCTTTTACTGCGCAATCCTCATTGGCAATCTCCATCAGTGTGTGTGCAAATCTCATGCACAACCAATAGTCACAACTGATAGTAGACTCACCCTTTCACCCACCTCTAACACTGGTCTCCACTGAACTGTCCATGCATTGCAGTTAACTGATGTGTTCTTTAGTTGATTTACGAGTTAATAATTAGTGAATTAATTATTAATTAATTCACACCACTCATCACTAGTGTATTTGTCAGTTAGACTAAATACAACTAGTTCAAATAAGTTAAACAGAACACAACTCCACCAATTGTCTCATCAACTCCACCAAACTCTGCCACTTGAGTCCTAACTGAAGTCAACCATGCAATAGCTCAACTAACCCTTAGGAAAAGCGTATTTCCTTCTGTCAGCTGCATGTGCCACATCCAAGCATCAAAATGAAGTGCTCCAAGAGGAAAAGATAATGTTTATAGTCTAAATATTATTAAGGGTTAATAATATTTGACTGTTCTATTTTTAGCCCGAAAAGTCTAAAAATAGAAACCGCCCAATGTCTAAAAATAGAGGTCCATCTATTTTTACCAACTCAACCAATCATCCATAAATAGCATCCTGCAACTCATAGACCATGATCCATATGTCTAAAAATAGACATAGTCTAAAAATAGACTTTGTGACAAAAATCACCTGTGTGGCCCCACCTAGTTTAGGTGATCACATTCCAACTAGGATCAGGAAAGATGTTTCAGGATGCCTCCTTCATTGTTTCTTGTTTCAATCTTCAACATTTCTTCAGAACATTAGTCTACCTTACATTTCTCTCTCTGACTTCCCTTTTGATGTCTAGTGATTGAGTTCTTACAACGTACTTCGGTCATACGATTTGCTCCTAACACTCGCACACTGGGGGGCAATCTGTTACACCATTTTTTGGTCATCTAACCTATTATCATTATATGGACCCAAGTACACCATGTAAGACCAATTTTACCCTAAGTAAAATTGCTTTCACTATGTAAAATAACTTAATAAAACACATTTATTAGGTTGTTTATGGTCTAAACAGGAAACCCCGAAAGGAAATATTAAACAAACCTGTATTTGTTTGATTTTCCTCAAGGAATAATTAATTAAACAATAATTTAATTATTATTCCCGGTCATGTTTAACCCAAAACAAAGAAATTAATTAGATAAATCCTTATTTATCTTATTATTTTCTAGGAATAATTGTTTAAATGTTATTTAAATAATATTCCTTGTTAAATATGACTAAATCATCCATAAATAATTAAATAAATCATTATTTATTTGATTATCTTTCAACCACTTCCTTAAAATGATAAATAAATCATTTATTTATTTATTATTCACAAATAAAGGGATTTGACCTAAGTCAAATACTTTTCCCTCCAACAAATATAATAAAATATTCCATAAAAGGTGGATCTAGATTTGGTTAATGTTATTTTAATCATGCACCAAGATCTAGAATGACCCAATATTTTGTTATAAATAGGAGGTTTTTTCCTACCATTCTTCACCTTTTGTTGCCTATTAGATCGCTTTGGATCTAAACTCTTGGTCCGACTTTGAGCCATTATCATTGTCATATTTTCCATTATTTGCTGTGTGAGCTCCCTTTGAGTTCTATCTTTGTCTGGGTTTTCTACACCAACAAGAGAGATAAATGCTAGATCTGAAGTGCTGAGGACTTCCAAGAACCCATCCCATTGAGGAGAATTGGAAACACTTTCTTGTTTTCCTCCCAGGTGCCCTTAATACAAAAAATTCTTTCAAAAATTGTTCTTGTCTTGTCTATTGGATATGGAGCAAAACCTGTTTTTATCGCTTAATGTCTCTTTATGATCCGGTTTGTCATAAAGACTTGTCTTGATCAACTAACTGCAGATCTGAAGATATTGGCAGCCATATTTGATGTTAGGGCTATAAGTTATGCGTAGCTAAAGTGGTCTTTTTTCGTACACTTCGACAAAAGATTCATACTAACACTTATGGAAGTTAGACTAATAACTAGGGGTTATCATGATAGTAAAATGAAAATATCAATATAGAATGCAACAAATTTCCATAAAACATGAAGGTGAAGATACAAGAGAGAAGGGCATACCCCTGTAGTTGTTGCAGATTTATTCTCACCGAGCTGTGGAAGTAACCACTGTGGAGAGAGGGGAATGGGGTTTTTAGGCCCATGAAAATCTGCAAACATTTCAAAAGTAAATATATGTGCACAAAATTTTCAGAAATATCTCACGAACATGATAATGGCCTCCCACTTCATCTAAATAAAAAATATCTGCAAACTCAAACCCACACACAATTAACAAAATGTAGATGATGATATGGGTATCGATAAGCTTATGGAAGTTCTAATAACTAGAGGTTATCATGATAGTAAAATTTCGGTAGAAAATCAAATAGAAAAAGAAAGAGGATTCATAACCTACCAATTCATGCTTCTACCAATTCTTTCATGCTTCACATTGAGCCATTAACACATTAGAGTTGTAAGAAATTTCACATTTGTAGTGGCTGAAAGAAACATACGGACACAAGGCATTTCATTAAAGAACACATCTTGGAGGTAGACAAATCGAAACCGACAAAAATAGAAGAAAATTTTTCACAACAGATCTTGCTGACTTAGACGTCGACCCTATCGGGAGTGAACCCTCTAGTTGCAGTCAATTTTGTTGTGGTTCTTGAAAGTGTGCACAATATGTTTGACTTCAATTTTATCAGCTCTCTATTAGTCAAAATGATTCAAAAGGAAAATCTCCTTAGCACCATGGAATTGGCGGTGGTCTCCTAGAACTATGTATTGGATATTCGTCTGAGCATACACCAATAAGATCCACATTGAGCCCATCCCACTAGGATCTTTAAAGGGAAGCATACTTGGCTGCTTGTAGGAAAATTTGGCCTACAAGTATATGGTCATGGGTCTTCAAAACTTCCTTCGCCATGGCAGGAGAGGAGACCACCACTGTAGGTTTCATTATGAGAGAGAGACATGTGAGAGGGCCATATTTTGTAACGAGGTGGAAGAGACATTCGTAGGACTTAGTGAGTTAGTTAGTTAAAATGGAGGTGGTGGATCCAAAGGCCTAAAACAATTTAATCATATAACGTTTGATCCGATGGTGCAGATCAACACACAATGGCAGTTGGGGGAATTGTTCTAAAAGGGGAACACCTTATGGTGCAATTTTTTTTGGTCATCTAACCCAGGGGAGTTGAAAGTTAAATCTCATGTTTTACATATTACTTCATAATAAGGTGATCACCAATTGAGTTAAACCCCGTGATTTTTTAATTATATTATTATCAATCATGAATTTTTATATTATTTATCTATATTTATTGTTTATTATATACTTAGGGACATTTATGGTCACTTGGGATGAATTATTATGTTCATACTTGTGTATAATATTTTAATGTCTAAAGCTTAACATTAGAATTATATATTTTTATTTTATGATTTAAAAAAATATACATGCCTTGATATTTGTACCATATGTGGGGTGAAGATATGACGATGGTAGCCCTACAACAACAATGAAGATGAGGTGGCTCATAGGATGGTCAATAGTCATTTGATTGGAGGGCAGAGGAATACACATGCCTCAATATTTGTGCCATATATGGGGCGAAGATATGACAATGGTAGCCCTACAACAACAATGAAGATGAGGTGGCTCATAGGACGATCAATAGTCATTTGATTGGAGGGAAAAGGAATACACATGCCTCGATATTTGTGCCATATATGGGGCGAAGATATGACAATGGTAGCCCTACAACAACAATGAAGACGAGCTGGCTCATAGGACGGTCAATAGTTACCTTACATGCCAAAAGCTCCTCCATTACTTTATCAAGGAGTGGTAGCTCAAATGTTGGGGCAAAACACATGCATTTAGTTATGAAATTGACAGTTCTTTAAATCGAATTACTATGATATCCAATCACCAGCCATGTTAGATAGAAAATCATGCTTGTGGGCATAATGGAAACTACATGTTATTTACATTGGAAGCTCTATTGAATCGACTTGTATCTCAACATTAACACGTCAACAAAATTAATTTAAGGATGATTTACATGTTAAAGAAAATATAATAAATTTCTTCAATGCATTACTTAAATATATATTCAGATGTCGTTATCAATACAATGATCATTAAAAACATAATCTGGAATGTATCAATATGTATTAATATTTAGGGTTAAATTTTCTAGAGACGAGTTGGCACCAATAATCTACACCCTATAAACCGCCACTAGTGGCATTCAAATCACAAAATCACTCATAGTAGGCCTCAACAATGGATATACAGGCTGTTGTGAGTGCATCATGGTCATTCCAAAAAAATCATGGTTACATATTTGCCACACTCATTAGAGAAATTTTGAGATCTAAAATGGGCCTCAAAACAAAAATGTACAACCAAAATCAAATTTATAGGAACCGATAGGATTCAAGATGATGATGCAAACCATGGGGAATGATTCACATTTTTTGGAGTAAAAAATTTTAAAAACTAAAAAAAAAAGAAACTGTTTTTCAACTCGTATTTCAATTTATATCGCTACATTTTTACTCAAATTTTGAGCGGGAACACTTACTGGATGCAAAATTTAATTCCCCATCCAAGGAGTACCCATGTTGCATACTTTCGAAGGACCCTGATACATGAAAAATGAGAAATACTGGGTTGCAATCACATTTTTTCATGTATTTCTAATTTTTCATGTTGCAGGGTCCATCGAAAGTATACAACATGGGTACTCCCCGGACGAGGAATTAAATTATGCATCCAATAAGTTCTCCTGCTCGAAATTTGAATAAAACTGTGGGGATATAAGTTTAAAATACTAGTTGAAAAAGTAGTTTTTTCTTTCTTCTCTCTAAAATTTGATGATATAATCTAATCTTATTTGATTATTTCTACTATTATTTTATACTATCCCTTAGGAGGCCCATTTTATACCTCAAAATTTCTCTAATGGAGAAGGAATACATGAGGCACCAGGTTGTACTTGATATCATATGTTTATCACACATCAACTTTGACTCACAACTTGGTGTATTAAACGTCACCCTTGCTCTCCAACTCATATCCCAAGTGTTTGTCTAACATAACATGCATGTGTGAGGTTAGAGATAGATTAGAGGTTTATGCTTGGCTTACAAAATTTAGTTATAGTGTTCATACTGCCATTCATTGTTGTGTCTGCACCTGCATCTTGCCAAATATCTCTTGTGGGAAATCGTTGGGCTTGAATTCCAGGTATGAGATTTTCTCTCTTTTATTTTTTGAGAATCTTGTGTAAAGTCTAAGAATAAAGACTCCCACCATCACCAAAGGAACAATAATTTTCTAATTTTGATTAGCTTAATTTTTTTACTCATTTTATAAACTTTAGATGTTTATCATTTTACAATCTTCTCTTAAAGAAGTTTGACAATGCATGTAGAGTCGGTATTACTTACACAATTCACTTGGGAAAAACTTTTGACTGTAAATCATGTATCATGGGTTTATCTTGGACCTTTAAGGCTCATATTGCTCTTTTTTCCTCTGTTTATGTGAGATACGCTAAAATTTAAACATTTAAAGACAACTTACAACTACTAAAATATCTAAAATATCTTTATATTTATTTTTTCCTTTCAAATTTCAATCATGAAGAAATTCAATGTGTATTATTTTTGGAATCCATTTATAATGGAAAGAAATATGCCACCACTTCACTTCTTAATCCCTCTAATAGAACACATATTTTTGCAAGATTATGTTTATAGTCATCCATTTTGGCAAATATACCATGCAACCTTGCCTTATCAAAATACATTTCCTATACCATGCAACCTTGGCTTATCAAAATACATTTCCTATACCATGCAACCTTGGCTTATCAAAATACATTTCCTGTAAAAAAAATGGGGTCAATAATATGAGAACTCTTCTTTTCATTTTTTTATATCAATTCACACTTGTTACTGGTTTTGGTTTTTTTGAGATATCAATTCATACTTGTTACTGGTTTTGGGTTTTTTGAGAACTTAAACACCGTAGAAGGCCTTTGCAATTGAAAGAAGAATTAAGTTGGTGAGAGTTTTAAACTCAATAAAATTTAAAATTTAATAAAACCCAATTTTTCTTTAAATGTGCATAATCATATGTAATTTAAGAAATATTGATTTGAGATATTTTGTCAAAATTATTAATTTAATAAAACTTAACTTTTGTTTAAGTGTGTATAATCATATATAATTTAAGAAATATTGATTTGAGATATTTTATCAAAATTATTTTGAATAGCATTTGAATGGAACATACCAATTTTTAAATTAGATAAATTTTTAATATTTTTTTAGGTTTTTTATTAACCAATAAAAACTTGAAATCTTACCAACCCAAACAAAATTTTCAAAATTCAATCATCTCACATAAAACCTTTTAAAATTCAGTTACGCTAACAAGATCTAATATAAGCAAACCCATATCATGGTTGATTGACTATTCCTGAGAAAAAATATTCTCGAAATTAGAATAAACTTCTCTCCATGGCCTGCTATAACTCAGTACTGTAATATTGAGTTTTTAGTTTTTCAATTTAATCTTTAATGATGTATAGCTCAGTAAATTTTAGTATAGGAACTACTTCCCTGTGTGAAACGTCCTTGCATCTACAACTAACTCAATTGTATTCCAGAGAAAAAATATTCTCGAAATCAGAATAAACTTCTCTCCATGGCTTGTTATGATATTAAGTTTTTAGTTTTTTAATTTATTCTTTAATGTTGTATAGCTCAATAAATTTGGATATAGAAACTACTTCCTGCATGTAACGTCCTAACGTCCTTGGATATACAACTAACTTAGTTACCTTTTTTTTGAGGCTTTACCCAAATGTACATAATAAAATGTCAAAAATAAAATATAAACCTCCATTTATATTTTATGGTGATTGATTGGATAAGCTTTAACAAGTAACTATGCTAGTGTGGAAAAGGTCAATAATTGGGACACAAAATAATGATATGGAAACTTTTTCATTAGTTTGGTTCGAAGGAAATTGGGAAAGGTAGTTTATTAATTAAAACACACACTTTCCCTCACTATACATATAGTATTATAACTTTTAATAACTTTGTTATAGTATTTTAGGAATATGAGTATAAAATTTAAAAAAAAATGCAACTTTAATTTGATATTTTATAAATGCAATTACTTTATAGGACATTTCAAAGAAATAAATTAGAAATAACATCTTATATATAACCACGGTTACATATTTAATAAATTCAAATAAATATCCATTTATATTTTATGGTTATTGGTGGGATATGGAAACTTTTTCAATAATTTTGTTTATTGGAAATTGGAATATATATTTATATATAGATATAGTTTTATTAACTACAAATCATACTTTTTCCTCTTTACAAATAGTATAATAAATTTTAATAATCTTATTATATTATTTTAGGAATATGAGTAGAAAAAAATAAAACAAAGGTGGAGGTATTGAGGTAGATTGTAAATGGAGTCTGTATGGAGTGCTAGGGTGTTAGGATTTACTAGATCTTTAGAGGATGTTGTTGCTATAGACTTTATCATTGAATTTTTCATAGGAGGAGGATTAGCCCTCTTTGGCTTCAAATGTGAGCGACCAAAATCTTTTGAAGTAAAAATTCCCTTCCGTCAAAATATATCAAGTGGTTGCAAGGTCGAGATATGGCGGCACCCTGTGCTCTTCTATATCGCTTGGACTCTGACTATGCCTACCTCCTTGGCATGGGGGTCAGCTGGGCAACATGAATGTTGCAGTTTTATTTGACCGAATGGTTTGAACGAGGTAAGGGGCGTGTCGTTTCTATCCCTTGGTGAATTTTTCGTAGGAGGCAACGTTCATTCGACCACATTGAGTACTCTCTCTCATTCAAATTTTACTAAGGCCCCCTTCCATGTGAAGGTTTGTGAAAGGGATAGAGATTTTTTTCGGACCAATCTATTTTCGCTAATTGGGTAAATGTAATAAGTTTTTTTTTCAAATATCCCCATCCAGACTTAGTAGCAGGTTAGCCCTAAGGCATGATAAATGTGTGAGTGAGAGTTGTTCCTATAAAATGTTCGATGAAACCACTAACCTAGTTTATGGATTGGGTTTCACTAAGGATGTAGACCACGTAAAGCAGGGTTCTGGGGATGTGATTTCTCAAAAATTCCCTATTTTTATTGGGTCGTTGTCTGATTATTCTCTTTGTCTCGTGGTAGAGGAGACAAACACAATAGGTTCAATACCTAACAAAATCCATCAGATTACGGGTATTCTGATGGGAGAAATCAAGTATCTCTATGATGGGAGGGTATTGATGATGAAAATACATGTCAAAGATTATGGTATTAAAAAGGATGCCACTATCTCCCTCGTGTTTAGTCTGTAAGGGCGTGCCAAGAGAGGTGGGGGTCCTCTTCCGCTAGGTCCATGCATTTTAAAGAAGCGCTAAAGCCAGATCCTTGAAGTCCTCAGACTTATAAGGAGCTTTCAAGCCCGATGTTTGTGGTGGAACATTATTTGGAAAACCCAATGCTAGAGGTAAATGAAATCAATAATAAGAAAAGAACAAGAAATTATGAAAACTAGGAAATTATATGCCGCTTTAACGGATTTTGGCCCTCGTCCTATGCTTTATGGGACTAGGTTCATTAGAACTGGTCCCATAATCTTGATTTTTTGTTTTGTTCAAAAGTCTATTTTGTAGCTTTAATTAGATATCTTGAAGAGAGGAAGACGGTTCTAGACCAAGGTCCTTGATTTTGGGGCAGAGCCAGTCTCTTAATCAAACCATGGTTTATGGAGTTTAATCCTCTCACTATGAGGTCCTTTTTGGTTCATGTTTGTTGGACAATTGGCATTGTTTGGATGGATAGTGGTAGCAAGTGTGTTGGAATTGATGTCAAGAGCTATGTTGGGATATGTGTTGGGCAGTTGGAAGTGTCTGATAATTAGAAAGAGTGTCAGAATTGATTTCAGCTAAACTAGCATGAATATTTGTGGCAACAAATGTTGGGTTTGATTTTCACTAGCCTAGTTGTGATGGTAACTGGTCTAGTATTGATGTGATTGATGTGTCAAGCTCAGGGGGAGTCTCTTGTAGAGAATCAACATAGTAAAAGGGCTTATTGGAGAAGCCATAAAATGATGACTAAGGTGGTTGGGAGTCCCACACTTTGGAGGAGATTCTTCCTTAAGATATCAACTCAAATGCTTCTAGAAGATGCATAGTTAGATATTTCTCAGAAATATATTTCCAACGATATAATGAAGTCTACAAATGGCCTCCTAGTTTGAGAGGTATATCCAGTCAAATTTGAGGTGCCCCAAAATAAGGTGGTAGAGTTAAATGCGGCCTTGGGTTAAAGTGGTGACCAAGTTTGGAAGTGGCCAAAATTAGTGGAAGGTCAGGTGGAGCCTCTAAGCGAGAGCACTGGGTAGACGTGGCAACAACGGATTGGGTTGGAGGATCCCATATTATAGGATGACCTGACCAACTTACCCCAGAGGGCTCACCCCTGCAGAATTATTTTAGTGCCCCAGTCTAAGCAATCGAGAAAGGATGGACAAGATGACGTTATCTCAACAGATGCACCACGGTGGTTTCAAACATGGCACAAGTTAAAGTGTCGAGTTATAATTGAGAAGGTCAACGAGGAGCACCAACATAGTCGCGAAGGCACTTTTCATTAGTTGCAGGCATAGCCCACTTGAAAAATTGGCCCGACAGAGTTACAACGACGATATAGTTATGGCACAAAATGAAAAAGCATAGGGTGATGGATGTCGGGATACAGAGTTAGAGCGGAAACCAATAGGAGATTAGTGAGGGCTCTAGGTGGACTCCACAATATACACCATCTTTCATGGCTCATCCTGAAGGATTGCAAAGGGGGAACAAAATGGAAGCATCGGGAGATAGGCGTCGGGACACACAACGACATTATGGCATCCTAATAGAAGGAAGTCTTGTCAGGAATCGAGGTGACATAATTATTTTCCTGCACAATTGATTGCCGAAATCAACGATGAAGAGCTACTCCGGGGGCACCCCTCCCCAAAAGCACAATCCACTTAGGAGTGGTGCTACAACTAGATTTTGGAACCAGAAGGTTTTTAATTATAAGGGAGACTGGTCACAAAACAAGGCCTCAAAGGAGCCTTTCTCTCTCCTTTGAGAGGAAAGGTGGCAGAAACTGATCCGTATAGATGAGGCCATAAGATTATGTCAGCTTGGACATGTGGCAGGAAGATTCGATGTTTTTGGGTGGCCTAATGGGCCAGATCTGAGTGACATGTGTCACCACTCAATAACCTCCATGTGGGGTTGATGACATAAGCATGACATCAGTCCAGAAGGGATACCCCGGAAGGTTTAAGTGGTGTGTGTAGTGGAACCAGGGGGTTGACTAGGCATTGGGCAGACATGGCCATATTAGACCACCAACCAATGAAAAATGTGTTGGGCGGACCCCACTAGGACAACTCATCCTGCTAGGCAAAGCTTGAAAGTTTGTTAATGGTGCACAAAGTGAATGCGCTGTGTAGTAAGCACCAAGACACGTTAGTTAGACAAATAATCCTGACAGGGCCTTTGATTGGTTAGTAAAAACACATGGTGGACCCCACGAGACAACTAAGCCCACAAGGCTCACCCCGACGGAAGTAAACGAGCACATAGAATTTTGGATGGAAGGATAAAGCCAAGACAAGTTGCACTGACATGCTGTTAGTTGCAGACAATAGGAATAATGAAACCGACAACCTCACATGATAACATGGTCCAAAGGAGATGATCTAGATTTATGTAGGAACACAATAATATACATAGATAAAAATAAACACAAAGATGCAGCGGAAATAAAACTTCATTTCATTAATATCATATAACATAAATATGCTTACAGACATAATGGAAATAAACTAGCTAGGGTGCTAGTAGCTTATCTTTGAGAAGAGATGTGGCGGTTACTAGCCTCTGAACTGTGTTAAAATGAGGATCGAAGGCCTATTCATTGTTTAGAAACAATGGAAAACCATAAACATCCAAAAACCTAACTTGAGGAGATGAAGCGCCAAAACTATGGGCCCTGTTTGGGTAAATTGGTACATCAATTTCCCGGGTACGTAACTTTGGAATATGATCTCTGTTTGACGTGCTCAATACCTCGTTAGAAAGATCTATATGAGAACTACAATTTTGATGTGAGAAACATTGAAGGAACTTCCATATTGCTCCCAGTTTTCCCAGAAAACGCCATTTAGGGCCTCAAAATGGATTTGGAAGTTAAGGACCCAAAAAAATGCTAAAAATAGTAAGATGTTCTGAAAATGAAAAACTGAAAGAATTGATGGTGGGGGTCCAAATGGAATAGGTGGGTGGCCACGAATATGCACCTGGATCAGGAGATTACCTGGAAGATAGACCCAAACGGTTTATAAAGAGGGCACGAGGTAATGCATCGGGATATAAGGGCTACGGGATAAGCCCCGAACCTTGGTCATTTCACGTAGAAAAAGACCAAGGGTGTGGTGGAATAATGAGAGGCACATATACAAGCATCGAGCTTGGGAGCTCTAGCCTTAGGTCCGGGTGTTGGTCATTTCGTGTAGAAAAGAGACCAATGTCAGAAATTCATTAGCAAAGGGAATTCAACCCGCAAAGGGTGTAGAGTGGCTTGGTGCCTATAGGCCTAGCTAATGGTCATGGAGACCTAGTCCTATGGAAGAAAATAGTTAAAGGGAATGAGTGAAAGGGGCTTACGTCAAAATCCAGTTTGAATATCAGTTTGGCTACTGTTGGGCATTATGTGGCATATTTAGCAGGTGTGTAAAATTGGCCATTCACCATAAGTTGGCCATGTAAGCATGGATGAGTCACTAGTTGGTTAATAACTTAGTGCTACTAAACATGAAAATGGGCTGACAACAGTCTGTATGCACAAGCTGGGTTGATGAAGTCAATATTGACTACAAATATTGTTGGATTAAGGCAACAAGGACCACATCGTGTAATATTGCTTAATGGACCTGGTTCCAAGAAAATTCAGCATACCTAAGTGTCACCCATGCAAGGAGAAATTAAATGGAAATAAAAAGTGGAATTGAGAGCCATGCTGTGTGTGCAGGCAAAGTTTAATGGAAGAAATAT
This sequence comes from Pinus albicaulis, assembly GCA_034641835.2. Lineage (NCBI taxonomy): Eukaryota > Viridiplantae > Streptophyta > Pinopsida > Pinales > Pinaceae > Pinus > Pinus albicaulis. The sequence goes on from CM076584.1 coordinate 1,638,572,694, forward strand.
TTGAGCCTGCAGTTTGACTAACATTTAATTATTAGTATGGGAGATTTCTTAGAATCATATTCCTTGAATTAATTTAGCTACAATGGGCAAGTAATTTTGATGCAAAAAAAATATGAGAATGATCAGGAAAACCTATCCTATGTAGCATGAAGATACATGATGAATACACTCTTGGAAAAAGTGTGATTACCAACAGAGACAATATCGATCAATGTCAAACAGAAGAACAAGACTCAGGATTGCAATTTAGCAATGTGGAAATGCAAAATTGTTGAGAAAGTTGTGTGGAGAAGTCTATATGAGCGTTGTTGAGAAGAGGCCAAGTGTGCCTCTGTTGCTGGGAGAGAGGCTGAGAGTGCCTATGCTAAAGAGAGAGGGACACATGATCCTAGGATGTTAAGAGGAGGATGAGTGTTCCTGAGAAGAAAGAGAAGGCCTAGAAGAAAAAAAATTGTGTGAGTATGCTGCTGTAGAGTGGGTAGAGTGCAGAGAGTGCTGCGTATTAGTGTACACTGTTGAGTAGAACCGTAGGATGCTACAAAGTGTGCAAATGACATAATGTTGCATGGTCCAAAAGGATGTTGAGGATAATAAATATGGAAATAGGTAGAGAGGCTGCTAATTATAGAGATTAGTAAGCTTTCTTTTGATTTAGGTTTGGATCCTACATATAGGGAGTTGTTGCTTCCTCTGAGTGGTGGCTCAAAAAAAATATTGATGTAATAGAGTAGGTGCTCTTATATTTACATCAATAACCAAAAAACATTTGGTTGTTTTTCTCTTGGAAGAGTTTCCATACTAAATATTTGTCTCATGTGTTTGTTACTCATCATGTGCATGCTTGTGTTGATTCATACTACTGCTATTATGATTTGTTATTGGTTTCTCTCACATTAAATGCCAAGTTTGAATGTTAAATATAAATCAACAAAAAAAGTTTACAATTAGCCTTAATATTGATTCACCCCCCCTCATTATTAACATTGTTTCCAACAATTGGTATCAGAGCAAGGTTCCTTTAGGAATAACTTAACCACTCGAAGGTAGATTAGAGGGAAACAATGGATAATCAAGTTTGGCTAATATTAGAAGGAGTTCCATTTTTAAATGGACCAGACTATGAGCTTTGGAAGATTAGAATGGAATCATATTTTATGGTAATCAATGAATACATTTGGCTTTCTGTGATATATGGAGAGAGGAATGAGTTCAATAAAGAAGCCATGGAAATCATCATGAAATGGTTGTTTAGGCCAGATGCTGACAAAGTGAGGCAATGTGAGTCAACAAAGGAAATGTTGGAAAAATTGCAATGTCTATATGGAGGAGAAAGCTTTGCAGTAACAAAGGAGGTCAATGAATTTTTTTGCTTAAGTAGTGAACTTGAATCTTTGAATGTTGGTGATAATGAGAAAAGGAGGAGAAAGAGAAAGACAAAGGCATCTTAAAGTAAATATGCTCAAAATATTGAAGATCATTCTTCCAATAAGGAGGTTGTTTCCCATCATTTTTGAGTTGATGATCAAGAATCAAACAAAAGGCCATGCTAATCATGAGGTAAGCTATTGATAAATGTATAGAAATAGGTACTTCATTATCATGTTCATGTGAATCACTTGAATATAGATATAATCATGCATATAGTAGTAGTAATGAAGATAGACACACTTTAATAGCAATAGAAAATGAGGGATCCTATAAAGAAGAAGAGAGTACATCCCATGAAGGGAATAGGGGTATCATTGGAAGTGATGAAGAGGGAATACTCCTTAGACCTGTGGAAGATTCCATGGACACATAGATGGGTTTGGATCTCTGTGGTAGCTCAACTAGCACCTCTGATAGTGAAGAAAAGTGTCTAGATGAAAGGATCTATTTTAGGAAGAAGTTGATCTCTGGATCAAGGGGCTATCAGAAGAAAATATCAAGTAGAAGGAGCAGTTGTATGAGTATGAGCTTGAGAATGATAAGTTGAGAAAAAAAATAGTTGATATAAATGTTCAAGAAGAAGAGGCTAGAAGATTGAATGGGAAGCTAACCATTCATTTAGATGAAATAGAATCTCACTGTGAGAGACTACAAGATGAATTAGTCTCATTGAAACATGACTTAGAAAAGAAAAATAAAGAGTTGTCTCAATACCAGAAGCTTGAAGAGAGCACAAAGGTTTTGAATGAGATTCTTAGTAGGTAGAGATACCTACTCAGCAAGGTTGGTTTTGGTTCCAAAGAAGAAACAAACTCCAAGAAGGAAAAGACTTAAGGGTTAGCTATCCAAGTAAGGGTAGCTGGAGGTTCCAGCAACAACAAGGGAAAGGTGGTTGTTGGATTACAACCCCAACAAGGAAAGCATCAACAACAAGAGAAGAAAATGCAACAACACAATGGTAAGAAATAGCAAGTAGATAAAGAGAAGAGAACCAAGCAAAAAAAAAAGGAAGAATGAAAGGAAGTAATGCAAACTGCCATGGAAGGCACATGAAAAACCAATAGAGTTCCTTCCCCCCTCAAGGACAAAGCTATCAAATAAAATATATCTTCTATTATCAAAATCCTTTTCATGGTTATTGTTTTTCTTGCAATAATTTTTGTCAGAAAGCCAAAGAATGTATATGGAGTGAAAGAAAACAAGATGTGTTGGGTAGAATAAACCCAAGAATGTGCAAGGTAGCCAGGAGAAGGCATTATTGTAGGATTAGAGGCTGTGACATGAATGCTAGCAGATGTGGTAGGTCCTTTGCTCCATTATTAAGCCATACTGAATGCTACAACTATGGAAAATTTGGGCACAAGGGTTGGACTGCAGATATGAGAGGACAAGGAATTTCCCTCAAAATTTACAACAAAAAAAAGAAAGTCAGCCAGTGAGGTTGAGAAGAGATTGAAGAGCAAAGGAAGCCAAGTGTGTTGTCATTGCTCTATGTCAAAAGGACTTGCTGAATAAAGGAGGGAAAAAGTCTTATGTAGTCTCTAACAACAATCAACACAAGCCTCAAGTGAATAATGGAAGCTACAACCAAATTCCCATTCTCTTGAAAAAAAAAACAAATAGGCAGTAAGAGTATTTGGGTGAAGAAAGAGGAGTTGAAGGAGAAGTGTCCTCTGGCCATTTGCAGGTAAGAAAATGTTTAGACATGGGAATAGGACAAGCAGGGAAGAAATTATGTTGCTTGGAATCAGCTAATGAAGGTTTTGATGAAGAAGGAAGATAATATGCTCAAAAGGAGTAGATCCTTTGTTTCTCTTCATTGAAAGATGAGAATGACCTCAAGAGAGGTCGAATAAGTCAAATGCAGGAACCCAAGAAATGATACCAAAAGTAGTGCATATGAAATTTGGAGGTATGGTCGAGTCCCCTTGCTAATTACAGTAGTAAGCTGGTAATTTATTTCAAATGTATCAACATATCAAGAGAAATGTTAGAGAAACCCACATGTTTTCAGGGGGAGTACACAACAACATTTTACGTTATGGAAGAACTTGGGATGCAACATAAGTGTGGAATGACAAGAAGTCCACAGTCAAGTTAGGTACACATGATTAGTCCCCACACAAATGTAAAGAAGTAGTTGTAGGATATCAGAGAGAATTGGCTTAGGGGGAGCTTATTTATTTAGCAGTTGTTGGAGAGGTAAATCCCCTCTGCGGACAGAGGCGATCCATACTAGCCAAGATTGAGTCTAGCAACAACCGAGTCACGCTAAGACGTAGGTTCCTAGTTACAAAATACCAAGATGCGACAAGAGGCCTACCTTGAGTCCCACGTTGCTGTTGCTTGCAGAGAAGATGGCGCTTCTGTCCTTCACTTTGGTAGATCACAATTCTCCCACTTAGCACATTTGAACACCTGCACGTACACGAAGAAACAACACACAACGTAAAACCTATTACCTGCAACCATATATCAGTCAGAGAATATATAATTCATAACATAAGACATGAACATATGAATGGAACCATAATCAAAGTCGTTTATTATTAATAACAACGAAAGAAAGATACAACCTGAGCTCTAACGTTGGATCTTCCTTTGGTGGGTCGACAGCAGAGCATGTCTCGATGAAGCTTGTCGGGAATGGGACAAAGCTCTCTCTCTTCGGCTTTGGCTCTCAGAGGCTGTCTAACGATAGTCTCCTTACTATTGATTCAGCTCTTAGTTCTATTAGCACTACTAAGACTAGCTTGCAAAGAGAAAGTGGCAAGCTTATATAGATGGTGGAAGGGGAGTTGGGATCCCTACAATGGTGGGATTGGCCCTATCCTCAAGGAAGCTTCCATGATAGGTGGAAAACCACTTCCCCTACATGGAGATCCAAAGCCAAACCTCCCAACTCATTTTAGAGACTCATTCAGGAGTTGGTTGGAATCAAACTTCCGCTGTTTATTTAAAAAAAAAATCTTTATTAAGCTTGGCATGAGTAATACACTGGGACAGAGCACCAGTTGGTGCGCCCTCTTTGGTGGATTTCCCCCATTGGCACGAGGGCTGAACTGGCTTGTCGCACCAAGGCCAAAAGGTCTATTTTTAGGTTTTTTTTACATGAAACTGTCTTTAGAGGAATGATTGTCCTTGTCAAGGGGGATGCCATGAAAGTGGTTTCAGGTCATGTCACTGCTCACAGGTCACGGAAAAGGCCCTCCAATGTGAGGGATGGGGGATTTAAGGGATGGTGACAAATAACTGTGTAACAGATGCCCCCTAAAGCATGAGGCCTGAAAGAGAGAGAGGGGTGAAATGCTTTATGAGAACGTGCCCACCTGAAAACACTGCTGTCGGAAAACCTGCATAGCCAAATACAACTGATATCTCAATACATTATATGTGGTATGGGTGCAGCCATCCATAATAGAGTATACAATAATCAGGATCCGAGGTATGGACTTAGCCATCTAGAAAGGATCAATAAGCAGACTCAGGTATGGTCACAGCCATCCAATCAATGAGTCATGTAACCAATCATGATAATCCACAAAATCTGTAGCCTGGATTCTATTAGACAAAACCCAGGGTCTTGCGCTCCATCTCAACCCGAACAGCGTACAAGTTCAAGCATGTGAATATGTGAGTTGAAGTCGAACATGCAAGAACATCATCTGATTACCAGCAAATGATGAAAGCCGTTAACAGACACGAGAGGAACCACCAATAATGACAATGGCCCTCAAGGTACTATAGGTACAATCCACGGAATGTGAATAGTGAGCTGGTTCCGAACACTCGCAGAATCATTCGATCGAAGGTCAATGATGAAAACCTTGCGTCGAATGCGAATAACTTTCCATTGAGGCATGCAGGCTCCAAGGTATCAGAAAGGAGTCTCTAGATCAGCTTCCTGGATAATGAGCTAAAGTCGACAAGAAGTGACCTTGATCGAAGGTGGGTCATAGTGTTTCCCACATCATCGACGCGAGACAGAGGAATATAATGTTTGTGAATCAGGATCAGATGATAATCAGAGGAGGGTTGAAACTGCAGAGGTCAACTTCTCTTGAACATATCGGCGGCACGACTCTGGATTTGACAATATTTGACATCAAAAGATCTGAATTCATGATGACGAGGCAAATAGTAGATGAGAGGTCAAAAAGGATCACCCAAAGCCATGGAGGCAAGCAGAAAATGAGATGAGATGTCCCCAACCTGACACGAATGCAGACAAGTGCCATGTTTAAGAGTGACATACTGTCGACACGACAATGATACTGGTTTCATTTTCCCCACCATTTCTGGTAAGTACCCCAATTATTTTTGAAAACAAGCTTGAAGGGGATAACATATGCTTGTGATATAAGTTCATCCTTCGGACAAATCCAACCTAGTACATTTAACGAGCCCTAGGAAGGAGAAACTCGAGTATCGTCATAATGACAGAATCTGATGTCATCAGGGTTTAACGAGTCTGACAAAGGGAGAAATTGGCATATTTTCATGTTTAGAGAGTTTGAAAAGACAACGGAAAATTAAACTCCAACAGTCCCTTTTCGTAGATAGTTCCTTAGATCTGAAAAGGTAGAAAACTATGTCTAAGAAAACCTCCTAGTCACGATAGGCTACGGTATTCCTTTTTCGTAAATAATCTATCCCAGCCCGAAAAAGGGGTAAACGTATACTGGGTAGATGTCATTTCGCATCCAATTTAACAAGATCAAAATGAAAAGCGACTCGACAATCTTTTAATTTTTAGAGAGTCAGAAAAGAGCTGAAAGATAACTCCTCCTGGAGGAACGAGTGGTATAAAGGGCAGCAACTAGTTCCGGTGATGGTGGAACTACTCTGAACAAGATAAAGGTCAAGAGGCTAGCTAACAAGACCACTCATCGCAGCGGCTCCTTAGGAATGGGTAAAACAACCAAGTGAAGGCATATGATCGGCCAAGAAGATAGTGATGATGGAGTAAGAAAACCAAGGCTCATCTGGCAAAAATAGGCTGATAAAATGGCAATCACGAGAGGTAAAATGGGAAAGGTTTCATTTTTACACAAGCTTGAAACAAAGATAAGCTATGCTTGAAACTAGTTTCATTTTTACACAAGCTTGAAACAGAAACAAACTATGCTTGAAAAAGTAAGCATGCCCCCAGCATGGTGATTCAATTCGAGGTACATGCCCCCCAAGCTTCAATCCATATGAAAGGCAGATGGAGTGAAGGTTCAAGTTATGATATCAAGAGAAAGACTCGACTGGAATTTCACGACATCTTATCAAAGACTGAAATTGAACAGGAAAGTGTTTCATTGTTTTAACGAGGTTGACACATTAAAAGAACTATCCTCAGAAGAGCTTGTTTCATTTTTTTAAGGATCTTGGCACAAGAAAATGAATTGTGCTCCAATAGACCTTGTTTCATGGTTTAAGGAGCTTGACACAAGAAAACGAACTCTGCTCCGACAGACCTTGTTTCATGGTTTAAGGAGCTTGACACGAGAAAACGAACTCTACTCCGACAACCTTGTTTCATGGTTTAAGAAGCTTGACACAAGAAACTGAACTCTGCTACGAACACCTTGTTTCATTTTTTAAGGAGCTTGACATAAGAAAAGGAACTCTGCTCTGACAACCTTGTTTCATTTTTAAGGAGCTTGACACAAGACAAGGAACTCTGCTCCAGACACCTTGTTTCATTTTTTAAGGAGCTTGACACAAGAAAAGGAACTCTACTCCGAAAACCTTGTTTCATTTTTTAAGGAGCTTGACACAAGACAAGGAACTCTACTCTGACCGACTTCATCATAATGAATATGAATTCATGGCTTCCAAGAGTTCCACACCGGATGGGAGAACAACATCTCGGAAATCAGGACCCAATGCCCCTAGCAACTGATGCACGATGGCCATATCACTGAATACGGGCACAGGACAGGTAGCCACATAATTGACATGCGGCAGGGAAAATACAATGGGTGGATAAAAACCAGGAAGGGATGATGGCGGGCCAGTTGCCACATCAGGACCAAAGAACGAAAGCTGATCAATGGTCACGATCCGTCCTTCATGTGGAAAACATACCACACAAAAAAGGGAGGAGACAAGTGCTCCCATGGCATAGGTGTAATCGCGCCCCAAGAGCTAATTGAAATCCAAGGGGCCTAGAACAACCATCACATCCATATGGACGGTTTTACCTCCCAAAGTAACAGGTAACCTTGGAAGGATCCCTAACGGTTGACTAGTTCTTTTGTTAAATGCCAACAGATTCTGTGTAATAGGCGCAAGCAGTGGTGAACCGAAAGCTTGCTAAGTAGTTGACGACAAAATACTAGCAGACGCGCCTTCGTCTATAATGGTGCTAGGTACGACTAGACCAAAGGTCTGTATCGTTATCTCAAAAGGAACATAAGACGGAAGGCGGTATCCTGAAAATCGATTCCAATCAAAGTAAGCAACCAAACTACTCGGAGGGGCTACCATCAAATCAAGATGGTCTTCCCCTGGTGTTACGGGAGAAGAAGGAGCATCCTCTATGATCTCCATCATGGAGTCAGGAGGGGTATCCTCCGGGATCTCCATCACGGGAGGCGGAGGAGGAGCTTCTTGAGGTATGGGGATAGGAGAATCTTTCTCCAAGTCCGAGGAATCTGAAGAAACAAGAAGAACCTGAGGGATGTGAGAGCCACTCTCAACGGAAAAGACCTGGTGCACCACAGACGAGGCCAACTCAACCGATCCCACGACCAATGGTTGGTCAGGGATGGATTTGTGATTTTGAATTTCCAGGGGAGCGGGATCAACCAAGGATGACTATTGACCAATCATTGAATGAACTGGTGAAGGACTCAAAGAAAACTGTTTGTAACCAGCTGGAAGGCATGGTGTAGAAACACTTGAGTTTTCCAAAACTCGCTTGGCTTCATCCATATACAGACAAAGGTGAATGGCATGGTGCCCTTCACACAACTTACAGGGATTGGCAAGCTTACCTTGCTTCTTATGAGCTTTACCAGCACTAGCTGAAGACGTGCCCCCAACCTGACTCTCGGAAGCTAAAGGCAATGGTGGACGACCGTTGGACCATACTTCGAGCACCCTGGGAATGCCAGGGAAATCTCGAAGAAGATGGTTTCCCTGGCACAACATGCAAGGGAACTTAACTTTCCGCGGAGGATTGGAAGGTTTATCAATGGAAGGCTTCTTAGGCGCAATAGCTGCAGAGCTAGCCTCTCCTTTATCTAACTTCTTCTTCTTTGTCTTCTTCTTCTTCTTCTTAGCCACCTGGTCACTCGAATCCAGACTTTCACCAGGTGAAGTAGAAGAGGAGGACATAGAAACAGGCGAAGAAGGGGAGAGGTCCACCTTGGAATCAACATGATGTTTTTGAGGCGAAGGAACTGATTGAACAGTAGCTGGAACATTCGAGACCACAGAGGTTGAAAACAACCAAACAGGCAACCCAAAAGTTAACCTAGGAAGGGACAACGTTGCCATATAAGGAGCACCAACATTTCCAAAAGGAGGAAAAGGACCAGGATTCCCTTCAGAGGGGATTCCTTGGTTGGTGAACTCCGAAAAAGACGCCATCGGAGACAACTAAAAAAAACACCCTAAGGAAACTAACTTTAACCAGGAATATTTTGTGGGCAATTAATTTTAAAACACTGAAACAAAACTCTGTTGTTTCATCTTTTAAGAGTCGATAAATAGGAAAAAGATGACTCTATCGCTTTCAGATTGGAAAACGCATGAAAGGACGAGTGCTTGGTGATCTTTTCAAATTTAATGAGTCAGAAAAGATCGAAATGACTACTCTGGTAATCTAGGCAGATGGGTGTACCAGATATCCATGAACTGCCATATGCACCTTGGTTAAAAAACTGATAGAGAAATCAACCAAGGACTTGACGTACGTGCAGGTAATCTCCCCGAATGTTGTGTCCGGTGTATCACGGGTAATAGGCGGCAGTCTCGACTTCCTACAGATAAAGGATAGCAACCTAGTGGGGTCTCCCTTTATATACATGACGGTACGGGGAACACAAGTCCGTACTAGTGATGTTTGAAGCCAAGAGGCGAGCAACAGCTACTAGGTTTAACGACGCTGGAACACGTCACTAGCCTAGACCTCTAAATATTTCGTTAATGTTTCAATGTTGCCTTAAGGTGAATTGAATAAATTTTAGAGTTGATCTTCAATTATGTTTCATTTTTCAGGCCCTATCGAATGTTATGTCTCAAAATCCTCTAAATGCACACTACATGCCACAATATATCACTTTTTTCAATGAATAGCTAACTATGGGAAGGTTGAGAGCTTTCACACAATAACAAAATGATCACAAAACAACCACTAGTGTCTCTAATGCATGCTAATGAAACTAAAAGCTTTTCTTTTAGAGTTATATAACACTAATATCATAGAAAATATTTCAATTTACACTAACTAATCAAAAGCAAAAGACTTGATTTTTTAATTTTATTTTCAATGTTTTAAGAGTGAAATGCACTAAACAAAATGAAAAATAATGAAAAGACCAATTCTAGAAATGATAGCGAAAGAGTGAAAGTAAGCAAGCTCACTCAATGCAAAACACACAATCAGACCTCAAATTGATGGAGAAATCCCTCAAATCAAAGAGGAATCCCAAAGACTCAAATGAATCGTGTAATCTAGGCTCAAAATGAGAAAAAGCGAAACTTGAATGAGAAAGACAACAATCACTCAAATACTGCAATAAAAAAATGGAAAACCACCAAACGAATGCAAAGAAGCAACAACGAAGTTGACTAGAAAAATGAAAACCAAAAACTCCCACGGGATGCTCAGCACACTATAACACCTAGATGCCCTAGGGCTAGAATGTAAAACCGCTAGTAGAGGGCAAACAATCGGAGGATAGAGGTCACACACAGTCAACCAAGGCTTCAGAACACTCAGGCAGTCGAAAAAATAACACCAAAACCAAAAATCAAGCTTAGAAAGCTCAGAAAGAAGCAAACCCTAGCACCACATAGGACGGCGCGACTGTCTGGTTGCAACTAGCGCCAGAACAATATTGGCGTGAGGGCTGAACTAGAAACTAGTGCCAGTTGGCATGACTGTCAGGGAAAAAACCACGCCAGTCGAGTTTACTAATGAGAAAAATAAAAAAAGAGCAAACAGGGAGTAGATCAGGTATGGTGAGACTAAACAGAGGTTTAACACTAGAAAAAGGCGAACCAGAAGAGCTGATCAAGCAGACAAGACCAAAATCAACCGAAAAGACAAGACAAACTCCAATCAATGTCTCCCCAGCGGAGTCGCCAGTTTGTTGGAGAGGAAAATCCCCTCTGTGGACAGAGGCGATTCCTACTAGCCTAGATCAGGTCTAGCAACAAACGAGTCATGCTAAGACGCAGGTTCCTAGTTACAAAATACCAAGATGCGACAAGAGGCCTACCTTGAGTCCCATGCTGTTGTTGCCTGCAGAGAAGAGGGTGCTTCCGTCCTTCGCTTTGGCAGATCACAATTGTCCCGCTTAGCATGTTCGAGCACCTGCACGTACACGAAGAAACAACACACAACATAAAACCTAATACATGCAACCATATATCAGTCAGAGAAGATATAATTCATAACATAAGACATGAACATATGAATGGAACCATAATCAAAGTCGTTTATTATTAATAACAAAGAAAGAAAGATACAACCTGAGCTTTGATGTTGGATCTTCCTTCGGCGGGTCGACAGCGGAGCATGTCTCGATGAAGCTCGTCGGGAATGGGACAAAGCTCTCTCTCTTCGGCTTTGGCTCTCAGAGGCTGTCTGACGATAGTCTCCTTACTACTGATTCAGCTCTTAGTTCTATCAGCACTACTAAGATTAGCTTGCAAAGAGAAAATGGCAAGCTTATATAGATGGTGGAAGGGGAGTTGGGATCCCTACAATGGTGGGATTGGCCCTATCCTCAAGGAAGCTTCCATGACAGGTGGAAAACCACTTCCCCTACATGGAGTTCTGGAGCCAAACCTCCCAATGCATTTTAGAGACTCATTTAGGAGTTGGTTGTAATCAAAATTCCACCATAAATTTTTTTAAAACAATCCTTATTAAGCTTGGCGCGAGTAATACACTAGGACATAGTGCCAGTTGGCGTGCCCTCTTTGGTGGATTTCCCCCATTGGCGCGAGGGCTGAACTGGCTTGTCGCGCAAAGGCCAAAAGGTCTATTTTTAGGTTTTTTTTACAGGAAACTGTCTTTAGAGGAATGATTGTCCTTGTCAAAAGGGATGCCATGAAAGTGGTTTCAGGTCATGTCACTGCTCACAGGTCACGGAAAATGCCCTCCAATGTGCAGGACAGGGGCTTGCAAGGACGGTGAAAAATTACTATGTAACAGTAGTAGCAGGAAACAATTGCTAGCCTCAGGAAGAAAGATTGCTTAGGGAATGAAAGGATTTCATCTTGGGTGAAATACCATTATTTCATTTAAGTTGTGAATTTGATTATGCTTGGAAATATTGTGTTCATGAACACAATTGGTATAAGATTTGCATGCACCTTAGTTTAAAATTGATATCACTATGTCAACTGGAGGTATTTGGTTCATGTGGAGGAACCTTGTGTAAGTGGGAATTCCTTTTTGAGAAAGGGCTATAAGATTTTTCCTATTACATTGTCAAAATTGTATCAAATTCTTAGGGCAATTGGTATTATTTAAGCAACAACCCATATTTAGAAATATGTACGATCTCAAGGGGAGAAGTTATTGAGAGGTTCAAGATAAGTGAGCATAGAGGATGAAGCAACGAAAACAATTAAGAGCAAGATGAATTGAATCACTAATGACTAGTATTTGCAACTACAACAATACCATGAACAATTTTAATTGGTATCAATTTGTTTTTAATTGATACAAAAGATGCATTGGAAAAGAGAGTATTCAATCAACAACATTAAGGTGTACAAAAACAGAGGCATTCAAAGCAGAGGAAATATATGTTCAAGTGGAGCATATCACATATGTCCAGTTTATAGACCAACAACAACTATCAACCCTTAAGAAGAGAATTCTGTAGAGAAAAACACACATTAACATCCAAACCCTTAGTCATTAATAGTCAGTGCTTACATGGGGGAGGAAAAGCAACTTGTAGCCCTTTTCCATTGATGTCAAAGGGGGAAAGAAGCTTATTGGAGAAGTTGTGATGGCCCATGCAGAGGAGAGAAATCCATTCGTGGCTCATGCAAGGAGAAGTATGGAAGTAACATGAGGATTGGTCATCAATGTGGAAGAAGTGATGAGGTGTTTCCATCAATTACAAAGGGGGATATTGTTGGAAAGTCAAAATTATCTAGATGGCTAGTGGAAACAAGTGTGTTGGTATTGATTTCAATAGTCATTCTAGTATGTGTGTTAGGCAGTTGGCATTGCATGATAGTTGGCAAGATTGTTGGCATTGATGTCAACCAAACTAGCATGAATATTTGTGGCAAAAAATGTTGGCTTTTATTTTCACTAACCTAGTTGTGACGGTAATCCGGATAGAATTAATTTACTTGATGTTTCAAGCTTAGGGGGAGTCCCATTGTTTCTATAGTCTCTTGTAGAGAATCACCACAATATAAGGCTTATTGGATAAGTCATAAAATTATGACTATGGTAGTTGGGAGTCCTATGCTTTGGAGGAGATTATGCCTCAAGAGATCAATTCAAATTCCTCTGGAAGAGGCATATTTGGATAGTTCTTAGAAAGAACTTTCAAACGATATATTGAAGTATGAAAATTACCTCCTGGTTTGAGAGGTAGAGCTAGTCAAAGTTGAGGTGCCCTAAAGTAAGGTGGTAGAGTTAAATGTGGCCTTGGGTCAAAGTGATGACCAAGTATGGAAATTCCAAAAATTAGCGGAAGGAAAGGTGGAGACTCTGAGAGATAGCACCGGGCATACGTGGCAATAACAGATTGGGTCAGAGGATCCCACATTACAGGCTGGCCCAACGGGCTTACCCTAGAGGGCTCGCCCCAACAGAATTATTTTATTGCCCAAGTATAAGTGATCAAGAAGAGGAGGATCAAGATGATGCCATCCCGACAGATGCACCTTGATGGTTTCAAATAGGGCACAAGTTAAAGTGTTGGGATGAAATTGAGTGGGCTGATGAAGAGCGCTAATAGATCATCGAACACCTTTTTCATTGGCGGTAAGTGGAGCCCACTTGATAGCCTGGCCCGACAAAGTTACCTAGATGGTATAGTTATGGCACACAAAGTGAAAGCATCGAGCGATGGATGCCGAGACACAGAGGCAGAGCGACAACCAATAGGAGAATAGTGAGGGTTTTGGGAAAACCTCGTAGTACACATCATCCTGCATTGCTCATTCCAGAGGATTGCAAAGGGGGGACAAAATGGAAGCGTTGGGAAGCGTTGAGACACACAACAACATTCCGAAATCCCAATAGAGGGAAGTCTTGTCAATCCTCAAGGTGTTGAAATTGTTTTACTGCACAACTGATCACACAAATCAATGACAAAGAGCTACTCCGGGGGAACCCCTCCTAAAAATCACAATTCGTGTAGGAGTGGTGTTAGAGCCGAATTTTAGAACCTAGTGGTTTTTTATTATAACGAAGGTTGGTCACAAATCAAGGCCTTAGAAGACCATTTATCTCTCAACACTGTTACCGATGAAATAGGTAACCTGACCTCAAAACGGGTGTTCTAGCCCAAAAAGATTCAAAAAACATGAAAAAACACCCCAAAAACAAAAAAAGTGTATGCCAGAACGCACTTGGTTTTTTTTTAAGGTCAAATTTCAACATTTTATAAAATTATGCCAAAAACAAAATTGTTTCTTGAAAAAAGGATTGAGAAAACACCCTCAGGACAAAACCAGTTGATGCTGGAATAACAAAAAAAAATTTGTGTCATATTTTTGACATTTTTAAAAATAGAAATAGCATTTTTTAATTTTTAAAATTCAAACATTAAAAAAACCTAAAATTTAAGAAAAAAAAAATAAAAAAAAAAAAACATTTTAAAGCTTAAAATTTAAAAATATATAAGAATAAAAAAATAAAAATAAAAACAAAATACAATTTTCAATTCAAACATTAAAAAAAAAACCTAAAATTTAAGAAAAAAATGAAAAATAAAAAGAAATTTAAAGATTAAAATTTCAAAATATATAGAAATAGAAAAAAAAATATAAAAAAAATAAAAATATTAAATTAAAAAAAAAAAAAAAACAAGTTAAAAAAAGAAAGAAATTATAAAAATTAAAATATAGAAATTAAATTAAAAAAGAAAAAGAAAATGTTTATTAAATTAAAAAATTAAAAAATAAAATAAAATAAAATATTAAATTTAAAGAAATATATTAAATTTTAATAAATTTAAAACTTTAAAATAAAAATTTCAAAAAAATACATTATTTAAATTAAAAGTAAAAATAAAAAATAAAATAAAAAATAAAAAATAAAAAATAAAATACAATAAAAATATTAAATTTAAAAAAATATATATTAAAAAAACAAATAAATTTTAAAAAATAAATTAAATTTAAATAATATATATATATATAAACTTAAATTAAAAATATATATATTAGATTTTATTAAATTTAAAGAAAAGATGTTAATATTAAAATAACAAATTAAATTTAAGAAAGAACACTATTAAATTTTAATAAATGAATGAATAAACAAATAAATTTTGAAATAAAAAGTAAATTTTAAATATAAAGAAAAAAAAAACACTGTTAAAATAAAAAATTAAAAAACTTTAAAAATCAATTAAAAATTAAAAAAAATAAATAGAAAAAAATATATTAAATAAAAAGTAAAATAAAAAACAAATTAATTTGAAAATATCAAGTTTAATTAAAAAAAAAAATCTAATTTTAAATACACAATTTTAATTGAAATAAAAAAAATATAAAAATTTTATGTAATTAAAATAATAATAATAATAAAATAAAAAAATAAAAAATAAAAATATTAAATTCAAATAAATTTAAAAAAAAAATACAAAATTTATTAAATTTTAAAAAATTAAATGAGAAAATTAAACATAAAATTGAATAATAAAAAAAAATATGAAAAATTTAAAAAAAATCAATTAAATAAAAAAAATACAAAATTTAATAAAAATTATTAACAAAATTTAGAAAAAAAAAATTAAAAACATAAAAAATGAATAAAAAATAAAAAAAATTTAAATTTCAAATATAAAAATTAAATTAAAAAAAATAATTTAAAATTTTTTGAATTAAAATAAAAAAATAAAATCAAATTAAAAAAAATATTTAAAAAAAAAAAAAAAGAATTTTTTGATCGTGGTGGCGTCATGTCGGCCTCCGCCAATTGTGATGGAGGAAGCCCGAGTATGTGAGGCGGGGAAATTTTTATCATTTATTTGCCCACTCCAGTGACTAACCTCACCCGCCACTGCAGCGGGGCGTTGTCAGAGATCGACCTCCATTTTGCCCACGATTAATTTTTTTTTTTTTTAAATTCAAAAAAATTAAAATTATTATTATTTTTTTAATTTAATTTTTTAATTTTAAATTTAATTTGTTTTAATTTTTTTTTGTTTTTTTGTTTTTAATTTTTTAAATTTTAATTTTTTAAATTAATGTTTTGAATATTATTTTTTAAAATTTAAAATTTATTTATTAAATTTATTAAATTTTAATTTAAATTTTTTTTTTTTTAATCTTTTAGTTTATTTAGTTTTTCATTTTTAAATTTTATAAATTGTTTTATTTAAAAAAAAAAAAACAGTAAATTTATGGATATTTGTTTTTTAATTATTTGCACATGGTTTTTTTCATTTTTTTTTTGTTTTTTAATGATAGTTTTTTTTTTTAATTCTTTTATTTTAATTTTCTTTTTAAATTTTAAATTTTGTTTTTTTTGTTAATTTTAAAATTTGTATTTTTTTTCTTATTATTATTATTGTTTTAATTTAAATTTTTAAATTTAAGTTTTTCTTTTTTGTATTTTATTTTTTTAATCTAAATTTTAATTTTGTAATTTAAATTATTTTTAAATTTTCTATTTAATTTTTTTTTTTTTTTTTTTTTTTTTTTTTTTAAATTATATGGTTTTTTTTAATAACTTAGAAAAAATTGTTTTTGATGTTTTTTTTTAAATTTTTTTGGTTAATTTTTGTTTTTTTTCTTTAAATTATGTGTTTTTTTTTCAAATTTTGTCATTTCTTTTGATATAATTTTCGAATATTTTTTTTTTTGTTTTTTAAATTTTTTTTTGTTTAAATTTTTTATTTTTACGAGTTAATTTTGTTTTTCTTTTTACATTTTTATTGGTTTTTTTATTGTTTATATATATATATATATCTAAGTTTTGTGTTTTATTACCAACATGAAAATCACCACTCTAAAAAAAAAAGGTTGATGCTGCATCAATACGATTCAAAATTAGCATGAAAATCAGTGCTCTTAAAAAAAATGTTGATGCTGCATCAATACATTTCAAAATTAGCATGAAAATCACTAACATTATAAAACAAATATTCATACTTCATAAATAAAAATATTAGTGTAAAAAATGTGCACAAAAAAAAAGGGGGTGATTCTACATCACCACTTTTCAAAATCGGCTTCTTTTTATGCTACCAAAAAAAAGTAGGTAACAATGCGGTTACCTATTTCATCAGTAACAATGTTTCTCCTCCAAGTGGGAAGATGATGGAAATTGATAGGCCTAGATAAAGTCAGAGGATGACGTCAACATGGAAACGTGGCAGGAAGAGTTGATGTTTTAGGGCAGCCTAATTGACTAGATCCAAGTGACACATGTCACCACTCAAGAATCAACGCGTGGGGTTGATGACATAAACATGACATTATCCCAGAAGGGTTACCTCAGAAGGTTTGATAGTCTATACAGAAGAACGAGTGGGCTGACTGGGCATCGGGCAGACATGGTCGTGTCATGGCACGAGCCAGTAGAAAATGTGTTGGTGGACTGCACCAGTACAACTAATCTTACTAAGAAAATCCCAAAAGTTTGTTAATGGAATGAAAATGAATGCGCTGAGTAGTAAGAGATGGGACATGTCAGTCATATAGCTCATCTTGGCAGGGCCTTTGATTAACAAGTAAAAGCACTATTGAAAATGCAACAAGATGATGGAGCTTAGTGAAATGAAATCGCCTTCACTAAGTGGGCCCGCAGGCTATTTTTGGCGCAAAGTCTATTTTTAGACTATGTCTATTTTTAGACATATGGATCATGGTCTATGAGTTGCAGGATGCTATTTATGGATGATTGGTCGAGTTGGTAAAATAGATGGACCTCTATTTTTAGACATTGGGTGGTTTCTATTTTTAGACTGCCGAGCTAAAAATAGAACAGTCAAATATTATTAACCCTTAATAATATTTAGACTATAAACATTATCTTATCCTCTTGGAGCACTTCAGTTTGATGTTTGGATGTGGCACATGCAGCTAACAGAAGGAATTATGCTATTCCTAGGGGTTAGTTGAGCTATTGCATGGTTGACTTCAGTTAGAACTCATGTGGCAGAGTTTGGTGGAGTTGATGAGACAGTTGGTGGAGTTGTGTTCGGTTTAACTTAGTTGAACTAGTCGTATTTAGTCTAACTGAAAAATACACTAGTGATGAGTGGTGTGAATTAATTATTAATTAATTCAATAATTATTAACTCATAAATCAACTAAAGAACACATCAGTTAACTGCAATGCATGGACAGTTCAGTGGAGACCAGTGTTAGAGGTGGGTGAAAGGGTGAGTCTACTATCAGTTGTGACTATTGGCTGTGCATGAGATTTGCACAAACATTGATGGAGATTTCCAATGAGGATTGCGCAGTTGGAGCTAGTGGGATTCGAACTTGGATCTCATCATTAATCAACTTGGATTGCGCAGTAGAGGCAAGCAGACTTGTGGAGGAGATTTGAACCTGTGACTAGTTCACTTTCCATACTAGTTTTGTGTGTAGCATTGAGATAGTGTTGAGAGCTGTGAGAGCTTTGTGCTATGTATTGTTACATGTTCTCTATCATTATAATATACAGATAGTTGGGGGTTTTCAGCTATTGCTTTCCCCATTACATCCTGTGTTGATATGTGTGCTTGATTATGTTTTAATGAGCGCATGCGACTGCTTTCTATTTTCGCATATTGATGATCAATTGTAGAAGAGGTTATGTATTATGCATGAAGCTTAAATAGTGTGTAATCAGGATAATCTCGGTGAATAATTCAGCAAATTATTCAAATTTCTACATGGTATCGGAGCAAAGAATTGATCATCGGGATCTATTACAGTGATTGCAATTATTTCGGTAGACAGAGTCTGTAACGGTCCAGGTAGCCTCTGGATCCATCCTTTCCTTGAAAGGTGATATATCCAGTAAATTCCCTTACAATCGATCTTTGTGCTAGAAATAATTTGTTCTCACAGATCCAAAAGCAGCTGAGTTTTGAGCTTGGAATTCGAATTTTGCAGCAGTTTGTTTTCTTGGTGCTAGAGTTGAAATGTCTTTCAACGGATTGCGATTGGAATATGCCCTTGAGGGTAGTTCGAATTATGTTGCATGGAAGGACAGAATGGAGGCGGTATTATATGATAACGGGCTGAAGGAGTTCATAGATGTTGAGATCCCAAAGCCTACTGATGCTGCTCAAGTTGAGGCTTGGCAAAAGAAGATGGCGAAATGTCGAAGGATTCTGTTGGAGGGCGTGAAGGATCACATTGTATCCAGCCTGCATGGAAAAGCTTCTCCATACTTGATGTGGAAAGCGTTGATAGATCTATTCCAGAGCAAGAGCGACCAGAGGAAGTTGGCGCTCAAGGATAAACTCAGAAACATTAAGATGGAGAAAGGCGACAGTATCGCCAAGTACCTCACGAAGTTCACCCAATGCAGGGATGAGCTGGGAAGTGTGGGGGTGAATGTCGATGATGAGGACTTGGTGGACCTGGCTCTCCTTGGTCTTCCGAAGAGTTGGCATTCCTATCAGGACTCTGTCAATAGTACGGAAGGGGATTCTTGGGGATAAGGGCCGGCTTTGGTCGGATCTCATGCGAGAGGAGATAAGGGCGGACTACCGAGACGGATCTTCATGAAAGGCATTGATGAAGAAAATTGCTTTAGCTGCAAGCAAGGGGAAAAACAGCTTCTCGATGCAGTGCGAAAGGCGACGAGACATGTCAAGGTGAAGTGCTTTCAGCACATGCGGCAGGACATTATGCCTGGAATTTTCATGAGAAGAAGAAAAATAAGCATCTCCTTCAGATCCACAGTGGAGGCATTAGCCTCCGAGTTCGAGGCTGGATGCACCAGCCAGTCGCATCTTGGTCTCAAGTGTGATGGGATCGATATGGTTCTTGAGCGAGTGGTGCGTCATTTCACGCCAGCGGCGGAATCGGGATTTGTTTCGGATACGGAGAGAAAGATCTTGGAGTGCACATACAGTGGCGATGATGGTAGATACAGTGCGACTGGTATCAATACCATTTCCTTTGAGAGGGAGTTTGGTAAACCCTTCGTATTAGAGGAAGTATTGCATGTTCCAGGATTGATGAAGAATCTGATCTCTGTGGCGATGTTGGAAGACAAGGGGTATGATTTGGTCTTCAGTGAAGGAAAATATTTCCTGCGTAGTAAGACAACTAGAGAGACCCGGAAGATAGGGGTTTGAGTCAAGAACCTTTATCAGTTGCAAGTAGATGGCTGCGCAGCAATGGCATGCAAGGCGGGAGAAGTGGTGAGCCGGGATGATGAGGGCGAACTGTGGCACAGGAGATTGGGCCACCTTCACCATGGAGCTTTGAAGATACTGCAACAGATTTCTACTTGGCTTCCTAAGGGCACTATTGCGCAGTCAGATCAGTGCAAGGGGTGTACCTTGGGAAAATATGTGAAATCCACCTTTCACGAGAAGGATAGTCGTGCCACGACGATCCTTGAGAGAATCCACACGGACGTGTGTGGACCTTTCTCGGTAGCTTCGAAAACAAAGTAAAAGTACTATGTGATCTTTGTTGATGATTTCTCTCGGAAGTGCCTGGATCTTTTTCATGCGAAAGAAGAGCGAGACATACTCAAAGTTCCGTGAGTTCAAGGCGCCGGTTGAGAAGGAATCGGGGAAGCATGTGAAGGCTCTTAGGAGCGACAATGGTGGTGAATTCATCTCTCGCTAAATTCAAGGAATTTTTGCAGCAGTGAAAGGGATTCCGAGAGAGCTCATCACACCCCATAAACCCACGACAGAACGGGGGTTGCTTGAGTGGAAGAACAAAACGATCGTGGGTGCTCGCACGGGCGATGTTGCATGACCGGGGCCTACCCCTTCACTTGTGGGCGGAGGCATGCAATACTACGAGTATATGTGCGGAATCGTTGTCCCTCACAAGATACTTGGCATGAGTACACCGGAGGAGGCGTTTTTCGGTAAGAGACCCGATATTTCCCATTTGAGGATTTTTGGTTCACTTTGTCTACATGCATGTGACGAAGGATGCCGGAAAGAAGCCGGATCCGACCGCGAGAGGTTGGGATATTTGTGGGGTACACCGATACACCCCACAACTATCGTGTGTTTTTGCTAGATAGTCGCAAGACTCAGTTGTGCGACGGGATATCAAATTTCGAGAGGAGAAAGCCATGCGAGTGTTCGCTTGAGAGGGAGCCACACTTGCATGCGGATGAGGAGATATTAGTTCCTAAGGATGAGCTTCCCGGATGTGGATCAGCCCATAAGAGGAAGTTCATGGAGTGGAAGATACCACTCATGCGAGCGCCAACCATCGGAGCGCGCAAGCGCACTACGTAGGGCTGAGCGACTAGCTCGAGATGCGAGAGAAGGTTGTAGGACCACCTACAGGACAGACGCAGATAGAGACAGATACCAGGGGACCAGGTACATCGGATACATGGCTCTTGTGAGAAAATGTGTCGTGACAGAGCCATCCTCTTTCGAGGAAGTCTGTGGAGGATCCCTCATGGGTAGATGCCATGGTGGAAGAATATGATTCTATTGTCGAAACGATGCATGGGGAGATTGTCCCGCGGCGAAGGGGAAATCGATGGTGGGTTCGCAATGGATCTACAAAGTGAAGTAGGCGGGCGACGGGAGTGTGGAGAAGTACAAGGCAAGATTTGTTCCCGGTGGCTTCTCGCGAGATAGGGGGATCGATTATGAGGGAGACCTTTGCACTGCCGCAAGGTACTCTTCCATACGGACGATCCTAGCTCTCTCAGCGCAGATGGGATGGCACATCCATCAGATGGATGTGAAGACTGCGTTCCTCAATGGAGTCATTGAGGAGGAGGTGTACATAGAGTAGCCCGAAGGTTTCGAGATATTCAGCAGTGAGTCGCATGTGTGTAGACTCAAGAGAGCACTGTACGGGTTGAAGCAAGCACCTCGTGCTTGGTACACACGGATAGACAGTTACTTTACCGAACTTGGATTCTCCAAGAGTGAGGCGGATCCAAACCTATACCAGATTGTGTTGGAGGGTAAGTTGCTGATCATTGTACTGTATGTAGATGATCTGATTTTGACGGGAGATGAGCTGTTGATACTTTCATGCAAGGAGGATCTTGCTAGAGAGTTTGAGATGAAGGACTTGGGCCTCCTTCATTATTTCCTGGGGGATTGGAAATCGGCAGGTGTGATGGTGGACTATTTATTTCTCGGGGTAAGTATGCCGGGAGATACTTTGGAGAAGTTCAACATGCATGGCTGCAAGCCCTGTTGATACTACTCTTCCCGGAGGTTGGAGGAAGGAGGATGCTACTTCAGCGGAGGTAGTGGATTCCACCTGTTTATCGACATTTGGTGGGGTCGCTTATGTATCTAGTCAATACACGACCCGATATATGCTATCTTTCGTTAACCGCCTTTCGCAAGCTATGGTTAAGCCTACCAAGCTCTTCCGGAAGGTAGGCAAGCATGTATTGCGTTATCTTAGAGGCACATCGGGATATGGCTTGCGGTACAGACAAGAGGATGGGGGTGAAGCTATGTGGCTTCACGGATGCAGATGGGCAGGGGAGCCCAACGGATCGAAAGAGCACATCCGGGAGGGATCTTCGATATCGGGTCGACAACGATTTCTTGGTACAAAGCAGAAGCGGAGATCCGTGGCACTCGGCTCGCGGAGGTCGAGTATATGGCGACAAGCTTGGCCGCATGTGAGGCTATTTGGATGAGGAAGATTCTGGTCGGGTTGTTTGGGTCGCATTTGGAGCCTACTCGTGATTTATTGTGATAACCGGAGTTGCATTAAACTCTCAGCTAATCCAAATATTTCATGATAGATCCAAACACATCGACATCGGGTACCATAATATCGTAGATTGTGTGCGACGGAGAATCATGTTACTTTCATATATTCCCACGGAGGATCGGGATGTTGACATCTTGACGAAGGCGCTCACCAAGAGCAAATTCGAATTCCACGAGAGGCAAGATAGGGGGTTGCAGATAATCCATATCTTGTTGAGAGGGAGTGTTGAAAATGCAACAAGATGATGGAGCTTAGTGAAATGAAGTCGCCTTCACTAAGTGGGCCCATGAGCTATTTTTAGCGCAAAGTCTATTTTTAGACATATGGATCATGGTCTATGAGTTGTAGGATGATATTTATGGATGATTGGTCGAGTTGGTAAAAATAGATGGACCTCTATTTTTAGACATTAGGGCGGTTTCTATTTTTAGACTATGCCGAGCTAAAAATAGAACAATCAAATATTATTAACCCTTAATAATATTTAGACTATAAACATTATCTTATCCTCTTGGAGCACTTCGACTTTGATGCTTGGATGTGGCACAGTGCAGCTAAAAGAAGGAAATATGCCTTTCCTAAGGGTTAGTTGAGCTATTGCATGGTTGACTTTCGAGTTAGAACTCAAGTGGCGAGTTTGGTGGAGTTGATGAGACAGCTTGGTGGAGTTGTGTTACGTTTAACTTAGTTGAACTAGTTGTATTTAGTCTAACCGACAAATAAACTAGTGATGAGTGGTGTGAATTAATTATTAATTAATTCACTAATTATTAACTCATAATTCAACTAAAGAACACATCAGTTAACTTCAATGCATGGACAGTTCAGTGGAGACCAGTGTTAGAGGTGGGTGAAAGGGTGAGTCTACTATCAATTGTGACTATTGGCTGTGCATGAGAATTGCACACACATTGATGGAGATTTCCAATGAGGATTGTGCAATTGGAGCTAGTGGGATTCGAACTTGGATCTCATTCATTACTCACTTGGATTGCCCAGTAGAGGCAGGCAGACTTGTGGAGGAGATTTGAACCTGTGACTTGTTCATCTTCATAACTAGTTTTATGTGTAGCATTGAGATAGTGCTGAGAGCTGTGAGAGCTTTGTGCTATGTATTTCTACATGTTTTCTATTGTTATAATATACAGATAGTTGGGGGTTTTCAGCTGTATGCTTTCCCCATTACATACTGTGTTTATGTGTGCTTGACTATTGTGTTTATGAGCGCATGCGACTGATTTCTATTTCCGCATATTGATGATAAATTGTAGAAGAGGTTATGTATTATGCATGAAGCTTAAATAGTGTGTAATTAGGATAATCTCGGTGAATAATTCAGCAAATTATTCAAATTTCTACAAGCACAACGCAGACCACACAGGACAACTAAGCTCATAAGGCTAAACCTGACGGAAGTAAATAGGCGCACAAAGTTTTGGCTAGCAGGATAGTGTCGAGACACATCACACTGATAAGAGGTTAGTTGCAGCCGATAGGCATAGTAGAAGTGGAAACCCCAAATGACAGCGTGGCCCAGAGGATATTACCCAGAAGATATACCCCGAAAGTCTATAAAGAGGGCACGAAGTAATATGCCAAGATAAAAGGGCTATGAGATAAGCCCTGAACCTTGGTAATTTCACATAGAAATAGACCAAGGGTGTGGTGGAATAATAAGAGGCATAGATAAAAGTGCCAAGCTTGGAAGCTCTAACTTTAGCACTAGGCCTTGGTAATTTCGCGTAGAAATGAGATCAATGTCATAATGCCATTAACAAAGGGAATTAAACCTGCGAAGGGCATAGAGCAGCTGAGTGCCTATAGGCCTAGACAATAGTTGCAGAGACCTGGTCCTATGGAAGAAAATAGTTAAAGGGCCCAAGTAAAAGGGGCTTAAGTTAAATTTGGTAGGACTGTCAATTTGGAAGCTCTTGGGCACTATGTGGCATATTTGGCAGGTGCGTCAAATTGGCCATTCACCATAAGTTGGTCATGCAAGCATGGATGAGTCTGCAACTGGTGAAGAGCTTAGTGCCACTAAGCATGAAAATGATCCGAAAGTAGTTTTAATACACAATTTGGGTTGATGAAGCCAATATTAACTACAGAGATCGCTGAATCAAGGCATCAAGGACCACGATGTGCAAGATTTCTTAATGGTCATGGTTCCACACAATTTTTCCATACCTAAGTGTCCCCTATGTGAGGAGGAATTAAATATAAATAAAAAGTGGAATGGAGAACCATGTTGTGTGTGTAGGCAAAGTTTAATGGAAGAACTCCTTGAGTCTGCAGTTTGACTAGCATTTAATTCTCAGTATGGGAGATCACTCAGAAGCCCATTCCTTGAATTAATTGAGCTAAAGTGGCTAAGTAATTTCGATGCAACACCAAGATGAGATTGATTAAGAATATGTGTCTTATGCACTATGGAGATCCATGATGAATACATTATTGGATAAAGTGTGATTGACATCAAAGACAACATTGAACAGTGTATAGTAAAAGAAAAAAACTCAGGATTGCAATTGAGAAACATGGGAATGCAACTTTGTTGAGAGGGTTTTGTGGAGAGCTCTATATGAGCGATGCTGAGAAGAGGTCAAGTGTGCCTGTGTTGCAGAGAGAGAGACTGAGAGTGCCTATGCTAAAGACAGAGGGACAAGTGTGCCTGGGATGCTAAGAGAAGGTTGATTGTGCCTGGGAAAAAAGAGAAGGACAATAGAAGAGAGCCTTTGTTAGTATGTTGTTGCAGAGTGAGTAGAGTGCAAAGAGTGTTGCATATTAGTGTATATTTTTTAGCATAACAATGGGTTGTTGAAAATTGTGCAAAGGACATAATGTTGCGTGGGCCAAAATGCGGCTAAGGAGAACAGAGCTGGAAATAGATAGAGAGGTTTCCAATTACAGTGAGCATGAATTTTTCTTTTGAGTGTGGGTTGGAGCCTACATACAGGGGGTTGGTTCTTCCATCTCTAGAGGGTGTCTGAGAAGGATTGGGGGTTGGTGATTCCTGCAAGTTGTTGTTTTCATAAATACAAGGAGCTGCAAGTTAGTGCTTGCAGTAAATCCATGAAGATTGTGATTCACATTGTGCTTCTGGTAAGATGACCGGGTGTCTAAAAAACGAGGGAGATGTTGCTTCCTGCTAGTGGGTGCTAGAAAACAATCAAAGGGAGTTTATGCTTCCTATGAGTTGAGGCTCACAAATAGATTGATGTAATAGAGTAGGCACTATTATATTCACATCAATAACAAAACAAGATTTGGTAGTTTTTCTCTTGGAGGGGTTTCCACGTTAAACCTATGTGTCTCATGTGTTTTTTTCTCGTCATGTGCGGCTTGTGTTGATTCATATGGCTACTATTATGATTTGTTAATGGTTGCTATCATAGTAAATTCAAAGTTTGAATGTTGAATATAAATTTTCATAAAATTTTTAAAATTAGCCTTAATACTGATTCACCCCCCCTCTCAGTATTAACATTGTTTCCAACATTGTTTAGGTTAGGCTCTCAAACTTTCCCATTCAATGGATCTGGTCAGAAATCTTAATGGACATTAGAGATTCCATAGGTCGCTTTATCAAGGTAGATGATGAAAGATTTTCAAAGGGATTCTTAAGTTTCATTCGCATTTGTGTGGAACTAGAACTCAGTGAAGGTCTTATAGACAAAATTATCCTCGATTTGGGAGACAAAGAATACTCCCAACCTTTGGACTATGAAAACACTACATTCTATTGTATAATCTGCCAACAGCTTGGACACCTTCAAAATGTGTTTATCTTTCCAAAAGGCTCACAAGAAATGAAGAGAAACAATCATGGTTGGAGAGATCCAAAAACAATGGCAAGTGCCAAGAATTATGCATGAATTCTATGGATCAAAAGAAAACTAGCGCTCAACAAAAGAAAAAAACAATGGACAATGCAACATCTCAAGATCCAAGGAAATCCATAGTGGTATCAAATCAATGGTTGATGGAGAAAAATATTATGCCAAGGGAGAAGGAGATTCCTTCAAGTTCAACTTTACATGTGGCTTGTGGGAAAAAGAAGAATCATGAATCAAACCAGTCTGATGCTGAGGAAGAATTTTTAGATCCGACTTGTCTGGTAACAATGAAAATCTCTCAAGAAAAAGAGAAATCGACTTTAGCCTTAGTTGAAACATATAGTTATGTAGGGTAGATTGGTATCTTTAGAAGTAAGGAGAAAAAACCCATGATTCACCTTGATCTTTGAATCCTGAAAGGTATTAGAGATTATGTGATGTAATCTAAATATCTTTTTTCTTTTGAAAATAATAGAATTAAATTTACAAAGAAAAAAAGATTATTAATAAAAAATAAATAAATAAATTTACAACTTTAATTTGATATTTTATAAATGCAATTACTATAATTAAAAAGAAATAAATAAATGCAATTATTTTCTCATCTCTAAACATTGTGACATATTTAATAAATTAGGATTTTTAATAATATTGTATCAACAATTAAATTGAATTGTTTTAATGTCAACGATAAAATATAAACATCCATTTATCTTTTATGGTTATTGAATGGATAAACCTTGACAAGTAACTCTAGTAGTGTGGAAAATATCAATAATAGGGAAAAAATAATGATGTTGAATTATTTTCAATAAATTGGTTTAGAAGAATCTCGGAAAGGTTGTTTTTAAGTTTTATTAATTAAAAATTATACTTTCTCATCTCTTTAAATATAGTGTTATAATTTTTAACAACTTTATTGTATTATTTTAGAAATATGTGTAGAAAATTAAAAATAAAATTTTGCCACTTTAATTTAATATTTTATAAATATTATTACTTTATATGATATTTGAAAAAAAAATCAGGAAGATCATCACATTTAATAAATTAAAATTTTCTTTATAATATTGTCATATTTTTTTTGAAATAAAAATTATTAATTAAATTAAAATGAATTTTTAAATTTCATTGTATAAATTTTAATAAAAATTAACATTAAGATTATTATGAATATTAATAAAAAGAATACAAACTCGTGAACAAATTTTAATAAAAATATAATAATTTCATTTTAATAAAATAAAATTTTAAAATATAATAATATTTATCAAAATATTTTAATAAAAATATAATAAATTTATTTTAATAAAATAACATTTTAAAATATAATAATATTTGTCAAAATATTTAATTTAAATGGTTAATAATTTATTATATAAATTTAAGAAGAAGAGAGTATTTATTTTAAGTATAAATTTACTGTATGTTTTTGGTAAATAAATTCTATTTAAGAAGAAGAGAGATTTTTCTTATATTTTATCAAATTCTATTATATCTGGTTAAGATGAGGAATAACTATTAATTATTTAGTCATAATTAAGGTGCCGAATAAATGCTAACAATTTAGTATGTATGCTTTATGTTGTGTTAAGTAAAGTTGAGTTAAGAGTAAGTTAAATGAATTTAATTTATAGTTATGGTTTCCAAAACATTGTTTTGGTAAACTATAATATGATTTATGAAGTTTATAAAAAGTTTGGAATCTTTTACTAAACACATGTTAATGATTTACTCATTTACATTTTTTATATTTTGTTAAGTAAAATTGATTTAAAATGAGTTAAATAAATTTGGTTTACAAATATTGTTTTCAGACACATAGTTTTAGTTTTAGTTAGAAGTTATAGTAAGGTTTAAAGACTCTGAGAAATTATTGGGCTCTTTTCACTAGGACAGGATCAAGACAAGGTGTTAGCAATGGAATAATAGATAGGATGTTTATGCTAAGGGAATACTAGATATATTATTGCCTATTATTTATTGTTTGGAGTTTTTCAAAATAATTTTTTTGTTTGACTAATGTGTTGTTGTTAAGTTATTCTTACAATATGGTGAAATCAATTTTCATTCATTTACATGTTGTTTGAAGTAAGTGGTCAAATCATTATTACTTTCCTTGATGAAGCTGCCTACTCTGATCATACATGAAACAAAAGTTTTTGCAACTATAAATTTTGCAAAAATTACCAACCTACCAAAATACATTTGCATGGCCCTATTATGGACGAACTTGACAGATCAACGAACATCTTTTCGGAGGGTCCATCTGGTGCACTACTAGTAGTGGTGCGATCCTCCTTTGCAATTTTCTGAGCTTGTAAATATACAAACTGGCAACTGAACCAATCCAATTCATCTAGTAGCTGGGTTATTTGTGCTTTCTACTTCAAGAGTTCTTCATGGAGGAAGAGAATGTGTTCTGTCTACTAGTTCATCTTTAGCTTGATTTCATTTATCTCTGGATTTCTTTCAATTGGGGGTGAGGAAAGAGAGGGAATTGATATGGACCCTAGAGCTTGAGGATGGAATGTCTCAATTTTCCATTTCTTCCTAGCAATCATTATACTAGTCACACCGCGCAATACTCTCAAGCAGACATAATAAGCATATGTGGTTTTCCTAAAAAAAAAATACTAATAGAGCCCGTCTTGGAGGATGATCAAGCTTGTCCCAAAAGGTCAATTATCCATAGAAGAGAGGTAAACCACAAGGCTCTCACACAAAATTCTTGGCCACTATGGCATCTTATCACCATACATGTTAATTTAGATCAAGTGAACTCCTAGAAATTTCGGCTCGAATGAATCCAATGTCATGCTTCCATTTTAGCCATAAATTCGTTTGCCATGCAAATCAAGTCCCACACTACAATATATCCTTCATTCCATCTTGTTTTGAGTATGTTTAGTCTGGACTACTTCTGATTAAGAGCTAAGGTGTTATCACCAAATAGGACCCGATTGGCTGCTGATTAGACAACTTCAGTGTAACTATTTCAAACCAATATTTTCGCTGAGGCTTAGCCTCCTCAGCCTGAGAGGGCTCTCTCAAGGGTTAATGATTTTTTATTAATGATTTGATAGATGGCTAACTCTATTATTTTTGTCTTGGTTTATATGTTTGTAGGTTGAAAAGATGAAGGCTTACTACCATTGGGCTATGGAGTCAACAAGTCAGTAGATTCAGTGGCAAGATCTCTTGACATGGAAGCTGAGACAAATAGGGTTTTTAACAAAGACAATTCACTCAATAACATAGGTCAAAACAATCATTCCATTACTAAAGGAAGTCAAAGCATAGGGTTATGAATTCTGAGTAATAGTATGGAAATCTACTGCTAGTGTTTCAAGGGTAGTTTACTCACAAGATTCAGAAAAACACAGTCATCTCATTACTAAAGGAAGTCACAGCATAGGATTATGAATTCTGAGAAATAGCAATGAGATCTACTACTAAAAACAATAATTCCATTACTAAAGGAAGTCAGAGCATATGATTATTAATTCTAAGTAATAGCAATGAAAACTAGTGCTAGTGGTTCAAAGGTAGTTTACTCATAAGATACAGGAAAAACATAGTCATCCCATTACTAAAGGAAGTCAGAGCACATGGTTGTGAATTCTGAGTAATATTAATAAGATCTACTGCAAGAAATTTAAAGTAACATATAGATCAAGAAAACATTAAACCCCATGAGAAACTCAGATCTGTCAAGAAGAAAAAAAACCTCTATGTATTACTGATTATGGTCCATAACATAAAGCAGCAGCTGGGCCAAAATGTCTCCAACCCATATGAATTTGACCTAATTCTTTATATAGATCATTTACAATCTTGGATTCCATGATCCATCATTAGAAAAATTCGAATTCTATTCATCAAACAAACTATTAATTACAATCTGACAGTGAACTGTCTTTTAGGAGTACTAATACAAATAGGAGTGAAACACCTAAACATGTTTGAAAACAAACTTATCTAAACCTTTAATGCTTCCTTTGATAGCTGCAACCTCATGAGGTCGAATTTGGATGATGCCTTTAGTCTTGTTATAAACCCTACTGATTCATGACCAGACTGTCCTAAAAACTAGGAGACAAAGTTCCTGCTTTTTAGCTCCTTAACCTTCATGCTTATATTTGAGCATCTTTGCTGGCCTTGATGAATATTTCATATATGTGGCATGTGTTAAATTTTCATTAAAACTTCAATCTTCCACCTGTGCAAAAAGAAATCCTTGAAAAAATGGAAAAGGAGATGAAATTTGTCTGTGTTACAAAAATAGTCTATTTTCGTAGCGCAGATTTTATAGCACTGTAAAATATTCCTTTAAACCATTCTTTCTTCTGTTCTACAATCTGAATCTTCATCTATGACCCTCATCTGTCTACCCGCAACATTAAAACTTGAAACTCAACAGACCTTACCAACAAAATACATATATAAAGTGCTAAAAGTTCACTTTTAGTAGTTTCGTAGCGCGCTATGAAACTATTGTGTTTGCTTTTTTAACACAATCTTCAAAAATTTAAAGTCTGGGGATTCTCAAAATTTCATAAGGACTGGTATGATCACCAAAAATAAAAACAACTTAACTTTATAAGATGTTCTTCTTCTTAATATCAAAACTGATTTAAGATTTATCTTTTACTACACTTTTTCATCTGAAAAATAGATGTTGAGATAGAGCTTTTATCTTCTCACCCATAATGTATTTTGAGAAACTAAAGGAGGCTTCTGGAGACCAATTTTTTTTGAAAAAAAAACCTCTCTTGGTTTTTTGAAATACCTCTCCTACTGCCCAGAAACTGTCTTTGAACAACATGTGTAAAACTGGAATTTCTGATTTCTGAAAATATGGCTTCAAAGAAAGCCTTGTATCTCCCAACTGGTAACACTCGTGAGAAAAGTGAGATAGGTTATTGTAGCTGGAGATTTTATGAAGAGAAAAATCCTTCATAATTTCAAAATAGTTTTGCTTGTGGCTAGAAACTCATCTTGAACTGAACTACTAAAACTAGAAGGCAGAGTTTTTCTCTCAATGACTTTCAGCAATTTCGTAGCGCAAGTTGAGTCATCAATTTCCCCACCTCATAATGAATTTAAAGAAATTGAGAGAGGTTTTTGTAGTTAAGTATGTTAGGAAGAAAAATTTCTTTCAGTTTCAAAAATTAGTTTTCAGTTGCTCAGGAATCCCCTTGGAAGTTGACTACTAAAAAAAAAAAACAGGGTTTTTTCCTCATAGTGCACTACGAAAACAACTTGTTTTCATAGCGCAAATCACCTTTTCTGAACTAGCTACGCTAAGAAAACGCGGATTCCTATATGATTGCAAAAATTTAACCCAAAAATTCATGGCATGACCCCTAAATGAAAAATATGACCTATTTGACCATGAAGTGAACCTAAAGGACTTTACTCAATGATGAAAACTGACCTTTTAAAACTTCTAAATGGATGATGGGATATTTAAACAATGGAATAAGACTTCTAAACTTTATTTGGAAATGAAAGATGACATTTTTGATACTCTAAGCCTATCACTTACCCTTTCAATCATGACCAAAAGCAGAGTTGACACAATGATATTTTGAGAAATTTTGGGTGATAACAGTGGCTCCACTTGGGATAGTGTGTCCCTGTGATACACTAAGAACCAGTAGCTCCAGTGATGCTATCCATCCTTTAAAATAAACTTTAAAATTCTTCCCAATCTGCTTCAAACTTTTATGGCCTTCACCTCGGGCTCAAATTTGTTGGTCTCTGCAAGAAGCACTCAAAATGTACCTACTAAAAATGCTCAGTCAACCTACCTTGAGCTTATTTTCACATTCCTACCTACCTACCCTATCAGCCACAATCTCCATTTGTAGCTCAAGGAACATGAAACTTCCAATGAAGCTAGTCATTGATTTGATCTGACACTTGAAGCCCTTGACTGTGCTTGAAGCAGAAATAAATATGATACTAAAATAACCGAGGCATCATGAGATATATCTGATCTTCAAGATGAAAATATAACTGAAAATCTGAATAGTAAGTATTTTCCATGTAATTAGTTATAGAACCATAGAATACATAATCTGTTTGAAACTTCTCATGAAATTCTAAGACTTTGGACCACACATACATGCTTTGATCAACCAGATAAGACATCAGTTGTGTGCTCTCAAACTGCTTTTCAAACTGATTTTTAAAAAATGCATTCTTCCTCAATCTCAAAGGAGAAAGGTAGAAACACTCCCTCTTTGTGTTCTGTCATAGAAAGCTTTTGAAAAGAATGATCATGATCATGAATACTATATGATTGAATTTGACCTTTTAAGCCTTCAATTTCTTTCTCAATGTTCATAGCAACTTCATCCAAAAATTTCACCTTATTTTCTATCTTGCACTCAAATGATTTTAGATAAGAAGACAAGGAAAAAGAAAAAATTTCATCTATTTCTTCATTAATATGATCATCATTCCATTGTTTGAAACCTTGAATTGAAGGAGAGTTTTCCACCAACTCTGTTTTGTCTATCCATTCCTCCAAAAACATAAGCCAAAAGTCTGCAAATGACTTAATTTATCTGATAGGAAAACTTTCAATCCACTGTATACATTTCCCTTGAAATGAATCATAGAACAACATAATGCAAACATCTTCATGTTTAACTCTAAGAAGCTCTGTAAAATCATAGAAATCTAATATATGCTTCAAAGTCAAACTCAAATCTTCTCCATTGAATTTTGGACCATTCCTTAAAAAATATGTATCCTTGGGAAAATGATTTGGGAAACCATGAATTCCTGAAAAATTTATACATGCATACCTTGAAACAAGAATGGTAGCATCTGAGTCCTTCATAAGTCTAGTGGAATCAGCAAGAATCTATGAATTTTGAATTCTTCAACAATGGAGTCGCCAAGGTAGTTTTGCAGCCTCGAAAATATTTCTGAGCTCTTGCTACCTTCAAGAGTTCAAGTTCATGATTTTTCGGGAGATGTATATCTTCAGACTCCCGGCAGATGCACCAAAATGTTATCACCAAAATAGGACCCATTTGGCTGTTGATCAGACAACTTCAGTGTAACTATTTCAAACCAATCTTTTGGCTGAGGCTTAGCCTCCTCAGCTTGAGAGGGCTCTCTCAAGGGTTAATGATTTTTTATTAATGATTATATAGATGGCTAACTCTATTGTTTTTGTCTTGGATTTATATGTTTGTAGGTTGAAAAGATGAAGGCTTACTACCATTGGGCTATGGATTCAACAATTCAGTAGATTCAGTGGCAAGATCTCTTGACATGGAGGCTGAGACAAATAGGGTTTTTAACAAAGAAAATTCACTCAATGACATAGGTCAAAATAGTCATTCCATTACTAAAGGAAGTAAGAGCATAGGGTTATGAATTCTGAGTAATAGTATGGAAATCTACTGCTAGTGTTTCAAGGGTAGTTTACTCACAAGATTCCGAAAAACACAGTCATCTCATTACTAAAGGAAGTCAAAGCATAGGATTATGAATTCTGAGTAATAGCAATGAGATCTACTGCTAGAAACAATAATTATATTACTAAAGGAAGTCACAACATATGATTACAAATTCTGAGTAATAGCAATGAAATCTAGTGCTAGTGGCTCAAAGGTAGTTTACTCACAAGATACAGGAAAAACACAATCATCCCATTACTAAAGGAAGTCAGAGCACATGGTTGTGAATTCTAAGTAATAGTGATAAGATCTATTGCAAGAAATTTAAAGTAACATATAGATCAAGAAAAAATTAAACCCCATGAGAAACTCAGATCTGTCAAGAAGAAAGAAAAAACCTCTCTGTATTACTGATTATAGTCCATAACATAAAGCAGCATCTGGGCCAAAAAGTCTCCAACCCATATGAATTCGACCTAATGCTTTATATAGAGCATTTACAATCTTGGATTCCATGATCCATCATTATGAGAATTCGAATTCTATCCCTGACACCTATTCTATTCGTAAAACAAACAATTAATTACAAGCTGACAACTAACTGTCTTTTAGGAGTCCTAATACAAATAGGAGTGAAACTCCTAAACATGTTTGAAAACAAACTTATCCAAACCTTTAATGTTTCCTTTGACAGTTTCAACCTCATGAGGTCGAATTTGGATGATGCCTTTAGTCTTGTTATAAACCCTGCTGATTCATGACCAAACTGTCCTAAAAACCAGGAGACAGAGTTCCTGCTTTTTAGCTCCTTAACCTTCATGCTTTTCTTCGAGCAGCTTTGCTGGCCTTGATGACTATTTCATATATGTGGCATGTGTTAAATTTTAATTAAAAATTCAATCTTCCACCTATGAAAAAATAAATCCTTGAAAAAATGGAAAAGGAGATGAAATATGATTGCGCTACGAAAATAGTCTATTTTCATAGTGCAAATTTTATAGCACTGTAAAATATTTCTTTAAACCATTATTTCTTATATTCTACAATATGAATCTTCATCTATGATCATCATCTATCTACCAGCAACATTAAAACTTGAAACTCAATAGACCTTACCACCAAAATACATATATAAAGTGCTAAAATTTCACTTTCAGCAATTTCGTAGCGCGCTACGAAACTGTTGTGTATGCTATTTTTTAACACAATCTTCAAAAATTTAAAGTTTGGGGATTCTCAAAATTTCATATGGACTGGTATGATCACCAAAAATAAAAATAACTTAACTTTATAAGATGTTCTTCTTCAAAGATGATCTTCTTCTTAATATCAAAACTGATTTAAGATTTATCTTTTACTGCACTTTTTCATTTGAAAAATAGTTGTTGAGACAAAGATTTTATCTTCTCACCCATAATGTATTTTGAAAAACTGAAGAAGTATTTTGGAGAGAAACTATTTTGAACAAAAACCTCTCTTGGTTTTTTGAAATACCTCTCCTACTGCCCAGAAACTGTCTTTGAACAACATGTGTAAAACTGGAAAATTCTGATTTCTGAAAATATGGCTTCAAAGAAAGCCTTGTATCTCCCAACTGGTAACACTTGTGAGAAAAGTGAGATAGTTTATTGTAGATGGCGATTTTATAAAGAGAAACCTCCTTCATAATTTCAAAATACCTTTGCGTGTGGCCAGAAACGGATCTTGAAGTGAACTACTAAAACCAAAAAGCAGAGTTTTTCTCTCAATGACTTTCAGTAGTTTCGTATGGCATGTTGAGTCATCAATTAATCCCACCTCATAATTAAATTAATGAAACTAAGAGAGGTTTTTGTATTTATGTATGTTAGGAAGAAAAACCTCTTTCAGTTTTCAAAAATGAGTTTTCATTTTCTCAGGAACCCCCTTGGAAGTTGACTACTAAAAACAGAAAAACAGGGTTTTTGCTTCATAGTGCGCTACGAAAATAGCTTGTTTTCGTAGCGCAAATCACCTTTTTTGAACTAGCTGAACTACGAAAACATGGATTACTATATTATTGCAAAAATTTAACCCAAAATTTCATGGCATGACCCCTAAATGAAAAATATGACCTATTTGACCATGAAGTGAACCTAAAGGACTTTAATCAATGATGAAAACTGACCTTTTAAAACTTCTAAATGGATGATAGGATCTTTAAACCATGGAATAAGACTTCTAAAATTTATTTGGAAATGAAAGATGACATTTTTGAGACTCTAAGCCTATCACTTCCCCTTTCAATCATGACCAAAAGCATAGTTGACATAATTATGTTTTGAGAACTTTTGGGTGATAACATTGGCTCCACTTGGGATAGTGTGCCCCTGTGGTACACTAAGAACCGATAGCTCCAGTGCTGCTATCCATCCTTTAAAATAAAGCTCTAAAATTCTTCCCAATCTGCTTCAAAATTTTATGGCCTTCACCTCGGGCTCAAATTTGATGGTCTCTGCAAGAAGCACTCAAACTGTACCTACTAAAAATGCTCAGTCGACCTACCTTGAGCTTATTTTCACATTCCTACCTACCTACCCTATCAGCTACAATCTCCATTTGTAGCTCAAGGAACATGAAACTTATAATGAAGCCAGTCATTGATCTGATCTGACACTTGAATCCCTTGACTGTGCTTGAAGCAGAAATAAACATGATACTGAAATAACCGAGGCAGCATGAGATATATCTGATCTTCAAGATGAAAATATAACTGGAAATCTGAACAGTAAATCTTTTCCATGTAATCAGTTATAGAACCATAGAAGACATAATCTGTTTGAAACTTCTCATGACATTCTAAGACTTTGGACCACACATACATGCTTTGATCAAATAGATAAGACATCAGTTGTGTGCTCTCAAACTGCTTTTCAAATTGATTTAAAAAAAAAAATGCATTCTTCCTCAGTCTCAAAGGAGAAAGGTAGAAACACTCTCTCTTTGTGTTCTTTCATAGAAAGCTTTTGAAGATAATGATCATGATCATGAATACTATATGATTAAATTTGACCTTTGTAAGCCTTCAATGTCTTTCTCAATGTTCTTAGCAACTTCATCCAAAAATTTCATATTTTCTTTTGTCTTGCACTCAAATTATTTTAGATAAGAAGACAAGGAAAAAGAAAAATTTTCATCTATTTCTTCATTAATATGATCATCATTCCATTGTTTGAACCTTGAATTGAAGGAGATTTTGCCACCAACTCTGTTATGTCTATCCATTCCTCCAAAAACACAAGCCAAAAGTCTGCAAATGACTTAATTGATCTGACAGGAAAACTTTCAATCCACTATTTACATTTCCCTTGAAATGAATCATAGAACAACATAATGCAAACATCTTCATGTTTGACTCTAAGAAGCTTAGTAAAATATCAGAAATTTGATATATGCTTCAAATTCAAACTCAAATCTTCTTCATTGAATTTTGGACCATTCCTTAAAAAATATGTATCCTTGGGAAAATGATTTGGGAAACCATGAATTCCTGAAAAATTTATACATGCATACCTTGAAACAAGAATGGCAGCATCTGAGTTTTTCATAAGTCCAGTGGAATCAGCAAGAATCTATGAATTTTGAATTCTTCAACAATGGAGTCGCCAAGGTAGTTTTGCAGCCTCAAAAATATTTCTGAGCTCCTGCTACCTTCAAGAGTTTAGCTTCATGATTTTTCGGGAGATGTATATCTTCAGACTCCTGGAAAATGCACCAAAATGTTATCACCAAAATAGGACCTGATTGGCTGTTGATTAGACAACTTCAGTGTAACTATTTCAAACCAATCTTTTGGCTAAGGCTTAGCCTCCTCAGCCTGAGAGGGCTCTCTCAAGGGTTAATGATTTTTTATTAATGATTATATAGATGGCTAACTCTATTTTTTTTGTCTTGGTTTTATATGTTTGTAGGTTGAAAAGATGAATTCTTACTACCATTGGGCTATGGAGTGAACAAGTCAGTAGATTCAGTGGTAAGATCTCATGACATGGAAGCTGAGACAAATAGGGTTTTTAACAAAGACAATTCAATCAATAACATAGGTCAAAACAGTCATTCCATTACTAAAGGAAGTCAGAGCATAGGGTTATGAATTCTGAGTAATAGTATGGAAATCTATGGTTTTTAAGCTTCTGTGGTTATTGTTGATTGCAGAATCTAAATTATCCACAACATCATAAAACGATTGTCAAGGGTAGTTTACTCAAAAAAACATTAAACCCCATGAGAAACTCAAGGTTAGTTTACTCAAGAAAACATTAAACCCCATGAGAAACTCAGATCTATCAAGAAGAAAAAAAAACCTCTCTGTATTACTGATTATAGTCCATAACATAAAGCAGCAGCTGGGCCAAAAAGTCTCAAACCCATATGAATTGGACCTAATTCTTTATATAGAGCATTTACAATCTTGGATTCCATGATCCATCATTAGGATAATTCGAATTCTATCCTTGACACCTATTTTATTCATCAAACAAACTATTAATTACAAGCTAACAACTAACTGTCTTTTAGGAGTCCTAATACAAATAGGAGTGAAACTCCTAAACATATTTGAAAACAAACTTATCTAAACCTTTAATGCTTCCTTTGACAGTTGCAACCTCATGAGGTCGAATTTGGATGATGCCTTTACTCTTGTTATAAACCCTGCTAATTCATGACCAAACTGTCCTAAAAACCAGGAGACAGAGTTCCTTCTTTTTAGCTCCTTAACCTTCACGCTTTTCTTCGAGCAGCTTTGCTGGCCTTGATGACTGTTTCATATATGTGCCATGTGTTAAAGTTTCATTAAAACTTCAATCTTCCACCTGTGTAAAAAGAAATCCTCGAAAAAATGGAAAAGGAGATGAAATCTAATTGCGCTACGAAAATAGTCTGTTTTCGTAGTAGAGATTTTATAGCACTGTAAAATATTCCTTTAAACCATTCTTTCTTCTGTTCTACAATCTGAATCTTCGTATATGATCCTCATTTGTCTACCATCAACATTAAAACTTGAAACTCAATAGACCTTACCACCAAAATACATATATAAAGTGCTCAAAGTTCACTTTCAGTAGTTTCGTAGCGCGCTACGAAACTGCTGTGTATGCTTTTTTTTAACACAGTCTTCAAAAATTTAAAGTTTGGGGATTCTAAAAATTTCATGAGGAATGGTATGATCACCAAAAATCAAAACAACTTAACTTTATAAGATGTTCTTCTTCAAAGATGATCTTATTCTTAATATCAAAATTGATTTAAGATTTATCTTTTATTCCACTTTTTCATTTGAAAAATAGATGTTGAGACAGAGCTTTTATCTTCTCACCCATAATGTATTTTGAAAAATTGAAGAAGGCGTTTGGATACCAATCTATTTTGAACAAAAACCTCTCTCGGTTTTTTGAAATACCTCTCCTACTGCCCAAAAACTGTCTTTGAACAACATGTGTAAAACTGGAAAATTCTGATTTCTGAAAATATGGCTTCAAAGAAAGCCTTGTATCTCCCAATTGGTAACACTTGTGAGAAAAGTGAGATAGGGTATTATAGCTCGAGATTTTATGAAGAGAAAATCCTTCATAATTTCAAACGACCTTTGATTTTGGCCAGAAAATGATCTTTAAGTGAACTACTAAGACCAGAAAGCAAAGTTTTTCTCTCAATGACTTTCGGCAGTTTCATAGCGCAAGTTGAGTCATCAATTTCTCCCACCTCATAATGAATTTAAAGGAATTGAGAGAGGTTTTTGTATTTAATTATGTTAGGAAGAAAAACCTCTTTCAGTTTAAAAAAATGAGTTTTAAGTTTCTTAGGAAACCCCTTGGAGGTTGACTACTAAAAACAGATAAACAAGGTTTTTGCCTCATAGTGCGCTACGAAGACAGCTTGTTTTCGTAACACAATCACCTTTTTTGAACTAGTTGCACTACAAAAATGTGGATTCCTGTGTGATTGAAAAAATTTAACCCAAAAATCCATGGCATGACCCCTAAATGAAAAATATGACCTATTTGACCATAAAGTGAACCTAAAGGAATTTACTCAATGATGAAAATTGACCTTTTAAAACTTCTAAATGGATGATGGGATCTTTAAACCATGGAATAAGACTTCTAAATTTTTTTGGAAATGAAAGATGACATTTTTGAGACTCTAAGCCTATCACTTACCCTTTCAATCATGACCAAAAGCAGAGTTGACACAATAATGTTTTGAGAATTTTTGGGTGATAACATAAGGCATGAGAGAAGATTGAATTATGTTTTGTATCTGTCCTTGTGGCCTATGTGACATCATACTACAAAGGGCCAAATAGAAATCATTCCTTCAACTTGCAAAACATGTTGCAACCTCTACGTTATTGACTTGAAGTGGTGCTGATTATGAGAGAGATTAGAATTGAAAGGGATAGGGATGACCTTATATAATTTCTACTAATTTATCTAGTAATATTGTTTCCATGCTTCCCTTTGGGAGAAGGGATACAAAATCAATCATTGTATTTTTCATGGATAACACACTATCTAATTAACCCATTCATCTCCCATTTCCTGACATCTAGCTGGCATGCCCTATTAGCTTGCAAGTTGGCCTCCTTATTCTGTCCTCTTAAAACATGAAAAATAGTTTTAGAAGAGAAATTTTTCAACAAAACTCAAATTATAGATTTGGTTTTTCTCCACATTAGAGCCTTTGAAGAGGTGTTGTATAGTGATGAGAGAGTTACTGATAATTAATATCGAGGAAATCCTCAGATTCTTGGCTATATGCAGGCCATAATATAGCACATACATCTCCACAAGGTTGTTAGATCTTTTTCATAACCACATACATACTTGAATTCTAGTTTGTTGTTAGATCTTTGTCCTAAACCCAGACATACTTGAATTCTAGTTTTTCTTCAACGTTGAGAATAATCCCTCTCCCTCCTGCCACCCCTATTATTCAAAGCCTTTAAATGGTAAAATATTATGAGTTTTAATACTATTTAAAATTTAAATTGTAAAATAAAATGACTTTTAATGTGTTTTACCTTAGTATAATCACATATACCAACCAAAAACACAAGCTTGTAAGCTAACTTTAGCTTCTTAGTAAATTATTATTTTTAAATAAATTTCAAAAAATTCAATTACTAGTTGAGTTATATGATTATTTGAAATATTTGGATTGTGAAATATTATGAGTTTTTCCAATTTTAAATTGATCAGTTAATATGTCCATAGCAATCCTGATCATATCTCCTTGATAAATTTGATGTCAATTTTATCACAACTTGCTCCCATGAATAATATGTACAATCATAAAAACATAAGTAATAAAGGTAAACAAATTTCCATTGCATGCGATCTAAACCTATGCATTGGAGGTCTATTAGAGTAATGTCCCCTTAAACCTTAAACACGAAGTATAATAACTGGTATATAATGATTAGGGAAAAAAAAATAATAAAGGGAAATAATGTAATTTCAGGTCTACTTTTGGTGGTTGGGACAATTGTTTGTGTTTCTTTCTCTATAGTTTTTAT
This sequence comes from Pinus albicaulis, assembly GCA_034641835.2. Taxonomy (NCBI): domain Eukaryota; kingdom Viridiplantae; phylum Streptophyta; class Pinopsida; order Pinales; family Pinaceae; genus Pinus; species Pinus albicaulis. Next base: position 1,638,614,198 of record CM076584.1, read on the forward strand.
TCATGTAAAAGTGACATGTCGACTCATTATGACAAGTCTAGAGGGATAAACATCCTAAGATAAAGTTATAGGTGACAAAAATAAATGAAACTACACTACATAGGTTATTAGATCTAACCAATAAATTGATTTTAGTGAAATAGTTGAGATCTATATGTAAAAATTGTCATATCATTTTATTCATGGATATTTTATTGAGGAATTTATTGTTGTACTCCCTATTGCTACTATGGTACATTAAGGAATGATAAATTTATCATTATTTTCATAGAAACACATGTTGATTCAAGAAATATTCCATTAAAATGAATTAACAAGCTCTATATCTTATTAGCATTTGGAAAAGATATTAGGATTATTAATGAAAATTTTGTTTCTTCACCCTATAATATTTGTAGTATCATTGCATGTTTATCAAAATGATCCCATTCTCTTGATGAGAGAGATTATAGTTGGCTCTTTTTTCCCTTTGCCACAACTATATATACTCTAGCATGTGAGAAGAGTTAATATAGGATGACCATCAAAATGTTACTGTGATTCCAAAACAAAGAAAATTCGAGTAAGTAAATGCAATTTTGTCGAGAAGAAATATTTTACCATAACATCGTAAGATATGTGGTTCTGAAAGCAACAATATTTGTATAATAAAGACCTATCTAATAATTCGAGTAAATATCGATTCTCTATAAAAATAGTAGATTAAATGAAATAGAATTTAACTCCATATCCTCACTAGAGTAAATTTTATTTTTTAATTTAGCTCATATTTGCAAACCCGAGGGACATTTGAAACATGCATTTCTTGTTTATACTATTATTAAAAATGACTTATTGTAGTGAAATGTGCTTTCCATTTAAGATAAGGAAGAGGTATACTTTGATTTAAAAAATATTATAATATTAATTTCAAACAAATATTATATTATTTATCTTAAATAAAATATTTTAGTATTAATGGTTAAGAATATGTGTTTATTCACGGGTGGCACAAGAGGGAGGTGTACTCTATGGCCTCAAGGAGGACAAAGTGTTCAGGTACTCATAGGGTCTTACTCATATAAGAAATAATCAAGTAGAGATATATGGTTTCTACTAGGGACTTTTGTTAGCCTAATAATATTATATGGACATGCTTATGTTTTTGGGAGATTCTCTCCTAATCTTGCATCATTTGGTGAAAGGATTCCTCCCAAAGGATAAATCTATGGAAAAATTCATAGAAATAATTAGGAAAATTGCGGAAAATATCCTTTAAAAAGCATATTTCCATGTCCTAAGATGATATAATTTAAGTCCATCTTGGTCAAGTACTTCGCTTGTTGTAACTGATCCAATAGATCATATATCCTAGTTGAGGGGTGCCTGATCTTGAGCGTGATTTCTTTCAATGCCCTGTAATAATTACACATATGCCAAGTACCACACTTCTTTGGCACAATGATGATGGGTGACCCACATGGTGATGTACTCGGTCGAATAACACCTTGTAACTAGTTTTTGCAACTGTTTATTCAACTCACTTAATTCTAAAACACACTACCTATACAACCCAATGTTTGGAAATTGGGTGTCCAACAATAGTTGGATCTTGTGCTCCACTTCCCTCTCAGGTGGTAGCCCATTAGGTTCCCAAAACATATCCATATATTCCTGTAGAAACTCTTTGATTTGTTGTTTTTGTTTCTTAGTACACCCCTTTAGGGATGCCTTTCATCTTATAGAGACACTTCTATAGAATAATTTTCTCTTAAAAATAGTAAAACATACTTCTTGCTAGAATTGATCAATTTTTTGGCTTTCTTGGCACTTACCAATGAAACTTTTCACTTGTCATTGTGCACGTTGATGGTGAATGATTTTACATCCTTTAAGAACTAATATTGGTTGGTTCTTTACATGAATATTTCATCTCACATGTACATGTTGGAACTTCCAAACATGACTCCAAATACATCAAGGGGAACTACATCGAGTTTTACTTCATTAATAAAATCAGCACCGATGGAAAATCCAAATTTGCATTGTTTTGTTACCTTCAACTTTGTATCCTTATTTACCCATCCCAATGGATATGGGATAAGATGGTCAGGAACTTCAGATCCCAATTTATTTACCACATATGGTCATGAACATCAAATCCCAATTTATTGACCACATTTGCTACAATGAGATTCACCTGTGATCCTGAGTCAAACTGAGCATCAATATTTGTCTTCTTGACCTATATCTTCATGTGGAAGAGTTTGGTCATTTATTTTTCTTCCTTTTTTCGAAGGATACTTAGATTAACCTCCTTTTACACTGATGTGCATACGATATTCTCATCCACGTTCGATCTGCTTTCAACTTGGTTACTTGAATCAATGGCCATAAGATTCTTCTTCTTATTGTATTTATTTTTGTTCTTCATGTTAAGATCTAGATGAAACTTCTAACAATTCTCCTTTGTATGGTTGTTAATGTTGCAGTGGTTGTAGGGATCTTTGCACTAATGTGTTATGGCTACCTTATTTTTATATTTTCTCTATTTCCACTTCTTCTTCCCCTCCTTAGAAGTGTCTTATTGCTCCTTCTTCTTGGATCTACATGATTATCCTTTCTTCAAGCCAATCTTATCTAGGTAATGTGCTTGTACACACACCTTGTCCATTGACCTGGGATTGAGCAAAATCAATTTCTTTTGCAGATTGCTATGTAGAGCCCCCAAATACTTGAGTAGTACATTTGGGTTCTTTGGCAAGATACCCAACATTATGGTTGTCTTTCTGAACCCTATGGTGGACTCCTGCACACTCTTCCCGTGATTTTTCCTTAAGTATTGCTACCAAATCCACTAGTCCTCTAATATATAATAGGGTAAAGCTATGAATTTTTGATGGTTTTGAAGTCGCCCAACTTAGTCACTAGAGGATATCTCTCCAACCTCATGGTCTCTATGTGGCTTTCCCACCAAGTTAGGGCATGGCCCTTTAATTTCGACCGTGCAAATGAAATCTTCTATTCTTCCTGAAATTTATTTTGAAACTAAAATATTAGACCTCTAATTGTTACAATCAATGATATATTGACCTTCACTTCCATTTTGAACAGGGGCTGTGAATGATTCACAACACTCGAACTAGGTTGATCTTTTTCATGTCCTTTCTTCGGTTGGTACTCTGTTTCTTCCCAATCTCCTGATCTCCCCTTTGATCTATATTTTGCATTAGAACCCAAATATTTTCCAAATAATTAGAGCTTATTTCTCAAGGATGACATTAGGAAATTAATATTATGAATTATAACTATAACTTGTGCTTCCAACCAAGATAATCTCTCCTTTGTAGGATCACGAGGGTCATTTACAAATTCGTTGGCCATGATTAGGGTTTTACGAATTTTGGCCTAGCCAATTTAGATCGCCTGCAAATATAAAAAATATACCTAAATAAACTTTCTCTAATACCAATAGGATCTGTAAAATGTCATGGATAATCCATTAGAAATTTCATCACAATAAGTTTGATAAAACTATATTTAAAAGTATGAAATCTACACTATTAGGGCTTTATTTCTATTTATATTTTTGGATCTGTATATTAATATTAATTTCATATGCATGAAAATTTAAATTATGAAAAACATATAGAAAAATGAAATAAAAAATCACAAATCATATTTGACATAATATATGACCTCATAAACCCTTTCAGAAGAAAACCCAACTGGAAGGTGAGTTTGTGTTGTTCTCTTTCTCTGAATAGAAAATGGCTATGAGTATAAATAAGTATGACCTATGGGTTGTGGGCTAATAAAACGTACAAATAATCTTTGTGGGATCTATCTCATATCCCTCTCATTTATTTTTTCTCCTATATGGAAAAAACACACTCGAAGGAATGGAACCCCTTGTCCTCCTTGTGGCTCAGTTATAACATAGCACAATAACCTACTAGTTGTCAGGTTTGACTACCTCAACTCTTAACCAGAGTTACAATATGGTCTCTTCTAGAGTATTATTTATCATAATCATGTGCATGGCCCCTTTTCTATGAATAATGGGGCTGATGTGGCATACCCTTGAATTACGACAGTGAAAACAAGAAGAACAACTTCCAAGTGGCATAAAATTTGCATAGAGGCTTTGATTGAGGAAATTATTTCATTGTTGGAAAGGTATTTGTGCGTAGAATGTGAAAAAAAGGTTCCATGTTAAAGTGATAAAGTTTTACCCCCAAAAAACATCATTTGATGCCTCAAAATGCTTCTGGAAGGTTTCAGAATCCAAGTTGCCAAAATGGGTCTCACTGGTAAAAATGATCATATGAGCTAATTCCTCCACTTTTTCCACTCTAAAAGCATCAATATCTATGAAAAAAATATAATGATCAAATCTGGATCAACTTCTTTAGATTCTTCCATACTTCATCTAGGGAGTTTAATCCATTAGTATGCAACTAACTTTTCCCTTATTCACATTAACCATGAACTTCCCACGTTCATCATCAATTTCTAGAACAATAGTATTTGTAAATTTCCATAGTTCTCTTCTCTTCAAAAAAGTCTCCACATCTTGTTTCCTCATGTCATATATATTCTCATTGATAATTATATTCTGGTACTTCAAAACCATATCAATTTTGCAAACTTTGAACAAGAAAAACTACAACTCCAAAACAAGTAGAATCTCCAAACATAGACTTATTAGGGGATATATTCCAACCACAATATAGCTATGATGTGATGGGATCCAAATAAGCCTTGTTGAAATAGGAAAAAAACTACGATATCAAACCCAAATCCATAATACTATGTTATAGATAAAAAACATATTTTCATAAGTAAACATACAAATCAAAGATAAGAATTAGTGGTATCAATAGACACAATCATAATATTGAATCATAACCAATACCTTATGCACTCATGACATATAATTTTCCTCTTGTTGTGCTTACTATATAAGATCATTTATTTATACTTGGGTATCTAACCAAGTTCTCACATTATAGGTTGCTTCGACTTACTTTGTGTTAAAATTATCAAAGAGAAGTAAATTAATCAATAATAAAAAATATATTATTAAACACAAAAGTTTGACCTTGAAAGACCCAAATTTGAGGAAAAATAGCCAACAAAATGTTTTATCAATGTCTCTAGGCCAAACCTAACTAAACTAGCCAAGTGAGGATGTCACTCACATCCATAGCTGATTGTAATGAAATATTCCAAATCCTTTTAAAGGCTCCATTACATGAAATCCAAGGAAATTAAACCATAGGAAATAAAAACCATGTGCCCAGAACAATCATTGTTTGATGAAGCAATTTTGAATCTTTCACCGACTCAAATTTACCTAATAATCCCCCCTTGAAACTTGACTTGGGGTTTCCCTTGACCAAATATAGCCAAATTAGCCAAGTGAGCCAGGACCACTCATCTCCAGTCCTTGCACCCCCTCAAGGTTGATAACTAGGGTATTTGATAATTATACATGCCCCCTATCACTTAGGTTTAACTCTATAATTTATTTGTAATTTTCGAGGTGTACACATGCATTATAAAGTATTAAAATGAAAATTAAACTTATTTTTTATAATATTTTTTTATTGTTTCCCTGGCACTTAAGCCGCCATTCACTCACCTAATCCTCTCCTCTCTAGATCTAGATTATATGCTTGTTATACTTGTGAATCTATGCAAAATGACCTCCATAACCACTTATTTATTAATCATTCACCATGGATTATAAACAAAAACCATCACTTTAATTTCATTAATATCAAACACATCCTTGGGGAGTTGAAGCTTGCTGATACATTTCAACTTCGATTCTCTTTCACCAATGATCACTAGCACATCATCCTCAACATACATCTTAGCATCTTCTTTACCCAATCCCAACATATCTAGCTACAACCAAAACACTTCATCATCCTTTTTGGCATCTCAGGGCCTTTTGCTATGGGTGTTGGTCAACCCATGAAATTGGGGGTTATTGACTAAAAAATTTAGCTACATTAAAACTTAATTGTTTGCCTTAAAATTATTCCATTTCTCCAGATCCAAGCAAGGTTTGGGATTTTTTCTTGAAACAAAATGTATAGTTCCCAAATCTATCGTCACAACAACCAAGACGATAACCAAGAGAGGATCCTTGTTTGGTTAAAAGAGTTCTTTAATGTTGATCATATTCAACTCCTATTTTAGAACACCTTACTTCTTTAGTGCATCCACCCTTACATTAGGTCACTAAAATAATGACACTCCTTATTGGACCATTTTTTGATCCATGAATTCCCTTGCAACTTTAATATTGGCCTGTGTACAACACATTAACGTCCATGCAATGTAGCTCCAATATGAAAACCATTAAAGCGTTAAACTCTTACAACTGGAACACTAGCCACAAAATTGATTGACATATTAGTAATCAAATTAGAACTTCTTGATCCAAGACACTTGCATGATGAAACATTTCTTAACCTACAATGAGAACCTCCTTCTTTCACTACTACACCTAGTGAATTATCGATATTTAAATTTGTGTAATGACGTCTTGTTTAAGTTTTAAACAACATTTGAAAAAAATTACCTCATTGCTAGATAAAAACCCCTCATCACCCAAATATCATCATTTGCCAAGAAAACATTAATATTTCTTGGGCCAATTTCATAACATCTATGGAAATCTAGTTCTATTAGAAATACGACAATGGTTTCGATTGGTCTATACATTTTATATTTTATAAGTCAATGCGTACAACTTATGTGAACTTTATTATTTTAGTTATGCTACCTTTAGCACTACCATGGCTTATGGTCCTTGGCATGCTCACACTTGCTGATGGAAACCCATGAAGCTTCTCTTTAAGCTTTAACCTCATCCCATGGCTTTGACAGCATGTTAAAATTACCAAAGAGAAATAAATGAATGAAAAATCACGATAAACCATAAAAAACACAAGTTTTATCCTCATAAACCTTGATTTGGGGAAAACCATTTAATATTATATTATATTAATGTCCCTTGGAAAAACTCAACCAAGCTTGCCAATTGAGTCTTCACTGATCACATCCTTGGCCCATTATAAATAAGTATTCTCAAGCCTTTTAAAGGCTTAATTACATGCAATCCATTGGAAAGCAAAACCATGTGCCCAAAACCACCAATGTTTGACTAAGAAACTTAGACTATTTCAATAAGTTAAGTTTACCTAATACTTTGATCATTTAAGGTGATCCCCAGTAGTTTAGTAGGTCCACTATTCCTATGCCCAGTCAACCTTAGGCCATGGGAAAAAATGCACATGTTGGTTATAGTGCACTAGCCACTCGAAATCACTTCTTAAAAGTGTACTAACTTCAACATGTTTAGCATATGTATGCAATCTACACACCTTGCACTAATTTGGCTTTAGTTAAGTTTATGAATTCCAACATGAAGAAAACATAGAATGAAGAGAAAATATTTATTTAGGATATTAAAAGGGATAAGCACTTCATTTCATAAGACAAATAATTAAGGGTCCATAAACCATTACTTGAATTCATGTGCAATGTGTATGCCACGATAGTATCCCCTAGTATCCCCTCTTGTCTAGTTATTTCTAGTTATGGTGAATCTATAAGTGTAAATTCCTCTAGGGTGAATGGGAAATTGAGTTATAAAATCCTATCCATCAACCCACCTTATGTGGAAATGAATTATTTACACTTGAAACTATATATAAGGCTATAAAAATTAATTGGCACATTAATTTGAACGATTTTTAAGTTTTTTATTATTTAAGACACAAAAAAGAATGAGAAACCATTATAAATTATAAATTATTTCTTGGTGAATTACAGCACAGTATATTACATCTCATTATGGACTTTCACTAAAGAAGTGCCTCTATTGTGAACCTAAGTGTTGGCCTTGGATGTTGTCCATGCATTGTAATATTTTCTATACCTGACATAGCCTTGTTATACACCTGTATTCACTAAAAAATTAGCCCAAAATCCTTAGTTTAAATAAAATTTAGGGAAAACTATTTGAAATTAAATGAAATTAATCATGTAGAAAACATAGTTATTAATATTTTTTTGTAGAGAAAGAGGGAGGGAGGTAAACAATTAGAAAATATAGTATCCAATAATACTTCAAGATTAAACATTGGGGCATCGTACCTAAAAAATTGTATGTATATGTCTCCAATGACTTTAGAAATGAAAAACTTAGGAATGACAATCAAATTTTGTGTTGAAGTTGTTGATGCCACTTAGTAATTATAATTAGACTAAAATTATTGAGATATCTTTCATATTCCACATACTATATTCCACATAGTAAATGATAGGATTTCCAAGAAAATGAAGCCCTTTATCACATATTTAGCTTCCCTTGGACATTAATGCTCAACACTTGATGCCCTTATTTAGATTCCCTTGGACATCAACAGTCAAAACTTGATTCCCTAATACCCTTAGTACATGTAGGGAGGGAGTTAGTAATGCTAGGGAAAACGAGTGTTAGTAATAATGTGGGGTTTTTAATGGGATGTGACATTAACATCTGCATCGAAGATGTCATCATAGAAGTCATTATGTCAAAACAATATTTTAATTTTGTTTAAATCTCCTTGAAACAATCCCACAAGATTATGTTAAGTCAACAATATAAGGTATAACTTGTCTAATTTATTTACTCTATTTCTAGTGAAAATTGATTACTATATTTCCTTTTAGGCATGGAATAAGAATATATATTATTATTAATGTATGTGCAAAATGTGGTTTACAAGAATTTTATAATGAAAAAGGGGGGTTGTGGGGAAGCAAGTCCCTGCCTTGAGTGGGGCAGTAATTGACCCGAAACCTATGTGTTTTGACCTTGTTAAAGCATACATATTTATCCACTAGTATAATTCAATGGTTTATGCAACAAGGCAATCATACATAGTTTATTCAACATTCAAAATACATAGCTACACTTGTATTTGCCTGAGCATTGACCAAGGTAGTTATTGGAGCTGAGAACTAGTGAGAACAAGCAACAATATGCAGAGCACTTAAGCATTCAACATTATCCTATATAATAAGATAAAAATACACCTTTATCTAAGTGAAATGCATTGACAAGTATAATATGAAGCAACACATATTTAATATATATTATTAAATATTAATGTATGATGTGATCTGTCTTTATGTGTTTGTCTGTGACAAATCACCTCAACAAATGTCATATGTGTTCATATGTGCTCTATTTAATACATATGATCAAATATAAATCTATTATGTGACCTTTGTTTATGTGCTTCTTCATGATAAATCATCTCAACAAATGTCATAAGGGGGCCATTCTACTTATTCATGGACTACTGAGCCATCTAAACTACCATGGAGTATGAGCTAAGTTAAACCTTATGTCTGAAGCTCGTCTAGCTCTATGTTTAAGTCCTTTCGTACCATCCATTTGTCTGATGAAGTGATTCTAAGTAAGGTAGTCTCTAGTAACAGGAAGTCTCTAGGAAAAAGGTGGTAAGAGTAAACAAAAAAGGTAAAAGTAAGAAGCATAGTAAAGATTTTAAGTGCCTAACCCCACCCAATCATCTTATATTCGATCTTCTCCTATAAATCCAACTAAGCGAGCCATACTAGCGACCTTCCCCTCTTATGGAAATGTTCTGAACATTTTTTGTCTTTGTTAGTGCTTTTTACCTATATTTTTCATCTTTTATTTCTTTTCCGACAGATTATTATAGTAAGTGAGGTCTAGTGACATCATACTTGGGCTAAGGAAGAAACACTTAAAACCTTGCATTTCTTGGTAAGGTTCTAGCTCGCTTTCTATCTTGAAGGTTAGTAGAGGTCATCACTAGTTGGCTTTCCTGAGAAGGTGAATCACCCAAATAGGAGAATTCATGAAAATGAAAAGTGAGAGTGTGAATGGGGTTAGGTCGTGAAAGTAAGAATCGAAATGATCTGATATTGAATGATCATTCATTGAGTCCGGTAGGGGCATTTCCATTGAGTCTGACAAGTTGGTCCATCCTTGCAAGGTATCTTTACTAGATTTATATGGGGATTGGTGGGATCCTTGATCAAAAGGCACCTCAAAGGTCGGCCATGTAGGATTCAAGTAAGTTGGTTTCTACTCTAGATGGGTGTGTGTGTTTGTCTGGTGAAAGTAAGGTAGTGAGTTCTAAGAGATAAATTTGGGTGTCCAATAAGCAGTGTGCCATGTCTTCTTGAAATCATGTAGATTGCTATTCCTGATTAGAAAAAAAAATGCAGAGATAAAATGACTAAGTGAACAAATGGAAAACAATAATTTAATTTTGTATTTTCCCACTCCCGAAGTTGCCTTTCCTTCCGATGAACCTTGAACTCTGAAACGATTTTCCACTGCATCTTCACCTGGAGCAATAAGCCCTTTGATCCCATCTATTAAGAGTTGGGTTGAGTGGGGAATACCATACACCTTTTAAACCCCAGTAAGATATGAATCTTCCCTAGGCCTTTGGATTTCATGCATATTAAAACCAATAAGCATTTAGTGGGCCTTTCCCTCCTCGAGCAATAGAAATAGTTATAACGCGCACAAGGACCAATAAACTGTATGATCTTTACACACACTGCCTCCATACATGCCACCTTATTGATGTAATTGTCAAAGGACACATAGTTACCACCCTTAATAGGTAAATAGAAAAACATCAAGTGATAACTCAAGTGCATAAAATATCACAAGGCAGTATTAAATCAAAAAGGGCAGTGCCCTTCCTCGCTTGACTTCTGATGAGTGTGTGATTTTTTCCAGGAAAATAAAAATTTCAATTGGGTATGCCAAGAGGGGTTTTTTCCTTTAGATTGATATGGAATCTACCATAGATACATGTACCAGGAAGTACAAACCTAATATCTCGAGCCCAGGGACGACTAGTGTGACCTAAAAGAACAACCTAATAAGACCCCTGCCATTAAGGAAGGAAGTCAATAGCTTGATTTGGAATTGATTTTCAGTAAATAAGGTATATTGAATCTACTCGAACTAGGTACATTATGTCACAAGAGTGACCCTACATAATTCATTGATTTAGGCGTCTAACTCACATTATACCTAATATTCCATTCTTTCTATTTCAGTTCATCCCCTTCATGTCCCTCCTCACGATTCCTCTAAAACCGACTCTGAGGTTAGCCCCTGAATTTCCTGGATATATGACAATGGCTTCAATCTTCATAACTCTTTCTAGGGAATGGGAATCTATAGAGTGTTTACTATTACAGGGGGTCTCAATTCCCTAATTCCATCATGTCTACTCGTTTTTATCCCAATAGAGACACTAGAGGCCCCTGAATAGAAAAAAAATCTAAAGGTGCAATCACCAATCTAGACGAACAAAGGTTTGAATAATTTTTATAAGGAGAAGAAAAACAAGTGTACCATTATAGACGCCCCACCAACATACATACAACCATCTAGTGTAAGCCTCCCTCTTTACTCACTAGTACTCGCTTGGTAGTCCATGTTTGGTGTCAATGAAATAGATGATAAGAGGAAATCCACTCAATGTTGGATCCTAATCCTCTTATAGTTCCATAGTTATAAGGTAGAATTTAGTGATTATTAACTAATACTAGAATTAGTTTCCATTTAAGAAATAGGAATGAAGTAAATACATCGAAAAAAGATATTATATGAAGAATATCAAGAATATAACCTCTCTTCCTCGGGAAGAGACTAAATAAGATCATCAATTGTTTTATTAGTCCTGGAAATCATTACGTCAATATCATAGGTTGAACAATTTTCCTTTTATGAATAGGGTAAGAAATTTAGGTTAATTTCCAGAAGCACTAATGCCTAAATTCAATTACTATATTCCCATTGGAAAATAATAATAAAACAATACTATGTTATATAATTTCTCTTTGTACATTTTAATTCATGACAAAAGAGAATAACTCATTTACATGCACTTTATTTACATGATTTTTATACAAATAAACTACTATATTCAACAAGTTATTAGTTAATATTTTTTCAAAATAGAATAAAACCATAAACTACAAAGGCATGTTAGATTTATACTAATTCATTGTAACAACCCGTATTTTCATGGCTCTTTCAGTTATATTTTACAAATACAACATATTGAAATTGCGATGATTCATTGTTCTAACTTACATTTTCACGATTTTGTTTTATTTTGAATAATTACGATGATAGGCGTTTTCTCTGTTGGCTTGGGGTGGGAAAACACTGTTCACCCTAGCCAATGGGAGATCTTCTTTTTCACCCTTCCAACTAATTAAAAAATTCCACCTAGACAATTGACCCATTGACTTCATGAAATGATGGGACCAAAATAATACGCTACTTCACATGATCATACGATGCGACCTGCTGGAAAACATGTTGGCCCTACTAGGATCTGTCCCATTGCTCCATCCTCTAGTCTGAACAAGTGTGACATTGTTGGCAAAGACAGCTAAAGAACAAAAAGTGGTGAAGGCAGTTAAAGAACAAGAACACAAAGTGGCGAAGGCAGTTGAAGGACATAGTGTCCATGAGAAGTGGTGAAGGAAGTTGAAGAACAAGGTGCCCATGAGAAGTGGATAAAGAAATTGAATAACAAAGTGCCCATGAGAATGTGCAAAGGCCCCACACTCTTAGTCTGATGGCATGTGCGTAGTAAAATTGCGAGGTCACAACGGTGGAATTATTGCAGGGTGGGTTGGTTGTGGTTTGTTCTGGGGGTTGTCCTGATTTTCACATGGAACTTGAACCCATAACCATGGACAATGTGATATCATGCCTTTACGGTCAGATATTCAGGATTGACAACTTTGTGTGGTAAAAATTACGGCAAGTGACATTACACTGAAGGGGTTGGGACATTAGATTGAAGGGGATGAACTCATCGATTCTTTGTTGGATGTTGTCAATTATGTATTGGATGTAGTCGGGAAAGAGATCGAAAATGACAGTTGTCTCCAAGGTAAAATAATGTTTCTTTATGTAATTAGTTAGTTGTTTATGTCAATAGTCTATATTCTCATTGCTATTGTGTATTTATTTCTTGATTTAATTGTAACTTGTAACAAATTTTTGCTAAATTTAATGGGTAAGAAGAACAAAAATATGCATGCCTTTATCTCATGCAAAAATAGATGTGGGATGAGTTGAAATTCTAATACCACAACATTTCTTAAAAAAAAAATAAGAGATTCAAAACACATGCAAATTTATCTAATCTTAACCAGATTCAAATTTATCTAAGCTTAACCAAATTTTAAATTCGATTCGAATCATCCAAGGGCCCAACCCCATTTCTTTGTGGCTACTCAGCCCAGTCCCATTTCTTTGTTTCTAGGCCCTATGATAATTACAATCAAGGATGGCTACAATTTCAGACATGTGCTACAAGTATAGATTTTAGTAATAAAGTACTCAAGATATATCTAAATTGGAACTTGGACATGTCCAAACCTATAATTTCTCAGATCCCACAATTGTGCATACCAGTCTAACTGGTTTAAGAAAATTGATGGTTTCAAAGGAAGATAAAACTTAAAAATTAATCCTACAGATGAAAATAAAAAATAAAAAATAATCCTACAACTATCCATATAAGTTCTATTGGTTTAAGAAAATTGATGCTTTCATACGAATATAAAAAGTAAACATTAATCCTACAATAATACATAAAAGTCCAATTGGTTTAAGAAAATTGATGGTTTCAGATGAAGATAAAATTAAAAATTAATCTTACAGATGAAAAAAGATATTAAAAATTAATCCTACAACTCTCCATACAAGTCCAATTGGTTTAAGAAAAATGATGCTTTCAAATGAAGATAAAAATTAAATATCAACGATGAATGAGTGTTAAATTAAAACCCAGTGGGATTAAAAGTAAATGAGGTGTTCAATCAAAACTCTATGGGACTAAAATTTTTAACTTAGTTTAAACCTGCCATGACAATAAATATTTACATAAGATGGAAATTGGTGCACAATTTTTGCAAAAGGTAATATAACTAAAACAAAGCTAAAGATTACTACTAAAACATGTGAGCTTTTGAATAGAAGAAACATTGGAGGTTTGATATTACTTCTCCAGTTCCTTGACAAATTTGTCATATAAGGGTATAAAGGGAAAAAGACATCCTATTATAGATGTTGTGAGAATTTAATAGATTTGAATGGAGTAGAATGAAATGGACCAAAAAAGGTTGATTACAGTGACATTCGGTTTCGATCTCCTCCTATAAATTTATTTAAGGGGCTCCTATAGAAATAAACTAAGGGGGAAAACCTAGGAATGGGAGAACTTAGAAATAATGAGTCGGGTAGACAAGGGAATGAAAATGGAAAGCATCATGTGGACTCAATGCATTCAACTATTCTTTATCGAATAATTCCATTATTTAAGGTAAGCCAATTTCTGACCTCTTGGTGGGTGTAATAATAATGCTCGTTAGCTTTGGGTGATTTGGTGAAATTCCAACCAGTATGAATGCAAGTGCTCACAAAGAGGTACTAAGACCGATAGATCAAGGGAATAATATTGACATAATGGCTGTAGTAGACCCAATGCATTTGTTGTGAACGTTTCAAATTGGAAGTTAGCAGTTACAACATCTTCAACAAGAGTTACAGCAAGGGCCAACCATGCAAATGCATCCACTATGACACTTCTTTCAACATTCATCAGGTGCTCAAAATTATGCTAAAAAATTAAAGTTTTCAGAATGGTGTGGGGCCTGAATGACCATGCAAATCTCATCGTTCTGAATCCAGCGCAACTCATTTCGCTGAAAAACGACACCATATGACCCCATAAACATGTTATGTCCACCTTGTCAATCATGTAAATTTTTTTTTTAAATGTAGGACAACCTAGTCAGAAGTCCGTACAACTGAGTGGGCATGCCTACATGGCAGGGTGACTATGCATATGAATGTTTTCCTCCATCGTATGATATTGTGTGATTTGGCACGTTTTTATTGGGTGGAATGACGTGTTTTGATTGGTTGGGCATGTGGCCCAACCAGAGGCTGCCACGTGGTAACACAGGAGGCCACAAAAAATTCGTTAAGTCCGAACAACTCTGCGATGGATCACACTTGAAACCTCGTATCCAAAAGCATAATAGATTACCAGTGCACCCCGTGCCATGTTTCTTAACCTATGGTGTTGCGACGTATATTTAAAGTTGTAATGTTTTGGGTTTGGGGGTGGGGGCCGGGGTCTAGCCCCAGCCCTGGTCACCATGTCGAGGGCAGGACCATGGGCGGGAGGCTAGCTGCCCACCCCCAATGGTCTCCCAACTGTAATAATATATGATGAGGTCCATGTGACAGTTACCGAGACCACCGCCCATATTTCTGGTCTCCTAGCCGCCCAACTCACCGTAACCGTAACAACCGCCATCGATGCCCATTTGTCAACTTAACATTTAATGCCGATGGTTAGAGAAAACTGCGTGGCGTTTGATTATAAAAAATTGTAATTAAACCATATTCGATATGGTTTTAAATCCGGTCTTTAAGCTTTATTGAAAAAATTAACACGCCGACAAATTCACCCGAAATTTGGGAAATTTGGCACTTAGTTAGCAGATTTCAAGGAAAAAATGTAGGATGGTGCCAGATTTGGTGGAAATTGTGGAGTGGTTAGTGACAAAACTTGGGAAAGTCATAAATTACTCAATTTGTGACCAAATTCGAAGCAGAAAGAGGCTACACAGGTATTTTTGGGCATTTTGTAGCCATTGGAATAGGTTTCAGAGTTGTCAGAGCATTGTAAACATATGTAATCACACCTTTGAGCATAATAGAAGAGGTCCAAGCCATTGGAAGCTGGACCAAGGAGATGTAGCCAAAGCGGGGTGAACTCCTTAATCATGTGTTGTTGTGTTATTGTTTATGGTGATGTTCATGTTTGTTAGATGTTGGAGTTGTTTATGCTAATTTTCTCAAGAAATTCACACTAAAACTCATGATTAACTTGTAATTTTCCTCATAATACTCAAGCACTTTTTTATATTATGAAATGGAATTTAGCACAAAAAGAACGAATTTTCCCATTAATATCAAGTTGGTATCAGAGCACGAGGTTTACATATGCAAGGAGGATTTAATTGTGATGCCACAACGCTGAAAGTCAGCCCTGAGGAGAGTTGGTCAACCATCGTCGTGGCTCTGTCTTCTCTTTTCTTTCCCCCACGTGGTCTTTTATTTTTATTTTATTTATCAATTTCAAATAAATTGACAAATAAACTTATAAACAACACTCGAATGTTTATATTATATTTCCCGGCTTATACATATATCTCCGAACTTTATAATCAATATTAAACCTTCGAAACCTTATATTAAAACCAATGATCCAATTTGAATAATTAACCGTATAATAAGCCTTTAGTCCTGGACCCCACCTCTACGGTCAATGGACCAATCAAATGCATGCACCGTACCTCTTTTATCGTCCGCGCACCTTGGTTATCGTTCGTGCATCTCCGTCAACCGAACACCGTCCGATGGCCCTTGCTCAGATCAACGGCTCTGAGAAATATCGCTCGGCGTCCTGGTATGAGGGATAACGTGTGATGGCACAGGTTAACCGGTGGTTTTACGGGGTCCGCCTCGCCACGTGTCAACAGGTCTATGGAATCGCTCATCGACTGGAGAATACCGCCTATACACCAAAAGCGGTGTGATATGGGCAATCTGCCTAGCAAAACCGCTCGCAGTTTTGTACAACGATTAACCAGGGTTCCTCGTCGGGTTTGCATTCTCCTTCGTTTATTCTCCGTTTGTTAACTCAGGTCAATCCTTGGCAGGTTTTCAATTAACAATAACGTGATTCTCTTTCGACGGATTTTCTATGCAGAGCACGCCTGTGGGTGGTGTTAAATTCACAGGGTTTTCTCGAATAATTAAGGGAAACAACAGACAGAGATATGTGGAATTCATACAGGAGTTCAATTATACATGCACAGAGTTCATCACTTCTCAATTAAACAATCTCTTGACAATTAAGGATTCAACACGATTCTATGGTAAATGCGCACAGAAACTATTTAATTGGAATCAATTGTGAATACAGATTTTATTGCAGAATCTCTCCCTTTCTTGTCCACTCTCCTATATACATCCGATAGATTACATTTATATACATCAACATATGTCCTTTCGGTTCCTCTGGGAGGACCGTTATGGTAACCTAACAGCCTAATTACAATTATTCGAAACTAAAACATGACAGATGGACTAACCATTTGACTTCTACAACTCTAACTGATCTAATAATACAATCAGCTAAGGTATTGACACCTAGCTGCAACAATTTGACTGTTTTCAAACCCTCCTAGCCACAACATGTGGAAAAAACTCCTACATTGCTGGCTAGTGTCTAATGCCCCTGCATCAGACTCCCGAGGGAAATATTCTTCATGGGCTCTTGTCCATGAGCTCTTCCACTGACCCGCCTATCTTCTGCAACATTTCTTCAGTCATCCAATTGGCATCTTCCTCTGGCTTATCCTTCCATTTAATCAAGTACTGAAAGTACTCTTGTCCTCTTGTCCTTCTGAACACTCTTTTGTCCAATATCTTCTCTGGTTGCAATGGCTGTGCTGGAGGTAGCTGCTCCTTCTACTCAATCTGTCCCTTGTCTGTTGATCCTTCTTCTGCACCATCATCTTCATACTTGTACAAATCTGCAACATTAAAAATGGGAGATATTCCTACATCAGGAGGTAATTCAATCTCATAATCATTTGCAGAAAACTTCATAAGTATCTTGCATGCCCCAATCTTTTTGAACTTAAATTTGTTGTACTGCTTCTTTGGGAACCTCTCCTTTCTCAAGTGTGCCAAAACCTGATCTCCTACTTCAAAATGAACTTCTTTTCTGCTCAATTCTGCTCTGTTTTTGTATTTGATGTTGCTGCCTTGTAGTTGCTATTTCACTTGTTCATGTATGGCCTGGATCTCTGAAGCAAATTCCTCACCATCTGTACTCCTTAGCCCTGCCCTTCCCAGATTTCTTAACTCTGATATTCCTCTGGGGTGCATTCCATAAACAATATGAAATGGACTCTGCCCTGTGCTCATGTTCGGTGAGTCATTATATGCATATTCTGCCTGGGGAAAAATATGATCCCACTGCTTGGGATGTTCTCCTGCAAGACATCTCAACAAATTTCCTAGACTCCTATTCACTACCTCAGTTTGTCCATCAGTCTGAGGATGATAAGCTGAGCTGAAACTCAGTTTGGTACCAAGTTTCTTCCATAGTTTCCTCCAAAAGTGCCCCACAAATCTGGTGTCTCTGTCCGAAACAATACTCCTGGGTAGCCCATGCAATCTAATAACTTCTTTGAAGAACAAGTTAGCAACATGGGTGGCATCACTAGTTTTATAACATGGAATAAAATGTGCCATTTTGGAGAATCTATCCACCACAACAAAGACTGCATCATTCCCTCTCTGAGTCTTGGGAAATACTAGAACAAAATCCATACTCACCATGTCCCAAGGTCTGTCTGGAATAGGTAAGGGAGTGTACAATCCTGCATTTTGGCTCCTTCCTTTGGCATATTGACAAATCTTGCAATTCTTCACAAACTTTTCCACTTCTGCTCTCATCTTGGGCTAGAAATAAAAGTGACTCAGCTTCTCATAAGTCTTATCAATACCAAAGTGTCCAGCAAGTCCTCCACTATGCTTCTCTTTGATCAAATTTTCTCTCATGGAACATTTTGGTACACACAGTTGGCTTCTTCTGAATAACAAGTCCTCCTGCAGGAAATAATCCAGCCACTGGCTTCTATCTGTTAAAATAGGGTTACTACATGCCTCAAATGCTTCTTTAAAATCTGGATCTGTTTTATACAATTCTTTGAGAAAATCAAATCCTACAACTTCAAAATTTGTTTCTTGAACAAGCATGTGCCCCCTACTCAAAGCATCAGCTACTTTATTGGCTTGGCCACTTATATGTTTCAAAAAAAAATTAAAACCTTGGAGATACTCAACCCATTTAGCATGCTTATGTTTCAACTTGGGCTGCTGTACAATATACTGTAAAGCATGATTGTCAGAATATAATACAAATTCCCTGGACATCAAATAGTGTCTCCATTTCTTCAGTGCCTGAACAATTGCATAGAATTCCTTCTCGTAAGAGGAATACTTTCTTCTGGTGTCATTCAGCTTCTCACTGAAATATGCCACAGGCCTATCATCCTGACTCAACACAGCTCCAATGGCCTCTCCACTGGCATCACACTTTACTTGAAATGGTTTAGTAAAATCAGGTAGAATCAAAATAGGCTTCTCTGTTATCCTTTGCTTCAAAATTTTAAAATTTATTTCTGCTTCAGCAGTTCGCTTAAATGGATGTTTGCTCTTCTTTATTGTTTCAATTATGGGTGCATTAATCTTACTGAATTTTCTTATAAAATTCCTGTAAAAACTAGCAAGTCCATGGAAAATTCTTACCTCAAAAACATTCCTGGGTGAAGGCCACTCCACAATTGCCTTAACCTTTTCTGGGTCCATCTTCAATCCTTCTGCAGAAACAACAACACCCAAATACACCAACTCTTCCTTCATGAATGAGCATTTCTTCAAATTTATCAGCAGTTTCTCTTGGTGCAGCTTCTTCAAAACATGATTAAGATGCCTTAAATGTTCTTCTCTAGTTCTGCTGAAAACTAATATATCATCCAGATACACTATCAAAAATTTACCAATGAATTCTTTCAATACTTCATTCATGAGTCTCATAAAAGTACTAGGTTCATTTGACAACCCAAAAGGCATTACCATCCATTCATACAATCCTTCATTTGTTTTAAAAGCAGTTTTCCACTCATCACCCTCTCTTATTCTAATATGATGGTATCCACTCTTCAAATCTATCTTTGAGAAATATTTAGCACCACTCAAACAGTCCATTAAATCCTCAATTCTGGGCAAAGGGAATATGTACCTGATTGTGATCTTATTAATTGCTCTGGAATCAGTACACATCCTCCGGCCTCCATCTTTCTTTGGGCTCAAAGCTGCTGGTACTGCACATGGACTCAGAGTTTCCCTGATCAGCCCCTTGTCCACCAATTCCTGTACTTGTCTCCTGATTTCCTCATTTTCCTTGGGAGTCATTCTGTAGGCTGCCTTATTTGGCAGATTTGAACCAGGGATAAAATCTATCTGATGGCTGATCTTTCTCACAGGTGGTAGCTCATCAGGTAAATCATCCACAATAATGTCACAGTAATCATCTAACATCTCTTGTGTCTCTACTGGAAAATCAGAAATATTTGTAGAAGTAAGAACTACTTTAGGTTTGCAAACTAAAGAAAAGCTTACCTCTTCTTCTTCTATCTGCTGCAGATATTCCTTCCCGCTCAGCAACAAGGTCTTTGGATCAGTCACTCTGCTCGATGGCTCTCCTTATTCCATGGGTATCAATGTATGATGTACCCCATCTTTGAAGAACTTGTAAGTGTTATTCTTGCCATCATGCACTGCTGCTCTGTCAAAATGCTAAGGCCTACCCAGCAGTATATGACACACATCCATGGGCATCACACCACATAGGACCTTATCTTTTTATTTTCCCATTTGCAGCTCTATCTCACATTGTTCTTTCACAACCAGCTGGTGCCCTTTATGTAGCCAGGACACCCTGTAGGGAGTTGGATGCTCCCTTGTCTTCAACTTCAACTTTTCTATTACCTCAGTGGAAACCAGATTTTTTATGCTGCCACTATCAATGAATAGCTGACAGCATTTCCCTTGGACTTTGCATATGCTCCTAAACAAAGTCTTCCTTTGTGCAGGCTCAGTGACCTCTTTGGCTTGCTTCAAAAGGACCTTATTAACCACCAAGGACTCTCCCCTCTCTGGAAGAATTTCTTCTTCAATTTCTGCCTCTTCTCCAGTCTGGGCAACAACAACATTCCTTGGACCAACACCCACATTCTCTGGACATTCATAGTGCTTGTGTCCCACTTGCTGACATCTATAACACCTTAATTCTCTACCCCTGCCTCTGTCTCTGCCTCCTCTTCCTTTTCCCCTGTAAGAACCCCTTCTACCCCTTGCATCATCCTCTGTAGATGCATTCTGAGGTGAGCTACTGTTATCTCCATCCCTGGGTGTAGCAGGCTTTCCTCTACCACCCTGACTTTGCTTTCCTCGGAAAGTACCCCTCTTCTTGGCAGACTGTTTCCTCAGGAGTTTCTCCTCTGCTTTCAAGGCCATCTGATAGGCCTCTTCCACTGTCTTAGGAGACAGGAGACCAATCTCATCTTGGATCTCCAGCTTGAGACCACTCACATATCTGGAAATCTTCTCAGGTGTGTCTTGAAATTGCCCAGCCCTTATGCTTACTCTGTAGAATTCCTCTGTGTATTCCTTTACTGTCAGCAACCTCTGTCTCAGGTTCTGCATTTGATTGTACAATGTTAGCTGGTAATCACCAGGCAAGAATTTACCTTTTAATTTAGCCATCATTCTGGTCCAGCTCTTAATAGGTTGCTTTCCAACTCTCCTCCTTTTTGCCTGCACTCCATCCCACCAAAGTGCAGCATGTCCCTTCATCTTTGTTACTGCAAGCTTGACCTTCTTATCTTCACTTATTTCTTCATAATCGAAGAACTTTTTCATTTCATTTATCCAGTCCACCAGCTCCTCTGGATTCAGTCCCCCTGCATAGCTTGACACTTCAATTCTGGGCTTAACTGCAGACCCCAGAACAGTTCTAAGGAGCCTCATGTCAGGAGGAATTTCAACATTTTCTTCTACTTCTTCTGTCTCAGGTTCACTGATGTCTTCAGGATCTCTGGGTTGTCTTCGCTCCATGGCATCTATTCTGGCCTCGACCCTCTGAAACATCCCCAACACCTCAGCTTTGGCAACAGGTCTTCTTCTGCCAGCACCTCTACCAACTCGGATTGCCATGTCAGCAAAAACAACTTCAGAATTCACTCTGATACCACAAATGACACCACAACGCTGAAAGTCAACCCTGAGGAGAGTCAGTCAACCGTCGTCGTGGCTCTGTCTTCTCTTTTCTTTCCCCCACGTGGTCTTTTCTTTTTATTTTATTTATCAATTTCAAAGAAATTGACAAATAAACTTATAAACAACTCTCGAATGTTTATATTATATTTCCCGGCCTATACATATATCTTCGAACTTTATAACCAATATTAAACCTTCGAAACCTTATATTAAAACCAACGCTCCAATTTGAATAATTAACCGTATAATAAGACTTTAGTCCTGGACCCCACCTCTACGGTCAATGGACCAATCAAACACATGCACCATAGCTCTTCTATCGTTCGCGCACCTTGGTTATCATTCATGCATCTCCCTCAACCGAACACCGTCCGATGGCCCTTGCTCAGATCAACGGCTCTGAGCAATATCGCTATGCGTCCTGGTACGAGGGATAACATGCGATGGCGCAGGTTAACTGGTGGTTTTACGAGGTCTACCTCGCCACGTGTCAACAGGTCTATGGAATCACTCGTCGACTGGGGAATACCGCCTATACACCAAAAGCGGTGCGATATGGGCAATCCACCTAGCAAAACTGC
Source organism: Pinus albicaulis (assembly GCA_034641835.2). Classification (NCBI taxonomy): domain Eukaryota; kingdom Viridiplantae; phylum Streptophyta; class Pinopsida; order Pinales; family Pinaceae; genus Pinus; species Pinus albicaulis. Next base: position 1,638,636,803 of record CM076584.1, read on the forward strand.
TCGCAGTTTTGTACAACGATTAACCAGGGTTCCCCATTGGATTTTTGTTCTCCTTCGTTTATTCTCCGTTTGTTAACTCGGGTCAATCCTCGGCAGGTTTTCAATTAATAATAACGTGATTCTCTTCCGACGGCTTTTCTATACAGAGCACGCCTGCGGGTGGTGTTAAATTCACAGGGTTTGCTCTAATAATTAAGGGAAACAACAGACAGAGATATGTGGAATTCATACAGGAGTTCAATTATACATGCACAGAGTTCATCACTTCGCAATTAAACAATCTCTTGACAATTAAGGATTCAACACGATTCTATGGTAAATGCGCACAAAAACTATTTAATTGGAAGTGATTGTGAATACAGATTTTACCGCAGAATCTCTCCCTCTCTTGTCCACTCTCCTCTATACATCCGAGGGATTACATTTATATACATCAAAATATGTCCTTTCGGTTCCTCTGGGAGGACCGTTATGGTAACCCAAGAGCCTAATTACAATTATTCAAAACTAAAACATGATAGATGGACTAACCATTCGACTTCTACAACTCTAACTGATCTAATAATACAATCAGCTAAGGTATTGACACCTAGCTGCAACAATTCGAATGTTTTCAAACCCTCCTAGCCACAACATGTGGACAAAACTCCTACATTGCGGGCTAGTGTCTAATGCCCCTTCATCAAATTGTTTGTAAGTGTTTGAATTCTTACAAGGTTGAAGCTCAAGAGAGGAGAAGGAAAGCTTGTTGGTGGAGGTTCTCTAGTTGGAGCAAGGAGGAGGAGGGCATAATTTCCATAGTCTCCAGCACAATATTCACCTCCTATTGTACATGAAGCTTCAGTAAGAAAGTATCATGAAGGAGAGAATGATAACATGACAGAGGATGAGAAGGCTTTATTTGACATGACACAGATGGTGAAGGTCCTCTATGAAGAGAGGAATACAAGGTTGCAGGGTGAAAGCTCCAGGCCGCCAAGAGGAGAGGTTTCTCTTGGAGGAGGAGGTAATGGAAATGGTGATAAACCACCATCTACTCCACCATCATCCTCACCACTATATTCACCTTCATATTCATCCTCTTCCACTACTACAATCCTTACTCATACAAAAGGAATTGGTAAACAACCCTTGTTAAAACTTTATATTAAATTTGAGCTGCCTATGTATAATGGTGAAGTGAATGCAAAGAAGCTTGAAAATTGGGTTCGTCAGTTGGATTTCTAGTGCAAGGTTCAAAATCTTCAAGATGATGAAACACAAATTCAATTAGCTGCCTTGATACTGGAGGGTGCAACATTAGTATGGTGGGAAGCCAAGACATAAGAAGAGATGAAAAACCATGGTAAGATTTCAATCTCTTGGTATGATTTTATTGCTGCAATTAAAAGACAATTTTACCCTCTAGCTTATATACAGAAAGCTATTATGAACTGACAGAATTTTAGACAGCTAAAGGGACAAAGTTTTCAAAATTATGCACAAGATTTTAGGATAAGAGCACTAGTTTTGGGTGTCTATTTATCTTCTCAAGACACTTTGTTAAAGTATATTGGGGGTTTGCAAAACTGTCTTAGGAAAAATATTCTCATGTTCAATCCCACAAACTTATATGAGGTTTGTGTTCAAGCCACACATCTAGAAGCAAGAGGGAGACGTAGTGAAGATGAGAAAAGTGATAGTTCCCTTGAGTATGAAGGTAAAGGAAATGATAAGTTTAATGGAAAAGGAAAGAAAAATGGTTCTATTGAATTAGAGAAAGAGAAAATCACATGCAAACATTGTTTGAAAAATGGCTATGATGAAGACCATTGTTGGTAACTACATCCAGAGTTGAAGCCCAACAAACTTAAAACCAAAGAGAAGGAGAAAACAACTGCATTCATTGAACATGAATTATGTTCATATTCAGGAGATGAAACCAATATTACAACAACGGGTTTGAAAGGTAATAACATAGCAGGCACTAGTTCTTCAATTTGTTCTAATGTAACTCAAGATGATGATACAATAATTGAACTCTTTCATACTAGAGTTGTTTTAAAGTATACAAAAATAGACACACTATTTGATAGTGGCTCTCAATCCAATTTGATATCTGAAGACTCAGTTAAGAGGTTAAATCTAGAAACTGTTGCACATACAATACCTTATTCTTTAGGCTGGATATGTAAGAATGAAAACTTGCAGGCAACAATGAAGTGCATCCTAAGGTTTGCAATCAATTCAAACTTTCTTGATGAAGTTGAACTTGATGTAGTTTTGCTTGATATTTCAAGTATTGTTTTGAGAAGTCCTTATCTTTATGATAGGATGGCAGTATTTCACCACCACGAGAATAACTACCACTTGTTCAAGAATTTTATTGAGTACATAGTTAGAGCGCATAACAAGAATATGAGTTTGTCTCTTATGCATGTAAGACAAATGAAGAGAATATTCAATGCAAGTCAAAATTTAGCTTTACTAATGTTCAAGAATACTGATGTTTTAAGTGAGACCTTTCAAGAAGATGCATAAAATGAACAAGATGATTTAATTGAAGATTCTAATGGTTGTAATAAGATGTTTTAGGGCTCTAACATGTAGCCTTTGAAAAGAGGTAAAAAATATTTGAAATACTTGCGGCAGTACCCATCATTGTTGAGAAGTGATGGGAACAAGATGCCAGTGCTGAATGGTGAAAAAAACAAAGAAAAAGTGCCAAAGAAGGATGAAAAAGAAGGCATAGGTTCCAAAAGTACTTATTCTGGGTTTCAAAATGGTACATGGCAATGGCGAAAACTGACGTAGAAAAAACTACATCTTCATAAATCTCGTGTTCCAATACCAAATGATGGTAGGGCTTACAGAATAAACCCAAATAATTACCCACATTACCATTATGGAGTTATGCTTCTCTATTTTCACCCAACAGAATGGGTTCCCAAATAACTCCGTGGGTTTTTATTAACCCCTTCATAAATAAATAGAACCACTTTATAATTTAAAAAAATTAACCTTTTTAATCATATGCACAAGAAAGCTTAATAATAAGTGGTTCTCGGTTCATACATTACCTTCCTTATTTACATTACTGAATGCATACGTGGCATAAAAAATGCATCACCGATCCATATCACATCGGGACTTTTAAATCATATCGCATTCCCAAAACTTAGCGCAATATTGTAATCTATTGATTTCGCAAATCAACAAACATAACATTTCGCACATCGGCGATTATAACAAATCACACTTCCGAGGCTTCTCCTATCATATGCGATATGCAATCATATCACATAACAGTATCACAACTTTAGGCTTCATCGCAAATCAGAAAATATATCATATCACATATCAACTCTTCACACCTTTAACTCCCATCACACTTCGGCAAACCGCAAACTTACCTCGTTTCACTTCACCAATCTTCAATATTTACGATCGCTACAATATATCATCGCATGCGATGTGTGAAATTTATCGCTTCGCGCAGATCTTAACTTATCGCACTTTGGCACTTTTATAATTTAATCTGCGATGATATCTGAACTGTCGATCTTTAAGCTGATCTTTGTGATTTAATCAAAATGGTCCATTCTCTCCTTTGGAATTTTTCTTCGGGGTTTTATGCCTTAATAATTTCGCCTGTTTTTTCAACTGCTGCTGCTCTGCAACTCCGTCTCCTCCACGACTGCTCCTTCTTCTGATTTCTCCTCTAGTTTTCACTTAGATCCATGATTATCTGATGCTACACACCTTGCACGTTGTCTCAAGCCAGAATACAGAACACCATTCTGCATTACTTCTCTGAATCCATAATTCATGATTTTTTTCTTACTCGACCTGCACACACATCCACTTGCTCTAGACTAGAATCACACAGATTCTACCCAGCCATTAAGTATTTTATCTCTCATAAATACTTATACATTCAATTAGAATTCATTCACAATGGTTTATCACACAGAAACCATAATTTCTCAGTTACAGATCACTCAACACGTAAAAGGAATGACACACAGTCACAATGAATTCGATTTCCTCATTAATTAATTAAATGTACAGATACAAATAAAAAAAATCTATTTACAATCTGGCTTTGGCTCGACACTTCTTTTACATGGCCTTCTATATTCTACAGAACCCCCTCTGCTCTCTCAACTCTCGTCTCCCTATTTTATCTCTGACATGTTTTTCATCATTTTAATTGGCCTCTGCCTTCCTTCAAGGTTACAATTGATTTTATGTTACAATTTTAGAGCTTATCCAGCACTCACTCAACTCCTCTAGACTTGTAACCACTTCTATTCTAAGAAAATCCTTCCTATCTCTAATTTATGACTAATCTAATATCTTGAGCATAAAAAGAAATTATCCTCTCTAATATCCCTTTTTTTGGTGGTTATGTTTACAAAAGTCAACTAGAATATCCCCTACCTATGTTTTCTAGGAATTTCAATTTTTTACAAGAGGATATTAAAATATTTACAACTTGACCCCTCCTTAGGCTAATCAAACAATTAAATTTAATTTGAGTGCTAATGTTCCTGCATCAGACTCCCAAAGTAAAAAAAAAAAAAATCATGATCTCCATATCATGTGTTCCAATCTTTGTCCACCTGGATCCCATACTTTATTCTTCAGTGATCTCTTTTCTCCTTTCAACTGTTGTCCACGTACTCTTCTGTTCTTCCTTCCTTCTCCTGGTTTCCATAACTTCGTTTGTAACACTCCATTGAACTTACCTTCAACATTTGTCACAGTCCTCCAGCCTTTCATACTACCATATGTTTTTCTTCTCTTTATGCAACTTATTTCCTTATGTTTCTTCCTCATAAGCTTCATAAAATTTTCTATCTCTCTATCAAATTTATTTTTCTATTGGTGTCCTTTCCCTTGTGTATGAGTTTCAAAACCCTTGTTGCCTTCTTTTCCTTTTCCACGTCCTTCAAAGACATATGATAAATTTCAATGTCTTATTCTCTGCTTTTCCATGACAGGGTTAGCATTGTCACATATCCCAACAATCTTACATTGCATGAAATATTCTTTTCCTTGGTCAACATTCTCTTCCTCTACTGTAGATCCTTTGTAGTCTTCATCAAGTTATTTCTTCTCTACTAGTGCTTTCAACCAATTCTCAAGTAACTCCAATTCTTTCTCCCATTTACTAACCAATCGTACATGTGCTTTCCCTTGGCTATCTTCATAAGATAACATAGCCTCATCCTCCATCAGAATACAATTCTGATCTTGCTTCTTTGAAAAGTTTTTGTACATTTATTTTTTTTCCTTCATCTTTATGACAACTTCTAGTGACTGTCTATCACCTGCAAAACCTACAATCACACACAAATGTTCATTTTTAAAACCACAAGGCCCAATAGTTGCATTTGATGATTCTATCATCAAATCCTTTTTCCGTTCCAAGTCTTATACATGACTTAGAAAATCTTCAATGGTCTTCTTATCAGCCTCCTCAAGCACTTCACTTGGTTGCTTGATATCCTTCTCCAATTCTTCTTTCTTTTGACTATAATCATGAGTCAAACTTCCTTTGCTTTCAGCCCTTACAGCATGCTGAAAAGAAATACCTCCTCTTAAATTTGTTTGATCTTCCATATGAGATATAACTGTCTCAAAACTCAAATTCTATTTCTCTGCGTTGACATTACCTGCAAACATACACAAATTATTGATTTCAAAATCACAAGGCTCAATTTCTTCAACTGATGATTCAAACATCATCACTCCATCTTCAAGTTCAAAAGGAACTTGTTCTTCTCCAACAACTTTGTCTTGTTGTAGCTCAACTCCTTCGAGCTTCTCTTTCCTCAATTGAACATCTATAATCTGCTCAAGATTCCTCATCTCCTATATTAACTGCATATTCACTTGATGCTATATCTTCTCTTGTAGCTTATGCCACTTCATTTTCTTTCTCATTCTATAACCAAATTTCTGGTCTTCTTTACTGCTATGGAACGACTTCATCAACAAATTAAATTGCATTCTTATCTCATCCTTTTCTCTCTCATACTTTTCATCCTTGCCATCTGCTTTGACATATTCTTTATTCACTTTTCTTCTGTTGTGGTCTCTCTCTGAACGTCCGTTATGAATATCAGTAGTCATCTTTTTCTCCATCTTTATGAGTTCCTCACTCACTATGATTTGTACTAAGCCTCTACAATAGCAAGTCCTCCCTGCTACAACTTACCTCACCAAGCTTGCCTTTGTACTTGGCCACTAGTCCCCTCTCTGGAACTTTCTTTGAGCATTCCTCTACTCCTTCTAGGCTTCAACTCATCTATACTTTTGAGAACAAAATTTTCCTCTTGTATTTCAATCACAATGAAATACTAAGTTCTGGCCACACTCTTCTTTCTTTCAGAAACTCTTACACGCTTCCTTCATCACTGCTTCTTAAGGCTTGATATTCTTTTGCTAAGATACTTCATTAGCTGCAACTATCAATCTTCAATCTGCCTTTTATCTTGAAAAAATAAAATCAGAGTTAAATAAAACAATACCTGCATGATTTCACAAGCAGTCTCCATCCACTCTTCACATTCGAGTGAATCTCAATTCTCCACAAGAAAACAACCATCGACATGCTTTCTTTATGCTCCTGCAATCTCTTCTTAAGAGTAACACTTACTGCCATCTTCTGACATAATTTACCTCATTATGCCTACTGCTTGTCAGATCTTAATAACCTAATATCCTTTTTGCAATATCTATGTCAATTTTCTGCAAATCACATTTGCTTTACTGATCTCCTATTTCTTCGGCAATCACAATTGCATTCTGCACAATTCTGCTTTAAAATAAAGATCTTTCACCAACCTCTCACTTTAACCTTCAAAAGAGATTTAAACCATTAGGGGAATTTTGAGGTCTAAAATGGGCCTCCTAAGGAAATTATAAAATAATAGTGGAAATAATAAAATAAGATATGATGACATCATCAAATTTTAGAGGGAAAAAAGAAAAAACTACCTTTTCAACTCATATTTTCAACTTATCTCCCAAAGTTTTTACTTAAATTTCGAGCGGGAGTACTCGTTGGATGAAAAATTTAATTCCTCATCTAAGGAGTACCCATGTTGCATACTTTCGATGGACCCGGCTACATGAAAAATGAGAAATACATGAAAAACGTGATTGCAATAACGTTTTCTCATGTGTTTCTCATTTTTAACATAGTAGCATCCATCGAAAGTATGCAACACGGGTACTCCTCGGATGAGGAATTAAATTTTGCACCCAACGAGTAATCTCACTCAAAATTTGAGTAAAAACGTTGGGAGATAAGTTGAAAATACGAGTTGAAAAAGTAGTTTTATTCTTTTATTATTTTTTAAAATTTTTACCCTTTTAATTAAAAAATGGTGAATCATCCCCCATGGTTGACATCATCATATTGAATCCTATTAGTTATTATAAAGTTTATTTTGGTTGTACATTTTTCTTAGGAGGCCCATTTTAGACCTCAAAATTCCACTAATGTAGCTCTGATACCAAATCTGACGTAGCAAAAACTGCATCTTCATAAGTCTCGTTTTCTAATACCAAATGATGGTAGGGATTGCAGAATAAAAATCACTAATTACCCACATCACCATTATGGAGTCATGCTTATCTATTTTCACCCAATAGAATGGGTTCCCAAATAACTCCATGAGTTTTTATTAAACCCTCCATAAATAAACATAACCACTTTATAATTTTAAAACATTAACCTTTTTAATCATATGCACGTGGAAGCTTAATAATAATTGGTTCTCGGTTCATAAATTACCTTCCTTCTTTACATTACCCAATGTATACATGGCATCAGATATGCATCACCGATTCATATCACATCGCAAATTTTAAACCATATTGCATTCCCAAAACTTAGTGCAATATTGCTAATCTACTGATTTCGCAAATCGGAAAACATAACATTTCGCACATCGATGATTATAACATGTCGCACTTCCTAGGCTTCTCCTATCATATGCGATATGCAATCGCATCGCATCGCAATCTCGCAAATTTAGGCTTCATCGCAAATTTAGGCTTCATCGCAAATCGGAAAATATATAATATCACATATCAGCTCTTCGCACCTTCAACTCCCATCACACTTCGGCAAACCATAAACTTACCTCGTCGCACTTCTCCAATATTCAATTCCTCCGATTCCCAAAATATCTTATCACCTGTGATGTGCGATATTTATCACATCGCGCAGGTATTGACTTATCGCATTTTGACACTTTCACAATTTAATCTGCAATGAGATCTGAATCATTGATCTTCAAGCTGATCTTTGCGATTTAATCAGAACTGTCCATTCTCTCCTTTGGAATTTTTCTTAAGGGTTTTATGCCTTAATCATTTCGCATGTTTATTCAACTTCCTTTTCTTTGCAACTCTGTCTCGTCCACTACTACTCCTTCTTGGGCTTTCTCTTATGGTTTTAACTTAGATACATGATTATCCATTGCTGCATACCTTGCACGCTGTCTCAAGCCAAAATACAGAACACCATTTTGTATTACTTCTCCGAATCCAGAATTCGTGATTTTTTTCTTACTTGACCTGCACAAACATCCACTTGCTTCAGACTGGAATCACACAGATTCTACCTAGCCATTAAGTATTTTATCTCTCAGAAAGACTTATACATTCAACTAGAATTCATTCACAATGGTTTATCACACATAATCCATAATTTCTCAGTTACGGATCACTCAACATGTAAAATAATGACACACAGTCATAATGAATTCGATTTCCTCATTAATTAAATAAATGTACAGATACAAATAAAAAAAACCTATTTACAATTTGTCTTTGGTCTAATGCTTCTTTTACATGGCCTTCTATCTTCTACATAAACCTTTCTACTCTCTCGGCTCTCGTTTGTCTATTCTATCTCTGACCTAATTTTCATCATTTTAATTGGTCTTTGCCTTCCTTCGAGCTTACAATTGAATTTATATTACAATTTTAAAGCTTATCCAACCCTCACTCAACTCCTATAGACTTGTAACCACTTATATTATTAGAAAGTCCTTCCTATCTCTAATTTATGACTAATCTAATCTCTTGAGCATAAAAAGCAATTATCCTCTCTAATGTCCCTTTTTTATATGGATATGTTTACAAAAGTAAACTAGAATATCCCCTACCTATGTTTTCTAGGAATTTAAACATTTTACAAGAGAATATTACAATATTTACAGCTTGACCCCTCCTTGGGCTAATCAAACAATTAAATTTAATTTGAGTGCTAATGCTCCTGCATCAGACTCCCAAAGTAAAAAAAATCACAATCTCCAGATCATGTGTTCCAACCTTTGTCCACCTAGATCCCATACTTTATTCTTTAGTGATCACTTTGATCCTTCAACTGTTTTCCACATACTCTTCTACTCTTCCTTTCTTCTCCTGGTTTCCATACCTTCGTTTCTAACACTCCATTGAAATTACCTTCAACATATGTCACAGTCCAGCCTTTCATACTACCATATTTTTTTATTCTCTTTATGCGACTTCTTTACTTATGTTTCTTCCTCATAAGCTTCATAAAATTTTCTATCTCTCTGTCCAATTTATTTTGTTGTTGTTGTCCTTTCCGTTATGTATGAGTTTCAAAACTCTTGTTGCCTTTTTTTCTTCTCCACATCCTTCAAAGGCATATAATAAATTCCAATGTCTTATTCTCTGATTTTCCATGACAGAATTAGCACTGTCACATACCCCAACAATCTTACAAAGCATGAAATCTTCTTTTCCTTGGTCAACATTCTCTTCCTCTACTGTAGATCCTTTGTAGTCTTCATCATGTTCTTTCTTCTCTACTAGTGATTTTAACCAATTCTCCAGTAACTCCAATTCTTTCTCCCATTTACTAATGAATCGTACATGTGCTTTCCCTTGGCTATCTTCATAATATAACATAGCCTCATCCTCCATCAGAATACAATTCCGATCTTTCTTCTTTGAAATGTTTTTGTAATTTTTTTTCCTTTCATCTTTATGACAACTTGCAGTGACTGTATTTCACCTTCAAAACTTGCAATCACACACAAATTTTCAGTTTTAAAACCACAAGACCCAATAGTCTTATTTGATGATTCTGTCATCAAATCCTTTTTCTGTTCCAAGTCTTCTACATGAATCAGAACTTACTCAGTTTTTTACCAAATTCGAAGAAGAAAGAGGCTACACAAGCATTTTTTGGCATTCTGGAGCCATTGGAACAAGTTTCACATCTGTTTGAGCATTTTAAACATATGCAATCACACTTTTGAGCATAATAGAAGAGGGCCAAGCCATTGGAAGCTGGACCAAGGAGACATAGCCCAGGCGGGGTGAAATCCTTCATCATGTGTTGTTGTGTCACTGTTTATGGTGATGTTCATGTCTGTTAGATGTTTTTTTTCATTGTTTTGTTTATGCTAATTTGCTCAATAAATTGACATAAAAACACATAAAAACCCATGATTAACTTGAAAATTTTCTCATAATCCTCAAGCACTTTGTTAATATTCTGAATTGGAATTTATCACAACGAATACTAATTTTCCAATTCAGATCAAACATCCACCTGAATCAAATACAACCAAATTTGAAACTATAACCCATAATACAAACACCCAAAAACTTTATTTTTTGTATTGAAAACATTCAGATCTCTCCTTCTTCTCCTCCTCCTCCTCTTCCTTGGCTATGTCGCTTGGAGATTTCTAGGGGAGCATCATATCAAAAGTTAAAGAAGTAAATGACCTATCACTTAAATGATTGATATATAAACTTGAGCATGAAAGCATTTTGGAACAACAAAAATCAATCAAAATTTCGAGGATAATTTTCCATGGAAAAATCTGGGGTTTCAACCTGAAACAATTGCTACAACTCTTCTACAGTTGTGTAAAGAAACCTGTAACATAGATCAAAATCAATTATTAATGGAATCTCAATATTTATTCCCATAAGTCGAGTCCCAGGAGCACAACATTTTCTAAGCATGTGAGACATTACTTACAAAAAACAAACATTTATTCCCATCCAACATGATCAAGTAATTCTTGTAATTCATTCATTTTATATAAAATTCACAAAAAATTCAATTTTCATTGTCCCAAGGTTTGAAAATCAGCTTAAAGAACATGCATCTATCATAAATTTCTCCTACTCTACACATCTTGTTACAACACTATTTTCTTTAGCCAAAATATCCTTCATATTTTCATGCATTGAAATATCCTTAATTGTCCAAGTGTGTTGGTACTCTTTTTCTTTGCTCGTCCTTGCTCAATATATCCAAATAATTTCTCTATTGTTGTGTAATCAGGCCCACTAGCATATACTAGTAAAAGTATATCCAAGTACAAAATGAAAACCAAAATTTCAAGAGTGTTTTCCAGTTAGCCCCCCTCAGTATAACAGGAAATGGACAACAACCTTCCCTGCATTTAGCCACGTGTAGCTTGCATGCAAGTTGAAACTTAATCAAAACATGGCAGAAATATTTGCAGGGTGCCCCACAAAAGAAACTTACAGAACGATGAGAAAGGACCACCAATTTTTTGGCTTTAAAATTTCAAAAGGAAAACACATTTGAATTTCATTAGAAAATTTATTCAAATTAACATATGAATTTTAATTATAATATTTACACTGGAATTTTTATCTTAATATTTACATGCTTGTTTTATGGGTTAAATATTCTTCAACTCTGGTGAAATATACTAAAAAAACAAAATATTTCATCGAGACTGTCATGTGTCATGTACTAAGCAGGGAAGGAGAGGATTTTTATCCTGTTGTTGTGTATGTAATATTTCATGATCTTAATATCCACATCAAGGATGTTTAGAAGAGTGAGTGAGCAGTTTGTTATAACTATAATTTTTCCTTTTGCAATGCAAATCACAATAGTAATGTTAGTAGAGATAATTTATTAATTACGAATCCTGCTTCTTGAGGATATTGCAATGATGGTACCTTCTATTTATCTTTGACTTTTACTTGAACTCTTGCAAAGAACGTCTTTATTTGAGTAAGTTGGATTTTTTTTAATACTTATTATTAGATTAGGAATTTGATTAGGTACCAAGTGCCCTAGTACTTATAAATTATAACCTGTAATAAATGGTGCAAGATTTTCAATAAGTTCATTGAGTTGAACAAAGATTCTAAGTTTTGAAATTTAGGAAAAAAATTAGTCTAGAATTATGAGTTTTTATTATTTTTATTATTTAAAATAATTTTTTTAATGTAAGAATGGATGCCATTAAAATTGTGGAATTATTTTACTTAAAACTTAATCATAGAGTAATTTTAGTTAAAACTTATGATGCCAACAAATTATTATCTGAAGAAATTTGTCAAGAAAACAATTTAAAATTATGAACAAATTTCACAAAAATAAAAGTAAAAAAATAAAAAACAAAACCAGAAAACTACTTTTTAAAAAAATCCATGGATAAAATACACCAGTACCTTACCATCAATAACAAAATCATTGATACCCATGCAACTAAAGTAGGTAACACACATATCCATATGGGTAGGAAACTAAAGGCCGCAGGGGAAGAAAACACCCATAACCACGTGGAGAGGCAATTCAATAATGTTTAAAATAATTTTGGACGACTATCTTATTATTATGGCTTGAACCCTTTGATCGCGACATGTTTTCGTTAGGTTGGAGATGACGTATATGCTAGATTTTACGAGATGAAAGTGATGATAGAAAATTGTTACCTGGTGGAACGACTTGATGCTTCCAGTGTTGTATATTGCTTTCGAATTAAAAATGCCCTAAATAGACATGATCAAGAAGAATTGTGGACCGAGTTTGAACGTGAGAGATGGGGAGGTCCTACATATTATTATATTTAGTGGCTTATTTGACTAAACTATTATAGTTACTTTTATATTTAGTGGCTTGTTTGATTAAAAAGATTATACTTCAACTATGAGGATTTTGTATTAGAATTACATTGAAAATCTAAGTCATGCCTCTACACATATGGTGTCAATCCATGATCCATCAGGAGGAAGGCCACATTGCACTATACACCGAAGAGGGCATGGACGATATGGAGTTCATTGAGGATGAGAGCAACGTGATTGACTTGGTCTGAGTATCAGCAATGCTAGGATGAAACTACAGATGAAGAGGGAGATTTTGATGACAAGGAAGAAAAGCTTCATGACATGTACTTTACTACTTTTTCTGTCTCACTCCATGGGTGGTGCAACATCTAGTTGTTGTTACATTTTACTTTCTTGCATGCTTTGTTTTGCTTCTATGAATGGGTAACTCATAGAACAATATAATAGATTTTAGGTGAACTGGTTGTTTAATCTCGGTGATGCATATTTTATTCTTATTGTTGTTATTCATTATTTTTTATAATTTGAATCTTGCATATGACTTGACCTTATTTTGCAACAAAATACAACATTTTTTGAGTTTTATGGACTATCGATATACTATAAATAGTAACTAGGCTAGTGTTCTTAAATTTTGTAAAGTCATATCAAACTAGATCATGTAGAAGCTAAAATGAGCTAAAAATTTGTTAGTGTGAACCAAAACCATAATGGTATGGAAAAACTATGATCCTTAATTCATTATGTTGGAAGTAAGGTCTGTAATAATCTTCAACAAAAAAATGGAGCAAAGAAATTGTAGATTTTCCGTGCAACTTGTATACAACGCTGGATCATAGTTAAAAAGTGAGAAATAACGAATATATCGACCAATAACGAAAAGATTAACCAATAACCAATAGACTGATCGATAGAAATCCTCAAACATTGTATTTATTTCACACTTTGATATAGTTTTAGGATCATAATTTCAATGGATCATATTTTCTATAATATTTGTGATTTTGATTTTAAATATTTGGAAGTAAGACAACTAGAAAATAAATTTTATTCATGTATCAATCTTCTGTAATATTTGTATTTTTTTAGTTTGGATAATTTGACATACATATACAACACAAATTTTGAGAGTAGATTTCTTTTCTTTATGCATTGTTGCTTTCCATTATAAGTATAGTCTAGAGAATCTAAGAAGCTTTGTTCCCTCAGTTTTTTTCTAAAAAACAAATATCTTAAATTCAATTCATTACTCCTTTCCCATTCCCACCACTCCTTTTATTGGTGTTCTTTTGCACTTCTTGATTCAATTGCTAGTTAATAATTAGTAACATGTCATGTTTTAAAATTCATCCCTAAAAAACCATGAATATTAATAATTGTTTTTTATTATTTACAAATAAATAATAAATAAACTAAAATTATAAATAAAATTTTATAATTTATTCACAATAATTATTATAAGAAAAAATATTTTTCATTTACAAAACATAATCATATATCTTTTGTAATGGTGATTTTTTGGAAATCTTTATTGTGTATGTGGTGTGAAGATAATGATTAGAAAAGAGTACAACTAGATTATTATACATGAGAGGTAATCTAAAAATAATTTTAGATTAATAAGTCAAAGCTCGTTAAAAGCCTAAGTTACTAGAATTTGATTAATAAATGAATTGTTATCGATCAAATAAAAGAAAAGAAATTAAATTATAATAAGAAAGTTAGTTGGATTAATTAATAACTTATAATAAGTAAATTAATGTAAAGAAAAAACGGGGGATAACCAAAGAATTAGTTAAATATATAAATAGAATTGAGGAAATTGTTAACTTAAAATGGAAAGGGAAAATAGACTTAAGGTAATTTTTTACCATATTTAGACAATAGATCGAATTACTAATATATTACATGTGATGAAAGGAGATTTATCATATCCTATGAAAGGAATGTGAAAATAAAAGTTTAAGTAAGACTTAAATGCTAATAAAAATCAAGGATATGACCTAGGGGATATCCTCTCATATGAAGGATTTATAGAAAAAAATTTATGGGAGAAAAAATTAATTAAAATTAAAAAAGAAAAGAAAAGAGATGAGTTTAGATAGAAGAAAAATGGAAAACAAGATAGGATAGAGAAGAGATTAGGAGATTAGGGGAGATTAAATAAGTAATGAGAAATAAGAAAACCAAGAATAAGGAAAGAGGATGATAAACATCAAAGTTAAAAGAGGGGAGGGAAAAAGAGAAACAATTAGGAATATAATTAGAGAGAAAAATAGAAAAAACAAAGGACAGATGGGGAAGATAGAAGGGGAAGATCAATGATTAAGGCTTTGAATGAGAGGATTCTAAGATTGAATTAAGTTGTAGCCATATTCTGATTAAAGTTATTTTGGTGCTTTTCAATTTTGAGGGCTTCACGAATTATCTAAGTGGAATAGAAGGGAGAAACACAAGGATTTTTGCTTGGTTAAAGCATACAAAGTACTTATATTTATATGAATGCTCAACCAAGGAAAAATTTAAAAATCGATTATGAATGGTATCAATTATATGTTCCTTTTAGCCGGACTTTTAGGGTCTACCTATTTGGCCAGTATCTAATTGTATCTGATTATCTACACAAGCACAAGATTTTGTAAACCCTTGGGTCCAATAATGGATCAGATTAATCTTTTTGATATTTGTAGGGTTTGAAAAGAGTTTTGATTTTTTTTTGGGCTAATATTTTAGAGATGAGATCAATGGTTCCTTTTATATAGGGGAGAGAAGCCTAAACACGGGGAAGGATGAAGGTTACTTTGAAGAAATATTCCAAGCTACTAGGAATCCTTCCTTATTAGCTTCATTTTCATATTCATTTCATTAGATATAATCAATTTCCTTTCATCACATGTAAGAAATTAATAATTCCATCTATTTTCTAATTATGATTAAATCCCCATGCTCTCCTTTTCTTCCATTTCAAGTTAACAATTCTTTATTAATTTCAATTCCCTATTAATTTACTTATTATAAGTTATTAATTAATTTAGCCAACTAACTTTCTTATTATAAACTTTCTTATTATAATTACGTCGTAAGAGGTTTTTATTTGAAAACAACTTCCCTAGCTGCCAATGTGTACATGTCTGAGCCATTGGATCAAATGTTAGACGATTGAAATGTTTTAGGCCATTAGATCCACAAGTAAACAGTTATATATATATATATATATATATTTTATAATGTTAGTTTTTTTTTACCTTTTTAATAAGTTAGATTGATTTTAGGTGGATAATAGAAATGCTGTAATACATTTTGACTATGTCAAATTACACAAAAATAAAAATAAAAGTAAATTAAATAAAAAATTTGAAATAATGTAATGAACATTTTAACTAGGTCAAAATACAATAAAAAAATAAAAATAATAAAATAAAATAATAATAAACTATAAAAACAGCGCATGGTATTGACCCATGGTATTCATGTGGAATATAGTTTATTTAAAGGGCCAAATTAAGATGGCCTAGATCAATCTTGACTCTGGACCTACCAAGAGCCAAGATGGATCAAATGTCTTCATATGCAAACCTCTCTTAGAGTGAAAAGAGAATTGATCCCTGTCATAAATAATATAGATCTAAAGTAACTACTTAATAAAATTATTTTTAATTGTTTATAACCATTATTCTTTTAAAATTTTACTTAATAAAATGTACGTAGATTTTCATACATCCAAATATACATAGTTGTTACAATTGCTTTATTATTCATTAGTATTTCTTAATATATAAAAATATTTTCATACATCCAAATATACATAGTTGTTACAATTGTTTTATTATTCATGAGTAGTATTTCTTAATATATAAAAAATTGAATTAATAATGAAAAATTTTAAAATATGTGAAATTATTTTAGAGTACATGATTTATCTTGAGCAATAATGATGAATATTCATAATTCTCATTTCTTAAATAGCACTAAATTTACCTTTAATTACTTAATTATAATAGTTTGTAACTACATACATACTATTTCCAATTTTTTTTGTCAATGAATATCAAATTTCTTTTATTAAAAAAAAACTATATACATATCTTTAATTACCTAATTGTAGCTAAAAAAATATTATATTTTTTTACTTTATAGTAATAAACAAATTTCATATGTAATATTATCATGCGCTCTGCTAGGGTTTCCAGATATCTCGTACTGCAAAAACCCTACTCTCCCCTGCAACCCTGTCAACCCTGACGGCACCCTCTTCTGCACGTGGGCTGTAGTCTGTGAGGATGGATCGGGGAAATGAAATCGGCCTCCCCCACATAGCAACCAAGAAACGCTAAAAGATTCTGACAAGCAGATGAAGGATTCGGTCTCAGCGCAGGAAACAGTAGATAACAAGCAATCGACCTCTGAACCCCAAACGGAGGTGCCGCAGGTCACGTCTTCGACCTGCAAACCAATAGCTCTAGAAAGACCCAAAATCGATCTGCCCAGTCATCGGATCAATGCAAGGATTCAGTACATGAGGGACCATGCTCTCATAGGAAAATTCATAGGGTTTTGGCCAACTGAGAAGGCCCTACAAGGATGGATTGCATCCAAATGGAAGCCAAAAGGGCATGTGAGTTTGCAACTGGGTCCAAAGGGTTTCTTCACTGCCGATTTCAACTGCATTGAGGATAGAAATAGGGTTATGGATGGCGGCCCCTATTTCTTTAACTCAGCAGGGCTATACCTTCGCAACTGGGTTGAAAGGTTCAACCCAGATCAAGAAAATTTTAACTGGGCCCCGGTATGGATTCGACTTTATTTGCTGCCTCTGGAATACTGGGATGAGGAATCACTGCAAGCGATTGGGA
Organism: Pinus albicaulis; assembly: GCA_034641835.2. NCBI lineage: Eukaryota > Viridiplantae > Streptophyta > Pinopsida > Pinales > Pinaceae > Pinus > Pinus albicaulis. Next base: position 1,638,654,544 of record CM076584.1, read on the forward strand.
CAGGCTTGGGAGAATTCATAAAAATAGCGGAAGAAACGAAGCTTCGAAGATACACCTCCTACGCTCGTATCTGTGTGCAAATGCAACTGGATAGAGCACTCCCAGATGCGGTAAGTCTGTTTCATGATGACTACGAATGGATTCAACCGTTGGATTATGAACATGTGCCTTTTCGTTGCAGAAGATGTCATGCTCATGGGCATCTCTTCAGAGACTGCCCTCTTGTTGCCCAATATAAGAGTCAAAGCGCTGGAGACAAAGAAGATAAGGATGGGTTCACCAAGGTTCCATCCAGGAGAAGAAACAACAAGAAATCTTCCCAACCCGGACCTAAACCTGACTCCTCCACTTCTGTTCCCTCCACGAGTAACAGTTTCGCTGCTCTTGCCCAGTCTGACACCCCGAATGACGACTCTCCTGCTGCGCCACCCTCTTCGGCCCTTTCTGATCCCCCCTCATCTCTTCTCAACCCTTCTGCCACAGATCCCGCTCAAGGTTCTCTGCCTTCCAATTCTCTCCCAGATGTGGGCCCCTCTTCTAAGCAGAAGCAGGTGACCTGGAACCCCAATACCATGGACTTAGATGCTCAATCTCTCCACCCCATTCTGGACAGTAAAGACTCACAGGAAAGCTTGCAGATCTCTCTTATGGATGAGGACTCTAAAGGCTTCGATGTAGGGAACCTGGATCTATTTGGTCTGGAAGACGCTTGCCGAAAGAAAGAATTTGACAAGATCCAGCCCCACCAAATCGAGTCCCTCGAGGTAGTTCTAACCAAGGCTCATCAGCAAAAAAAATTGGGGGTACAGCCAGGTAGCCATTGGGACAGCCTGAAGGTGTTGAAGGAAAATAAAAAGCGAGGTAGAAAACCAGAATGGCAGCGCACCATTCAGATCGGGGTGATGCTGGTGGAATCAGGGAGATATCCCAAGTTAACCCGGTTCTATAAACCACTTGCAAGCAGTTCTCCATGAAGTTAGTCTCATGGAATGTAAGAGGGCTCAATGCCCCTGGAAAGTTCCGGATGATTAAATCCATGATTCAGAAGGAGAAACCTCAAATCCTCTTTCTCCAGGAAACTAAATGCAACAGTAATCTGCTAGGCTCCATTCTGTCAAAGGCTTGGCCTAGCAGCAGCTCAGTAGCAGTAGATGCCTCTGGATCCTCTGGAGGTCTGGCCATTGCTTGGGATACCCACACCATGCAGCTTTCTGACTTTCATGCAGCGCACAATCTCATTCAAGCCACTTTCCACCCCATCGACACTAATATACATGGGCATCTGTCCAATGTCTACTTTCCACAAGAGAAGAATAGCAAGGCAACGCTCTTGGATACCATAGCGCACCTCAACACTAATAGATCCCACCCTCTTTGGATTGTTGGAGGCGATTTCAATATGATCCTAAGATCGGATGAGAAAATTGGAGGACGCTCTAGAACAGACCTGGAAAGCAGTCATTTCAAGAACTTCATCAATAATAACTGGCTTATTGACATCCCCTTCTCCAATGGCATCTTCACTTGGAGCAATAGACGTGTGGGAGGGCAGCAGATCGCTTCAAAGTTGGACAGATTTCTAATCTCGGATAACGCTATACACATGGGGGGAGACATCACAAGCTCAATTCTGCCCTTTGCTGGATCGGATCATTGGCCTATTTTGCTTCAGTGGAAAAATATAGGGTCCCAGCTAAAAAGGCCTTTTAGATTCGAAGCTTTTTGGCTGACTCATCCTTCCTTCAAGGATCTAATACATGCTGCATAGAGAAACTTCCAACCGCCTAAGGGTTCAAAAATGTACTAGTTCCAGCAAAAGCTAAAATTCCTTAAAGGACAAATCAAACAATGGAATCAGTCCACCTTTGGAAACATCTTCCAGGAAAAGGAGATTCTTGAGCAAAAGATGAATGAGGTGCAACAAGAAATCATCTCCAAGGGACGAACAGAGAAACTCGCCACCAAGGATCAAGATCTCCAAAATCAGCTCGAGGAACGATACAAACAGAAAGAGATCCTTTGGAGGCAGAAATCTAGAATACGATGGCTAAAGGAAGGAGAAAGGAACACCAAGTTCTTCCACGCCTCTACCATACAACACAGGATGCAAAATAGGATCAACCACATAATCAAACAGCAAGGGGAAAATATGGAGAAACATGAGGAAATGGAGAAGGAACTGATTGACTACTTCAGGAGCATACAGCAAGAGCCTCAAATAAACAGACAGACTGCTATCAATCAGATCAAACAGCTCATCCCCAAATTGGTGACTGCTGAGCATAACCAAATGCTTCTCCGTCCAGTCTCCCCCCAGGAAGTGGATGAAGCTATGGCGCAGTTCAAGGATGGTAAGGCCCCGGGACCCTATGGTTTTACTTCTAATTTCTTCCATCATTTCTGGGACCTCATCAAATCAGAAGTCTGGCAGCTGGTTGAGGAGTCAAGAACCATGCACTGGATTTTGCCCTCCCTCAACACCACCTTCATCGCGCTTGTACCCAAGGAGGATCAGCCTAGAAAACCGGATAAATTCAGGCCTATTGCTCTCTGCAATGTTATATACAAAATCATCTCTAAAGTTATTGCTAACAGGCTCAAGCCGCTCCTTCTGCTCCTCATCTCTCCGGAGCAGACGGGATATGTTGAAGGGCGCCAAATTCTAGACGACATAATTTTAACCCATGAAATTATGCACTCTCTAAAGGTTTGCAAAAAGCCAGGTATGCTTCTCAAGATTGATCTTTCAAAAGCATTTGACAAACTGAATTGGAACTATATTCAACAGATCTTAAATGCTTTTGGTTTTGATCAAATGTGGATTAGATGGATTATGAGTCTCATTTCCTCCCCCTCCTTCTCCATTCTTGTCAATGGGGTTCCTTCCCCCCCTTTTCATCCTTCTCGAGGGATTAGGCAGGGGGATCCTCTCTCCCCCTTCCTCTTTGTCCTCATGGTTGAAGGCCTTGGGCGTTTAATTCACAAGGAAGTTCATTCTCACAAGTTACGCGACATCTCCCTCCATGGTGCCCCTGTCACCACCCACCAGCAATTTGTGGATGAAAACATGCTCTTTGGCCACCCCTCGATTCAAGAAGCTCGCACCTTCAAAGACATCCTTCACCTTTTCTCTTCTGCCTCTGGTCTCTCCATCAATGACTCTAAATCCCAGGTGTTCGTCTTCAACACTCCTCCCCTCACTCAAGCCAACATTTCCCGTATCCTTGGTTTCTCCATCGCCTCCCTCCCTGATAAATATCTGGGTGCCCCCCTCATAGACTCTGCCATCAGAAACTCCTCCTGGATCAAGCTACTAGATAAATTGGAAGCCAGGCTTGCCTCTTGGACCTTCAGAGCTCTGAATTTACCCAACAGGCTTATCCTTATTAAAGCGGTGCTCCAATCAATACCCCTTTACCTCTTCTCTGTTTTAGCTACTCCTAAGTGGGTACTCAAGCAAATTAGATCTCTGCAACGGAACTTTCTTTGGGGCTTCTCTGGCCGAAATCGGAAGTGGGCTCTTTTGAGCTGGGACACGGTCTGCTCTCCCAAGGACTCTGGGGGTCTCAATCTCCGAGATCCCAAACACAGCAATGAGGTTATGGCTGCCCGTATTTGGTGGAACTGGATGTCCAAACCTCACACTCCTTGGGCAAAACCGTGGACTGCCAAATATGCTAACAACAGACCCTCGGCTGATCTGATCAGAATGGTTCCTGACCAAACTGGCTCCCTCATTTGGAATGTGGCCAAACAACACTATCTGCTCATACAACAAAATTGTTTCTGGGAAATTCGCAATGGCAACTCTGCGAGATTTTGGCACGACTCTTGGCAGCAAACTCCGCCTCTCATTGAGATCCTCCCCAGCATCAACTTGGGAGGTAACAACTCTGCTCATGATGTTAAGGTCTGTCAGCAATGGACAACCACCAATAACAATGGTTTTAGACAATGGAAGCTTCCTCAGATAATAGCGCCTCACGCGCATGAACTTGATTTGGATACTCTCAGCAATGAGCTTCACAGGCGGAAAATCAGAAGCTCTGAAGAACATGACATTCTTAGGTGGGGCTACTCCACCAAAGGAATGTACACTACGAAAGAAGCCTACTCTCTTCTGCATCCTATGCCTCTCCCCCGTGATCCTCTTTGGGCGTTGATCTGGAACAAGTTCACTTGGCCCAAGATCTCCACATTCTTATGGCTTCTCAGCCACAAAAGAATTCTCACGTGGGACAATCTCATCAAACGAGGCTTCACTGGGCCTTCCCAATGCCCCAACTGCCTTCAAAATGTTGAAACCATCCAGCATCTTCTCTTGCTTTGCCCTCTGGCCAACTCCTTCTGGGAAAAATGCAGCTTTCGCTGTCAGAAGAACAAACCCACAGGGGACATCACCATCATTCTTCACACTTGGCCTCGAAGCCCCTTCTCTTCACCCCTCCTCAATGCCCTCTGGCTTCTTCTTCCTGGTCTTGTGTTCTGGTCTCTATGGAAAGAACGAAATAAACGCATCTTCAAAAATCAAGTCACCTCCCTTGACTCTCTTTGGATCTCCTTCTGTAATAACCTTCAGGAATCTCTGGCCCTCCGCTTCTGGAATGAAGATGACTACCCAAAAATCCCCAAAGAAATCTCCATCTGGCAAAACTGGAAGCTCCAGATTGCGTTCCTTCCTCCTCTCAAAATTCGTTCCCCTCCTGATCCGCCCTTGCATTGGTCCCCTCCTCCGGATGGTGTTTTCAAACTTAACTTCGATGGCGCCTCCAGAGGGAATCCTGGTCCTGCTGGCTTTGGGGGTATTGTCAGAAATTCCAGAGGCGAAACTCAATTCATCTTTTATGGTTCCATTGGATGGGACACCAATAACTTTGCTGAATTGGAAGGATTATGGCAAGGCCTCTGTCTCACTCATCATTATAACCTCTTCCCTATCATTACAGAGGGAGACTCTCAAGTTCTCATCAATGTTTCCCAGAGGCTTCTTTGGGGTACTAATTCAGAGAAAGTGTCTCACAGTTGGCGTCTTGCAGCCAGAATCAGCAAGTTAAGCAGGTGGCTCATGCAACACAGGGCGATCTCCTTCAAGCACATAAAGAGGGAAGGAAATAAATTTGTAGACCTCTTGGCCAATCTTGGAACGGACAACACCAGCACTCTCATTCATGGCTCCCTCAATAGTATCCATGATGAAGCAATGCTACAGAACTGCACTACGTTGGTGCATCAAGACCAACCCACGCCGGATCCAGCTGTTTAATGCACCGGACGGGAGGTGCCACCTTGCGCACTTCCCCATGGAGATGGCCAGGGCAGCCCACATGGCTCCCGGCATTCGCATTAACTCGGCTCTTAATGCTCCTGCTCGCGCGAAGTGCATTATCCTTGGTCTGCTCAATTCGGATGCGATTATGGCGGTGCTACAAGATATGGAGGTTCAGTCGCATGGCTCAGACGACGCCACTGGTTCGGTGAGCTCGCCCGCCCCGCTGCTCGGTATTTGCACTCCTGGCTCGCTCGAGGCCAACGTGAAGAATTCTACAGGGAGGCGATGCTCTCTGCAGGCCTGTATTGAACTGCTCCTAGGTATTCATTACTCACAGAGTTCGCATTGTCTATATAATTTTCTTTCCAGTGTTGGCACTGACCTGCGTGGTGAGCCTCTTGGTGGTTTCTCCGCTCCTCCTGTCATTTTCCGCTTCGCCCATCCCTCTGCTCATTCCATCGCTCCCCACGCTCTCACCGCCTCCCCTCTCGTTTCCTCTCACCTCTGTCATTCCCCTACCGAGATGCCGCGCCTTCGTGAGAGGATGAGAAGTCGACGAGGCCTCAGCCGAGGTCTCATTCGCCCTCCTCCCAGCTCTTTCTCCACTGATGAAGCTCTGGACCTATCTCAGAATCTGCGCGGTGGCAGAGGACATGGACGTCGTCGTGCTGGAGATACGGTTTCGGCTCCCATGGTTGACGCCCCGCCTTCTCCCTCCCAAGCTCACGGTCTTGGCGGCAGCTCTACCCAGTTTGTCCCTCCTGCCCCTCTTCGCCCCACCATCAGACAGACCTCGCAGCGTGCGGAGCTCAGATTCCATCCCACAGCCTCCAATTCTGTTCTCACGGCCTTCATAATGCTTACTCTGCGTGAGGAAATTCCCAACCACCCGGCGCCACGACTGGCCTCCGTGCACCTCTCTCCGGGTTCTGGCCCCCTCAGCGAAGAAGCTACACCTGTCATCTCCCCTCTTTCACCACAGGAGCAACAGAGATTCACTGGAGCGCCCTCTGGCGGCATGGATACGAGCGACTCTAGCAAGGAGGATAGCAGAGAGGATTTCGGTTGCAGAGTCATTGAGGAACCACCGTCACCGACTCATGGCTAGCCTCAGCAATGCCTTCCAGGTTTTTTGTCTCAGTTTCATAGATAATGCTAGTTTTTGTAGCTTGGCAGACCAGTTGGAAAAATGGTTTTTGAACTATGGTTTATCTTTCTATGTTTATTTAGTTTCTATGCATTCCAAACCGGTTTCCCTCACGAGGGCGGCTAAGACTCTTTGTTTAATAGGACTGGTTTCCCAATATGGGCAGTCCAGACACTCTTTGAACAGTTTGACTTTCAAACACAGTGCTCAGGCTTTCATAGCTGACACTGTGCCTGTTTTGTACCAGTAACCTTATACATAATAGAATTAGTTATACTTAGAAAAAAAAAAAAAAACAAATTTCATATTATTATAACCATTATTCTTTTAAAATTTTACTTAATAAAATATATCTAAATTTTCATACATCCAAATATACATAGTTGTTACAATTGTTTTATTATTCATGAGTAGTATTTCTTAATATATAAAAAATTAAATTAATAATGAAAATTTTTAAAATATGTGAAATTATTTCACAGGACATGATTTATCTTGAGCAATAATGATGAATATTCATAATTCTCATTTCTTAAATAGCACTAAATTTACCTTTAATTACTTAATTGTAATAGTTTGTAACTACATATTGTAATAGCTTGTAACTAAATACATACTCTTTCTGATTTTTTTTGTTAATGAATGTCAAATTTCTTCTATTAAAAAAACTATATACATATCTTTAATTACCTAATTGTAGCTAAAAAATATTATATGTTTTTACTTTATAATCATAATCAAATTTCATATTATATGATGCCAAACTTACTCAAAACCCACTCAATCCTTCCTGTAGATTATAGTTTTACAAAATTGACACTATGTGATTAACAATAGAGTAATTTGAGATAACCCTAAGGGGTTCTTTTACAAGTTTTATCATAACCTTTCCCTCCATCCAATATATATTGTAGAGTCTTCTGAAGAGAGAGTGTATTCTAGTTTATAACCTGATCCAAAATCAAAGAAAATGGCTAGGGGTTTCACAAAGTATTAGTTTGTAACATGATCCGCAATCAAATAAAATGAGCATGGATTTCACAAGTTATCATTCACACCGTGATCTATTGATGTTCTCAGTTGAAATGGATCCTATTAGATGCATGGTGGCGAGAGACACTAAAAATTCAAAACAGATGTCTCTTATCACATCCATATTCTCTACAAACCATCCAAATTTCTCATCTTATACAACAATTTCAAAATGTATTAAATTGATATTCTAATTTTTAAGATATTTATTTTAAAAATTCAAAGTATGGTGAGTTTTGTTTTATTAAGCTTCCAAACAAGATTCTCATGTCCCAAACAAGATTCTTCTTTCTCTTCTTATTCTAGCTTGCACCTTGACACTCCTCTCCTCCTCCCTGCACAAATTTAAACTATGAGGCACAAGGTAGTTGTTGCATATAGGAACATTTAGATATGATAAGAAAAATGTGACACTCTATTGTAATTTATGTGATGGAAAGTGTGCTCTAAATGTTGATAATTTCATGGTTAATGTAGTATAAGCTACATGCAAAATCACAAAAGGATATTCACCCCCAATTTCCTATTTCAATAAATTTCTATATATGTGAACAGATTATGTTGGTTTATATATATGTTTTCACTCACGATTGCCTATTTCAATATCTATAACATAATTTTCTGGTTGATAACTCTTATCATCAATATCTTTGAAACCTCTACGGCCTGCTTCCATGGAAGCAAAAATTTCCTTTCATTCCTTCACGATGGCTCCTTCTCTACAACAACTTATTTCTTCTAGGCTACTCTTTCCTATGCTATTGCCTTATGGCGTTTCTTTTGCAACATGTGGTGCAATTGCTAGTTTAATATCTTCTCTTTTATTTGATTGATAACAATTCATTTCTTAATCAAATTATAGTAAATTATGTTTCTAACTTTGACAAGTTAATCTAACATTTCTCTTTTCTCTTACTTTATCCCTCATCTAGATTAACCTAGTTACACTCTTTTTTAATCATCATAGTTCATTTAGTCAGATGAGTAGACTATCCATCCTAAATATTGAACAATCCTTACACCACATACAAAATAAAAAACTAAAAAAAGAATTTACCATTATAATTAGAAATGGTTGAAACCTTCATATTCTTGTATACATTTCTCTTTTTAAATATAATTAGATATTCCTGTATGACGACCAAAATTGGCTGGAATCCGAGCCAATTTTTTTTAAGAAATCTTACAGTAATAATGTTTGAATCATGATTTTGATGGTGGAAATAGATTCGGCATTATCAAAAACTTTTAGGGCACCCAAAATATTAAAGTTTGATAGTTATAATGTGGATTTACAAAAATCCCTGCGAGATTTTCTTAAAATCTTGCCAAAATTTCTATAATTTTCAAAGCGAAAAAAGAGTCTAGTTAGACTACGGCTTCTTATATACATTTACCTTTTTAAATTTAATAACAAAATAGAATTGCAAACTTATTAATTTAATTAAGTAAAACATATACCTAGATCATCATTATTATTACTTCGTTTTGATGAGTTATATAATAATTAATTAACAATTATTACACATATGCACGATAAATAATGTTTCTTACACATAAGCACAATAATTAAAAACATGTGCATGTACACTTTCTCTCTATAATTAAAGTGCATGAAATATGCTCATGAATTCTTATTAAAATGTACGTTACATTACAATCAACCGAATAATTGATACGATAACTAATTAATTATATATTTTTTCAATGATCATTGAAAAAGGTTGATATGGAGCTTTCATGATATAAAATAGTAATTAAGAGGCCTTGGTAGTTCACGGGAAGGTTATTGTACAAAACATTTCCATTCTACAATTATCAAAAGTGTTATTTTTAATGAGAGTTCCCAAACTTATTTATTTATTTTTATTTTTAACTCTGAAAAAGGGTCAAAAGAGAGCTATAAATAGATTACCAATTATTATGTTAATCATTTTAAAAAAATAATAAGGGTTAGATAAGTTGATTTAGATTACTAATTATTATATTAATCATTTTTAAAAAATAATAAGGGGTTAGATAAGTTGATTGAGAATTTTGTGCAAGTTAAGTTTTTAGTCGAAGTTAATACGTGGTGAAGGGGAAATGTTCGAAAGATTGAAGATATGGATGGTTGTAAATAGATTACTAATTATTATATTAATTATTTTTAAAAAATAACAAGGGATTGATAAGGTAATTGAGAATTTTATGCCCAATAAATGACAAAATTATTTTTTTAAGTCACACTTAATGCCTAGCGAGGTGTGGTGCACTATGCATATAATGATGTTTCTTTCCATAAAATTATTTTTGTAAAGAAATGGATTATGTATTGTATGTTTAAAGTCAGATTGTATATTGTACGAAGGAGGTGCGATGCCCATTATATTGAAATGTTGATTAGTAAAATTATAATAGAAAATTTAAGACATGAATTTTAGAATTTACGTTTTTGTGATTTATAGTAATTAAATGTATTTTTTTGTTGTCATTACATTAGACATAAAATTGTCGATGCGTTTCGAATCAATCATTGTGTTTCATTTTCAGGATGAGATGAGAGACCAGATCCAATCATTAAGCTTATATAAATGTAGAGAAGGCCAAATGACTATTGGAAAAACAACTAGTTTGACTAAAAATAAATTTTTATGATTGAACATTTTTTTTTAAGAAAAACTTGTATAATTAATATAATGAGACACATAACAAACTTTAGGAACTGAAAAAAAAATGTGGAAACTTTTATAAGTGTTTAGCTTAGTAGGAACATGGAGATTACTCTTCAATTTGATTGTTTTACGTAGTTTCATTATAGGATGGTGACACATTGTGACATTCTAGATATGATTCCCCCACTCTCATTCATCGCTATTCTATTTTAAACTCTTCCGACGAAACTTTGGCCCTTGAGCAATTTAATGTCCCTGTATATGAACAAGTCAAAGAGAAGACTTTATAAGAACATGATGGAAAAATGGAAAAAAAAACATTACATTGAAGAGGTTGAGAAGAAGTCTTGATTTCATTTTCCTTTTTAGTTTTCTACGTCTTAGTATGTATTTTAAAGTTATATGTTTTCTTTTCTATTATGATTTGTTAAAGAATATGTTTGGCAAATTATATTAGGTGTTTTTTGAATCCTTGAAAATTATGGGTATGCTTTATCACCCATGTTAGTTAATAATGTGTGATATAGACTTATTTTATATTTTGTCTTAATTGCTTGGCATCGTTGCATATATATATATATAACCTCTAAATTAAATTACATGTGCGAAGGTTCTGGAATTTCTGAGGCGGTTATAGGGCCAAATTTTGACCGTCTACTATAGGTCCAAATTTTCTTTATTTTGATAAGATCTTAGAAGGTTTTGACCAATGTTGAATTTTATTGACTTTGACTCATTGAGGAGATTTGGAGGAGGGTTGACTTGGGGCGTTTATGGAACTATTGGTCTTGGATATCTCACTTTGATCTGATTTTATAAGAAGAGGATTTCTTGAGTTTCCCCCCTTGCGGGGTTTTTTCGTGGCTTGGAACCTAATTTCTTGTATCCTTTATATCTTTGTGATCTTCATGTTTTGTGCATTTTGGTAATTTCTTGATGAAGAGAGTATAAATTTAATAATAACCGAACAGACATTCACAAGTAATTATCAAGTTAAGAGGAATCAACCCTAATCTACAAGCTTCTTGATTTCTCAACATGGTATCGAAGCTAAGGTGAAGGAAGGGTAGATTTGATCACATTTTGTTAGCACATTTGAAGATACTTCTACAATAATCTCACTCTTAAGATTCACTTACATCAACTAGATTGTTGGAAACCATATGCAACAACTATAATAGAAGATATTCTTACAGGCAAAATAAGAAGACACAAGGATTATCATCATTGTAACAACCATCACACACTTTTGAAGAAGACCATTGTAGCTACAATATATCTCTTTTGACATTATTGAAGGTTTTTGAAATTGTTTTCAAGGCTCTTGAAGAAGTCATTATAGCATCTTGAAGACATCACTATATCGGTCATCACTCACCAACATCTTTGGATACTCTTGGAAGCATCATCAACATACTTAGAGCAATCATATATCGGCCTAATATCCTATGAGAAGTAATTACTTTACTAAATTCTATGTCTCATATGGGATTTATCTGTAAGGAAGTAAAAAAGCTTTATGGAGCCTCTAATTTCAAGGCTTGCGAGAAAATAATTGATTTGGTTCTTAGAGATAATGAAGTCATGTATTTTGTTGAAGGAAAGATTCCAAAACCAGAAAATAAGAATGCTCTAGAAGTAGCCAAGTACAATAAGGGAGCAGATAGGGCTCTAAGGATTCTCTTTGAGTCTATCAAAGATCATATTATCTCTTATGTTTCATATTTATCTACATCTAAACAATTCTATGAAAAGTTGGTGAGATTATATTCAGTTAATACTATAGGTCCGAAAATCTCTTTAAGGAATCAAATTTATAGAAAAAGGACATCAAAAGATGAACCTGTGGCCTCATACCTTATGAAAATATCAAAATTGAAGGATCAACTTTAAGGTCTTGGAGAAGTCATATATGATTATGAATTAATCACTTATGTAATTAATTCCCTACCTCTAGATTGGAGTGGTTTTGTAAGCAGCATTGACACAGGAAAATAAACTCCAAAATTTGAAGAAATTTGGGCATGATGTGTTCTAGAAGAAGCAAGGTTAAAAGCCAAGGATGAAACCGAACCTTGCAATGAAAATGCTCAGTATTTTGTTGCTAGATCAAGGAAGAAGTTTGGAAGATTTGGAAGTTTTGAACCTTGTTATAGATACAATAAAAACAACAACAATTAGCCACACAGAATCCAAGACATGTCTAAATTCACATAAACTCTCATGTTATATATATTAGGCACAAAGCTTACACAATATAGATCTTGATCACAAATCCTAAGTATATTAACTGACTAGATAGCCCAACAGTGAGATTCCTGGCCATATTTATACATATTACATCAATTATTACATCAAATAATTCCCTGGAAAGGTTGTGACATATAGATAAGAACTAATCCCTATATCTGAGGGGAACACTCATTTTAATAGCCAAAACGTGAACCAAAATATCTCCTCTATCTTTTTGAACCTCGCCAAGACTATTGCATACATGATGCGGCTAGCCGGATCCCAAGTATGTTGTATTTGTGATAAAAAATAGGGTTTTCTTATGGCTGAGTATATTATAGAACCATCGTTGACCTACTTTGACTATGAAATCACCAAAAATGATGTAAACATTCTTATTTATTAGTCTATTCTTAAACCATTGCTCTCCATTTTTGGGAAGACCAATTGCTTGAGCCACCGTTTCTTCCATCACTCTCATGAATAAGTTCCTAATTTGAGCAACATGACCATCAAATTTTTGTGAAAAATGTAGGGAAACCTTATCATTGTGCCCTTGAAATCATGCAAATAACCTCTACGATTCAAGCCCACTAAAACATTAATGACATGCATATTATTCTGGTCATTCCTCGAGAGCTTGAGTGGTTGACTCATGTTGGTCGACCAACATGTTTGTGCCCACTATAGTTATACAAGAAACCCTAATATGTGATTGCCCTACCACTTCAAATTATGAAACATTGATATGTCTTTTTTTCTCAACAACTTGGCCACTATGATTCAAAGTCTGGTCATCTTGGCACAAGGGATACTATAGTGTTGAATTAACCAGGCTACTCCAAATAAGGGGTTCAATTCTAATTCAGACCAATTCAGTGGCACACTCTAACATGATTACCCATTAAATAAGGCTAACAGACATGTGGAATGATGTGAGGTTGGTTGTATGCATGTCACAATTACTGAATTATGTTGTTCTATGGAAGGGTCAATGACTCATTGCATAGTAGTGAAGACAAAAAATCAAGTTATCATTATAGTTAATGGAGGGAATTACAAGTGCTATGGAAATTTTAAGTTGAATAAGGTATAATGATGTATCATATGAAAAATCATAAATTATAGGAAGGGTGATTGATAGATTTGTACAGTGATAGGAAATCGGGTCAAATAGTATAATATACATAGAAGGTTGGATGGTGAGGCATTTACATGGGAAATCAGTGATAAAATGTATAAAAAAGAGAATGAGATAGAACAAAAATAGGGGTATGGGACTCTTGCTTATTAAAAATAAAAATCCTTCTATTTCTAATAGACAAAAGAAATCTAGAGACAAATATTTACCTCCATAATAGTCCAATTTAACAATATCATTTTGTGAAAATATTTATGTTGAAGATAAAGGTGGAAGAATATCATACCAGGTATGTTTAAAACAAAAACTAACTTACAATATTTCCAGTATTGCTTAATCTGTTTCAGGGAAAATTTTAGGGGCTAATATTCGCAGGTGGGCTAATTTTCCATCTTTTTTCCAAAAAAAATATTCATTAATTTCCATTTTTTTCTAAAAATGATTCGCCCAAATTTTATAGTATAAAATTATTTCACCTCAAAATTCTCCAAAATTTTATATAGAGATTGTATAAAATTACTAGAAATTTGAATATTTTTATAAAAATATTGTCAGACATTTTATAGATTGTATATGATGTACTACGAGATTCGCCAAGGTTTCTAAAATTCAAGATAAATTTTCATCCTTAAAATTTTCCATGATCTGTTTTGGTAGTAGTTTTAGATTTCAACCTTTGTAACTATGATCTATATAATAAATTGGAACCAAATATGAAAACTCAAGAAAATGAAACCAATACTGGAAACTAATGTGGCTCTGAAATAAATTGCAACAAGAGTAATAAGCAAGGTAATTATTAGCAAGAGAACAATATTTCATTCCAATATTTGTAATGAAGAAGAAATTTGGGCTCCTAAAGCCTCACTAGGATACTTAGATAACCTCCTCTTTTTGGAATAGTCAGCTCTGTGTCTGTAGCTTGGAAAACCATTCCCCTTTTATTTAAACAATGTTAAAAATTGCTACTATTATCAACTCTCAAACCAATAGTCTTCATCACAGACAACTATGGCACATTTCCTATCATATGTGAAAATATTTGTAGGAGTCGAACATAGAAGGGAATCATTGCATTACCATCCAATGATGAAATTTTTTAGCCAATGCAAGAACACTCACCTTTGATGTGAATGAGTGTTAAAGTTCCCTAGTATAACTTGCTAAAGATGAATAAATGTGTTGGAGTCGAATCATTTGTAATATATAATCAACATGAAGCATTAAGGAGTCCCCATTGTTATCAACATGAGAGATGATGATTGATGTATGCATACCTCCAAGTACCATAAAACACCTCTACCTTTGACCCGAGATAATGCGTTGAAGTCGATAAGGTGAAGTTTGTTGGAAGGAAGGCCCTAATGAATCCTTCATCATCCAATGTGAGAACGGATATAATAATTTGAATATCTACAAAAAAATAATTAACACGCAAAAATCAGTGAGTACTAGCCTACTAGCAAGTTGGTTTTTAATCAAGCCTACATATAGCTATGTAAGCAAGTTTTTTTTTTCTAAATATGGCTACTTCTAATATAAAATATAGGTTACAACATTACATTCGTCATCCTCCGGAATTTCTATGTTAACCGATTCCAGTGGGAAAAAAAAAATTCAAAATACAAAATAGGGGCTGCCCTAGAAGGGGAAACCAACCCATGAAATATGTCCATGAAACTTAGAAAGAGTTGCCCATGTAGGGAAACCAGCATTAACCATATCATATCTAGACCAGTGTTTAAAAAGAGGAAAAATAAGAAAACCATAACTAGACCAACAAGACCAAAACATAGAGAAGAGAAAAGTGGGAACCCAAAAGCTAATCTGTTGATTTTTTGTCATCCTGGATTGGCGGTTGAAGTGGCTCTTCCTCAATTCGGCACCTGTACTTGGAGCCATTGTCCTCAAGCTTGGACAACTGGGTGTCCAACAATGGAGAGGAGGTCGAGTGACCGCTTGACCCAACCTTTGTGCCATATTCATCAGAGCTGCAGCTTCCATCACTGTTTGAGGGATCCTCAGCTAACTGAACCGACAAAGCCACCATTTTGCGAGGGGGAGTAGGGGAGGTGGGGGAGATGGTGGATTTTTGCATAAGTTTTCTGGAGTGAGAGCCAGAGCTAGAAGGTTCAGTATAGGCATCAGGAATGTGCAAATATAGGTGAGCGAAGAGGCGATGGGGGTCCAAGGCCTCGGGGTCAGCCTAATTTACAGACAAGTTCACTGTTCTGTTGGCCATGGCGTGAGAGGGGGGAAGAGAAGGGAACCCGCGACCACCACCTCTGCAAAGGCGCATGTGGTGATGGCGGGGTATGGTTGAAGCTGAGGTGTAGGGTTGCAAATGAAACAGAGGAGGGAGCATGACATCGTGATAGAGAGCCGAATGAGTAGAGGAATGATGCAAGGGCTTGGCAGGAGTGAAGGCGCAGGGAGAGAAAGAACCAAGTCTGAGAACAACATAGAGGCCACAATGGAAATTCAAAAACCGAGAGAGGTCCATATATGGCTGCAAGAGGCGTAATGGCACAGCAGGCAGAGTGAATGCAGGAGGGACGACGTAAATGCGAGCCTATTGTAGAGAGGGTGATGCATTGGGTTCGATGGTGGTGGAGTATGAAATACCCACACTCCAACCTTTAATCATATTTCCATGGCCTATTTCCTCCACCTCATATGGTCCCATCGATCATGTAGTAGGATTTCCGTCGAAGTTATTAAATATGGAGTTGAAGAGAAGGGCTCAATAGTCAAGTTTGAAATATTTTTTCGTGATATTTTTTTCATGCCATCTAGCTCATTGCCCTTGAAAAATAATAATAAATTGGATGGAATCTTGTTTAATCTCATACAACTCATGAAGTTGATAAATTCTCTACTTTTGGGCTTTTGACAAATATATATGCAAATGTATGGCTATTCTAAATATATTTACTTGAAACTCAATGGGAAGGAGAACTTATTTTCCATATACAAGCTCATAGGGCATGAATCCTATAGTCCGCCGCATTGTCCTATAAGTCAAAAGTGTTTTCAGGAGCCTACCTGCCCAAAACCTATGATGTATTTGTACCATCTTGATCAAGAAGGCCCCAAACACCTGGTTTGTATATTATACCTATCCATTGGACCACGTGTGGTATGGAGAAGACTTGCAATTCTTTATATGGTACACTTGAACAACAAGTTATACTACCTTTGACACCAATTGCACTCCATGATATGTTATAATCTCTTTTGGAACACCTTATATAGTAAAAATATATTGAAAAAGGAATTCAACTACAAAACTTTCATTAGCTTGATATAAATATTTCACTTCTACCCATTTTGTAACATAGTCAGTACAAAATAAAATATATCTATTTTTTTGTAACATTGGAGAGATTATCCCTATGAAATATAAGGCCCATATTTCAAAAGGTTTGAAAAGCACCTGAGGTTGTAATGGCATTTCATCAACTTGCACTGGTCTTCCCATACTTTGGAAATTGTTGCATCTACAAATGTAGTCCCTTACATATTTGAAAAATGTTGGCCAATAATAGCCTTGTTGGAGTAATTTGTAAGAATTTTTTTTTATCTTCAAAGTGACCTCCACGAGGTTCATTCTAGCAAGCTCATATAATATTGAACATTTCAACTTCCTGGTCACATCTTTGAATAATCAGGTCTAAACCATTTCAATGAAGATATCCCCCTACCCACAAGTAAATGGCATTGAGCTTAACAACATGTTTTCCTTCTCATGGGGAAAGGTTCTACGATTTCATATGAAAAAATATTTATCTATGTTCCCAAAACACAACATGTTAGTAGCAACAAAAAATAAGTTCTCATGAATAAAACTATCGTCTACAAGACTAACTTTATCATCATTATGTAATAGAGAAAGGAATTTTGGTACAAATTTTTCCTTCTGAGGTATATCTATAATAGTAACATTAAATTCATGTAGCAATAGCAACCATATAGCAACTCTACCATTAGTGATAGGTTTATTAATTTAAAATTTAATAGCATAATGGTCATTGTGTATGAAAACATCATAATTGGTTATATAGTGTCTAAATTTATTTACGGCATGTACAACAAGTACATTTTTTTTTCAAAGTTTGTATAACTAAAATCCATTGGTGTTAAGTTCTTTCTTATAAAATAAATAACATAATATGACTCCAAAGGAATCCCAAGAAAGAGTGCCTAGATTTGTTGAAAATACATTGGCTCTTTCCTCAAATCAAAACCTAAATCCACATTATTAGATAAAGTTCAGAGGACCTCCATAACCATTCCTGCCTAAGGAGAAAATCTACATCCTAGTCTTATTTTCGGCCCAAAATAGCATGAAGGGCTATGTATGAATCATTTGTACGAATGTGCAATGAGAGGGACCAATTTGTCACTATGAGTCCCAAGAAAAGAAAACTAGCACTATGAGTCCCATGAAAATTTAACATATTTTGAATGTAATTTAAGCATAGGCATAAATTTTTTTGTAAAATTTTGAATAAATTGCCTATAGTAACCAACATGTCCTTAGAAACTTCTTACCTCTTTTTTCATTCATGTTCTAGGAATTTCTGTGATAACTTCAACTTTTGTTGGGTCTACCTTGATACTCTCATGAGAAATGTGGTGCTCAAAAATAATTACTCAAGGTGAGATTTTCTTATTTGTAGTGAAGTAATAATTTATCAAGGTTATCAAGTGCTTCTTTAAATTTTTTACCATAAACCGAAAAATTGGCCATGTAGATATCTACAAATTCATGAAAGAAATAAGAAAATATACCTAGTACTGCACGTTGACAAGTTGTGGGTGCATTACATAAACTGAATGGTAAAAATCTATATGCAAATTCCCCCATGGACATGTAAAAGTGGTCTCATCTTGGTCTTTTACTGCAATTTTAATTTTATTGTATCTTATAAATCCATATAAGAAAGACAAATATTGTTTTCTTGCGAAAGTGCCTCGTACCTGGTCAATAAAGGGTAATGGAAAATAATATCCTAAAGTAGCTCTATTTAATTCTCAGTAGTCAACACGAATTTTCCATTTACCATTTTTCTTAGGTACAATTATAAGTGGGTAAACCCACCTGCTATCGGATATAGGGTATATGAAACTAGCATTTAACAATTTTTGTAGTTCTTCCTTTACAAAGTCTTTTATGGTAGGATTATTATAGCGTTGGGGCTACCTAACTAGCCTAGTGTTCTGAAGGTAGATGTGGCGTGGGAAAGTGCTAGGAAGAATTTTCTGCATTTCTTGATATTCCCATGCAAATGCACCATATTGTTCCTACAGTACAGGAATCAATTGTTCTTCTTGTTCCTGATTAAGGTTAAAATTAATGTATAAAATTATTCATGGAATGATCTTAAAATTTATACTATCAGAATTTGAATTTTCCTTAACAATTGATGCAAGAAGAGATAATGAGCTTGTTAAATCATAGGATTCCTATAAATATCTAAAGATATTGTTATCTATATGAGACAACTCAGGATTTTAAGTACAATCTGAAATGGAAAGGAATTTGCTTAATAAGTTATTTTCAGTTGGTTCTTTCAACTGCCTTTATTTCTCAATAATCAAAAGTGGTCATATATGTTCTTCATTCTCGTAATGATATTCTATCCACCAAGGATGTTTTATCATGAGTTTTTTGGGTGGATATAAGGTGAGTTTCTTCATGGAGGCCTCGTTAGAAATGATCATTTATCCAGATCTACAACTGATGAAAGCATAAACTGTAACGAGCCAAGGTCTTCCAAGAACTAAGGGATGGTCACTCATGGTGTTTTTTGGTTGAATCACTATAAAAAAATCCATAGGATATTCCCATGAATCCAAAGTCACGATCACATTATCCAGAACATGATGGGTTTGACTCTATATCTATTAGCAAGTTCAAGCATCGTAGGTGTATGTCGAGGATCCCCTAAATGTAGCATCTCCAAGATAAGAATAGTCATGTTGTTTATTGTGGACCGTAGGTTAATCAAATTCTTTTATATAGGGATGCCTCTAATAAAAATGATAACAACAGGGTTTTCAGGATCTTTAACCTTTTTCTCGTTATTAACTCGCATATCTTTACTTGTATTGTATGGGGCTCTTTTCATTTCCTTCCAAGTTTTTTAATGCATAATTCCCTTGTAGTTTTTCCATATATTGGTACATCATTTATGGATTGAAGGTAATTTTCATGCAAAAAATTTTCAATTATGTTTCAAGATCAAACTCAGGTCAATCAATAGATTTCTATATCTCCAACATTTTTGGAAAGGGTGGGGATTTCAGTGCTTTTGGTTGATCTAATTGTATGGTAGAAGATGGTTGAGTGGTAGGAACACTTACTATCTCAGGGTGGTTATCATGATTCATTTTATTAGGAGTTTTATCCCCTTCATATTCCTCTTTGATGACGATGGGACAGTTTTTTGGTTCAAGAACCTTCCCTAATCTCAATTGTACTCCCTATAATGGTATATGGGTGACTACATATGAGTGGAAGGATTTCAACTTGATGTTCAAAAGAGGCTAAGTTGGATTATTATTAGGGTTAAGCAATGGTTGTATAGGAAATTATGGTCTAGGGAGTTTTTCCTTGTGGTTAATTGTTGTAGTTGAGGTATTGTAGGATGAGGTGCGTTATTCAGTTGTGATTTTGTAGTAGGATACATTTGTGGCATTGGTGGGTTATATTGTGGATATCGACGATAAGACAGAGGAACATGTTGTGGATATATATTCTCCCAATGTAATGTTCCCAAATTTTGCAGCTAATGGGAATATAGCATTTTATTTTCAGTTTGCCTAACTCATGAATGAAAGTGTGAAGGAGGAACTCTAAAACTCCAAAGTAGCAAAATAAATCAATTCCCAATGTGAACAAAGTCAAATCAGGGCTTACTTAATAAAATCCACTTGTATGTGAAACAGGTTCAAGCTATTTGACTGGGTCAACAAGACCAAATCATAATGCAGTCCAGATACAATAAAACTCCTAGATGATTAGTGCAGTCCTATGAGGAGGTCCTCCATGTGAAAAGGGACAAATGAATGAAGATGGTTTAGGGTTTTGCAAACCCTAATATTATATAAGGAAGGGAAAGACTCAAGGAAAGGGTTGTTGAGGAGATTATCATTCTTGAGAATCATTCTCTGGGCTGCTTAGCAAGAGAATAGAGAGGGCTTCCTGTTTAGGAACCCTCCCTCCTTCCTAGAGGGTCTCTTGGAGGAGATTGTGCTGCATTAGTCCAATATCTAGAATTTTGGCCTAGCCTATTATTACATATACAACGTAGTCCTGTTGGGGTGAGCTGTCTATGTAGGTTACAACAAGTGGAGTTCTAGATTTGCAGAGATCTAGTTTTTTTTGGGTGTCTCTTCTCACGGAGTGTGTCTTTTAACCTCCTGGAAGAGTGCCTCTTCAGTTTGAGCTGTAGATCCACACATTGGAATTAGGCCATAGTATATTCAGAGCTACAGCGCAGTATTCCCTCCATGACTGCGTTAGTTTGGTGAGCAGAATTGCAGAGCATCTTAGCACTATCATTTGAGGAGAGATTTTCGGTGATTGGACTCATCCTTTACTGTGGTGATCAATAGATTGGCCAACCAATATATTTTCCATTCAGATATGATATTCTACATGTACATGATTCAGTAATTTTCTGAATACTTCAGCAGATCTGTAAAGTAGATCTTAGATCTACTCTTTGTTTTTCATCTTTTGCTAAGATCCTTGAGGGGAATGTAAGGAGGGGCATTTTTGTATCCAGATCTATAAGAGATATATGTTTTTATGTAGATATATGTCATAGATCTGATTTATGAATAAAATAAGCTTCAGTTTTCAGAAATTTACGCTGAATAATTTTTTGTTCCATTATAGTGCTGCAACTCTTCAATATTGAGGGATTCTTCATGTAATTTACTGTATTTCTCATGAAACGTTCTATGGCCATGTCTTATATGTGTTTCACTGATTTTCATACTCCATATTCACTAAAACCTTCAGAAAATTACGCTCTTGTGCTTCAGCAAATTTCTGCATACTCCAGGTCATGGGAAATCAAGGTTTTCTAGCCTAGTTAGGAAAGGAGGAACGGTTTAACATAGAAAAATGCATTTTTTTTTATGGAATTGGACATGGGAGTTAATCATAACCCTAGCTATCATATCCAACTACTTTCCCATCTTATTTTCATGCATATATCTGAATACAGTCATTTTAGGGCATAAATCACCACGTTTCCCCACCTTTTGGTTTGTAAAACGTTGTATAAAGTTGCTGCTGCATATTTTATCGAATTTTAAGTGATTTTACATTTTTTTTCAGTCATAGGGCTGCATATACAACTCTATAATACCTTAAGGTATTCTCATTGTTGTAGAAATTCCCTCTTTGGAATATTACAGTGGTATCAGAGCATGATGTCTGGCTCAGCCTGTGAGATCAAGCTATTAGAGGAGTAAAGAGGAGAAGAAAATATCATAATGATGGAGATAATGATATTACTCTCATCAGTGTTCAGATCTAAGGGAGGCCTCTTCGAAGAAGTAAATCAGAAGAGAGGAAGAGGGTGCACCAAGACTCCTAGAGGGTTTCAAGAAGAATAAAACTGCAGTGAGATCTGCATGAGGATTCAAGAAGAATAAGGAAGCCCCAGCACTTCCTATCGGCAAAGCAGAATACCGGAGGATCCTATATCTCCTCATTGATCCACTATGCCCACTTTCTTTGAAGAAGGTGAGAGGTATAGCAATGAAGAAGAGAGATGCAAAGAAACTCATAAAGGGTTTCAAGATGAAGAGGAGGAACTATGCACTTCCTATCATCACAAAGTAGGGAGAATGACTGAAGAAGATATCTCATTGCTTCTTTTCCAAACATTGAAGGTATTGAATAGGATCTCAAAGAGTTTGAGGAGAAGAGGAAAAAGATGAGCCACCAAGAGACATCTCCCAAGGAAACCAAGGAGGATGTAAATCTTGTCACTTTGGGAAATATATCTCCATTTTCACCACCCGCTTCTAAAGTACTTGCATCTAGAGGAGAGGCACTTGCATTTTTGCAAGGTAGCCTTGAGCTCTTAACATATGGAGTCCTATGCATGAATCAGGAAATGCATGAGGAAGAGGAAGATACCAGCACTGGTATACTTGAAGGAAGTAAGCCATCATTCTTGCCAGTAGTTGGAGACATCATTGATCCGGGTGGAGGAACTCTTTTTTTCTGTCAAGAGGTTCCCACATATCAATTGATCCAAGGTATGCATAAAGTTTCAACACATATTGATTTAAGACCAATGCATAGCCAAGGATTAGATCAAACTGTTGATTTGAAGCAAAGACATATCACAGCGCAGAGGACCCTTGATCTAATCAAGGAGGAGTCTGGAAACTATCCTTGTGCATCATTTTTTATCTGCATTCAATATCTTGAGTTGATATGTAGATTTTCAAAAAGGGGGATTAGTACTATCCTATGTTCAATGGCTGATTATGAGATCAGTAATGTAGCTTGCTTTGAGACAGTGCATGCATCACCCTGCAGACCTACAGCGCTGTCACTTAGTGACTATGACAAAGAGGCTTCAGCTCTCTTGAAGCATTCTAGAGGCAGCTTCTACCTTGAAGCAGTGGAGAATAAGAAGAGGAAGAGTAGACATATTGAGATGAGAAGCATTTTCTCCCCTCTAGATGACACTCTCTCAATGAGCATGCTACAACTCAAAGAGAGACTTCTACCTGCAGCAGATCCAAAACCTCACTGGTCTTGGAAGGTCATGAAGAAAGAAGATGTCTCTTTAAGAGTTCTCATAAAAGGTGTACTTCAACATCTCATGGAGTACAATACTCTTCATCGGTCTAAAGAAGATGGTGTTATACAAATTGAGGATGCCATGATTATGCAGCACATCACTCAACTTCCATATTTGAGTGAGTGGATGAGGATGGTGAGAAAAAGGTCACATGATCACTTGTATACATATATGGACCAGCAAGCTTGGTTATGCTGGTTGGCCTTGGGAGACTCCTATCACTCTCCAAAGGCACCTATTTCTCTGATCTATGCCTTAAAGAATAGTTATGAAATGAATAAGGAGGCATGGAAACACTGGTTGCTTTGGGGTAAGCATGATCACTACCCAAAGATTCTCATTTTCTCATCTCATGCTTTATGCATCACTAATAGGGTGTATGAAAAGGAGGCATGGTTGATGTGGTTGTTAAAAAGAGAATTTGGACATCACATGTTAAATCTCATGTCCATGTATTCATCCATGTTTGAAGTATGTCTCATATGTCTACCTATATTTCTGTTTGAGGAATATTTCATGCATGTACTTTGGTTCGGGAGAAGGGATAACTCCCACATGATGTGGAATGAGGGAGCTTGCTTGTACTATGTTGATGAGACATTTCACATGTCCATCATTGTGTTGTTGCTTCATGATCCACATGTTGATAAGGAAATAAGGCTGCAAAAGTCCTTATTGCTATGGCTGCTCTTGGGTGAGTATGGTTATCACCCAATAGCTCATCATTTTCTGAATCATGCCTTGGATTTCAATGATATGTTGCAGCAAGAGAAGGCATGCACCATTTTGATTCACTTGAAAAAGTATGGCCACCACATGACATCTCCTATGTCTATGTGTTTTGCGTTGTATAAAATTTGGCATAATGATATCATGATGTGCATGGATAATGATACTTTGTATTGGGGGGATATGACATATCATATGTCCATTATTATGGTTCGTTTTCATGGTGCACATGAGGAGGAAAGAAGGCAGCAAGACCTCTTATTGCTTTGGGTGCTTTTAAATGAGTATGGTGACCACCCCATAGCTCATCATTTTCTGATTCATGCCTTATGTATCAAAGATAACTTGCAGCAACGAAAGGCATGTACATCATCTTTTGGGAGGCTTGGCTTGTCCATATTACATGGAGAAGATGGAGGATGGCAGTGAAGGGCCTTGCTTCGGTGGTTATTATTAGGGGAATATGGTTTGACAACTTTGTCCACCCATGTTGCTCCTTCCCTTCTTTTTGCATAATGCTGGAATGATGGAGTTTGGATCCAACAAGGCCAACAGGGCTAAGAATGAAAGCATAACAATGCTTAGTCAAGTTCAAAAAACATGGATGGAGGAATTTTTTGTATGATGAAGCTTTTACTTTATGGAAGGAGCTACTTATTTTATGTCTCTCATGTGTTTATGATGATGTTGGACATCATGTAATTGTCATTTTGTACTTCATGATAGGAAGAGGACATCTAACCTTACAGTTGGAAGTCATCTTATGCATTTGTGGAAGACAACTATGGAACCAAACATACATAACCTATTGCAACAAAGGGAGGAATCCTTCCTTATGTGGATGCCATTTGGACGTAAATAGATGGTTTGCATCTACAATAAGAGTTTCTTGAGGGTAAGCAACATTTTTCCGGGGGAGACTGTAATGTTCCCAAATTTTGCAGCTAATGGGAATATAGAATTTTATTTTTAGTTTGCCTAACTCATGAATAAAAGTGTGAAGGAGGAACTCTAAAACTCCAAAGCAGCAAAATAAATCAATGCCCAATGTGAACAAAGTCAATTAAGGGATTACTTAATAAAATCCACTTGTATGTGAAACAGGTTCAAGCTATTTGACTGGGTCAACAGGACCAAATCATAACGCAATCCAGATACAATGAACCTCCTATATGATCAGCGCAGTCCTATGAGGAGGTCCTCCATGTGAAAAAGGACAAATGAATGAAGATGGTTTATGATTTTGCAAACCCTAATCTTATATAAGTAAGGGAAAGACTCAAGGAAAGGGTTGTTGAGGAGATTATCATTCTTGAGAATCATTCTCTGGGTTGCTTAGCAAGAGAATAGAGAGGACTTCCTGTTTAGGAACCCTCCCTCCTTCCTAGAGGGTCTCTTGGAGGAGAGTGTGCTACATTAGTCCACTATCTAGAATTTTGGCCTAGCCTCTTCTTACATCTACAACGCAGTCCTGTTGGGATGAGCTGTCTATGTAGGTTGTAGCAAGTGAAGTTCTAGATCTGCAGAGATCTAGTTTGTTTTGGGTGTTTCTTCTCACGGAGTGTGTCTTTTAACCTCCTGGAAGAGTGCCTCTTCAGTTTGAGTTGCAGATCCACACATTGGCATCAGGCCATAGTCTATTTAGAGCTACAGTGCAGTATTCCCTCCATGATTGCATTAGTTTGGTAAGCAGAATTGCAGAGCATCTTAGCACTATCATTTGAGGAGAGATCTTCGGTGATTGGACTCATCCTTCACTTTGGTGATCCATATATTGGCCAACCAATCTATGTTCCATTCAGATCTGATATTCTACACGTACATGATTTAGTATTTTTCTGAATACTTTAGCAGATCTGTAAAGTAGATCTCAGATCTACTCTCTTTTTTTCATCTTTTGCTAAGATCCCTGAGGGGAATGTAAGGAGGGGCATTTTTGTATCCAGATCTGTAAGAGAATTGTGTTTTTATGTAGAGATCTGTCATAGATCTGATTTATGAAAAAATAAGCTTTAGTCTTCAGAAATTTACGCTGAAGACTTTTTTGTTCCATTATAGTGCTGCAACTCTTCAATATTGAGGGATTCTTCATGTAATTTACTGTATTTCTCATGAAAAGTGCTATTTCCATGTATTATATGTGTTTCACTGATTTTCATACTCCATATTCATTAAAACCTTCAGAAAATTACGCTCTTGTGCTTTAGAAAATTTTTGCATACTATAGGTCATGGAAAATCAAGGTTTTCTAGCCTAGTTAGGAAAGGAGGAATTTTCTAACATAGAAAAATGCATTTTTTTTTCTTCTGAAATTCGACATGGAAGTTCCTCATAACCATAGCTATCATATCCAACCACTTTCCCATCTTATTTTCACGCAGATATCTGAATACAGTCGTTTTAGGGCCTAAATCACCACTTTTCCCCACCTTTTGGTTTTTAAAACGCTGTATAAAGTTGCTGCTGCATATATTATCGAAGGTTAAGTGATTTTACATCTGTTATCAGTCATAGGGCTGCATCTCCAACTCTAGAATACCTTAGGGTATTCTCATTGTTGTAGAAATTCCCTCTTTGGTACATTACACCCAACAATTTTGTTTTTTCTAAGGTTGGTTTCATTGTTGGGGCCAAATATGTTTCCATAGTTAGTTTGGTTGTAGGGGTCAGGTATGATTCCAAGGTATTTGAGCATTCGATTGTGAATTATAAAATGGAAAAAATGAGAATAAAAATATTATGATATATCTTGCATGTGTGGCTGCCATGTCCTCTTTGGTGCAGATGGTTCCATTGTATTACCACTTATTTTATAAATAGATTTAAATCCTGAAAGTGCGGGGTAGCTTTCTGTACTATGGTCTTCTGCAAAAATGATACAAAGTTTGATGATATTTAATGGAAATGATTTCAAAGTATTTTTTTTCTATACTGAGAACAAAAACTTGTAGCAAAAGGCATTTCTTCCTCTTGCTTATTTTTAAGTTTCAAAGTATCAAGTTGCAAACTAAGAATACAAAGGACTTTGGTCTTAAAATTATCTAATAAATTTCCTAATTCATCCCTTATTACTCCTCCTACAACAAATTTAGCTATCCTAGAGAAATGGTTCCTTATTCCCTTACCAATATTAGCTCTACCTCTTGAGTACCTCTTGCATAAATCGTAAATGTCGTTAAACATATATAACAAATGTCACAATAAACCATTAAACTATATATATATATATATATATATATATATATATATATATATATATATATAGATATATATATATATATATATATTCATATTGTATTCCTCTCAAAATAATAGTCTTAAATGCATCATCACTAAGAGCACTAGGTCTAGTCTTCTATAGCTTATACAAGACTATTTCAAGATAGTCCTCTAGGCTCTCATCTTCCTACTACTGCATATTGAAGACATCATTCTATGATTCTTTGGCTCTACAATAGTATTGGTATTTCTTTTGAAAGGTATATTTCATATTGTCCTAACATATAATGTTATTTTATCTTAATCCCATAAACCACCTCAATGTAGAATATTTCAAAGTTGCAGGAAACAATTTTAGTTTATGAGCAACGTCCACATAGTTGTAACTATGAGAAAAATGTCAAATTCATACAAAAATGAATCAAGGTCTTCTATGGCCATACCTTGAAATTTGGGTAGGATAGAAGGAATGAATTTTTTCATGTTGAAATTTGATGCTTCTTTAAGAATAGAAAATGCAAAATTGGTTTCGATCCCAACTTCCTCATTTCTTTTCTTTTATGTTTTATTTCCAAACAAACTATACTCAATGTGAGTCAATGATACTGGTGTTACAATAATCAGATTGTGGTGAATGAGGAATTTGTCTTCAACTCATTCCTCATGTACTTCTACCACAATTTTAGTCTCTATTTGTGATACAACAACACCTGTTGGAATCTCAAGGAACTTAGTAATGCGTTCTAGAGATACCTTTTGATATAATTCCAAGGTAAATATTGTTTCTTCCACCTGTTGATATTTAGCTTACTTACTCTTTTGGTCTTTATTACTTTTCTCTATTGTGGATTTAGAATAAGGTAGAACATGATCAAGAATTAAGTAATGTGTGGGAGCTACTCCCTTTTGAGTTTTACCTATGTATATTTCAGCCAGATTAGTAGGGGTGGTTTTATATCCACCAAATAAATCAGAGGGAACTTCAAAATTTGATTTAAGAAACCTAGATTTACTATCTCTAACTGTAACCATTTAACCACATACTAGGAAGGGTTTGGGAATACCCACTAAAGTGGTTACTACAGGCTAGAACCTTCCTTTCATATTTCTAAAAAATGTGTATTTGTGCCTTACCATATCTCCTCTTCTAATGTTAAATGTGATCAATGTTAAATAAAAAAAACAAAAAAAACACTTCTTACCTAACGTTACCGTTTTACAGCTCCTTGATAATAACGCTACAAATTTTTGGATATTTTAATAGCATAATGAAAACCCTTCACAAGTCAATCTAGGATGTAAACTAATAAGTTGTAAACAATGTATGCACAAGCAACGTGAAAACTATTTTACTCTTTAAAAACTACTAAATAAGAATAATCTATTCTACTCTTAGAATGAAACCGAAATCTACTTCTAATTCTAAAAAAATCATCGAAACTGAAAAGAATTGTTCAAGGTATATGATCCTTTTAGCTAGACCTTTAATTCAAATCCCCTAACTTGGATACGTAATAAAATATTTCATTGCTTCAAGGCAATTTTCATGCATTTAATTACATGTTGTAATTAGCAGTAGAATATTCTAGTTTTGGACCTTAGTCTACTAAAACCAAACACTAAAAGCAAAAGAAAAGCATGTAAATGAAATAATCGAGTGAAATCCAAAAAAAATTCTTTGATAATATACACATGTCTATCATTATTTTCTCAAGTAAGAGTTCTAGTGTAGATCCTTATTCTATTTTAAATCACTCAAAATATAGGACACCAATTAAGTATATAAATATTAAACCATTCATTATCAAACAAATCACTTATCCTTTTACCAAACACACGCTACAGAGAAGTTATTTATTTAGGAAGTAAATCAAACTCTAATTATCATATCATAAACCATTCTGAGTATAAATAAACTTTATTCAATAGTAAATATGCATGCAGACATATTCTGGACACAATTCATATGTTGTCAAAGGTTAATGATCACTTACTCAGATTAATTATACCTCAGATTCGTATGGAAAAAATATAACATAGGTTCCTGAACTTAATTTTTTTTCCACATCCAGACCAAGAAAATGGCTATCATTAAAATACTCAAAGGGTTGTGTTGAGGCAAGGATATTTTCCATGGAGCATAATAGAGCACTCTTTTTCAAGTCCCAACGCTATATTAATCTCAAAACAAAAATATTTCAGTGATCACAAGTAAGGATGACATTTCCAATGGTGAATCTTGTCTTAGGTAAAATAGATCTAATCCTAACTTCAGAATGCAATCGAGATCTTGTACCATTACAAGTAAATATAATTGATGTGATTTATTAATAATATCCCTTCAAAATAAAATCAAAGCCCCAGATTTGAGACAATAACAACAATATTGCAAATGATGGAAATTAAAATTTAAAACTTGACTATTCAAAAAATATAATGCTACTCTGCATGTGATCTACAAAGTGGAATACAAAGTGGTCAATAAATTGGCATAGAATTGGCATACACAATGGTCAACAATGTGAGGATAAATTGCACGAACATGAGAGAAAAGGGACATTTTTTATTTTGGCCTATTGGTTTTCTGCTTATTCTCTTCGGCTCTCAGGCTTTGGTTATTGGAATAGTGGAATTGGTTTTGGATGCTCCATGATTTCCAGAGAGCATGATTGGATGTTGTATGAGTTACTGAGATTGTTTGGTTGTTGTGTGTGGTATTGTTGTGTAACAACGTGGGAATTTCAAGTATTATGAGAACTTCACTCTCATATTTGTATTCTTTTCTATAACAACATGTTTTTAATAAATAAAAGTATTTGAATCCTTTATGTGTTCTCGTGAAAAAGCTTGAATTAATATCTATTTTTTCTTTGTGATTTATTCCTTGAATTAATTTAGTAGCCAAACTCCAGTGGTTTAGGTTGTGCTCTTTGTATGAACGATCCTGATTCTGTAGGTGTTGTGAAGGCTAAAAAACCTGGGTTGGGTCAGGTGCACAATAGTCCAAAATTTATATATAAACACTATATTGATAAACAAATGTACAAATTCTTAGTTATCCACTAAGTAAATAGGAGGTAATTGAAAGGCCCATCATTTTTGGCACTGTTGTTGGGAAATTTTCAATAATACAATAGTTGTTTGTTTATTAATTTCATCGAGTTAGTATATTTTTCTTAGGAAGATTGATGTGATGTGATTATTTATGCCATATTGTTTTAGAAAGTATGTATCTTTAATTTTCCACACACATGATTAGAGATAAAAAAGGTATATGTTTTAGCTCTACTAAAAATCCCCACAAGACTAACTGTGCACGACAATCACAAGAGGAGAAAGGGAACACCCAACCTCACTTATTGACTCCTATAACTAGATCTCTTGCCAAAAGAAAGAATGAATATTATTTTGTGGAGCCTAACACTAAGCCAAACTCATTCCCTACCTCAACAAAGGTCTTTTCCCTTCAAGACTAGCCAAAAGAGCAGCATCATTCAGAGAATTCTTCTTTCCTAATTCTCCTAGGGAACCTTTAGAGGAAAAGTAAATTTTATATGACAAGACGGCACATGAAATCCATATTAAGGAAGATAAGTCAAACTTCATGTTGAAATTGGCAACAAGAAGGGATTGTAATGTAATTTTCCCTTAAATTAGAAGGAAATTGTAATTTCACATCACATGACAACTTGTACGAGTTAACTGAGTTGGGAAGACTTAATTGGCTCAGTCAATTTGAGTTGGGGGTCAAACTAGAGGCTTGTATAGTTCACTCTAAGTTTTTGGTGGTCCATTTGAAATTCACTTTCAGTTGTAATTTTTTAACTTAATTATTTGTGTTGAATTCAGTTTAACTAGTTCCAATTGATGGATGAGCTAGTGAGAGTGATCAATCAGATAAATGATAATTCACTCTAAATAATTGTTGCATGTCAGTTCTAAGGAAGACCCAGTTGATATTAGAGTTAAAGGGAAGTAGACTATCAACTGTATAATTAGAAAATTGTATAGGTCATGCATGAGTTCATCAGGATGCCCTGGATGTATTGCATAATCAATTGATGGGAATTTACTAATTAATAGGGGCTCAATTCTCTCAAGAATCCATGAGCAAGGCTGGTCAGACAGGGGCAAGGAATTGGTTAAGTATTGGGCCAAACCTGCTCAGATCAAAGTGAGACAGTCAGAGATATTGCAGAGAGCTCTCAAGCCTGAG
Organism: Pinus albicaulis; assembly: GCA_034641835.2. Classification (NCBI taxonomy): domain Eukaryota; kingdom Viridiplantae; phylum Streptophyta; class Pinopsida; order Pinales; family Pinaceae; genus Pinus; species Pinus albicaulis. Next base: position 1,638,686,025 of record CM076584.1, read on the forward strand.
AGAAGCATTGTATTATTTCATATTATTGACTTAATGCAATATAAAGATAATAGGTTTTTATCTAAGGCTTTCCCCAGATACATCTTTGTGTTGTGCGGTTGAAATTCTTTCTCTTTCTTGTTCATGTCATTGTGTGATTGTAATTGGTTTCTGCAATTTGTACAATAAATTCAAGTATTTTGTTTTAGAATATTACAATATTAGTTGAATATGTGCATATTTTATACATGGTATCATAGTAGGAGTCACTATAGAAGAGAATAACCAGAGTTTTTTTTGAACATGTGAAACGAATTTTCAGATTTATTCTTCAGGACCAATAGAAGATCAAGATGTATTTCTATAGATTGAGACTCAAATATGTTTTTGAGGGTAATTTGAATTACATAGATTGGAAGGACATGATGGAGGCAGTGCCGGAGGACAAAAGACTAAAGGAATTTATATATAGTGATATTCGGAGGCCTGCAATAGTAGATGCTCAAAATATTGATGCATGGAAGAAGAATGTAGCAAAGGCGAGAAGTATTATGTTATAAGGAGCTCAAGATCATATTTTCTTGAATCTCCATGTAAAGAAAAATCCATATGATATGTGGAAGGCCTTAACATATATGTTTCAGAATAACAATGACCACAGGAAGTTGGTGCTGAAGGACAATATCAGAAAGATCAAGATGGAGAAGGGCGACACAATACCAAAATACATGACTATGTTCACTCAATTTCAATATGAGCTTGGAAGTGTTGGTGTGACAGTTTCCTAGGATTATTTGGTGAACCTAGAACTTCTAGGCCTTCCCAAGAGCTAGAAAAAATACCAGGATTTGGTGAATGGAAGGGAGAAACTACTAGAGTAGGAGCAATTGTGGTCCAACTTGGTAAAGGAATAGATTCATTGGAACACCAGAGATTGATCCTCATCAAATACTAATGATGAGGAAAACTTTGCCTTGGTTGGAAAGGTGAAGAAAGTTAAAGGGAAGGCATCCCATTCCAAATCAGATTTTGGTTAGATAGGCAAGAAGAAAGACTTATCAAAGGTAAAATGTTTTCACTATCATGAGCTTGGACACTATGCTACAAAGTGTCTATGGAAGAAGACCAACAAGAAGTCCTCAGGAGGACCAGTAGGTGAAGCACTTGCTTGACGGTCCAAGTTGGATTTCACCCTCATCGCATGCATTGTATCATTGGTGATGGGTTAAGTGTGGTACTTGGATAGTGGAGCTTCATTCCATATGACCGACAACAAATAATTCTTCAGTAACTTGGAGGAGAAGGAATTCCATATGCACATCAAGATGGGAGATGATAGGAGGTATAGCGCTACCGACATAGTTACAGTTACCTTTCAAAGGGAGTCAAGTACTCCTCCCACATTAAAATATGTCATGTATGTTCCTGGTTTAATGAATAATTTGGTTTATGTTGCTATGTTGGAAGACCGTGGCTATGATGTGATATTTAGCAAAGGAAAGGATTTCCTTCATCACAAAGCCACGGTATAGGTTAAGAATATTGGGGTTTGATTAAAAAACCTCTAAAAATTGGATGTAGAAGACTGTGCTTCCTTGAGCATGAAAGTAGAGAAGGTGGAGAGGTGAGACATCAGTGAGTTATTGCACAGAAGATTGGGCCATCAACACCATGGCGCTTTGAAGATCATGCAACAAATTTCTACATGACTTCCCAAGGGTGCACTTGAGTAGCGAGATAGATGCAAAGGGTGACATTGGGGAAGTACACCAAAGCCACCTTTCACGATAAGGAAAGCCGAGAAAATTTTATCCTTAAGGGAGTTCACTCAGATGTGTGAGGACCATTATCAACAGCCTCCACAACAAAACACATGTATTATTTGATTTTTGTAGATTTTTTTTCACGCAAATTTTGGATTTTATTCAAGCAGAAGAAAGATCAAAAGTTCTCAAAGATTTGTGATTTCAAATCACTTGTCAAGAAATATACAAGGAAGAAGATGAAGGCTCTTAGAAGTGACAATGGTGGGGAATATGTCTCGAATGAATTCAAGAACTTCTGTTCTTGAGAAGGAATTCAATGGGAATTGATAGCACCTCATAACCCATAGAAGAATGAGGTTGTAGAAAGGGAGAACATAACTATTGTGGGAGCATCATGAGTGATGTTGCATGATCATGGCCTATTGTTGCATATTTGGGCAGAATCATGCAACACACCAATATTTGTGAAAAAAAAAGTTCTGATCGAATACTTGGGATGAGTACAAGAGAGGAAGTTTTTTCAAGTAAGATACCTGATGTGTTACATTTTTAAATTTTTGGTTCATCAGTTTATTTCCATGTAACCAAAGATGCTAGCAAGAAGTTAGATCCAAAAAGTGAGTTGGGGATATTTATGGGCTACATTGATAGACCTCACAACTATCTGGTGTACTTTCCAGCACACATGATGATAGAGCTTAGAAGAGATCTAAAATTCGATGAAGAGAAGACCATGCAAATTTCCCTTGAGAGAGAGCTTTAGTTGCATGCAGTTGAGGATCTCTTGTCACCAAAAGAAGAAACTATAGATGTGGAGCAGCTACAAGCAGAGGAGCAGAGATTGGAAGCACCCACTCATGCAGAGACATCTAGAGACAAAAGGAAACACACCAAAGAGGCTAACAGGTTGGTGCTTGATGCTAGAGAGAATGTGGGAGCACCCACATCACATCGGAGGAAGAGAAGGTCCCCAGAGCAGTACACTGGATACATGGCTCTTATGAGCGAGAGTGTAGAGATAGAGTCATCCTCTTTTGAGGAAGTAGTGCAGCAACAAATTTGGGTTGATGCCATGGTTGAGGAGTATGAATCCATTATCATAAAAAATGCATGGGAAGTTGTCTCAAGACCATAGGGGAAGTCAGTTGTAGGATCTAAGTGGATCTACAAGGTGAAACAGGCAAAAAATAGGAGTGTGGAAAAACACAGGGCCATATTTGTGGCTAGATGGTTCTTTGAGGTGAAGGGGATTGATGAGGATGAGACCTTTGCGCCAGTCACAAGGTACTCATGAATCAAATCCATCCTTGCACTTTTAGCACAGATGGGATGTCAAATACATCAGATGGATGTAGTGACAACCTTCCTCAATAGAGTGATTGAGGAAGAGGTGTGCATTGAGAAACCAGAAGGTTTTGAGACCTTCGATAGATAGTAGAATGTGTGAAAACTCAAGAGAGCATTTTATGGGCTGAAACAAACACCTTGTGCTTGGTACACCATGATCGACATTTACTTAATCGAGTTGGGCTTCACCAAGAGTGAAGTAGATGTGAACCTTTACCATATTGTGGTAGAAAGTAAAATTTTGATCATTGTGCTTTATGTTGATGATTTGATACAAAAAAGTGATGAGCATCTCATCAAGACTTGCAAAGAGGATCTTGCAAGAGAATTTGAAATGAAGGACACGAGGCTCTTGCACTATTTCCTAGGATTGTAAATTTGTTTAGTGTACCTAGAGGGGATAATATAGGGTACAGAGGGAGGTACCCAAGGGAATAATATGATGTAATAATATAAGAATGATAAATAAATGGGCCATAGTTAATAAATAAAGTGGTTAACCCACATTATGTAAGGGACCACATGTAGCTAGGGAATAAAGTGATATGCCCATTGTATTGGATGTATGGTATTGAGAGACCCATGGTATTGCATGTATGAAACCTATATAGAGGCTAGAGACTCTCCATTGAGAGATGTCAAGGATTATTGTATTGACAAGCATATGGCTTATGGAGTGATCTCCTTCCTTAAGGAGTGAATGTATGGTGTTGCCCTACCTTAAGGGTTTTGATATTAATGAAGATCTGAAGTTTTATCTTCTATGGTGTTATTTCTTGGGCATATTTTCCATTTCTATACATTTTCTTGTCAGATCTACTACAAGTGGTATCAGAGCACTTTCTTGGGCAGAGTTTGGAGATTTGTTTTTTCATTTTTTGCAGGAAATTTTTGGGCGGCGAGTTTGTAGAGCAGATCTGGAAAATTTGGTGAAAAATTTTCAGAAATAAATATCAGATCTGGATTCCTTATCGAAAAATACCCAATTTCAAAAAAAAAATCAGTCGAATCGGAGTCCGGATGAGGGTGATATCGCTGATTTAAATTCAGCTATGTGGCAGAAATGTTTCTGACGGAAATTTCTGTACGGCGGCTCTCCTGACGTTTTAGTAGATTCTGGTGCAAAATTTCAGACAACCAATTATAGATCTGAGCTTCCCTTGAAAAATCACCCGATTTCAAAAAAAAAATCGGTCAAATCGGAGTCCGGATGAGGGAGTTATCACTGATTTAAAATCAGCCATTTTTTCAGAAATTTTGTGACGCCGAGGCAGTTGCAGCGCAAATCTGTGTTTCCAGAGTGCCTAGATCGAGATTTCAGCAATATGGTTAGATGCAGAATGGCTATTCCATTTTCGAAAACAGGTTATATTAAGGATTTTGAGTTATATTGACCGAGTAATGTCCATTTTAAATTTTTTCCAAAGTAAGTGATTTTCTTCAAAACCCTTACTTTATTTTATGGATTCTCGCAAGATGAAGGTTACAGGAAAAGATGATGGCCCTACTATTGAATATTTTTTACAACATCTCAAGGCTCAATATGCAAGTTTTTGGATATGCTCCATAGGGCTTCATATGAAAGATGAGGCAAATAAATGGTGGACCTCACTTGACAGCTCAGTGAGGAAACTTCCCGAGAAAAAACTTGAAAAAGTCCTTTTGGACAAGTGGTCTCAAGCCGGAAAGAAGGACAGCAAGAGCCATAAAGACTTATTTTCTACTAATATTTCCATATTACGGGTTCATGGAAGTATTCAAAAATAGAACATCATTGTGTCTATCATTCCTAGTTGCAAGCATAATTGTATCAATGTGAATTTGGCTAAAAAATTGCAAGTTCCAGCAAAGCATATTGAAAACACACAAGTTGATAATGAAGATGTTCAAATTTATAAAGATTTGAAGATTTCTATGGATAAGTATGTGTTGCATTCTGATTTTTATGCTTCAGATATGGCTGTTGTGGATGTTGTTTTGGGACATCCTTGGATGGAATCCGTTGGTACTGTCAATTTTAATGTGAAAAAGAAATTCATGAAGCTCTGGTATAAAAAGAAGAAAATTACATTGCACGATATTTGCATTAGGAACCATGCAGAGACCGAGGAGGAAGAAGCAAAAATATCTAACGACATAGACACATCAGATGATGAGCCTTTGATGGTAGATAGCCAAACACAAACATCAAAGCAAGTACCAACAAAAGAACCAGACACCACTCCATCACCAATAATGGAGGAATTAATGAAATATATTACATCAATTAAAGTTTCAACATATCACCACCTGCATCACCCATTAAGACAACAACCAGCAAGGTGGCAACGAATTAGAAACAAGGACAACAACCCCTGGACGACACATAGAGAGTTGCGACGATCCACTAACAACACATCAACAAGGAAGAACCACCAGAACCTGCTTCCATCTCAAGTGAGCGAGGCACCGACTAGATCAAGTGTTCACCTTTCCCTTGGATGGCTAGATGCACATGAATGGTACTAGTGGAATACTCTTTTGAGTAGATCTTATTATTTGTGTTCTTCTCATGTTTCGGGGACGAAACATGTTTAAGGGGGGTGTAATGTAGTGTACCTAGAGGGGATAATATAGGGTACAGAGGGAGGTACCCAATGGAATAATATGATGTAATAATATAAGAATGATAAATAAATGGGCCATAGTTAATAAATAAAGTGGTTAACCCACATTATGTAAGGGACCACATGTAGCTAGGGAATAAAGTGATAAGCCCATTGTATTGGATGTATGGTATTGGGGAATGGTATTGCATGTATGAAACCTATATAGAGGCTAGAGACTCTCCATTGAGGGATGTGAAGGATTATTGTATTGGTAAGCACATGGCTTGTGGAGTGATCTCCTTCCTTAAGGAGTGAATGTATGGTGTTGCCCTACCTTAAGGGTTTTGATATTAGTGAAGATCTGAAGTTTTGTCTTCTATGGTGTTATTTCTTGAGCATATTTTCCATTTCTATACTTTTTCTTGTCAGATCTGGCAAGGAGACGGGGAGCTATTTGTATCTCAGGGAAAATATTCCAACGATATTCTAAGGAAGTTCCACATGGAGGGAAGCAAACCCATGGAGAATCCTCAAGCAAGAAACTAGACGAAGGAGGATGCTACTTCAAGTGAAGTAGTAGATGATACCATCTACAGGCAGCTTGTGGGTTCACTCATATATTTGGTGAACACACGACTAGACATATGCTATGCGGTCAACTATCTTAGTCAAGCTATGGTTAAGCCTACAACTCTCTTTTAGAAGGCAGGAAGGCATGTGTTGAGATACCTTAGAGGCACTAAAGCTTTTGGGCTATGGTACATGCAGACAGAGGGAGTGAAACTTCAATGCTTCACAAATGAAAATTGGGCAGGGAGTCCATTCCATAGGAGGAGCACATCAAGGGGCATATTCAGCATTGGATCAACAGAAATTTCTTGATACAATAGGAAACAAAGATCAGTTGCACACAGTTCAACAAAGGTAGAGTACATGGCGGTTAGTCAAGCATCATGTGAGGCCATCTGGATGAAGAAGATACTTATTGTTTTGTTTGGTTTGCAAATGGATCCAACAATGATTTATTGTGTTGGGTGTGGAGCCTGATTATCTTCTTTATTTAGATTTATCACAGCGTTGGACCCCTGTTCTTAACGGGGCGACATTTCCGCCTATAATTGAATGTTGCCTGGGGGGTCTAGGGGGGGCGGCTGTTTTTTAGCCCCCGAAGCTAAAAAAGATGTAAAATTCCCTTGTAAAAGTATTGTAATTTCTATTCATTCTGGGTCGTTCATTAGGCAGATGATCTGACGGTAGAAGTTATGTTTAATTTAGGGTTTTTTGCCCTAGAAGGAAACCCCTCATTTTGTATGAGGGCATTGTAATTGCAGTTATGTATTGTATGTGTATTCTCAGAGGGAGAAACATATAGGGAGACTGTGAGAGAGAAAATAGGATATTACAGTGGATATTTTGTAGGTTCTGTCTCTTCATTTTTCTGGATAATAGAAAGGAAGGACTGGCTATTCGGGGTGGACGTAGCCCAAATTGGGTGAACCACTTATATCTGTGTCTGTCTGGTTTTATATGTTTTCTTTGTTTGTGTTTCCACATATTTTATGTGCTTCATTTCTCTGTAATATATAATTTTCTAACATATTGTGATAACCATAGTTGCATCAAACTCTCGATTAATCTAGTTTTTCATGACAGGTCCAAGCATATTGATATCTGGTATCACCATCTCAGAGATTGTGTGCGGAGGAGGATTAAGTAATTAGAGTACATTCCCACAGAGGAGCAAGATTGGAAAATCTTGATGAAGGCACTGTCAAGAGGAAAATTTTATTTCCATAGAGTAAGGATCGGGGTGGCAGACGATCCCTTTCTTGTTGAGAGGGAGTGTTTAAATTGGCAATAAGAAGGGCTTCTAATTTAATTCTCCCTTAATTAAATAAGAAGGAAATTGTAATTCCACATCACATGACATCTTGTACGCATTAAATGAGTTGGGAAGACTTAGTTAGCTAAGTCAAATCGATTTGAGGGTAAAACTTGAGGCATATCGAGTTCAATCTAAGTTTTATGGAGTCCAGTTGCAGTTCATTTTGAGTTGTAATTGTTTAACTTAATTATTTGAGTTAAAATAAGTTTAACTAGTTCTAACTAATGGATGAGATAGTGAGAGGTCCAATGAATTAAATCTGATTTAATTCACATGTAGTGATCAATCAGATAACTGACAATTCACTCTAAATATCTATTGCATGTTAGTTCTAAGGAAGACCTAGTTGAGATTGGAGTTAAAGGGAAGTAGGCTATCAATTGTATAATTAGAAAATTGTATAGGTCATGCATGAGGTAATCAAGATTCCTTGGATATATTTTGAAATCAATTGATGGAAATTTTCTAATTATTAGGGTCTTAATTCCCTTAGGAATGTGTGAGAATGGCTTGTTAGACAGGGGCGAGGAGTTGGTTAAGTATTGGACCAAACTTTCTCAGATCAGAGTGAGACAGTGAGAGATAGTGTAGAGAGCTCTCAAGCATGAGAGAAGCATTGTATTGTTTCATATTCTTGACTTAATGCAATATAAAGATAGTGGGGTTTTTAGCTGATGATTTCCCCAGATAGATCTTTGTGTTGTGCATTTGAAATTCTTTCTCTTTCTTGTTCATGTGATTGTGCGATCATAATTGGTTTTTGCAATTTGTAGAATAGGCTCAAGTATTTTGTTTTAGAATATTACAAGATCATTTGAATCTATGTGGATTTTATACACTTCATATTCCCGATTCAAGAATCAGTCGAGGAAACTAAAATGAAGAGCATTCCACATTCAACCTTTCCTAAATTGCATGGCTTATCCAAAGAAGATCCAAACACCTTCCTCTTCTAGTTTGATTTCCTTTACATAAGTTATGACTTTGTATAAAATGATTAGAAATTAAAATAATAATAATAATAATAATAATAATATATATTTTTTTCCACATTCAAGAATGTTGTGTTACATTGGTTCATGGGACTCGAAAGAGATAAGAACAAATTAAGAAGAAGTTCTTGGAGAAGTCCCGAGATTACTACAAGGAAAATGAAATGAGGGAGGATGAATTTTGAATTACATAATGAATACAAAATACTAGAAGACCATGTTGAATAATTCAACGATAGTGTAAAATGGGTAAGACATGGATATTTAGCTCTAGACACACTATGTGTCTTGTTATTACATGGAATTTGTGATGATTGCATTGAACTCTTAAATATGATGGGTGGTGGCTATGTCTCCCGTGATCCTATGATGCCATTATTAATCTATGTTGAGTGGATTCCTAAATAAAATTAAAGACGAAGGGAGCCAAGAGACCTATAATTTGGAAAAATTTAGTAATATTGTAAGTAATGGAGCCACTAGAGAGGAAATTGGGAGCATGTTAGAAGACTTCAAAAACTAACACACTTAACTTATTGATTTCTCAACAAGACAACATACAAATGAAGAAGAAGGAAGGGGTTGATTTAGCTTTGGAAATATCTTATCTAAAGTGCAAGATAAAGCACCCATTGGAACACATTGAGGTTTGTGCAATATGAGGTGAAAACCATGCCACAAGAAAATTTCCATCTCTATTTGGAATGATATATGTATAATAGGAGGTTGAGGATCCAAAGTAATTCTATTTCTTCTCGTAGAAACATTCATGGTAGCTTGAACCTCAAATAATTGTTCTAGATCAATCACAATGTTATCATTTATGTTATCTTAATGCTTCAATGTAGTTATATTATCCATAATGGTGCTGACCTACTCATCCATGGATGGATTCCCCTCTTAACTAGCTTTAGTAGTAGGGGTGAAGGAACCGAGTCCTTTATATTCCCCCAACATCCCTTAATTTAGCCACCTTTTCCAATTCTTCCTTCTCCATTGATCCAACCATCTACATCAACCCCTCCTCAACTTCTACTTTGTTGATCACTTTGATGCCATAACTGAGTCGATTCACTTCCTCTTAGTATGCATACAAACCAAATTTGTAACCTCCATCTAATTCTTATAACACATATAGTAGTGGTTGTCCTGTAGCAACTCAACTAAAAACTATAAATTTTGGATGGGTTAGGAACTCCACACAGCAGGAGTATCAACACGCGATCCTTAGATTGTCAATAACTCAAAATTAGTCATTACTTTGATAAAATGCGCCTATGAGAGTAGCAACAAATACCAATTGGGTGTATCAAAAACTAACATAATAGGTTAATTAGCAACTTAAAACACATGGGAGTAATATCACTTATTACTGACTCAACATAAACTTGTTTTTGGTTGATGAGGATTCCCCAAGGCCAAGGATGCTCCTGCATTAGAAACTTTTGGTAAGAAAATATGAGCTACAAATTTATGTAGTATTTACTTTAGAGATTGAAGACCCTTGTAGGAATTATATCTCTTTCTCAGTCACCCACAACACATCTTCAGATCCCTTGTTCTTCCATTTAACCAAATACTCTAGATATTCCCTGTAGCGAGTCTTCTTTCCAACCCTGGTGGCTAGAATTTCTTTCACTTCTTCGACAAATTTGATTGGTAACTATTCCTTCTACTCAATGGGAATACCCATCTCTTTATTTATTTATCCTTCAAGAAAATCATATAGATCAACTACGTTGAATATCAGATAGATATCTAAGTCTTTCGGCATCTCCAACTTGTAGGCATTTAAAAAAAAAAATTGAAGAATTACGCACGGGTTTTTTTTCTTATATTTTAACTTGTTGTAGTTACTCCTAGGAAATATCTCTCTCCACATATGTGTCGTTAGCATATCTCCTTCAGTGAAAACATTTTCTCTTCTTTTCAAATTTTCCTTCTACTTATACCTGTTATTACTCTGTTGCAATCACTTCTTCACTTGTTCATGTATCAGGTGCATGTTGTCTACAAAATCACTTGCATCAAAACTCTTTCTTTCCTCCAAATCTAGAAAATATATCAGGTCCACGCCACCTCTCAGTGACCACCCATAAATAATATGAAATGGACTCTTACTATTTGATATTTCCATTGATTCATTGTATAAAAACTCTACCTGTGCCAAAACCATTTCCCACTGGTTGGTATTTTCACCACTCAAGCTTCTCAACAAATTTCCAAGACTCTTATTCATCATTTCATTCTATCCATCTATCTACGAATGATATAATGAACTGTATAACAACTTATATCTCATTTTATTCCATAGATTCCTCTAAAAATGGCCCATAATTATTGTATCTCTGTCTGAAGTAATAGTCCTTGGAAAGCCATGAAGTCTCACTACTTATTTGAAGAATAGTAAATCCACTTCAGTAACATCAATTTTTCTCTTGCATGCTATGAAATGTGCAATATTAAAAAACTTGTCTACAAGAACCATCACTAAATCATGCTTCCTTTGTGTCCTTGGAAATCCCAAGACAAATTCTATGCTCACATCTTCCCAAGGCCTTTTTGGTACTGGAAATGGAGTAGACAACCCTGTATTTTGACTTTTTCCCTTTGGTAGTCGGATTACTCTAAAACACTAAACAAATTTTCTAACATCCTTGTTGATTCTAAGCCAAAAACACCTCTCCTTTACCAAAGTTGTGGCATTATCCATGCCAAAATTTCCACCTAGACCTCAACCATGTAGCTCCTTAATAATATTCAACCTCATTGAACCTTAAGAATGCACAATTGTTGATTTTTAAATAAAAACCCTTCTTGTATATGGTAATCCAAGAACATGGTTCTATCCACACTCCGAGGTGATTTGCAAGTTGTCCAAGCTTCTCCAAAATTGAAATCTCCTAAATAAAACGCCTTCATGCTTTCCACACCCACTACTTCTACAAACAAAGTGTTGAGTAATAACACTCTCCTACTCAAGGAATCTGAAAATTTGTTTGTCCTTCCAAACCAATCCTTCAAAATCAATATATAAATTTGCAAGAATTAAACCCATTTAGAATGTCTTTTATTTAACTTACCTTTACTATTGATATGTTGTAATTCCTTGTGATCAGTAAATAACAAACATTCCTTGGGAAACATATAGTGTCTCCACTTCTTCAAATCTTGCACAATAGCATAAAATTCTTGATCATATACACAATAATTCTTCTTGGAATCATTCAAATTCTCACTAAAGAATGCTATTGATCTACCTTCCTGACTAAAAAATGCTCCTATTTTTGTCCCACTTGCATCACACTCAACTTGGAATGCTTTATCAAATTTTGGAAGTGCCAAAAAAAATTCTCTGTCACCTTCCTTTTCAAATCTACAAATCCCTTCCCTATTTTTGTTGTCCATTTAAAATTACCCTTCTTCATGCACTCAGTAAGAGGTGTACAAATATGGCTAAAATTCCTAATGAATTTCCTGTAGAAGCTTTCCAATCCATGAAATCTCCTCACCTCAAAAGTAGACTGAGGTTTTTGCCATTCCAAGATTGTATTCACATTCTTGGAATCCATCTTCAAACCTTCCTTGGAAATCACAAATCCCAAGTACACTAAGTCATCCTGCATGAATGTGCATTTATTCAATTTGATCAACAACTTCTCTTCCTTCAACCATTGTAGTGCTTTCCTTTCATGTTCTAAGTTCTCATGTTTGTTTTTGCTGAAAATTAAAATGTCATCTAGGTATACTACAACAATTTTTTCCAGGAATGGTTTCAAGACCTCATTCATGAGGCTTATAAATGTGCTCGGGGCATTAGTTAGTTCGAATGGCATAACCAACCATTCAAACAATTCATCCTTCATTTTGAATGCAATCTTCCACTCATCACCTTCCCTGATTCGTATTTGATGATAATCACTCTTTAAGTCTATGTTAGTGAAATATGCAACCCCACTCAAACAATCCATAATATCCTCCATTATTGGCAAGGTAAATCAATACATGACGGTTATCATATTAATGGATCCAAAATCCATACACATTCTTCATTCACCTTTTGGCTTTGGAGTCAATACGGCTGGTACAAAAAATAGACTCAAACTTTCTCTTATCAATCCTCTATCAAGAAACTCCTATACCTGCTTATTCACTTTCTCATTATCTATTGGAATCATCCTAAAAGGTTACTCATTTGGTAAGATCAATCTAGGAATAAAGTTAATTTGATGAGAAATACTTCTCACAGGAGGTATTCCTTTTGTAAATTCATCAAAAACAATCTCCTTGAATTCATTAAGCATGTATTTAATTTCTATCGAGATGGTTTCTAATTTCACTTCCTCTGGCACAACCTTTGGAATCACTACTAAATATAATTTCTCTTTTTGGTCCTCATGTAAAAACTCCTTGGTTGAACACAACGTGATCTTGTGTTTGAAGTTCAACAAGAAATTGCAGCGCCCATGCTAGTGTGGGACCAGGAGGTCCAAGCAACACCTACACTAGTGTGGGACCACAGGTCTTAGCAACACCTACAATGGTGTGGGCTAAATTTGGTGCATGTCTATTTTAGTTATACCTTAATTAATATGGAAAATAAAATGTAATATAATCTAAAAATAAATTGTAATACTTAACTGAGTGTGATAAACTCAGTTAACTCATGAATTTTGAGTTGAGGGTAGTTGGTGAGGCATGCAGAGTAAGTCTAGTTGTAGCAGAGTTCGAAGTGCAGTGGTGCATTAGTTAATGCAGGTTGTAATTAGTTTAACTCAGTTAACTGAGTTAAACTCAATTGTGATAGTTGTAACTGTTATATACACTAGTGAGAGGTCAAGTGAATTCAATATTAATTAATTCACAATCAATGATCTCACATACAACTGAGGATTTACTATTATTAGTTGCATGCATGTCAGTTCCAGTGGAGACCCATTTGAGATCTAGGTGAAAGGGAAGTTGACTATCAGTTGTAAGATTATTGTGTTGCACCCATGCAACGAAACACTTATTGGATTGCCCATGATCCTTGCGCAGTTTAGGAAGGCCAAAATTCCTATGGAATATTGATTTCATTCCACACAATTTGCACAAGCAAGCCAGGTTGTCAAAAGGTAGAAAATTGGCTGTGAGACAGTTAGCTGAGTATAAGAGGGCTCTTGTGAGAAGAGTTGTATTTAATTTCTTAAGGTATCCATGTTGAATATACAATATAAGATAGTGTGGTTTTGAGTAAGATAGTGTGGTTTTGAGCAGCAAGCTTTCCCAAGGAAATTATCTGTGTTGGGTTTGATTGATTCTTCTTTGCTTCATGTGATTGACGATTGTGTTTTTAATTCCGAAATTGATTTGTAGAAGTGATTCAATATCTAGCTTTAGAACATTGTTAGATCATATTGAATCCATTATATACATGCTTGTTGTATAATTTCTACATGGTATCAAAGCATAGGAAATCACAATAGTGAAGGAGGAGTTGAGTTGGTGATTGAATAGAATTCAAATTTGAAGAAATACTTTCTTGGTGCTACATGTGATTTAGGATCAAAATGGATTTCAATGGCTTGATATTGGAGTATGCACTAGAGGGCAGCTCCAACTATATTTCTTGGAAGGACAGGATGGAGGCAGTACTCGAAGACAATGTCTTGAAGGAATTCATTGATAATGGTGCTCCTAAACCTGTTGTGACAGATGCTGCAAATCTTGATGCATGGAAAAATAAAGTGGCAAAGGCAAGGAGGATCCTACTCGAGGGAGTATGAGACCACATTGTCTCAAGTCTCCATGGGAAAGCCACACCATATGCAATGTGGAAGGCTTTGACGGATTTATTTCAGAGCAGCAATGACCATAAGAAATTGGCACTAAAAGATAAACTTAGGAAAATCAAGATGGAGAAAGGAAACTCCATGCTAAAGTATTTAACAAAGTTTGTACAATGTCGAGATGAGTTGGGGAGCATTGGCATAACTGTCGCTGATGATGATTTGGTGAGTTTAGCTCTCCTAGGACTTCCCAAGAGTTGGCATAGTTATCAAGACTCTGTCAATGGAAGGGAAAAGATACCATATTAGGAATGAATGTGGTCAGATTTGGTGTAGGAGGAGTTTAGACAGAATACCAGAGATGGATATTCATCTAAGAATGAAGATGAAGAAGATTGTGCTTTGGCTGCCAAGGCAAAATAAATGGAAGGGGAAGAAATTCCATTCCAAATCCGAGTCCAAAGATGGAAAGAAGCACGATGGTTCAGGGTGAAGTGTTTTCACTCTCACGGGCATGGGAATTATGTTACTAACTATCCACAAATGAAGAAGAACAAGAAGGGTTCAGGATCTGCAATTGGTGAGGATTTGGCCTCAAAATTTGAGCTTGAATTCTCATTGATCGCATGCATGGTGTCAAATGCATTCGGATCTGTGTGGTATTTGGATAGTGGTGCTTCATTTCACATGAAGAGAGATAAGGAAAATTTTCAGTAGCTTGGAGGAGAAGGATCTCCAGATGCATATTGAAATGGGTGATGACGGGTGGTACAATGATACTAGGATTGGTAGCATTACCTTCCAAAGATATTTAGGTAAACCCTTTCAATTAAAATATGTAATGCATGTACCAGGTTTGAAGAAAAATTTAGTCTCAGTTGCAATGTTGGAGGAGAGAGGCTATGATGTTGTTTTCAGTGAAGGAAAATATTTTCTGCGACAACAAGGCAAGCCAAGAATATTAGGATTCAAGTTAAGAATATATACAAGCTGGATGTAGATGGATGCACATCATTGATGGGCAAGGTGGAAAAAGTGGTGAGCCGGGATGAGGGCGAGTTATGGTACAGGAGAATGGGCCATCTTCACCACGAAGCCTTGAAAGTCATGCAACAGATTTATATGAGTCTTCCCAAGGGTACACTTGCACAATCAGACACATGAAAGGGATGTACTATGGGAAAATATGTAAAGGCCACTTTTCATGAGAAGGAGAACCGAGCTTTGAGGATCCTTGAGAGAGTTCACACAGACGTGTGTGGACCATTATCTATTTCTTCGACAAATAAAAATAAGTACTATGTGATATTTGTTAATGAATTTTCTCATAAGTGCTGGATCTACTTCATGCAAAAGAAAGATCAAACATTCTCAAAGTTTCTCGAGTTTTAAGCACTAGTGGAGAAAGACACAGGGAAGTAAGTGAAGGCTCTTAGTAGCGATAATGGTGGTGATTACATCTCTAACGACTTCAAGAACTTCTGCAGAAAAGAAGGAATTCAAAGAGAACTGATAGCGCCTCATAACCCACAGCAGAATTGGGTCGCTGAAAGAAAGAACAAAACAATTATGGGTGCAACAAAAGCGATGTTGCATGATCAAGGCCTACCGATGCATCTGTGGGCAGAAGCATACAACACAATGGTATTTGTGCAGAACCGTTGTCCTCATAGGATACTTGGCATGAGTACACCAGAAGAGGCTTTCACTGGTAAGAAACCCGATATTTCACATTTTAAGATTTTTGGCATATCTATTTATATGCATGTGACCAAAGACGCCACTGGTTCTAAATATTGTCAATTTGAAAATTTACCAAGCATTTCTCATTCATATCCATCTATTTTGTAACCATCAGACTCTGTAAGGATTTGGATGGTCTATACTCTTGAGTTTCAAATCGTACATGAATTAAATTGACACTAAATTCTATATACTTCCTCCATTTATGACCAAGTTACAACACTTCCCTAGGGCCTTACATTTAGTTTTGAAAAGTTCCCTTCTTTGTTTTGTTTCTTCCACTATCTTTTTCTTAGGCTTGAGCAGTACCTTGTGAAATGTCAACTTTTCTCCCTATTCTTGTTGAAGCATAGTGACATTTTCTTTAGAAACAGAAGCTTCATCAACTTGTCTTTTGGCTTCGCCTCTTCTCCCTAATGTTTTTCTTTTTGAGCACTCATACTTCTTATGTCCTTCAACTCCACAACGATAACAATTAATTACATACTTTCCCTTTCCTCTTCTGAGACTTTCTTTGCCTCTTCCAACACTATTTTCACCTCTAACACCTTGATCGCTGGTGGATTTTTCTTCCTTTTCATTTCCCCTAGTAGTCCTACATTACCTCTACATACAAAATTCTTCCTTTTCCTTTCTTCTTTGTTTTCTTATTCCAAGTTTCTTCTATTTTCAAGGAAATCTCGTAGGCTTCATCAACATTTCAGAAATAATGCATACTCATTTCGTATTGAATCAAGTATTTCATTTTGTTCACATACCTTGAGAATGTTTGGAATTCTAGTTCCTTTATACTTGATTGAAGTAATAGTCTGAAAATATCCTTGGTGTACTCATGAAAAAAGGTCTTCTTTTCTCTTAGATTCTGGAATAGTACATTCAAATTATGTTGGTAATCAACATGCATAAATTTCTCCTCGATCTTAATGATCATCTTCTTCCAGGTCTTGATATTCTATAGTTGATTATTTACTTTGTCTTTCTGCAACATATCCCACCATAGTGAAACATGACCTTTCAACTTTCTGATTAAAAATTTCAGCCAATTTGGATCCTGAACATTTTCATACTTTAATTATATTTCTAGTTCTCCAATCCAATCAATGAGAAGATCAACTCTGAGATTTCTGCCATAACAATAAACTTCAACTCTTACACTGTGTCTATTTCTCAAATATGAAATCAACCTCACTGTTGGGTATCTCTCCCCACCATCCTATTCTTCATCGATTTCTTCTCCAAACTCTAAATCTACATCTACATCTCCATTTCTTCTATTCTCCAACTCTTCTATGATTCGTCTTAACTCTTATAGCTCTAGATTTCTTGCATCTCCTTATCTTGCTCCATGAATCCTCAATGGAATTCTTACAAGTTGTTAATTTTTCATTAACATCCACAGACCTCAACCAAGGTTTTGTGACCCAATTTTTACCTTTAGCACTTTTGTTGTGCAACCATCGAACAAGGTTTTCAGGTGCTCTGTTACGCAAGGAAAATACAAGTTGAAAATCCTAGAATGAACTTGGCTTTGATACCACTCGATGCAACCAAGGTTCTATATATTTCATAGCACCTAAAAAATATGGATTGCTGCTACATAGTGGACATCCAAGGCCATTAAATTTTGTATACTAAATTAATTTAAGGACTAAATCACAAAGCACAAACAAAGAGTAATTCAAGTGTTATCACAAGAAAACAGAAAGGATTCAAATAATTTTATTTGTTCAAAATGTGTTGTTATAGAAAAGAATACAAATATGAGAGTGAATTTATCAGAGTACTTGAAATTCCCACATTTTTACACAATAATACAACAAACTACAACCAAACACACTTTCTAACTCCTACAGCATCCAGTCGCTCTCTTTGAAAATCATGCAACAACGAAAACCAACAACAATAATCTAACAACCAAAGCTAGAGAACTAAAGTGGAACTGCATAAAACCAATAGGCCAAAAGCAAAAAAAAAATCCATTTCCTTTTATGTTCATGCAACTTATCCTCACATTGTTTACCTCTTCGTATTCCATCGAAAAAAAAAATTTCCCCTATTGTTGACTTCTATGTGTTCCAAATCTGAGTCAATATTCTTCCTCTTAGTATGCAGAAAAGCCAAATTTGCAACCTCCGTCTCATTCTTGCAGCGCATCTAGTAGTGGTTGTCTTGTAGAAGCGAAGCTAAACAACTGCCAATTTTGGATGTGTCAACAACTCCATGCAGCAGGAGTATCAACACATGATCCTAGGAGTGTCAAAAACTCGAAAGTAGCCATCACTTTAATGAAATGCATCTATGGGAGTAACAAAAAATACCAACCAGGTGTATCAACAACTAACATAATAGGTTCATCAACAACTTAAAACACATGGGACTGAAAACACTTATTACTAACTTGACATAAATTTTTTTTTGGTTGATAATGATTTCCTGAGGCCAAGGCTGCTCCTGCATCAACACCATATATGCTAAAACAATATGTTAATTGATAATGAGGTTGTAGTACTAATTAAACATGACAAATTTGATTGCTAATATCCTGTCACAAGTCACCAAACCAGATTTTGCAAGAATTGAAAGGCTGACATGTCAGAATTAAAATATCAGACTTACACTTGCAGGAATTGAGATATCACACCCACACTTGCAGAAATTGAAACATTTCACTCGTAGGATTTGAAAGACTAACTATAAAACTCTTGAAAGAAAGTTAAATCACTCTTTGTTGGAAATTAATCACATAGACAAGAAATAAATCACTCTATTATATAGTAAACACATAGGAAAGAAATAATTATGTAACTTGATCAAAGGCCAATTGATCATTCATAAACTATAAAAATGAAATGTTCATGGATTGATAAAATACTACAATACAAGAAACCTACTCAACATGCTAAATAAATAATCTAGAACCATAATCATTCTCTTATTGAGTTGATAAACACACACGGTGTTAGAGGAAAAAGTAAATAACAAAATGAGTTATAGAAATTTGTTAATTGTAAAAATAGAGTAACTGCTAGTGCGTTGTAGCAAATATAGAAAATACTTAAATGAGTTGCAACAACATAAAGAATTAGGAAACAACATGAACAACTAGTTTAACTAAAGTATAAATGAATTTATAAACTATCCTAGCCAAAACACCAGAAGTACCTAAGTAATGGGGGGGGGGGGTGGGGTACCTCCTTAGGTGAGGAATTGATTAAACTTGCACTAGCACTTATTTTATCAACACATCACATGCACAAGATGAGAATGAAATAAGAAGAGTAAACTTCTTGTATTAAAAACTATCAATGTACAAATTCAATAATATTCTCTTCTCTTTGCTACTTCTTGTCCCGAGTGGAGAAGGGGAATTTATACAATTATTCGATTTATCAATTTAATCAGGGATATCCATGAGAGTATTAGATTCTTAGGTTGTTCCCTCGTCATTACAACCATATTTTCAAAAGAGAGAAATATTCACTCACTCAGAAAATGAAACAACTAGGAAGTCGAGTCTAAGAAGGTACAATAATTAAGGGAATTTTGAGGTCAAAATTGGGCCTCAAAACAAAATATGTAGCAACAAAATAAAATTTAAAATAACTAATAGGATTTGAAATGATGATGTCATCCCCAAGGGAGAATATTTTGGAGGTAAAATAAGGAAACGATTTTTTAGTTGTATTTTCGACTTATCTCCTTGTAGGTTTACTCAAATATCAAGCATAGACACACGTTGGATGTGTAATTAAGACACACTTTTTGCATGTATTTTCATTGTTTTTCGATGTGGATGCACTCATAAGTATGCAGAGTGGGTACCTGTTGGATTTAGAGTTTAATCTTGCATCCAACTAGTGTTTACACTTGACATTTGAGTAAACCTACAAGGAGATAAACCAAATTACAATAAAAAAGTAGTTTCCTTTATTTTTATTTAAAATATCATCTCTTATTTTATTTTTTTAAGTATTATTTTATTATTTTTGTAAGGACGCCCATTTTTTACCTCAAAATTCCCCTAATGAAATTCTTTCACTACTGGATGACCCAACTTCCTTTGTCCTTTCCTTCATTGGGTGGTAAGTGGTTGAATCCACCCCCAGGAAACTGAGTAAAAAGGGTGCATTTGTGCTAGAAATAAATACAATGCAAGAGTAAATAGTCACAGCAACATAAAAAAATAAAAACATAAATTTTATTATAGAACACCCAAATCAAGGAAATACAAGTAATAGATTTATTCTTATCACATTTCTTAAACACACTTGTGCCTTGACTTAAAATTAGTGAAGTTGGCCAACATCATGGCTTGGCCAAGTGAGCCCTATGTTCAACTCAAGAACATTGTAATGGAGAATTCCAAAGCCTTTTAATGGATTCATCACATGCAATCCATGGGCTCCAATACCGGATGCTTAGAAAATCATGTTCTTGATACCACCATTTTGGACCTAAAATTTTTTATTGTTTCAGTAATTCAATTTTACCCTAACATTCCCCCTTTTGGTTATTTTTTTCCTAACACTTATGCCACCATTCTTTCACTTCCATGCACCTGCTCATACCAAGTTATTTCCTTATCAAATATCACTTCTATGGATCCTTATCACCATGTTTGAACTCTACATGCAATGTGTCATCATTTTCAACCTCCACTTCTTTCTATTCACCACAATCCCTTGAATCTAATGCCAATATTAGAAATAAATACAATACAAGAGAAAATAATCATAAAAACACCAACATATAAAATACACAAATTTTATCCTGGAAAACTGAAACTGAGAAAAAACAACTAATATATCTATTATGATCATATGGCTTAATTGTATCCATGCCTTGACTTAAAATTGGAAAATCCAGCCAACATCTTTACCCAACCAATTGAGACCTCTACTCAGTTCAGGAATATTACAATGGAGAATCCCCATTCCTTTTAAAGGATTCATCACATGTAATAAATGGGCTCTAATAGCACTGGAAAGTAAAACCATGTGACAAAAACCACCAGTATGGACCTAACGACTTTGAACTTTTCATTAAGTCAAGTTTACCCTAACAGTTTGGTAGTTGACCCATGTTGAGTTGTTATAGTTGTCTGTAGAGTTGTATCAATTTATTCCAATGTTCAATATACAAAGGTGTCACAACATAATTACTCATGACATGTTGTGGCTGAAGGTTTTGCAGCATTGGTACTCCAGTCATGATGTTGCAACATCAATTCTTCGATCATGTTGTAGCATCACTAAGGTGTTACAACAATGATATTTTGGAGGTGAATTGATGATATAGAAACAATGTAGAGGTGCTGCAACAAAACCAATGAGTTTCAATGCTAAACTCTTTAATCCTTTTCCAATTCCTCTAGGGGTATATATTATGATCCTTTTGCAATATTTCTCATGACATCCTTGTTAGCTAGCATAAAAATACGAGATTATTTCCTTAATACATAAGAATGAACACCAAAAGTGACATAATCAAATAAATATTGTACCTTGTAAAAAATGCACTATCTTGAGAAAAATGGGTCATAATATGGTATGGGGATGGGAAAAGGTATAAAAAAGGTGATGAATGGATGTTGGAAGGATGTCAATTTGGGTGCCCATTAGAAGCTTCACCATCAAAATAAAATCCCATCCAAAAATGACTTGACTAATATTAATTTGTTATCCTCGATAATTCTATAGGATTAATTTTATTAGTATTAATCTCCACTAAAACAAGGTGTTTCCATTGCTTCTTCATTCAGGTCTAACTAAAACCCCCAACTTACAACTTCATTACATCAAGAATAATTATCTCAAAAAATTATCATTTTTCTAGGAATTTTATTCCATGTTTACTCTTTCCGAAAGCTTTTGAATCACCTCAATCAGACATACCAATCAAAATTTGTGATAGTATGAAGTTAACATACCCTTAAAAACCTTGTTCGAAAGTATGTCCTTTAGTCAAACTTTATTCTCTATGATTTTAGCCCTCTTAAGTTTGAAATTTTTTATATTGTAATATTATATCTCTTCTCTATAACCTCATAGGTTTGATCAAAATTTTATGTTCCAAGTGAAAATTATGGAAACTTTATCTAAACTTGTTGCTTTTTGGTCCCTTTCCAAGAGTGAACTTATAGAGCATGCCATGTATCCAATTCGTCAAATATGATTTAAAATTTCTAACTAAGGTATTTACATATGTTTCCTCATAACCCTAAAAATTCCACTTTATGAAACTTCTCTGAGAAAATGATACAATGAATCAACCAAGATGGATTTTCAAAACCTTAATTTAGAACTAGTCATAAACACTATCTTCCATGGGTATATCTTTGAAATTATAGAGAAATCACATTTGAAATTTCGTTCATCGATACATTGTTATCTCTCATTAATATCCTCAAAGTTTTGTGGTATAAAGCCTTCCATAAATAGAATGACAGAGAAAAATCCAACACAACTTGTTTGAAACTGACTTTAGGAACAATCACAAGCCATGAATTCCATAGCGAATATCTCTAAAAATTTAGCGAAAAAAATAATAATAATTGAAATTTTGACCATAGGTACTTCGTTATTTATCCTCAATATCCTAATTTTTTTCTATATAGTTCTTTCTAGAACAAATTTATAGAGAAAATTCCAAGTCTTTTTTAAAGGAGAAAAATGTTAGGATCATAATTTTAATACCAAAGGTTATTATCCAAAAACATAAAAAAATGGAGATACACACCATGTACAACAATGTGAGAGTGAATAAAAACTCCAGGATAGATAATACATATAAGTTACGCAATCACATGTTAAAGAATACGAGAAACTCCTCTACATGCCAAATTGCATACATAAATCAAAATTATGTTTCCTCAATAATGACCACGTGTATTTATCCCTATCCACACATTGCACATGTGATACTTTCATTATTATATCAAACTTATTGCATATACATTTACACATTATATTTAAATTTAACCTTGTATATTCCTCATTGGGATCTTACCATGCAAATACTTTAAGATAATAATGAAATGATTATTAAAATCCTTTACCCTTTCTTTCTTAACCATTTTTTTGGTTATTAATTATTTTAAAAGTGAAATAGGAGTAGAAGCTTTAACCAAATTCATCAATAAATGTATTTTCAAAATCACCGTAATTTTTAGTATATTATACTAACAAATTAAATATGATGTTAAATATTTTTGTACAATGTATAAGGAAATAACCTACAAACTACATCTTCATACTCCACATTTAATAATATAATAACCAAATAGAAAATTTTGATGTGATTCTCTAGTGAGCTTGACTTATTTGGTAAAATTTTGATACGATACATTGGGTGCACTTAAAAAAAAACATGAAGTTGTCCTACTAGATCTAGAGTAGCTTGAGTTCTCGATGAAAACAATAGTTGTTAATTTCCACCAATTTAATTAGCAAGAATCTATTGAATAATTTCACAATATTTCCTCCTAATACATTAACCCTTATTATATTACAATAATATGGTTTCAATTATGGTTTTAATGTAATCCAAGTTAATGAAATAGGGGTTTTGGATGTTATGGTATCACATATATTGTATAATAAACAATGAAGTTGATTGGCGATAAAATTAGAGGTGTGGTTCTAAATGGTTTTTTGGTTCTCTCAAATTGGGTTTCCATGGTAAATATCCATGTAATAAGTGATTTCCATTGTTTATTATTACTATTATTAATAACATATGTATGAATTTCATTACTATTTAAAGTTTAAAGCTTATATTTGGTATTATATCTTTTATTGGATTTATGGGGGAGCCTTTGTGACTCAGGGTTTGGTTATATTAGGTCCACAATAAAAGTGGTTATGGTAGGAGCTCTATAATGATAACTGTGTTGGAAAAGAATGGGAAGAAGTTCAAAAAAAGAGATTAAGAAATTTAATTGTCAGATTTTTGAGTTGTAGAACATCTTTATGGAATATATTTTGGTAGACAAAGATCAATGAATCATTGGATCTAGGAACTGCATTGACAGGGATGTTGAAAAAATATTGGACTAAGTTGGATAGGAAGGAAAGGATAAAAAAAATGTTGCGCCTCTCAGATTTAGTATTACTGAATGTTTAAGAGAAGCTACAGTGAAGTAATTATAGAACAATATAGGGGATTTATATAAATCTAAGTTTATAGTGAACAAAGTGTTCCTATGGAATAAACTATACAACCTAAGGATGAATGATGGAGACTTGATGATGGAGAAACCTTCAATACCATGGTAAGTCAATTAATTTATATTGGTATTAATACTTTTTATGAAGATAATTGTATTAATTTATTGTTCTCTTTACCAAAATTGTGGGATAGTCTAGTTGTCTCCATAGATAGTAATGCAATTATTTTAAGTTTTGATGATGTAGTCTTATCTCTATTATCAGAAAAGACGAGGTGAAAAAACATGGAAAGTTAGAGTATATATTCCTTATGCATAAGAGGACATCCACATAATGTAAATAAGAATAAGTGCTCAAGTGGGAGATATAAATCTAGAGGTAGATATAAATCTCCAGGGAAATTTGTAAAGAGATGCTCAAAATGTGGAAAAGGATTGAATTTCAGGAAGAAATTTATATCCAAAAGCATTGACAAAGGAAGGAAGGGATGTGTACTTGGATTCTTAAAGCACACATGTATATCATCACATATAGGTGATCCACTCTGGTTCCTCCTTTCATATGACTCCCCATAGGGAGGTGTTTTTGATGTATGAAAGGCATAATGGAAATGAAATTTTCATTGGATATGACTTGATGGATAGGATCATAGAATGAGGAAAAGTGAAATTTATGATCAATAAAAAAAGGGTTAGAACGCTTCCTATTGTTCTACACATTCCATGGCTAGCTATAAACTTGATATCTATAATAATGATGAGAGATGTTGGTGTAATACCCAGCTATGTTTAGAAGAAACTGAGGGATGGTTTGAGGAAAGAAGTAATTATTATAGGGGAGTTAAATATATATATATATATATATATATATATATATATATATATATATATATATATATATATATAAGTTATTGGGAATAATTATCATTAATGGATGTATAAAATCCATTTTTCCTAAGGGTAGATATGAATAACTTAAAACCATGTTGTCTCTAGAGAAAATATGGTGTTATGGAATCAAATACTAGGGAATATGATAGAGAAGGGCCTTCAAGAACTATGTAGAAAAGGTATGGTTGAAGGTATGTCGAATTGCACTGTAGACCTTTTTTTCTATGAACACTATATTTATGGTAAATAGAATCAGGTAACATTATCAACTAGTGCTACAAGGGCTAAGGGAGTTTTAGAGTTTATCACATAGTGATGTGTTTGGACCTATCCATGTTTCATCACTAGGAAAAGATGTGCACTATGTCTCATTAATAGATGACTTCTCAAGCAATACATGGATCATTAGGGGAATTTTGAGATTATGATTTATGCTACTATTGTTATTTTAAGTTGATGATATATATATATATATATATATATATATATATATATATATATATATATATCACCATGACAGATAAATCATGTGCTCATCAAGATATACTCTCATTTGATAATGTAGAATATATAATAAGAGTAGTATATGTCTAGTGAAGCCTTTCTTGCAACCATAATTCGTTACCATAATCACTCAACTTATGTCACTTATTCTATGCTCAAGGATCTGTACAACAACAGTGATGTACTTCTGATTATAGGTTTTTCAAAGAATATGAAAATACCATCCCCATACACCATACATAAACATAAATATATATTTCTATATTCACTAACCACTATATTTATTAATCAATACAAAGAGTATATCAATCATTAAGAACTATCATACAATATTGCATACAATATCTCTATAAGATACACCAAAAATCTTGTCAAGGCATTGATATCTACATACAATGAATGTCGTTTTCTAACCCCTACAACAAGCATCTAAATATTGCCGTACCTTTTTTAATACAAGACTATTGGAGTGGGGTCCCCTGGGGTGAATTTTGATCAAGTTTTGTATATAATTTTGTTTATGTGCGTTGCGGAAGAGTCAAAGGGGATTTGGACTTAAAAATTGGTACAACAGTTAGAAAAGACAAGCAATACGATCACCCACGCGATAAATCATTATATCGACCATGTCTTGGGAGGATTTGTAACTGATTTTTCCATTGAAGTGTTTGTGTCTTATTCTAAAGCAGAAAGAAGATTTTTCAAGGGTCCCATAGGTAAGTTCCTGTGTTCTTTGAAGTTTTGGATTAAAATTCTATTGTGTGAACAGGGTTCTCTATGTGAGCATATTGCCTCAATGTCTCGAAGAGGCCCGACTACGCGCATTGGAAGAATTTACCTCGCGGACCTAGCATAAGGGTTTATTTATAGTCCTCTCAAGGGTGGATCTAATAGTGACGATGAGCCAAAAACTAGTAACTAAGTGAATTTGCACACTCTGAAGAAGAGGAAGTCTCCCAAGAAGAAGTCTCATAAAATCAGAACAATCAGGGAGAATTGACTATAGTTTAGATCCCATCCACTCCAATTCCACACTCATATCACAAGTCATCCACTCCACCTCCACCTCCACCTCCCCCTCCCCCAGGTGCAGACATGGTCACGTCTATGAAGTTGCCTACGTTCAAAGGTATTGGAAATGAATATACTGAGCAATTTTGGTTTGTCACTAATGCTGTATGGAGAGCACATCAGGTGAATAGTGATGATGTTAAGAAAGTCCAGTTAGCCACTACTTTTTAAGATCACACGCTGGACTGGTATATCAGATATGTATCAGTGAACCCAAATGCAACTATGGATGAGTTGAAGGACGCTCTAAAAGAACAATTCAAAAAGCCGAAGTCATTCACGCAATGTGTAATCGAGTTGAAAGAGATTCACCATGATATAAATGAATCTATGTGGGAGGTAGATCAGATATTGAAGCACAATATTAGAGATGGTGGATTCACTATCGATGATACCCAACACAAGGATTGGTTTAATGATATGTTCCTCCTGAATTTGCGCCAGCCATTGAGTCAACGGAAGATTGCCATGCAGGTTGAGGATGTAGAAATTGGGATGAAATTAGAAGCTACGCTAGTGCTTGTTGCGATTGCAACTCAGCAGATTCAGAGTCAGTTAGAAGAAATGTATTTGGATATTCAGAATCTGTGAAAAGATAAGGAAAAGGAGGTATGCGTAGAGGTATGGTTCATACAATGTAAAGCCATTAGACATCATAAATATCAATGTATAGTTTTCAATGATTATCTACATGTTGGAGGACCAAGCCTACTAAAGAGCATGGTGGGACCAAGTGGGACACCTCCAGTATGGTGCATGATTTGTCAAAATACGGGTCTGCATGTGGCTGATTTCTGTCCAAGGATCGGAAAATACGTGCCTGAGCTGAAGCAATTTTTTTACAGATTTTGTTCATCACTAGGACATGATGAGAAACACTTCCAAAGTTTTGATTTGATGATTGAAAAGGATAATTTGTATAGAATGCAACCCAAGCCTACCTCACCAGCATCCCTGTCTAGGTGCAGTGGATTCCAAACCAGAGGAAGATGAATATGAGGAGGATCAGTTGGTAGACGAAGGGGATAGGTCATTTGCTACAACTGCGAAGATTCTGGTCACTATGCACACAACTGTTTCAACCCTGCACGACAATCATGCAGGTATTGTAGGAAGTTTGATCATGTAATAGAAGATTGTCCAATTTTAATTGCTAATATGCCAGAGAAAGAGTCACAAACTATGAAATAGAATATTCAAATGGTCAGGGCGGAATTGCACGAAGAATATCTTAGCATGAATGTTGTCACTAGGAGTGGTGCAACCAATGGTGAAGATAAAGGAAAGAAGCCAGATGATGATAGGTGGATTCGAAAGGCACCTAAGAAAAGATATGGATTTTATTTACGACGCGAAAAATAAACTTTTTTCAAAGAAAGGAAGGAGTTTGCAGAAGTAATCACATCGATATCAAGTATACCAATGAATGAGGTAAGAGTAGACGAATAAATAAATCCATTATTACAAGCTTGAATTAAGTTACTGTGCAACAAGAAAGGAATAGAAAATATTCAAGTGCTGATAGATAACTGCACGGAAAAGGAACAGCCTTAGATAGAACAAAACGTTGTCAACAATATCTATAAGAAAAATAACAAGAAGAGAACTGGACAAGAGATCCATTTGACTGCTTAGATCGATGCTTATGAGATGGATCTGATCATTATGGATCTAGGGTCTAATGCAAAGGTCTTACCTAAGAAAACTTGGCAGTGCATGGGAGAGCCTAAGTTGGAGTGGTCTACTATTCAACTGCACATGGCAAACCAACAAAAAATCATTCCATTAGGGAGACTGTCACAAGTGGTAGTAAATATTAAAGGACTTAAGGCACTTGAAGATTTTGAAGTCATACTAATCGTGGATGATACTGATCCTTATCCTGCACTGTTGGGGTTGGATTGGGCTATTTATATGGATGGTATCATAAATCTTAAGAGAACAAGAATGGAGTTTGAAAACAATGGAACCAAAGTCATAGTCCCCTTAGATCCAGGAGAAGGTGTACTATGTACAAAACCAGTGCGCGCTCATGATGAAATTAGCCATATCTAAAAGCTGACTACATGAGATGAGGATTGGATCAATCCAACTATTGATGGAAGGCTTAATTGGGAAAAGGAAAACTCCTACTTCTTAGATTCGTACTAAGAGTTGGAAAACTGATAGAACTAGTTACATGAAGTATTTGTGTTGTGCTGCAATCGAATGACCAGATCTCTTCGCTTCATATCATCGTAGGTATGAGAATTATTGTATTGTGATGGATTAAATAATGTGAACATGTTTTTAGGAGAACTTGAAAGAAATTTTCCATAAGGACACAAGTTCCATGCATTGGATATAGCATTGTGTGCTACTCCAGCACGATGGTGGGAGAATCACAAAGGAAACAAGGGAAATTTTGAAGAATGTGCTCGAATGATGAGATGGTTCTTTGAATGTCCAACTACCAGAATGGAAGAAGTTTATTATGGAAAGAGTGATCCGCGCAGACATCTGGCGTAATGGACTGAAGTGTAGGGCACATATCCAAGACTAGAATGGGTGCACATGTTCATTCACGCGTTGGGGAAGGTGCCTAATAATTGGTACCTGGAGACAGAGTTGTGTCGAGGAACCAATGAATGGTCTGCACTGACTGAAAGTTTCATTTTGACATTAATATTTGAGAGTGGATTTGATTGTTTGGGAAAAGTGTTGCAAGGGATCCAAGAAATCATATTTGATACTTCAAAGCCAAAAGTAGAACACGCTTCGCCAGCATGGGATACACAGATGAGGGATATTGTCAATTTTATAAACCTAACAGTAGAATAAATAGAAGAATATCCAAGGAATATCACAATTCCTGAATCTTAGGGACAACACAAAGTTTATGGACCTTCAATCACCTTGCTAGATGTCACAAAGGCTTTGAAGATTCAAAAATTCAACATTCCAAAGAAAAACCAAAGTTGGCAAACATTGGAGATTATTGGGATGATGACACAGTGGGAAAGGTTTCTGAGTTGCTGATAGACTATCAGGACATGTTTCCTAAAAATTTATCTGAGTTGAAAGGGATAATTGGAGAGCTTGGAGTTATGAAGATCACTTTGAAACCTGAAGCGTGACCTGTGAAGCAGTGCCCATATAGATTGAATCCAAAGTATAAGTAGAAAGTGAGGGAAGAGTTGGATAAAATGGTTGCTACAGGCATTATAGAACCAGTGGAAGAGTCTGATTAGGTGAGTCCTATGGTAGTGCAAGATAATAAGACAAAATGAGAGATAAGGATTTGTGTGGACTTGCGCAAATTGAATGATGCATGTGTACATGGTCCATTCCCAAATCCATTTTCTGATGAGATCCTTGACAATGTAGGAGGACAAGAGGCTTATTCATTCGTAGATGGGTTCTTAGGTTATCATCAGATCAGGATTGTGCTGGAGGATATAAGTAAGAAAACCTTTGCAACAGAATGGGGAACTTTCCAATATTCAGTCACGACATTTCGATTGAAGAATGTGCCTCCTATCTTATCGCACGTAGTAGTAGCTGAGTTCAAGGAGTATATCCACAAGTTCCTAGAAGTATACTTTGATGATTAGACTATTTTTGGGTTGTTCAAAAAGCATGTCTCAAGTTTGCGCCTAATGCTCGATACCTATAGGAAGTATCAGATCTCACTAAACTTGATGAAATGCATATTATGTGTGTCATTCGGGATATTTATGGGTCACATTGTCTACGAGCAAGGGTTGATAGTAGATCCCACAAAGATCGCAGTCATTTTTAATCTGTAAGTACCTATGAATTTCAAACAACTGCGCTCAATATTGGGGCATACTGGATATTATCGGAAGTCCATTCAGGGTTATGCGCTGATAACTATGCCCATGGAGAAATTTCTCAGAAAGGATGCGACATTCTGTTGGGATGAGGAATGTCAGAAGAGCTTTGAAATGTTAAAGGAGAAGATGGTCACTGTGACCATATTGATCTTTCCAAATTTGTCAAAGGTGTTTCATGTGCATGTGGATTCCTCCTACATCGTGCTCTGAGCTATCTTAGTGCATCCATGAGCTGGAGAGGTCGATCATCCTATTTCCTATGCAAGTTGAAATTTATCAAGCACAGAAAGGAATTAATCAGCCATAGAAAGAGAAGGATTGGAAATGTTGTATGCGCTGCAGAAATTTCGCCACTATCTGCTAGGAAGATATTTCAAGATGTTTATTGACCACTTTTCTTTGAATTACCTGGTCAATAAGCTTGTGTTGGGGGGCAAGGTCTGCAGGTGGTTGTTGCTATTTCAGGAATATGATTTTGAAATTATTTTGAATCCTGGAAGACTGAATGTTGGGCCAAACCATCTATCACGCATTGAGAAGGGAGAAAAGTCAGCTAGTTTGGAGGATGGTTTGCTCGATGCGCAGTTGTTGGCGATAAAAATAGTTGATGATCATTTCCCTGGTATCATTAACTTTTTTTACTACTAGACATGTGCCCAAAGATTACACTTTGCAGCAGAAGAAATAATTGGTGGTGCGTGTAGCTGACTTTACTATTATTGCTAGCCAGTTGTACAAAATGGGTGAAGATGAAGTGTTGCGAATATATGTCTTAGAATTTGAGAGACGAGACATCTTAGCTGAAGCTCATGGAAGGGTTGTCAGAGGTCACTATGCATGAAAGGAAACCACGCATAATATTTTGGGAGTTGGCTTATGGTGTCCCACGTCGCACAATGATGGATATGCACATTTTCGTGCATGTGATGTATGCTAGAGGATACAGAAACCATCGTGCAGAGAGACAATATTTCATTGCATCAGCAAATGGCACTCTAAGAATTTGATAAATGGGCCATATAATTTTTTGGACCTATCGACCCTCCAAGAAATATGACATGTGCATGGTACATCATCACTGCGACAGACTATGTCCCCCGCTGGGCTGAAGCTAAGCCATTGAAGGATTGTAGTGTGGACACAGCTGCAAACTTCATTTTTGAAAACATATTAACTCGGTTTGGATGCCCTAAGAGTCTGATGAGTGATCGAGGTACATACTTTGTGAATGAAACCATTGAAGCACTGACAGAAGAATTTTGGATTTAGCATTATAAGATCACTCCATATCACTCGCATGCGAATGGCACAATAGAAGCTTTCAATAAGATATTGGAGATTGCGCTCACCAAGATTTTCAATTCTAATCAAAATTATTGGGATGTGTGCATATCTTCAGTTCTCTATGCATATCGTACTAAATGCAAGAAAGTGACTGGGAAGACACCGTTCAAGATGGTATATGGGAAGCTATGATGTCAATGGAGTACATTGTTCCCAGTTTGCGCATTGCAAAATTTACAAATATGGCAGAAGAGGATATTATGGAGGAATGGTTGTCACAGTTGGCCGCACTTGAAGAGGATCTCTTTATTGCAAATTTCCATCTGTTGATATTTCAACAAGATGATGAGCTTAGTGGAAACAAGTCGCCTTCACTAAGTGGGCCCGCAGGCTATTTTTGGCGCAAAGTCTATTTTTAGACTATGTCTATTTTTAGACATATGGATCATGTTCTATGAGTTTCATGATGCTATTTGTGGATAGTGGGTCAAGTTGGAAAAAATAGATGCACTTCTATTTTTAGACATATTGGGCGGAATCTATTTTTAGATTGCCAGTCTAAAAATAGATATGTCGAATATTATTAGCTCTTAATAATATTTGGACTCTAAACATTATCTTATTCTCTTGGAGCACTTCAGTTACGTGCACAGATGTGGCACAGAAGCTGACAGAAGGAATTACACTATTCCTGAGGGTTATGTGGAGCTATTGCATGGATACTTCAGTTAGAACTCATGTAACAGAGTTTGGTGGAGTTGATTGAGGAGTTAATGGAGTTGTGTTCAGTTTAACTAATCTAAACATAGTTGAGATATTTTTATCTAGTTTAACTGATTGATACAATGAGTGGAGAGTGGTGTGAATTAGTTATTAATTAATTCACTAATTATAAACATATTAATCAACTAAAGAATACATCAGTTAACTTCAGTGCATGGACAGTTTCAGTGGAGACCAATGAAGAGATAGGTGAAAGAGCAGTGTGACTATCAGTTGTGACTATGCAGTTGCATGTTTGCAACAACCAGTGATTAGAGAAGCCAATGAGGATTGCGCAGTACAAGACAAGTGGTTCGAAGTTATTTATGAGCCATTCTACAACATTTATTATGCAATAGAGGCTGGCTATCAGGTGGCAGAGATTGGAGCATGTGTTTTGCTAGATCTAGCTTGATTAGTGTCTTGCATTCTTGTAATTCGAGGTAGTCTTGAAGCTTGTGAGGAGCTTTGTACTATGATTGTTACATGATCTCCATGACATATAATATACAGATAGTTGGGGTTTTCAGCTTTAATATTTCCCATGAAATATTGTGTTCATATGTGTGATTGTTTATGGTTTTAATGTGTGCATGCAATTGATTTTATTTCCGCAATTAATGATCAATGGTAGAAGAGATTATTTATTATGCATGAAGCTAAAATAGTGTGTGATCAAGAGAATATCAATGAATAATATATCAGTTATTCAAATTTATACATGGTATCGGAGCGATATTGATCATTGGAGCAATTGCAAAACATGGAAGCGGTTGAGTTTTGTGCTAGTGAAATTCGAATTTGCAGTAGTGTTTTCTTGGTGTCGAAGTTGAGATGTCTTTCAACGGATTGCCATTGGAGTATGCCCTTAAGGGCAGCTCAAATTATATTGCATGGAAGGACAGGATGGAGGCGGTGCTGGATGACAATGGGTTGAAGGAGTTCATAGATATAGAAATTCCAAAGCCTACTTCTAGTGATGTTGTTGTACTTGACGCATGGCAAAAGAAGACAGCAAAGTGTCGAAGGATTCTGTTGGAAGGTGTGAAGGATCACATAGTGTCTAGCCTTCATGGTAAGGCTTCTCCATTCTTGATGTGGAAAGATTTGATAGATTTATTTCAAAGCAAGAGCGACCAGAGGAAGTTGGCACTCAAGGATAAACTCAGAAACATAAAAATGGAGAAAGGCAACAGTATGCCAAAGTACCTCACAAAGTTCATCCAATGCAGGGATGAGCTGGGAAGTGTGGGGGTTACTGTTTATGACGAGGACTTGGTGAGCTTGGCTCTCCTTGGGCTTCCGAAGAGTTGGCATTACTATCAGGACTCTGTCAATGGTCGGGAGAAATTGCCAGGATGGGAGCGACTTTGGTCGGATCTTGTGCAAGAGGAGATAAGGCGGAGTACCAGGGATGGATCTTCATCAAAGAACTCTGATGAAGAGAATTTCACTTTGGCTGCTAAAGCAAAGAAGGGGAATAGCAAGAAATCTTCTCAATCTGGTGCGAAAGGCAAGAAGCAAGACATGTCCAAGGTGAAGTGCTTTCACTGTCACCAACATGGACATTACGCCACTAATTGTCCACAGAAGAAGAAAAATAAGTAGGTTGTTCGATCTGCAGCTGGAGAGGCCTTAGCCTCACAATTTGAGCTGGATTTTTCGCTAATCGCATGCTTGGTCTCAAGTGTGATGGGTTCAGTGTGGTTTCTGGACAGTGGTGCGTCTTTTCACATGACAGGAGATCGAGATTTGTTTACAGATCTGGATGAGAAAGATCTTGGAGTGCACATCGAGATGGGTGATGATGGTAGATACAGTGCAACCGGTATCGGTACCATTTCCTTTGAGAGGGAGTCTGGTAAACCCTTCGTATTGAAGGAAGTGATGCATGTTCCAGGATTGAAGAAGAATCTTATCTCTGTGGCGATGTTAGAAGACAAGGGATATGATGTTGTCTTTAGCGAGGGAAAGGCTTTCCTGCGCAGTAAGGCAACTGGTGAGACCCGGAGGATAGGGGTTCGAGTTAAGAACCTTTATCCAATTCTTAATTAGATAGTTGTGCAACAATGGCAGGCAAGGCAGAAGGAGTGGTGAGCCGGGATGATGGCGATTTGTGGTACCGGAGATTGGGCCACCTTCACCATGGAGCTTTGAAGATACTGCAGCAGATTTCTACTGGGCTTCCTAAAGGCACTCTTGCGCAGTCAGATCAGTGCAAGGGGTGTACCTTGGGAAAATTTGTGAAAACCACCTTTCACGAGAAGGATAGTCGTGCCACGACGATCCTTGAGAGAATTCACACAGACGTGTGTGGACCTTTCTCAGTAGCTTCGACAGTAAGCAAGATTATTGCCGTCTTGTTGATTATTTTCTCGTAAGTATGTTGGGCCGTTAATATGCCATTATTATTATCACTTGTGAACGCTTATTCCACCCATTTCTAACATTCTTCATCACGTCATTTATTATAATTTATTATTTAAATCCATTTTATAATGATTTATGCTCTTATGAATGAATATTATTTATTCTCCTTTATTTCTAATAAATTGATGATTATGTATGATTTTATCAATGATAGTTTTAATAAATCGGTTGTAACATTATTCACCATTTTTAGCCTCCAAGATAATTTTCAGATTGAAGATTTGATCATTAAAAGTGCGGCTTCGAGAATGCCCAGTAGATAAAGGTAGCGGTTTGCGGTTGAGATTACGAACAAATGAAATGAAATACGGAAAATCCGGAACATAGGTTTTGCTAGAGCAGGACCCAAATTAACTTTCTTAAAAAACTGTTTGCTTCCAAATTCGGCTTTATCTTGAGAAACGGGAGTTCTTTGAGCACGATTTTCTCAGATCTGTGGTTGCGGCCGTCCTCCAAATCTCAGCTACAGAGCCAAATTCGACTTGTTGTTGTTGAAAGAGGGATGTAAATCTATTTTATTGTTGATCAATTGGTTGGAAGAAATTCAATATTATTATTAGAGATCCTATTTGCTATTTAATTTCTCCACCTTCTGATTATAAAAGGAGAAGCATGTATTGTGTATGAGGGGGATGGAGAGACTTTTCTTATTGTAATTTGCAGAATTGTGCATCGGCTCTTGTTAAGAGAGTGTGAGCTGTTTGTAAACATTATTAATTCCTGATTAATAAAAGAGTTCACTGTTGTTCCATTTCTCAAGCGCTGGAGTAAAGCACAGCAACGCTTCACCGGTGGTTGAGGGCCCGGCCCTGGTGGAGGCCGTCTCCCTTATTTCTATAATAGGTTTTATTTATTTGTGTGTGAATTTAAGTTTCTGTTATTTTGAGTTATTACTAATTGGATCAAGGCAGGTGTTATTATTTATTCTTTACAAGAAGCATGATTCATGATTCAATTGTTATAAAATGTTGTTTTTCTGTATCTAATTCCGGTTGTTATTCCTTTTGTTTATGAATTACGATAGTTGATTGTTGCGTGGCTGTCGACAGGATTAAAGAGTAGAAATCTAGTTTGCTTGGTTATGAATTGAATTCACTATTTATTTTACGCTGCTATTCAATTCCTGTTCATTGCTTTTAGATTGTTGTTCCTTTCCAGTTTGCGTTTTAGATTTCATTTCCTTTGAGTTGTTTTCACTTGCTTTGAGATCTCTAAACTGTAGAGTGCAGAGATAATCATTCCAGGTCCCCAGATTTGGTCATCTCACATCGATTTCTAGGGGAAAAAGTTATTACTACTGCATCCCTAATCGATGTCTAGCAAGGTTGCTGTAGTGTAGTCTTTACATTTCTGTCATTTGTAATTAGATTTCTTTTCAAGCAGATTTCTTTTCAAGCATTTATTATTTCTGCATTTGTATTTCTATACTATATCTTCACAAACATTACTCTTGAGTAAATAGCCGCCTCAGACTGAGTACACTCTTGAAACAAAAAGTCGTCCCTGGGTTGACAATTAATGTGAGGTAATTAGGAGTTACAAAGACACCTTTTTATCGCTCCACGATAAGTCTTGGATCTTCCTCATGCAGAAGAAGAGCGAGACATACTCAAAGTTCAGTGAGTTCACGGCACTGGTTGAGAAAGAATTGGGGAAGCAGGTGAAGGCTCTGAGGAGTGACAATGGTGGTGAATTCATCTCTGGCGAATTCAAGGACTTTTGCATCATAGAAGGAATTTGAAGAGAGCTCATAGCACCTCATAACCCATAGCAGAACGGGGTTGCTCAGCGGAAGAAAAAAACGATCGTGGGTGCTGCACGGGTGATGTTGCATGATCAGGGCCTTGCCATACACTTGTGGGCTGAGGCATGCAATACTGCATTATATGTG
Organism: Pinus albicaulis; assembly: GCA_034641835.2. NCBI lineage: Eukaryota > Viridiplantae > Streptophyta > Pinopsida > Pinales > Pinaceae > Pinus > Pinus albicaulis. The sequence goes on from CM076584.1 coordinate 1,638,722,932, forward strand.
CAGAACCGTTGTCCTCACAGGATACTTGGCATGAGTACACCCGAGGAGGCGTTTTCTGGTAAGAAGCCTGATATTTCCCATTTTAGGATTTTTGGTTCACCTGTTTACATTCATGTGACGAAGGATGCCAGGAAGAAGCTGGAGCCGACTGTAGAGGTTGGGATATTTTTGGGGTACACTGATACGCCCCACAACTATTGTGTGTATTTTCCAGATAGTCGTAAGACTGTTTTGCGACGTGATATCAAATTTCATGAGGAGAAAGCCATGAAGTGTTTTATTGAGAGGGAGCCACACTTGCATGCAGATGAGAAGCTATTAGTTCCTAATGATGAGTCTCAGGATGTGGATCAGCCACAAGATGAGGTTGATGGAGTGGAAGAGACCACTCAGGTAGCGCCAACCATCAGAGGGCGGAAGCGAACTACAGAAGCTGAGCGACTGGCTCAAGATGCAGAGAAGGTTGTAGGAGCACCTACATCACATCGCAGATAGAGACAGTCACCTAACCGGTATACTAGATACATGGCCACCAAAATGCACATGTAGTAGTCAGTCATCAATTTCGATAAAGGCATGGAGGATCACTTGGAGTAGATGCCTACCATGGTGGAAGGGCCTGATTCGATTGTGAGCGGTGCATGGGAGATTGTCACGGCGGAGGAAATTAGTGATGGGTTAGAGATGGATCTACAAAGTGAAATAGACAGGCGACGGGAGTGTGGAGAAGTACAAGGCAAGATTTGTTGCCAGGAGCTTTAGGGAGGTGGTTATGAGGAGACCTTTGCACCTGTCGCAAGGTATTCTTCCATACGGACGATTCTTGCTCTCTCAGCGTAGATGGGGTGGCACATTCATCAGATGGATGTGAATACTGTGTTCCTCAATAGAGTCATTGAGGAGGAGGTGTACATAGAGCAGCTCGAAGGTTTCGATATCTTCAGCAGCGAGTCGCATGTCTGCAGGCTCAAGAGAGCGCTGTATGGGTTGAAACAAGCACCTCGTGCTTGGTACGCACAGATAGACAGTTATTTCACCAGAATTGGATTCTCCAAGAGTGAGGCGGATCCTAACCTATACCAGATTGTGGTGGAGGGTAAGTTGCTGATCATTGTACTTTATGTAGATGATTTGATTTTTATAGGTGATGAACTGTTGATAAACTCATGCAAGGCTGATCTTGCAAAGGATTTTGAGATGAAGGACTTGGGCCTCCTTCATTATTTCCTGGGATTGGAAATTTGCCAGGCAGTGGTGGACTGTTTGTTTCTCAGGGTAAGTATGCCCGGGAGATACTGGAGAAGTTCAACATGCATGGCTGCAAGCCTGTTGATACTCCTCTTCCTGGTGGATGGAGGAAGGAGGATGCTACTTCGGCGGAGATAGTGGATGCCATTGTTTATCGACATTTGGTGGGGTCGCTTATGTATCTGGTCAATACATGACCCAAAATATGTTATGCTGTTAACCAGCTTTCACAAGCTATGGTTAAGCCTACCAAGCTCTACTGGAAGGTAGGCAAGCATGTATTGAGATATCTCAGAGGCACATCGGGATATGGATTATGGTATAGACAGTCGGATGAGGTGGTATGTGGCTTCACGGATGCGAATTGGGCGGGGACGACGGACGGAGCACATACGGAGGGATTTTAAGGATTTTTTCGGTTAATAGGATTGACCAACGAGTTTCTTGGTATAGCGAGGAGGCGGAATCCATGGCACTCAGTTCAGCGGAGGCCGAGTACATGGCAGCAAGTTTGGCTGCATGCGAGGCTATATGGATGAGGAAGATCCTGGTCGGATTGTTCGGTTCACACTTAGATCCTACTGTGATATATTGTGATAATCAGAGTTGCATTAAACTCTCGGTTAATCCAGTATTTCATGATAGATCTAAACATATTGACATCTGGTACCATCATATCAGAGATTGTGTGCAGCAGAAGATCATGTTACTTTCCTACATTCCCACGGAGGATCAGGATGCTGATATTCTGACGAAGACGCTCACCAGGAGAAAATTCGAATACCATAGAGATAGGATCGGGGTGGAAGATAATCCCTATCTTGTTGAGAGGGAGTGTTGAGATTGCAACAAGACGATGAGCTTAGTGAAAAGAGTCGCCTTCACTAAGTGGGCCCGCAGGCTATTTTTGGCGCAAGTCTATTTTTAGACTATGTCTATTTTAGACATGTCGATCATATTCTATGAGTTGCAGGATGCTATTTGTGGATGGTTGGTCAAGTTGGAAAAATAGATGGACTTCTATTTTTAGACATCTTTAGGCGGGGAATATTGATAAATATAATAATGTTGAATTTATAAACATTATCTTATTCTCTTGGAGCACTTCGATTAAGTGCACGGATGTGGCACGGGGAGAGTGACGGAAGAGATTCCGTATTCTACTGAGTTGTATGATCAATTTCATGGATAGCAGTTGGTACTCATGTAATAGGCGAGTTTGGTGGAGTTGATTGAGGAAGTTAGTGGAGTTGTATTCAGTTTAACTAATCTAAACATAGTTGGGCTTTTTGTATCCAAGTTAACTAATAGATACAATTAGTGAGAGTGGTGTGAATTAATTATTAATTAATTCACTAATTATAAACTCATAAATCAACTAAAGAATACATCAGTTAACTTCAGTGCATGGACAGTTTCAGTGGAGACCAGTGCAGAAATAGGTGAAAGAGCGGGTTAACTATCAGTTGTGACTATACAGTTGCTATTTGCAACACACAGATAATTGGAGAAGCCCATGAGGATTGCGCAGTACAAGCCAGGTGGTTTATGTTATTTAATGAGCCATCCTACAACATTGATTACGTAATAGAGGCTAGTTATCAAGTGGGAAAAGATTGGAGCATGTGTTTTGCTAGATCTAGCTTGATACTGTGTAGCAATTAGAGGTAGTGCTGAGAGCTTGTGAGGAGCTTTGTACTATGATTGTTACATGATCTCCATGACATATAATACACAGATAGTTGGGGTTTTCAGCTTTAAGCTTTCCCATGAAATCTTGTGTTCATATGTGTGATTGTTTATGGTTTTAATGTGTGCATGCAATTGATTTTATTTCCGCAATTAATGATTAATGGTAGAAGAGATTCTGTATTATGCATGAAGCTAAAATAGTGTGTGATCAGGAGAATATCGATGAATAATATATCAGTTATTCAAATTTCTACTCCATCAGCACGTATAGAAGGTGTGCAAAAAGGAATGGTATGATAGGCATATCAGACAAAAGGTCTTTCAGGAAGAATATTTGGTCTTGTTGTATGATATCAAGTTTGCGCGCCACCTAGGGAAGTTCAGGATGCATTGGCTAGGACCATATATTATTAAGGAGATCACTGAGGGAGGTGCGGTGTGCTTGGCCACGTTGAGTGGAGAATATCTTTCTGGGCATGTCAACGGAAGCAGATTGAAGTTATATAAGGATGACCCTTTCCCTGAGCACACCAAATGACTATATGGCCGGAGTATTGGATCTACGCATAAGGGTTTGCGGATGCGCAGATAGGTGCAACACGCACATGATAACTGCACTTGGAAGTTGACTGGGTCATAGAAGTGCCAAAAATCTATCCATTGGAATAGTAAATTTGGAAAATAGAGTTTTATTACCGTTCAGAGGAGCGTCTAGGCTACATTTAATGAGGATATTTGGATTTGGAATAATTTTTCCATTTATGGAGACACATTAATGCACAAGGGACTATTGAAGAAGTTCATAAGCTATAAATATGACCAAAGGGGTTGCATTAGTTCCCTTTTCCTACTGTGTTAATTTTGTACCTTGATATCCTTGCTTGATTAAGTTTCCTTGCTGTCTATGTTTGGTTTGGATCCAGTGCTTGAGGAGGAGTTGCGTTGTAGAGGTCTCAAACATGTTATCCTCTCGAGTATGACATACACATGCCCTGGAGAGGATCCCACCGCACAGGCCACTGAGACACCTGCGCTAACTAAGACCAAGAAGGGACAGACCTCAGGGTGCTGAAGATCCCCAAGTGAAAGGACCCTGGAGCCGTGCTCCACTGCGGCTGAGCGGCAGAAGAAGCCCATGTCTAAAATTCCCAAGAAAATCATGGAGGAGGAAGATGTGGTAGAAGTGGCCCCCATCTCACAATTGCCGACCTATGTCGTGTTCTGCAAGGCATCAGTAAAGGTCCCGAAGGACCTCGAAAAAGTGCGGTGTTACATTAAAATGCCCCTGATCCTTGAAAATGTCCAAATGGAGAGTGACATGTTTGCCAAAGTGTCGTTATTGAAGATGGAGGGCTAGGACCTCGTTGACGCAGAAAATTTCCCTTAGCTCGCACTAGAAAGATACCTCGTTGACGCAGATGTATTTTGCGTGTGGAGCCGAAGCACTGGGTGTTGGGCCTACACAAGGCTAGTCTCTTAAATTTATTATAGACCCCTCATTTTGGGTGCACCTCGATCAGTGACATATATGTGTGGCAGTTTCTCGCACTAGTCCATGACGATTCTTTATGGTTGGGAGAGAACATCCCTATTGATGTCGCATTGATCCATCAGATCACCGGCTTGCCTAATCAAGGCATGGGAACCATGGATAATTTTGGAGGCAAGGGCCAGGAGAAGAAGGTGGAAGAAAAGATCAAGAATACCTACCAGGTCACACACCATAGCCAAGGGTTCGTGGTGAGTGAAATTAACGATCCAACTGTCCGCTTTGGGACACTCATCTTCGCATGCAAGATAATGAGGAAAAGCCAACCCAAAGAAGTCCCTACACAAGTAATTGCACTCACACGACAATGTGAGAAGGGTGTCCGATAAATTTGGGCACAATATCTTTGTAAGGAGTTTCTAGAGAATGTGCATGAGGCACAAGAGGAGGGCAAGCACTTTTACTATGCTTGTCTCTTGCTATTGATAGCACTCATCGGTTAGAAAACTCTAGAAGAGACATAGTTTTTGGAAATTGAGCCATATATGTGTCAGGCCGCACGGTAGCCATGCTTTGGCATTCATCAATCCCTACATGCATCATGGATAACAAGATATTCTGGGTTTTGTTTGATGCTACAATTTTCCAAGAAATTCAATCGAAGCCAAGGTTGTGTTCGAACTTGTATGAGTAGCACAAGTTGATAGCCGATTTTAAAGCCACGTTTCACAATATTCATATCCGTGCCAAGGGCGGTGTGGAGGGAATATGGTACAAGTTACCATACTTAGTTACTGAAGATGATTTTCTGTGCATCACTGGAGAGTGGCCGCCAGCTTGGTTGGAGACACGCACCACAGAGGGTTCCTCCACGTCCATTCCAAAGATGCCCACCAAGCTAAGAACATGAATGCAGCTGATAGAAAAATCCACTGGAGTAGAGGCCACTCCAACCACAACCGACCACAACCAAAAAGACCATATATTTGGAGAAATACACTGTGCTTGAGAAGAATGGTATGGGTCCTAAGGAGACAGGGGCTCAAACTACTGAGCAAGTTGAAGCTTCCAAAGGGACGAAGCGCAGATCTCAGGCTGTGGGTGGTCCAAGGAAGAAGCACAAAGGTTCCAAAGCTTCCAGAGAGGAAGAGATTACACTGAGAGAGGATGACCTTAATGAGATCACTAACACTATCATGTCTGTGACCGAGGACATGTGGAACGACTTGGAAGCGCAGTACAAGGCTGCTCTTGACGGTGTACAGAGTGGAATCCAGGAGCTAAAGGTTCAAGTGAGCCTAATCCAAGCGAGCATTTCCAAAGCGACCCTGGTGCAAGCGAGCATGCCTGCGACTAGCGGGTAACCGCTCAACATAGTTTTGCATGTGGTAGGGGAGATTCGTTGCATCTAGATCCCCGAACCTGCCATCCATGTCGATTCGACGAGCCGACGCGCGCAACTTAAGGGTTGTGGTGATATCAACGTTGACCTATTTTTTTTACCTGTAATAAATATGCACACGATCCACAACATGATTGTGGATGAGTTGCAATTCAAAGAAACTCGAGCTCACCACACTGCCACGGAGTCACAACAACAAGTTGTTGAATCTCAACAGAAACAACACACTGCACAAGAAGCATGTCGTGCAGTAGAGGCTTAGCGCACGACCCTAGAAGCGAAAATTGACCAAGTTTGCAGTGACGTGCCAGTGGTCCCTGCCTCAGCCACCCCAGTAGAAAAATTGGAAGGGCTGGCCATTGCGCTCAGAGCCTCACAGGAGGAAATACAGATAGTCCGAGCAGAATTTGAGCACCAAATAGTAGATTTACAGATGAATCTGCAACCAGAGACAAAATTACAACCACAATCACAGAATGCGACCAACTGTTAGATGAGGCCATAGGTGTCTGTACTTCGGTTTAGAATGACCCAATGGTGCAATAGTTGTGCAAAAAATTGTGCGTCAAAGAGCATCACTTTGTAGATATCAAGACGATGACACCCAACTTAGTCATCATGCAACAACTTTCATGCCTATAGGAGGGTCAGGTTAGGTAGAATCGAGGAATTGTATTGTAGGGAGCTATTTTTGGAATCGAGGATGTAGATGTGGACTGAGGAGGATCTGCAATTGTCTCAAACACTTGATGACGCATTGAATACCCTTCAACAGACCCCACAAAGTATTGAAATTGCAACTAAAGGACCAACAACAGAGAAGTTGGTGCATGAAGCACAGGGAGCTGCTGTGCAGAGCCTTGAGGTGGTTTTGCCACTGAATACCTCTGTTTCCATGCTCAAATAAAATATGCACGAGCCTACCCGAAAGTGACATGGGATGAGTCACGAGTTTGTGTTGGGGGCATGTTGGAGCGAGGTCCCCTAGGGTGAATTATGATCAAGTTTTATATATAATTTTGGTTAAGTGTGGTGCGCAGAAGAGTCAAATGGGATTTGGGGCAGGTCAGAGTCCCTACTTTATGTAAATGGGTTGTAATGGAAAATTGTGGGCCTCAAAACATGGTTTGAGACCATAGTATCTATGCGCTAAAAGGATATAAATCTAGATAGGTCGAGAAAAGTTTATATTGAAGTGATCCATGCTTTTGTGATAATTTTTTTAAAGGGTTTTTAGTCTAATTCTGGGTTAGATAGAAAGGCTCCTGCTGGCTGTGTGCGCGAAGACCTAGTCCTAGTTATGTGCGGACTCCACTAGCTGTGTGTGCGGAAGGGTAATTTTAAGGGAAGTCTAAATGTATTGAAATGCTAGATAATTAATAAAAATAAATTTTTGGTGAATCAATTGTGTTATGTGATTGATGTGTTATCTCTCTTAATATTGGGAAGTTGTTCTGTTATTTCTTTAGATAAGAATTGGTTCTGTGAATGTGTTATACTTATGTTTATGACCAAATGCATCTATGTGAGTAAATCGTATATTTTATGCATGAATATCACTTGATGACTAAGGGCATGATAGATGAATAGATCTGTTTAAGTTATTGTGTGCGAATATATACACTATGTGTGTTGGAATAGTCTGCGAAGATCCGATTTTGTTATTTTTTTACATCTACGATGAAGTTGATCTGATAACTGTTGATCTGTTTATGCGCACTTGTCTATATTTGCGACGGATCTAATTTGATAATCTGTTGGTCTATTATGCACACATCTACTTAAGTTATATTATAAACATGTTTAGGGCCAACACATCAATTTCTTCCTCAGGGCGTGGAAACCTAGTTCCAACACACCCCCATACTGCTTCAGGTGAGACTTCGATTTGTGCAAGTAGGTCATTTCCAAAAGGGCCAATAGTTGGAGGGTTTTTTGGTTGCGAAATAAATATAAACCTGGGCCAGGACCCCTCAAGATAAAAAATACCTTATCTAATACAATAGAAAAAAATCAAATCATACAAGGTCATCAATGTATAGATATCAGTATGATTCAACGATTGTTTCAAATCCGTAAAAACTCCTCATCGAAGGTTCTGTAAAACTGTATAATAGACGTTTGTATTTACTCGGACTTAGGATGTTGATCTATACAAAAAATACATTGCTAGTAATAAAATTTGTATAAACTAAGTGCATTCACTCAAGGAACCTTCAACCATTATTATATGGTGCCATATATTAAAGGAACTTCAAGCCATAAAAATGTTTACAAACATGTTATTGATCTAGAACTATGAAGGGTTAAATTAATCAATCCAAAAGTAGCCATACTCATAACAAATAAAGGATGAGTTTTATACCAAAACCAAGAAATCAAAATTCTGAACCAACTCCCTTCAGATCACTCAATGCATAATTAGATATGGCCCTTGTACACTATTTCATTTAATCTCGCAATTTCTAGAAATTTATGGACACAACACTTAATATTTTAGAACTATTTGATCTGAGATAAATGACCCTTCGCACTTCATTACACCTATTCCAAAACATAGTAAAACAAAATATAAAGGGATTGCTAGTGCTAGAGCTTATAGAACTCATGAAATTTCACACACCAACTCATTGATCTTGTCTATTATTTATAATATCTCCTCCTTAATATTACCACAAGTAAATCCATTTATTTGTTGATGGATTTCCTTGAATGGATCAATTAGATGCTAAAAATCCTCACTTGCATGAATTCCTTGGGAATTTCGATGGTTTTTCCTATCGTTTTTCAATTTCTTCACTTATAGGAATCATCGCAAGGATAAAACAGTCTCCCAGAGAATATATTCGCATGGACAACATGAGTTCTCGGAAAATATGCAACATATTCACTTTGTCTTATTTCTCTTCCCATCGAAGATAATCAAACTTGAATAAAATATTTGATCCTATGCCCAGAACTCTACCATTATGCTTCATCACTTCACCATACATCTCCAGAGCCTGTCCAAACTCCTGCAACTCCTCTGCAAACATCACAAGGCATCACCTTTTTATGCACCTCTGCATCCTCCTACAACTCCTTTGCAATCATCAAATCATCATGAACCTATTTACGCCAAGCTCTACATACTCTTGCAATTATGTTGCTAATAACCAAGAGTGTGATAATACCATGATCTAGGTTTACATCAAGGCCAACTAACTATCCATAATTCCAACAATTGTAATCAAATATTTGACAATATAGGTTGATTAAAAATATGGAAAACCCACTAAGGGAATTATTCCACTATTCATAGATATTAGATCATGGTAGAGCTCTATGTATTCCATATTATTATTATATTTTTCATTCAAAATAGGTTTTTTTAGTTACAATATTAGAGAGGAATCAAATAAAAGTGGATAGATCAATAGAGGAATCACCAAATTAATAGACAATGGATGAGGTATCAAAAAGTAGGTATTTGGTTTTATTGGACAAATTATCAAGAAGTGGACTAAAGGAGTTATTGTAGATCATGAAAAAAAAGAGAGTTGATGGAACATTCTAATATCACATAATATGGATGAGAGTTGTTGAATAGAAGGCATAATTTTATATAGTACATTAGAAGAATAAATTTCTAATCTTACAGATAAATTCCTTTCAGTTTCAAAATGCAATGATATAAAGAGTTTGAATTCACATTGATATGGATATATTATAAAAATTTAAATGGTCTATTTTGATTCAAAATTGAGGAAAACACCTAAGGGTATTTTTCCTCCATGCATAAGCCTCGAGCCATGGTGGAACTTTTCTCATGCCTAAACTTTCTTTCATATTCTTATCAAATATTTTCCTTAAAAGAATTTTAATTTGCTAAAAAATTATCTTACTTCCATTAGAAAATGGACATATAATATGGTGTGAACATGTTCTATATAGATGATGCAAGTTGCTTATCATAAGGAGAGTGTATTACAAAATTCTCATCTAATGACATGGTCATAGATAGAGTGGATGTAGAAAAGAGAAGCCATGTAGACATAGATAGATACCGAATAAAGGATAAGACATGGAATTATTTTGATGTGGATTGATGATAAGGAAATAATGAACTAATAAACACATGAAAATTGTATGAGAATTAAGGGATGAATATGTCATGCATGGAAGATGGAAAAAATGGAGGAGTTACAACCATAAAGACCAAAGGCCATGAGGAAAGAGAAAAAACACTTGGGAAGTCAAGAAGATTTGATGAGTTGTTACAATAGTTAAGAGAAGCAAAATATGAGTATATATAAGTGTGACTAACTAAGATAAATACTCTCAACATTGGATGTAATGAGAATATAGTGGAGAAGGCCAAGATCCATTCACTACCCAAATATGGATATCATTGATCATAAAATTACAATGTTTTAGGGCCTTAGAAAGCATTCATGTGCCTTACATATATAACTATGTAATAATATGAGTTTACTAATTTCATTATATTGTTGTGCTTTATATTTCTACAACCTTTACATTAATTTTTATTTGCATTGCATGATCAATTAATATAATTGAATATCTAAGTACCAACTTAGCTCTCTCTATTTCTCCCAATATCAAAGAATGCTAAGAAAATAATACCTAGTCTAATCTGGAAAATAATAGAGAGTAAGGATTCCCCAATGATCCCTTGCTTGTTTAACAATGGGGGGTAAACTTAGAAAATCTTAAAGACCTTTTGATTCCCATAGGAGTTCTTGAAAATAATTTAAAATTTTGGTCAAAGCCACCCTTCAATTTCATCAACCTCATTTTAAATGGCACTTCCAAGGAAAATATAGGTCCTATATTACGTATATGGGGATTTTTTAAAAACCATGAAGGCAATATTCTCATAACATGTAGACTATAGGGGATGGGATGCTAACAATGCAAACAAAATCATGGCCTTCAAAAATGGTCTATAGGTAGCATACTCTATTAGATATGGAAAGTCAATATTGAAGGGAATTGGAAAATTATCATCAATACCCTTAAAAAACTTCAACATGGCTCCAAGGTGCATTAGATAACCATAAAATAGTATCTTTTTGCAAGGATAGAAAGTATAGCCACTCTAATGAAGCACCTCCTAGATATCGTCATTTTGCATGTCAAACATAAGGTTAATGGTTTGGAAAATAATCTAACCAATGAGGGAGTCTATTTTATATAGGGAAAAGTATAGGAGGAATAGGGTGACATCCATAAATTCATCTTAAAAATGATTGCACACAAATTCATTAGAAAGTTCAAAATCCCCAAATGGGGTGTGATCTCAAGATATTGTAGTAGGTTTTCACCTTGGTATGAGTGATGATAAAAGTTAAACTTCCATCTTGGACTCATATGTTCCCACGTGAAACCATTAAAATATTATTCCAATCTTAGAAAGGATTGGACTTTGGTGATCTAAGAGATGATGGAAGAAGTAAAAGAAATGATGACTTGGTGGTGGGTTAGTAAGGTTTCTAATGGTCATATTTTAATTATTAATTACTTTAGTCATCTGAATATATTTTTGTTTTCTCTAGTGGACTCTCCAAAGTTTTGAAGTTAATTTTTCATCATGACAAAGTGTTCTCAGGTTAGTAGGTCCCATCAGGGTGGAATATGGGGAGAAAATAATAGAAATGCATCTCCAATGATGTAGCGGTATGTAAATTCTAATTCTTTGTTGAGGCATTCCATCCAACCCTTACAGGTGACCAACTACTAGGAAACTTGACATTTCACTAATCTAGACTCTTAGCCACTCCCATGACAAGCCATGCATGCAACTGAGGCCTTCCAGTCTCTCCAACAGTAAGGCATGCCAATGACCATGGAATTTTTTTAGGCAGTTCTGTGCCAGTGACCCCAGATTTTGAGCCACTTTTTCTGGGCCAAGGCTCAAGCCACTACACAAAAAATCATGAAACCTTCTAGAATGAATAATAAAAATGGAACAAATCTACTAATGTAATCATTGTTACAAGTACTTGATCTAAACCCTACTAGCCATGATAGGAATTTCGTCAAACATGTCACAAATATGCAATCTACATGTCACAAAAATAGATCTGAGCATAGGGGTATCATACTTATCTAATATTCCTAAAGAAGAAATGATTCCTTATCATAATATTTTCATTATCATATATTAGGTCATATATTAATTTTTCATTCATTTAGTAATCAAAACATGATGAGAGCCATGCCTCAAGTTTTTCATAAAACATACTCATAACCAACATAGAACCAACAGAAATAACAAGGATATAACAACCATACGAATCACATATGAACTAGTACATTTACACATGAAATACCAAGGAGAAGGATATTTTATTAATGAATGCATAATCTAAGAAGACATGATAATTTGACGAACCACCTGACCATAGATTGGGCTTAACCAAATCTTTCTTTCAGCCATATTCCAAGCATGAATGTGGGACTCACAACAAAACCAACTAGGGCTTCCTCAGACTTTACCACAATCCCCACTAGATCACTGGGCCCTAAACAAGCATGTATGCCTTTGGATCTCTCCACCTAAACCATGAGAAATTTTCCCATCTCAACCTCTTAGATTTACCATGCATCTCATCATTACAGGTCAAGGGATTCATAGGCCTACAGGGTCTGAACCCTATGGTATTTAAAGTGTATCCCGCCATTACTAATCAAGGGATTTCTAGGCCTAATAAAGGGTACTCCCCTCTCAGATATACCGTGTATCTCGCCATTCATGGTTCAAGGATACCTAGGCTCAATCATGGATATTCACCTTTGAGATTTACTATGTATGCAACCATTCACTGGTCGAGGATTCCTACTCTCAATCGAGGCATTCACAACCAGGCTTTACCGTGTATCCCATCCCAGGATTCCTAGGCCTTGTGAATAATCCTATGACCACCCCACTCGACTTCGAGTCCGTCAGGAAATACAGCTCAAATAAATATAAGAGAACCCACCACACCGTGGCTATCCGAAAATGTCAAGGCAAGGCTAAAGAACATTGTCACACCTGGGAAAACCCATGCCAATGACAACAAGAGAATCAAAACCACATATGCATGTACCATTCATGCCAAATATAGCAAGAAAATCACACATGAAAATAGATACCTGCAAGTAATATCATTGTAGTTGCTTGATCCTACTCTTCCTTGCTTGATATTTTCTTCCCTTTTCCTTCCTTTTCATTCCTTAATTCAATGCTAGAGTGATCCAAGAAAAATATAAGTGTCCAAGAGTGTGTGTGTGTGAGAGAGAGAGAAAGAGAGAGAGAGAGAGAATAGAGAGAGAGATCCAAAACCGAACTTACAAAAGGTAAGTACTGATCCTCATAAGCCTTTTTATTAATGAGGCCTCCAATTTCTTCAATTTTCCATTATTTTCCTTCATTTTCCTCCTGACATGAAACATGACACCTTTCACCTTCCTTTCCTCCTATTTTCCATTATTTTCATAAATAAATGCCAATAAATTCCACTATGCAATTCCAAAGCCCATGGAGATTTATAACCTACCTCGTTGTAGTATTTATAATGATAAACTTGCTAAGAATCAAACCAACATGACAAACATAACAACATGACAACCATAACGACATGACACCCATATTGATTATTGGAGCTTTATAAAAGATCTCATATATATATATATATATATACCAAAACATCACATCAAAACATATGCCAAAAATGCTCACTCAGCTAACAAATAGAGAAGGATACATAGCCCGCATCTGATCCAACATCTCCAATGTAGCTTCATCGGGACTAAAGTTCTTCCACTGCACTTTAACTTACTCGATTGGTTGGTTCCAGAGCATGAGCATATTTCTCTGCAAAATACACTTCAGTTCGAGCTGTAATTCGCCTTCTAGCTCCACCTACAATACAAACAAGTCAATCATATGATCAACATATTTAACATACTTCTTAAGAAACGACACATGGAAAACATCATGGAATTTCACTGTCAGAGGAAGTGAAAGTCGATAGGCTACTTTTCCAATCCTTTCAAGTATCTTGAAAGGTCCACAAAATAGGGTGTCAGCTTGGCACATGATCCAATGCTCAAGCAATTATTCTTGGGCTTGACGCACAAGTACACCTATTCCCCAACCTGAAACTCCTTAGACATCCTATTCTGATCTACATAAAAAAATTTCCTGTCCCGTGTTTCCTTTAAATTCGTCTTTATTACCTGCATTTTGTATTCCATTTCTGCCAAATATCTGGTCATATCAACACCCTATTCACTGGATCACTCAAACTGATGGGAGTATTACAAATCCGCCCATATAGTGCGTCAAATGGGCTCATCCTGAGCTGCTCCTCGTAATAATTTTTGTAAGAAAACTCAACCAACGAAAGATACTCCTCCCATCTCCTCTTTTGTTGCATCACATACATCCTCAACATGTCCTCCAAAATAATGTTGACCCTCTCCGCCTTTCAATATATAGGTGGATGATAAGTTGTGTTGAAGGCCAACTCTATCCAAAAGCTACAAACAACTCCTTCCAAAACTTGGAAGTGAACTAAGTATCCATGTCTGACACAATATTCCGTGGAACACCATGTAATATTACACATCTCTAATGAAGACCTATGCCACATCACTAGTTGAATATGTAGATTTTACTGGAAAGAAGGGAGTTACCTTTGTCAACTTGTCAACCAAAACCATGATGTAATCATGCTATCTAGATGTCCTTGACAAACCTGTAATGAAATCCATGGAAATTACCTCCCAGATCCACTCTGGAATCATAATTGGTTGTATTAGTCCACCTAGATGCTTACATTTTTCTTTCACCCGGTGATAGTCCAAACATCTAGCCAAAAAATATACCACGTTCTTCCTTAGATTGGGCCAATGATAAAAAAATTTCACTGTTGTTAATGTATGTTGGTATCCTGGGTGACCTGAATACCATTTTTCATGAAACCCTCGCAATGTAGTATTATTGAACTCATTTTTGTCTAACACATATATTGTCCCTAAATCTGATCAATCCATCTAATGTAAGATTATAGTCCACATCCTTCTCACCTATACCCTTCTGTAACATCTGCATAAGCTCCATGTACTTGTTATCATGTTTTATTGACTATAAGATCCAATCATGTAAGTCTGTCCCATAAGAACTCATTTCTACTATATTATTCACATGTATCCCCTTGCTAAGAGCATCTGCAACCTTGTTCTATCTACCCTTGACGTACCTGATCTCAAATTCAAACTCACTAATCATGGCCAACCATCTAGATTTCCTAACATTTAGATTTAGTTGGTCAAACAAGTATCTCAATCCATTGTGATCATTCATCAATACAAACCTTCTTCCAAGAATATAGTGCCTCCACATCTTCAATTCATGAATGATCCCTTCCAAATCAAGATCACGTGTCATATAATTATGCCCATGCTCATTCAGTTTTCATGACTCATAACATACTACTTATCCTTCCTGCATAAGGACTCCTCCAATTCCTCTCTTACAATAATCTGTACACACCACAAAAATCTTTATCCAGATCTGCAATATTTAACACTAGAGCATTCATCAACAACTGCTTAACCTATTAAAATTTTTTTGCACATTCCTCTATCTATTCAAATTTCTTACCTTGCCTCTATAGTGACGTAATAGGATATACAATCCACGAGATGTTCCTGATGAACCTCCTATAGTAACCTGCTATCCCCATGAATGATCTTACCTCATCCACATTTCTAGGAGCTTACCACTCCATGATAGCCCTTATCTTTTCTGGATCCACTTCTATACCTTCCTTGGAAACCACATGTCCTACGTAATGTACCTCTATTTGAAAGAAAATTCAGTTACTTAGCCTAGCATACAACTGATTCTCTCTAAACAATCTCAATACTGCTACTAAGTGTTTGGCATGCTCTTCCTCATCCTTAGAATATATCAAGATGTCATCAATAAATACAATAAACAACTTATCCAAATAAGGACACAACACATTATTCATCAAACACATAAAAGGAGGTGGAGCATTAGTCAAACCAAATGGAACTACAACAAACTCACAATGCCCATACCTAGTCCAAAAAGTTGTCTTGTATATGTCCTCTTCTTTAATGCGTACCTGATGGTATCATGATCTCAAATAAATATTAGAGAACATTGCTTATCCTTCAACTGATCAAACAACATCAATCCTCAACAACACATACATGTTCTTTATTGTTACCTTGTTCATATGCCTATAATCAATGCATAACCTGAGATTTCCATCATTCTTGTTCAAAAACAACACTGGTGCATCCCACGATGATAGAATTTGCCTAATTCATCCCTTGTCAAGCATTTCCTTCAACTGAAACTTCAATTATACAAACTCTAGAGTGCTCATCCTATATAGTGCCTTTGATTATGTATGGTATATGGGGATGATATTTTCATATTCTTTGACAAACCTATAATCAGAGGTACATCACTATTGTTGTATAGATCCTTGAGCAAATAAGCAATGACATAAATGAGTGATTATGGTAACGAATTATGGTTGCAAGAAAGGCTTCACTAGACATATATTGTTCTTATTATATTTTCTACATTATCAACTAAGAGAATATCTTGATGAGCATATGATTCATCTGTCATGGTGATATATAGATACTTGAGATTGTGATTTATGCTATTTTTGTTAGTTTAAGTTGATGAATGGAGAAAATAAAGATTGTTTGTATTTTGTATTTGTGAATATTTCTATTAACAGAAGAGATTGTATTCAGTGGTCGATGAAGTTAATTGATTGCAAGGATTAAAGGTTATCTGTATTGTTGGTAATATGATATGTATATGATACTATGTATGCAACGTTAGATTATGGTATTGATTGTATGGGGGAAGTTTGTTTTATTTATGGTGAGTGAATTAATGAGATGAGCCTAGTCATGTATTGATGAGCATGAGTATGTTCATACATCAGAGAATTTGATTATTATATGAGCAAAGGATTTATATATTATTTTCATTTAGAGTACACGTTGCTAGTTTAAGACATGTATAACAGTGAGATATTATGCTTGAGCGGAGACTAGTATAATATTGTGGCTATTGAGATGAATTTCCATATGTCTAGTACATTATCATAATGTCATCTAAAGGCTTGTATGTTTTTGAAAGTTGTGATACTATTATGGTATATTTTTGCATTGATGTTTGAATGAGTGAAGAGTCATATTTTGATTGGGAGAAAATTGATTTGTATGGAAATTCATGTTACAATAAGTTTGAGTTCAACAGTGTTGGGATTGGATTTTAGGTAAACAACTTGAAGCTACTAGGGTTTGGTTAGATACCATTAGGGTTTACTATTAGATTCACATGTTGAACAAATACATAGATTTATACAATGAATTTGATTGTTTTACCAGATTTATTGATTATGTATGTGGTCATTTATTGAGGAAAAATTGTATTTTCTATTGATTGTTCTATGAACAAGACTGATGAACGTAATTTTATATGTGGGTCCAGTTTCAAAATTGGATGAAACGTGGCCTATAGGATTTAATTTTGATGCAGGTGGATCCAATGTGAAATATTCTGAAACAATGTCCAAAAAGGGTCTAAGGGTTGGATCCTTCAGTGAGGGAGTGGTAGCTTCCTTTTGGTGGTGGTCAGAAAACTCATTCAAGGAGTAGTAGCTTCCTTCTAGCGGTAGCTGAAGAAACAATAGGAGATGGAAGCCTCCAATAGGTAGTAGTCTTTGCACTAGTAGAATTCTATGCCAGTTCAAGATGCAAAATAATAATTTCTTTATAGTAATAAGAAGAAGACAAAGACAACAACAGTGGTGGTTTTTCCTAATTGGGTTTTCCACCTAATATTTGGTGTTCCTATGTGATGATGCGTATGTTGATTTTTTGATGTGTTACACTACTCTAGTTCACATATCTTTATGATTATATGTTTTTCATGGTTTATTTATTATGCTTAAGTCTACCATCATAATGTGCTACTAGTTAAATGATGACTAAATTAACATTGCAAAGAAAAAATTAACCTAGTTAAAACTTGATTCAACAAGAAATATTGATTCACTCCCCTCTCAATATTTCTAACACTTGGTATCAGAGCCAGTTCCTTGAGGAATTAGTTTAATAGCTAGAAGGAGATCTAAGGGATTATGGTAAGGAAGCACAAGAAGAAAACAACTCAAAGGAAGAAGTCAACTAAGGAGAACGGTGATAGTGCAAGCGAGGTATCACATGCAGTGCAATATCAACAATTATCGATCAATGCCAATTAGTAGCAGAACAAGCCATGTTTGGAACTATGGATAATCAAGCCAATTTCAATTTATGTTTACGTCCTACCAACTTATTCTATTTGCTGGAATAAATATTCCACAAGATTGAACACTTAAAGAGTGTATCATTTCAATCTTTCCAGCTCTCTTATCCATCTACAAATATTATGATATATTTAAAATATTTTCAATATCTTAACTTCGGTGATACATTTGAAATTTTTTTGGAAAAATCAATTTTGACGAAGATTGCTAATAATTTTTCTATTGTACACACTATTAAATTTTCACTACAGGGTGAGCATATTGTTGTTCCAATCATGTTTTCCTTCCAATAATTTCACAATGATTTCCATTATAGGATAGACAAATGGTTGGAGAAAACATTTCAAGCAAAATTTCACTCTTTATTTTCTTAAAATGTTAAAAATAGGTATATATATAATTTGTTTTTATATTGTATAATACTAATTAAACTTGCAATATTAATTTTTGGAGTGCATTTTCCTCTAGGACTTAGGCAGAATGAATGAATCCATTGGAAATATCATACTTAGAATCCATCAGAAATATCATACTTAGTCCTGGTTGTCCCTGCATATTAAAGTAGGATAGGAATAGGAGTAGTTTTAGTTCTTATTTCTATTTTCTTGCTTTAGTTCTTATTTTTTTTTTCTCGCTTTTAATTAATCAAAATACACTACCTGCCGCTTAATTTAAATATAGTAATGTTGCAATGTGATCTTGAAAATGTCTATGGGTAGCTATTACATGCCCCTTAATGTAATTATAGAGATGTTGCAATTTGAGTTTGAGAATGTTTATGAAGATTTTCTTTGCAATAAAGTATAGTTATTTTAAATTAGAAATAATTGTTGCAATTTGAGTTTGAGCATATCTATGAGGATTTTCTTTGTAATAAAGTTGCTGCTTAATTTAGTTTAAATATAATTAAATTAAAGTAAAAAATATGCATATTGATAATTACTAGAACTACCCATGAGCATATGCATTTGATGTGTATATTAGATCTTCCATATTATTGTTTTACATTTGCCAATAAGATTATTTTATTGCTTTACATTCACCAATAAAAATATTTTATTTGTAACAATTGCTGGAGCTCTTGAATTTAAACTATTTAAAAAGTTAGCTAATCACTCTCTCAAGGACCATTATTTTTTAATAAAATGTGGTTTTGATTCATAATGCAGGTATAATAACAATATATATAATATCACCACTAAATATGTTTTGTGAATAATTGATTATATAATTTAAATCACACCTAGTGATTTTATTAATTAATGTATTCATAATAATATTTATAATTTTTTAAATTAAAATGTTTTAAATATTAATCAAATTATAATTTTTTTTTTTTTTCAAATTAAGATGCATTGAATAACTAATAGTTTTATTTATTTATGGTAATTGTTCCATCATGGCATAAGTTCAAAAACCTTTTCAATTATTTAGACAATTTTTATGTCTAATTTATTATACTTTCTCATTTATTAATAAGATTTATAATTTATCGATGTAAGAAATACAGATTATTATATTTGAATTTTATTTTAGAGAGCCCAGAAAAATCTTTGCTTTTAAATTATGTTTAAAAGTTTTTTTAAATGTAATTTGTTATTTTATATTATAAATAGAAAATTAGCACTAAAATGATATCCTAACATTTTTTATTTTCTTTCTTTTCAAATTAACCATTACAACTTAGATGACATTCTAATTAAATTTGTTTTTTTTCTTATATAATTGATGCATTATATTTTTAATATTTTTTATTTAAAATATTCATAGATGCAAATTATTTGAAATATAAATAATAATGCATTATATTTTTAATAATTTTGTAATATTTTTAAATTTAAAACATTATTTGAAATATAAATAATATTATTATGTGAATAACTAATGCTCACTTAATAAATATAATTACATATAGAAATAGAAAAAAGTCTCATGTACAATGAACTTGTCAAATTCAAATGCTTAACATATAACGTAGTCATTTTCCTTTTCCAAATGAACATGATAGTGTTGATGCATTGAACATACAATTGAAAAGTCTTGTTAACATTGATTGCACACATTAAAGGGCATGTGTCAAATTCCTTTCCTACCAATGAAGCAACAATTTTCTTGACAATATGTGAAAGAAAAAAATATGAATTTCCTGGGTTTATGGGAAGCAAGAAATTTCTTTAAAATTTAATTACAAATCTTTGTGGTCACTTGCTGCATTTGGTTTACTTAGGGGTATTTGATGGTCCATCAACATTTTGCACATGTTTAATTTTATGATGGGATCTATGCTCTCCCCATGCCAACAATATGATACTTGTTTACAGTTTTTCTCATTTTTTTTGCATACTTTTGAAGAATAATATAATGCTTGAAGAATGATATAATGTTATCTTTAGATTATATTTTTGTAGTTTTTTGGTTTTATAGGATATTAGGTATTTTTTTTTAAATTTATATTTTTATCTTGATTAATTGGTAGTATATTGGTATTTTTTGGAATACTGTAATTTTTTTTAATTATTGAATCAAGAGACTTATTTTTTAATCCAATATAATGTGTAAAAAGATCAATTTGTTATCAAATATAATGTGTAAAAATATCAATCTGTTATCAAAATTAAAATGTTACTAAAAATAGATAATTATACAAAGCATTTATAAATATATAAACTCATAATTTTTTTTTCCAAAAAATTAGATTTCTAAAGTCATGTTAAATTCGTATTTAAGATATAGTTTTGTGTGACACTATTTTTTTTCCTGGTTAAGATGATTTTTTTTCTTTTATGGGAAAAAAAAATCGAACCCTCACCGGGAGACCGTAATAAAATGTGTCACCTACATGGAAGCTGTTGAGTCTCTAGATGGAAGGTCCATGCCAGTAATGGACACGCCATCAAAAAAATCCTTAAACTTTGTTTCGATTAAGGGTGATTTGTTAGTAAAAATACACTTTAAAAGTTTGCAATTAAATTTCATATATATTTTTTAAATGGCATATCTGTGTTATCATCCTCTGCGGCAATGGATATTACGTTGACCATGATTTATTTGCGGTTGGACCAAAAATTAAATGGTGTTTTATAATGGTCATATTATGCAACGAAATTATTTATTTGTTAAATTATTTTTATTTTTAACTTTCGTTTATTTGATTGGCTGGAATAGTTGGAGTCTTATGTTCTAATTCTAATCATGATATTCAAGTATGGCTTGGATATGGTGTTCAGCGTGGGTTGGATCTGGTGTTCTCAAGATGCAGTTTTGCCGTCGTTCACCTGAAAAACCGTACAATTTTCGATGCAGTTTTTCCGTCGTTCACCTGACAAACCGTACAATTTTCTTAAAATGCGCAATCATAGATGAAGTGGTCTACACAAATATCTATGAAATTTGCAATAACATGTTGAATTTTGCAACCAATAGAATCCCAGAAAAACAAATTAAAATAATTAAAATAAATAAAAAATAATAAATCTTATAGTTGAACCATGGCAAAAAAAAATAAAAAATGAAAACATATGTCTAATCAAAGTGAATTAATGTCATAATCAGAAAAAATCTGATGTGTAGTGACCGACAGCAGCAGGGACAATAAGAAGGAGATGATATCTTCACATATTTTTCCTTCCTGGAGAAGATTTGAAAATAATTCAAAGCACTATACATAGAATTTTTCAGAGAAGTATTCATTCAATCATAATATTTTTAATTTCGAAAAATTGTACTTTGGTTTACAGTAAGAAAATAAATTTGTACATGCACTTCATTCTCGATTGTTTTTGTTTGCAAATTCCAGCCTAATGCTTCTAATGCTTATAGAAAAGATTAAGTACTTAGACATGCCATCAATTTTCATCCTCCTTGATGTCTCAGGACATAAAAAAATCTCAGTCCATGCCATTTTAAACAAACGATATCCCATTGGAAAGTTACCGAGGTGAGAAAGAAAGTTTCTCTTTGGTTAACATGAACTTTCCTTTCTTAACCTTTAGTCCTCGATGTATCCACGCATGCCCACTTTATAAAAATAATTAGATGAAGATCTTTTCTTGTCATTTTGCGCTTGAACTTCTCATTAAGTTTTTATGTCTACATAAAACCTTGGCCTTTTCCTAACGATGCCACTTAATGTCTACATAAAACCTTGGCCTTGGCATTATCGCAAAGGTAATTACTTACCTTTTCTTCTTATTCATTTCTTGCCATCTTGCTTATATTTGTTTTCTTCAAATATTTATTTCAAGCTTTATCAGTAAAATCCCATCATTAAAGCTTATTGGCATTTTTCATAAAGTAAGATATGATAAATAAGTATCATTTTGGTGAAGTACTCATGAATAAATTTGCAAGCATAATTGTGCTTTAGTTAAAATTTTATTTTTGTAATAGAATTCTAATTAATAATAAACTTGTGAGTCATAAGTAATCATAATCATAATCTCAACTTATAGGAAAAATTAACCTTATATTCTTTCTATGTTCAAATATCTTTTCTCATTTGGACTTGTCGGGATTTCTATGTTTTCATGACTTATTTTTACCTTTTCTTTTGAGTTTCTAACTTGCTTTCTTTGGTAGTTACAAATTTTTGTTATGCTAGTTTTTTCACTTTGTATAGTGATTTGTCCTTAGTTTGAACTTAGCTCTTACACCATTTGCGTAAATTGTTTGATTTCACTTTTTTTTAGAATTTGATTTTTTGATGCTTTCAAGATCTATATGCAGGAATATTTTCCTATGTAGCATCAAATGGCGGCTACAGGAAATCTATACTCGCTTAATAGAGTGGGTTTTAATTTATCTGAAAATATCAACCTTGTAAAGTTTCTTCTCCCTACAATGGCCCAAGACTTTGGATGAACACTTATATTTGTTTCAAGTGGTATGTTTCATCTTTTTAAAGGAAAAATTTGATTCTAGTATTTTCCTTAAATCCATCCCTTTTTCCCTCCACTTTTAAATAAATCCTCTACATTAGTAGGTGTAGGGAAGGTTGTTGGGTAGAAAAAATTAAAAGTATGACATCTATTTTCTTAAATAAAAACACCTCATGTACCTCCTCTCTCTCTTCACCCAATTTCTAAATGTAATTCTCCAATTAAGAAAATCAAAAGGGTGGAAGCGTTAGAGAGTTAAATCCACTTTCAATGTGGGAAGTACAAGTAAACTTGTTAGGGCTATGGACATTCGCTGACAGTGGGGCCATGCTTGTATGGTATCGAGACATATTTTTCGAGGCTATGTACACTTGCAGGCAGTGAAGCGATGTTGAGAAAAAGAGATAGCTTTACATGAAATGGATGTGCTCTTATCTTAAAACACCCTATTTGTACCTCCTCTATCCAATAATAGAAAGAAAATAGATTTATCTTCAAATCAGATTCATTCTTTTGAGACTAGGTTGATACTAAGTAATTTCATCTTTACAAATTTCTACTACTTTGATCCATCTCACGTGGGATCCATGGAAAGTGATGAAATGATTAGGAATATTATGGAAATTATCTTCTAAATTTTTGATAAATTTTATGCTAGTATGTTGCCAATTGTTGAGGCCTCAACACCTCTCTTTAATTTTCTCAAAATTATGGGGGGGCCCATATAAATTTTACTAATGTCCTTTTTCGATCACTTTGATTTGCTTTATTTTGAGTGATTTTTATTTTCCTATATTTTATTTTTTATTGTTCCATTGCTTTCGCCTCTTTGATACCTTATCAATTATTGAAATTTTTCATGATCATGACCTCTAGACAGAAATTTATCGCCTTTTGAAAATTTGAAAGATTTTTATTCCCATCTCCAAGACTTCACCTTTATGTCCACTTGAAAAAAAAAAATGTATATATATATATATATATATATATATATATATATATATATATATATATATATATATAAACATTTTTATAATATTAATAAATATTAAAAAATTATTATATATAGTTAATATATTAATGTACAAATATTGTAAATATTTATATAAAAATAAATTGAAAATATACTATAAACTTTAAAACTTAAGATTTAATAAATATTATAATCTAGACATATGGTGAAAACATTGTATGTACATTCTAAAATTAACATTTATAAAAATAACATATTATAGCATGTAAACTTTACAACCTAACTCTTCTCCTTATGACATCTAATGCAATTAATGAATTTTTACTCCACATGAATGAGAAAGGAGTCCACATGATTTATTAGAAATTTTATCCAATGTAACCCTAGCGTTAACTAATTCTCTCATTCTCTTAGGCCTTCCTCCTCCTTACGCTAAAATTAACTTACCGAAACCACGAGAGATTTCTGCCCATAGATATACATGACGTCTAATAGCAAACGGTTGAACTTAGAATTTTTTTTTTGAATGTCATGAGACGAAAGTTTTAATGTCCTAGACGACAAATTTCACAACAAAGGACGACAAATTTCCCGTCGCGACCGTCGGTACATTCATGAGTGCGCCCACTTGAAACACCGAGATGGAAACTTTGCCTAGGGACATATAAATTTATGCCTAGGGACATAAATTTTGGGCACTTTATGCCTAGTGACATATAAATTTTGGGCAGTTTTCCTTAAAAGTTTATGCCTAGGGACATATAAATTTTGGACAGTTTTTCTTAGTCAAAAGTTTATGCCTAGGGACATGTAAATTTTGGGCAATTTTTAAATTCGAAAGTTTTAGTTTTGGTCGAGACCAAGATGACCCCCCTCCACGTTGGCTCACATTTCATTTTCACAAGTTGTAAATTATATATTAGTGTGGGTCCCTTTGTCCACATTTAACTCATGAATATTCCATTGCATTTTTATTTCCCTCCTCCATGGTCCACCAATGTTGGTCCCTCCATCATGGTCTCCACTTTACTTCATGCAATATGTTAATTCACCATATCTTATAATCACCCCTACATTATGTTATTTCACCATATCTTATAATAACCCCTACATGGACTTATTTCCATGTATATGTGATTTAATTTTTAATTCGAAATTATAGAATAGAACATGCCCAAACACGTTGCCCAGATTGAGTTTAAACAATTATAGGACTCTGAACTCGCACGAAATTAGGTCCAAGATAATTCATTGGAAAGTTTATTTAGAGGGAGCAATATGGAAACATTTACTTAACCAAACTTATGCATTTAATACCCTTAAAATTCAACATAAAATAGGGTTGTGAGTTTGCAATAGTTTGAGTTTTTCGAGTGCTTTTTAGGAAAATTTTAACATCCTAAAGGTTTTGCTGTTGAGATTTTTTCCAAGATTATTCATTTTCTTGTTAAAAAATAATAGGAAGTAATGGAGATCTTATATTTAGTTTTTATTAATTGATTAATTTGGGTTTCCTAATAATTATTGTTTTCGAATGTTTTGTTTTAGGGTTTTGTTTCCAAGTTTGACATGCTTTTAATTATAATTTTGTTAATTTGTTTGCAAAGTTTGTTGAGGGAAATCATGACCTGGAGCCTAATATCTATGGGATTAGAGTAATTGAGAAACAAGGGGAATTTTTCAGATATCAAAATATATATTCAACTATTTCGAAACAACTCTCCTTTTTTGGATTTGATTGAATAATGATAAATATGAGTTCTTAAAAGGAGGTTGGGGTTCCATTATTCTGCAAGGGAGAAACTCTTTACACTATTGTAAATGGGCGATTTTTTGTAGGATTAGATAGAAACTCAAATCCATTTGTTGGGGATTTTCTTCCTGAGATTTGATCTTTGTTGTTGAGGTAGACCTTACGCTATTGTGACTCCATTATTTTCCGACAAAGCTTGGTATCCTGGGATGGTTGTTGGAGAATTATTTGTAAAATAAAGACCACAAGATTCGAAATTTTATGATTTTATTTAAGTTCAAATGCTATTATGTTGTTTGAATGTAATTATATACTTTTGTTTACGGTAGATTTATGTTAATATTTGCATATTGTGGCACTAGTGTTATTTATGCAAAACATTGTTTATATGACCGACTACTTACCTAGTTTTATAACTCTATAGATCCACCATTTAGCTCTTGATCTGCTCATATATTTAATTAAATTTTGGAAACTAATTTCTCATAAATTTATTAATATAGATTGGTTTAACAATCACTTGAGCATGAAAACTATTTCCATGTGAAAATATGTATTCTTAATAATTTTGTAGGTTGTAATATTTCTTTAAATAGAGCATGAGTGAAATTAAATAATATCATATCTTAGAACTACTTCTGCAATTCAATATTAATCACAAAACTCAGGTTAATCACCATTTCACTTGGTATCTAGGAACTACTTCCTATTTTCTAAGTTATGAAAATTTTATTTGTCATTTGCATTATTAGCTAGTACTACGTTTAGATTTAGTCATAATTAAATAGAAACAAAAGTCTCCTTATGCAGGAGCAAGCATCCTTGTGGCCTAGTTGATCCCTTATTTCGACAAGCTCAAAAATACTTCCTCTTCCAAGCATACTGCGAGAAGGAAGGTCTTTTTATTTTGCGTGTTAATACCAACAAATAATATTATATATCAACAAGTAAGCTAGATTTAGAGATAATTATGCATTTAGATTAGTTTTAGATTAGATTGAGAATTTTTTTAGGTTAGATTTCGGTTGAGGCAATCTGGCCCATAACAAGTTGAAATCACCATCCAAAACGGAAAAAGGGTCTAATTGGGGTCTTGATTGGGTGATTTCCTTGATGTTTTACATGGTCATTTTTTTCCATCAATAGGCTGATAGAGTAAACACTCCTGATGCCCTTGTTAATGTGGAAGCTCAACCATGGATGTCAAATATATGTCACACTAGGGGTCAAGAATCAAAATGCTTTAGATTACTAGAACTATATTGGCAAGAGAAGGTTAAGGTGGATTATGACCTAGAAGCCAACAAGCAATCAAATTTTGTAGAAATTGAATCAAGTAGAGGAAAATTTGGATAGGCTAGATTAAAAATGACCATATAATTATATCAATTTGTGGCTTTGAAGTGAGAAACAAGGAGGTTGAAGAAGTTAAACCAATTCTTAATCAGGAAACTAACAAGGAGAATGATGTGAGTCTACAACCCCAAGGGTACATTGATATAGAGGGAGATATATCCTCTAGTTTTCAAGCATCCCAAGTTTCCTTAGTTTAAAATTAGTTTTCATGTTAGCTAGAAGAACATAATTTATTTAAGTCTTGTACCATGAATTCTCTCCATCTATCAACCAGTAAATTTTAGGACCTCTATGAATATATGTGAATCTATATCTTTTTATATTATCCATAGTTTGATAGGAAACCTTAAGAACATATGGCATTATTTTTTTTTGGTACCCCCGTAGACTTGGTTTCGCCTAAAGGTAGGTTGCAAGGGAGGATGAACATGGAACTTTTGCGATATATTATTAATAGATAACATATAGCCAATTCAAAAAGAAGTATCAAATAACATACCCTTGAAATGTGAAGGGGAATATTGGAGATATTTTGTGGTGGGTACATTGTAAGAACGCAAGTTGTGCATTTTTTGGATAGTGGGTTATATTTCTACCACTTAGCTTCCTTCCTATCGTATTTTATCTCTCACAAATGCCTCAAGGTCTATATGTGCAATATATGTAGCCTTCCCTCTATGTTTATTAACTCTTTATCCTTGAGTTCGATATGCTCCATAGACTTAGCCTTACCTCTATGGTTTCTTGACTTCTTTTAAGCGTTGTCTAAAATATTTTGATTTTCCTCATCCTAAATAATAAAACTCATTTGTGTCCCATTTTGTTTCATTTTCATTGTATAATGAAGTAGACTTGACATGTGCCAAAAAAATTATTCGTGAAAAGGTGCCCATGGCACAAATTTGTCACAGTAGAGTCATGTATTATAGTAGTGATAATAGATAAGAAATATTTACCAAGTCTTTTACACATCAATGTTTTCATTAGCCTTCAAACCAATAAATTCTTGATGTGGGAACTATTCTTATATAATGTCAACTAGATTGGGATTAAAGTATTTGATAGATCCACTAAAAAGCTTCTTTTAGTAGACTAAGGATAATTAGGATCTAATGTGTAAGTGATGATCATGATTCTCAATTATGAGTGATTGTGCTCAACCTGCATTCTTGTGAACAAACTTTATAACTCTTTCAATTGTAGTGACCCGTGTGGTTAATGAGACAAGAAATTTACCATAATATTAATAGCCATCCATTTATTATATACCATGTGGGTGTCATCCTATTTGTGCAATAATAAAAAAAATATATTATATGCATGTCTCAAATTGAATGTGTGTGTGTGTTATTTCCACCTACTAAGTTCCTTGGTTTACTAAGATTGGATTCTAATGATAAATACTCATTTTTACTATCACATACCTGAAATTTACATTACCTTATCTAGATGAGGAAGAATTTATGTTGTTTGGATGATGAGTACACATGGAATAAAAAAAACATCTAGTGAATGCGTGCAATTCGATAAATGTATTCATTGTTCCTTGTACCATAAAAATGAAGGAGGGAAAATTTTGGAAATGAGAGGAACATGTAGCAATTCATGTAAAATAGTGTCAATGAAAATTATTTACATAATTTAGACTTTAAATTGATTAATCTCAATAGTGAGTTGATTTATGTAAAGTTTTTAACCCTGTACAAAAATTACCTACAAACGAATTCATTAATAAAGCACAAAATATACAATGGTTATAACAGAAAATATACACAGATATTTTTATCTTGGAACCTAAAACTGGGAAAACCAGATTGATTTTTCATTATATTCCTTTCAATGTTACAATACATTATATACATGTTGAAGCATTCATAAACCCTCAATTCATTAACTATGGATTAGAACATAACCATAGTTCTCGTGACTAAATTTATAAAATACCATGGGAAAAACCATCATGCATAAAACCATGCACAAAATCATGGGTGGGTCCACCCCTATCCTTGTGTACACCTATTGTTTTTTGGGTGTTTCCTTGAACCCAATGTAGGGGGGGCTACCACCCCTTGCAACCCCACCCCCCGTTGTTCCTAGTGCAACATTACAATGCCTTAAGCTAGTCTTGAAAAGAATATAACACATACCTAAAAATAATAATCATTTCAAAGTATTGATTGTGTGATATCATGCTCTATAGCTTTTCCTCTCCTTCTCTCTCCCACTTCCTTCTTGATGAGAATCTAATCATGGATCTTTATTCTATGTAGCCAACTGGACAACAACATTAGAATCACTATCTCTTTCTCCAATGCCCTTTATCACTCTCCATACGTCAATGCAAACCTAAAATCCCATTTATGGGTTTAATTTCATATGTTCAAAGCATAATTTCACATTGAGGTTGAGGTTGAGGCATTAGGATTAGTGAGCAACAAGATGAAACCATTACTTCTCTTCATTCCTTCCCTCCTTAAGTAGGGGTGTGTCCTCTAATCCATCTCCTAATGGCTTAGTGCTCTATTTCCCACACCAAATGCATCTATGTGTCCACATGAGGACAACACATGGAACATATGCTTGTCATTTGTTAGGTGTAAATTTAACCAATTAATATGAGTTTTCTAGAAGTCTATTCCACATACAAACCCTATTTGTTTTTATTATCACTATAACATTTGCCCCATTCTCAACCAGTGTAAGCTCAAGCTCTCTTTAAAACTTAATGATATTACTCTAAACTTTCTGGCATTACTCCAAACTTTTTGTCCATATATCTACCATGAGTTTCCCTTATCCAACATATATAACTTAAAATAATTTTCACGAATTATGAGAATATTATTCTCTAGCATACAACATGATGTCAAATGTTAAATTCGAATTCATCCAGTCACAAAATAAATATAACAAAATCAAGAATGTCAAATGTTAAATTTGAATTCATCCCATCCCAAAATAAATATAACATGAACCAGAATTTAATTCTGGATGTGCATGGTGCCACATAACTATCTCATGGCCACCCAAGTTATATGTAACTAATATAACCATGTCAAACATAGAGACTAAATCATTTAGTGGCTTTCATTCTTCTTTCCACAACCTTTAGAGCCAATTACTATGGGATTTGCATTAAGTTTAGTGAATACAATGTTGTATTACACACTGAGAAAATATGAAGGTGGAAACAATACGATAAATGCAAGTGTTATAATGATAGTAACGAATATAGTTCTACCTTAACCACGAATTTACTAAATTCTTATAATAAATTTTCCATTATGATCTCTCTTTTACTCGAAAAGTATTTCTTTTTTTCAATTATAATTTCTCAATCACTCAAACACAACATCATTGGCATTGGTACTTTGCTAATATAATTTCTCAAATAATATGTTCATTTTTTAACGGCATAACAACTATCAAAGACACTTAGAAACTACAATCTAAATCGCTCTAGTTTTTAATGGTATTTTATTTTATTTTATTATGATTTCTTCCTAATTTATTATGATGATTAGAACAACATGGTTTTCCCCTCCTACAACAAATCCCCTCATATTGTGTCGATATTTTTGCATTGTATACTTTTAATGGATATGTAGGCATGCCTTCGGGAAAGTTCTTTTATTCATGGAAATGGTTTGAAATTTAATGTACCAAAGAATTGAAATTTTTTAAAATTTATTCAATTAAAAAAAAATTTGTATTTAATTTTTTTTTTAAATTTTTTTAATAATTATTTTTAATATTAAATTACGTAATTTTTTTTGTTTCTTAGTTAATGCGAATTTTGAGATGATTGGCACGTCTAATCTATGACTTGAGTAGTTGTGACCAAGTAATTGCATTTGGCCTAAGTTACACTAGCTTTTAGCATGGTTAGATTTTAGCTTACTTAGTTTCAAATCGATGGCTTTTTCATCATAGAGTACCTTAACAGAACACTCTGTCATCGTATATGACCTATCCTCTTCTATGTAAATTGTGAGGGATTTGAATCTTGGATTTCTTAGTTACCACAAACTTGCATTACTTTGATCACCAATTGAGTTGCCCCTAGAGACTATATAATCTCATAATTAATATCTATAATTTCAACAAATTTCTTAACCATGCCTAAATAATTAATATTTGTCATTTCAATAAAAATTTAACCAAATTATATATGTGTGTGTGTGAGAGAGAGAATTTGTTACAATTAATCAATGAATCATTTGATGAAAATTCCAAAGCATTTGTGTCTATTTCTTTGCATTACAATTCACAATCACAAAGTTCATATTGTTGGTGGCATGGAAAATATTAAACATTATGTAATGAGCTAAGTTAATTATAAGTTCATTATGTTTTTATCACGTTAATTGGATATCACATTATTTATATCCAATAGAAAAGATGAAAAAACAATAAGCCAATCATTAACTTACTCTATGATGTTTAATATTTACCATAATAACATCATGTTTAGAAAAAACATAAAACAATAATAATGTAATATACATCACATCATATTATTAAGTTTTTTTTATTGCTAGGTTATGTGGGTCCTGGGATGATTGTCAAACCTAACCTATGGCTTGAGTAGGCATGACC
This sequence comes from Pinus albicaulis, assembly GCA_034641835.2. NCBI lineage: Eukaryota > Viridiplantae > Streptophyta > Pinopsida > Pinales > Pinaceae > Pinus > Pinus albicaulis. Next base: position 1,638,754,683 of record CM076584.1, read on the forward strand.
CAAGGGCATCTAAGCCATCAAAATCACCCAAGGATCGTGCCTAGACCATGACTAAATTTTTGCCCATGGAATTTTAAACCAATAACCTTTACACCATGAAATGCCTCAACATAACATATTGTGACAATTTTCTCTACGTCCCACAAACCATATTATTAAGTTAAAAGTATTATATATGATATTTAATAGATTTCACATCATAAAGTTAATAAATTAACTGCTATTAAACTAGTAAATTAACTTCATGTGTTAATTATATGTCTTTGTCCTCATGTTAAGCTATTTTGTTAATCTAATCTTACATATTTTTATTAATAATATATTATGCTTTTATTAATAATATATTTTATATAAATTAAAATAATATATTTTATATAAATTAAAATGATGTAAAGTCAATAAATTTAAATTTCTAAATTTAATATTAATAATTATATAAAACAAAATTTATATTACTATAATATATATCCTTGTAATATTATAATGACAAAATATGTTAGGACTCGCAATTATGGTAAACATCACATTCATAACCACCATAAGTTAAAAAAAAAGTACATGAAGTATGACACCATAACTATAATGATGTTAGGGTTGGAGGATGAAGCATGACATTAAAAAGTTAGTTAATATATATCATTATAATATTATAATGACAAAATATGTTGATTAAATAATATAAATTATAATTATTGTAAACATCACTTTCATAAACAAAGTAATGACTTACATGAAGCATGACACCACAACTATAATGATGTTAGTACTGTTAGTACTGGAGCATGAAGCATAACATTAAAACTATCAATAATGTTAATTATAAAGGGAGGATGCTTCAAAGTCAAGCTTTGGATTCACATAAACTTCTAACCTTGAAATAAAGTCAAAATTTTGATAAGGACTTTTGTATGAATAATTACGTTAGTATTTTCTTATAATTGTTATACATGTTAAAAGTATTTACAATGTACTTTCGCTAAAAAGAGAAAGAATAAAAATAAATGTATTATTCCAATCACCACATCGATTCACATCAACTTTAACTTTACACTTAAAGTCAAGATTTGGATAGGGAAATACTTTTGTTTGAATAATTGCGGTAAAGCCATCATTGTTTCATAATTGTTACATAGTATTCACAACATATACCCAGAAAATAGTGTACTATTCTAATCACCAAAAGTATTCATATAAACTTTAACTTACAACCCAAATGCAAGGTTCGGATGTGTAAGGATTTTTATGTGATTAATTGCATTAATATCATTATATTCCCATAATTGTTATACATGTTATATTATTAATAGCATACATTCCCTTGAAAAAAATGTGGTGTTCCAATCACCAAAATGATATTATAACTATAGAACTAACCCAAAAAAAAAGTGGAGACTAAGAGCTAAAAGTAGTAAAAAGATGAAGATATAGGGTGTATTACATCTACAAAGACAATTATAATGGAAACTAAGAGCTAAAAAGTAGTGAAATGATGGAGATATAGGGTGTATTACATCTGCAAAGCCAATTGATAGGTGACAACATTTCTAATAAATATAAATATAAATATAAAACGTAGGCTGATTGTAGTGATAAAATTATAAGAGATATATAATGGAGGGGAAACTTTTATTTACACCAATAATGAAAGAATATTCCTAACAATATCTAACTTAATATAAATGACAAAAAAAGCTATTACTTTATTAGTTTTTATTGTACAAAAATGACATTTTAACAATAATGTTAGGAGGTTTATTGATTAAAAAAAAAACTCATTGAATCCTAAATAATGGTAACGGGTTTATGGAATTCCTTATTCTTATTATGGTAAGATTTATATTGGATAACATCTAATGGTAACATCTATATCGTAATTTATCCTCATTGTAATCTTGGTATTCATATAACCCTCATATGGAGTCACTTTTAACTAGTTTAAATGTAGGTTTTAAAAATGGTTACATAAGTGTCTTTATGATATGTTTTTTTTTTTTTAAGTTAAACTATTTCTATTATATTATACAAGGTAAATATTACATATTTTTTCCTCTGGACTAGGAAAGCCATATCCGGAGGGAAGTAACAAGTGTTTGAAGACAAAATAAGGATTGCTTTAGATGGGGAAACTAGTCCATAAGTAGCACAAAATAAGAGAAGCCTAGAACGGGAAACCAACATACATAGTAGTAAAACTGAAATTGAAACATAACAGTGTAAGATTCTAATACATGTTCAACCTAGAGAACACTATGAAAAAACTGAAGCGAGAGAAGAGCACCCAACAATTGAAATTAGGGTGGACCTTCATTCTTCTGGCTGGGGTGGGGGTCTTCCTTCTCGATCCTACAAGCATAAAACGAGTCATCATCCTCCTTGATCGGTGTGTGGATTGTAGCCTGAAGCCATGACAAGTCCTATGCATCTGGCCAGTTGGAGGTGGCGGCCAATTGACTGGTGTTCTGTTCTTTGCCTCCTGTGTCGCTATTTGAACTTTGACCAACACTGGAACCCGAATTGCTGGTGGTGCAATGGCTACTACTGGAGGTGCTCTGCACAAGCAGAGCTTTCATCTTGCGAGGAATGAAGGTTGGCTCAGATTGAATGGTTGACTTGCGCGGGCACTTTTTGGGCCGAATGCCAGAGGAAGCTAGCGGGGAGATAGGGAGCTGAAAGGATAATTGAGCAGAGAGGTTAACGGGGTCGAGCCTGCTTGGCTCCTCCGAGCCCACAGAAAGGTTTAAATCCTTGCCCATGGCATTCGACAGAGGTGGTATGGAGGGGAGGCCATGGCCACCAACCCTTCGACACTACATACGATGATGCCTAGGCATGACAAGCAAAGAAGCAGAGGCGTTGGACAGGGTGGGGAAGCTCGACAGAGCTGGAGAGGAGCTGCCACCACCGAAAAATGTTGAGGGACTGCTGCAACAGGACTGAGCAGGGCCAAGAGCCGAGGACTGAAAGGGAGAACAGGAGATGAGCATATAAAGTTGAAGAGAGAGCCGAATGATGGCCTGAGGAGCGTGGTGAATAGTTTTAATAGCCATGGAAGCAAAATCGAGAGTTGTTAATGCTCTGCAACAAGAGGACGTCGCAAGCTGACGGGGAGTGAAATTAAGCTCGGCATGCTTGTGCATTTAACGTTGGGCAGGCAGCCATGTGCAGACATGTGGGGTGGACAGTTGCCCCGCCACATGGTGCCCATGTGGCCCCTCCTTTCACTGCAAGTCACCCGCATCCAGGATTCCTTATGATATGTTAAAGGTAACATAAATGTTAAGTGTAACATTATTGAAAATCATGAATTTAAACAAAAAATAATTCATGATCACAAATTATAATGACTATTAAATATATTTTTGTTAGGTATACAGCATGTAACTTTAGTATTTATTTTATTTTTCATCAAAGGAAAACAAATTCAACCAACAAAAGCCAATGTTGAGAAGTTTTTGGAAAATTTTCAAAGACATTGTTTCCATTATAAAACTTTGAAGTATATGATATAATAGTTGCAACATCCCCAGTCACCCTCTGAGACAAACTACTACCATATTCAATGTCCAACATCGATTGTCGAGGGTATGAGGTACCTCTAAAAAAACCAAATTTACTTATTGACTGTTCCTTAGTACCACTTTGTAACATAAGCTAACTTAAGTAGGTATTGACCAATATTACTTCACTATGAACTCAGTAGTCAACCAACTTAACCAATCCATTCCTCAGATGGAAAAAACATTTGATTAGTTTCCCAAATACTTTACTCAATCATCCTTACAAAAAAGTTGACTCTGGTAACAACTTAGTTGTTCTATAATCCTAGACTTTTGCTTGAGTTTCATAACTACCATTTGATTTTATTACCTATTGTATCATCAAATGCATTTAACTTGACTCATATTTTTCATAATTACTAACTTTTATACCATTAATTATGTAATTATATCCTTCCTAGAAGCTCATATAAATATATACTCTACTTTAATACCTCAATTCCACATCTTGGTAACCCTACCAGGTATAGTTCCTTCACCATAGTACCATTGATACCATATCCATTACCTATCATGAATGTAGAATGCATATTACCATGATATGCAACATATAACATAACAAGAACAACAATATAAACATGCCTAAGCACATATAAACCATGAAAAACATATATACACTATATAGAACACAACATTAATCACTTGAAACCATAATCATAACACTTATTCTGTATAAATGGCACCTACTAGTTGCATATGAAGGATTTTTTTCCCAACCAAAAGCTTTGCTATTCTAGTTCTTACAGTAGTAGGCCACCCCCAAGTTGGGATTATGAGTCCATAAGGACAAATAACTCTTAAGTTTAGATAAGTTCCCTCACATAACTCAATATTAAAGTAATATGCAACTCTCTTACTTTCCCAACCATCCCAAATCACCATCTCTCTTTCCCCTTCAATCAACATAGCCTAAAGAGTGAATCCCCTTCTCTACAACATAGACCCTTAGACTATCTCACATATTTATAGGGTTTCCAACACAAGCAAGCAAAGAAATATCAATGTTGAGATCTTTTGGCTCACCAAGGAAATTGACCACAGAGTTTTGTCTAGGAAATCTTAGCCTTTAGTCATAATTTATTCCTTTTTCTATTCATTGTAGCTAATAAATCCTTACACTATTATATAGCATGGTGGTTTCCCATTGAATTATGAACATAATGAATAACGAAAAATGGACTCCTCTTCATTAATCCTCCATAAAACCCCCAGAACCATGGAATTTAAGTTCTAGTCTAGACTTTCCACTTGGAAACCAATGAACTCCACCTAGCTTCTTGACATACATGCCCACATATTTTTTTCATTTATCACACTTTACTGTGAGCAGAATTTGGTTATCAATAAATAATATTTATTATACTTTCACCTCTCTCATGACCCCTCTCATTTAATTTAGAATAAAATAATATATCTCAAGACTAAATTCAACCCCACAATAACCTCTTAGGTTGGTTGAACAATAGGTCATTACTTGATTAAACGTATAGGTGAACTAGGTAGCCAAGTTAGCTAACCAAATAGTTGTGTCAATTGTCTAAAAAGTTACACTATCAAAATATATAGTTGAGCTAGTCAACCACTAGTTTGAGTTGATTAAAGTGATAAGTCAATCCCTCTTGTAGAATCACGTCCTCCCATTTTTTTTCCCTCTTGTACATAAACTACCATGCATATTCCACTGGAAATTCCATCACAACATATATAATAAATTATATTTAAAAATCTAAAATCTACATTATGAGGGTTCATTTCTCTTTAGATTTATGGATTTATAAATTAGTGTTTATTGTGTATGCATGAAAATTATAATTATGCAGAAAATAGAGAACCAAAAAATTAAAAATCATAAACCACAATTGACACAAGATATATCTTAGGAAATCCTTTCAAGAGAAAATCTAGCTAGAAGGTGAGGTCGCTCAATTCTTTATCTTTGAATAATAGAAAATGGGTACAAGTAAAAATAACTAAGGCATGTGTCTTGTGGGATACTAGAATGCATAAATCCTATGTGTGTGCTCTCTCTCTATCCCTCTTCACTACTTTTCTCTTACATGGAACAAGATGCAATAAAAAATAATGGAACCCCTTTTCTTCTTAATGACCCAATTATAACACAACTCGATAGTCTATTAATGGTTAGGTTGGACTCCTTCAACTCTTATCTAGAGTAACAATATGGACCCTTCTAGAGTCTTCTTCATCATGGTCATGTATCTAGCCCATTTTCCATGAATAATGGGGTTTATGTGACATCCTCTTGAATTACAGTGGATAAAAAATAAAGGTCAACTATTGAGTGGTATAAATTTTTCATATAATATTTGATTCAGGTGATACTTGCACTGTTGGAAAAGTATCTGTGTGCATAATAGGAAAAAAAAAATTGCATGCTAAAGCAACAATTTTTTACCCCTAGAAAACATCGTTTGATGCCTAAAAATTCTTCTGAGAGGTTTTAAACCTTAACTTTTTGAATTGGGTAGCACTAGTAAAAATGGTCTTGTGAGTTGATTCCTCCACTTTTTCCACTCTAAAAGTGTCAAGATAGATGAAGAACAATATAATGGTCTAAATTGGATCACCTCTCATATGGTAGCTTACAATGTGCTCTTATTAATAAAATTTATATACATATTTTACATAGATCAATCCTTGCTTATACAATTTGGCTCACTAGCCTATATAACATATATGTACAATTTGTATTATCAAAATTGAGGTGTTACATTCCCTCCCCCTTATCTTTTCACTATCCAATTATTGCATCGTACTACACACAAAGGTTAAATGTACAATTTTCATGTCAAAAATATCAGAATAGGTGTTGGTGTACTTCATGCATAGAATCTTCTAGCTCCCATGCCACACCGTTAGAGCTATAACAAATCCATTGGACCTTTACTTTCTTGATGGATTTGCTTAAGATCATATTGAATTTCTAGTCTAGGATGAACACTAGCTCTATCTAAAATCCTCCTTCTAGATCCACCTTAATCATGGTCTAATCAATGACATGGTTAGGGTCATGTATATACTTTTCCAATAAATATACATGAAAGGCGTTGCACACATGCATGGATGAAAGTAATGAAATATCATATGCTACTGGATCTATTATATCTGGTACCTCAAAGTGTCCACAAAATTTGATTCCCAACATGGTGTAGTTTTCCAACTTTAGTGAAATCCTCTTTGTGTTCACTTTAAAAATTACATGTTCACTGAGTTTAACTTCTCTAGTTATTTTTCCTTTTTATGCATAGCTTGTCTACCTATCTTGTGTTTTCTTCAAATTTTGTTTGATTTTAATAATTTTCTCTTCCATCTCCTTAAGAATCTCTAGCCCAAGCACTAATATATTTACTAGATTATCCTAGTTAACTAGAGTATAACACCTTATGACATAAAATGCTTCAAATGACCTCATTTCAATGATGTTTGATACCCATTATTTTATGTAGATTAAATTAAATATAAATAATCTTCTCATTTGGATGGTATATCCATCACATACATTCTTAGCATGTCCTTAAGTACCTAATTGACCCTATTTATCTAACCATTTTCCCATGGATTTTGTAGAACCTATAGAGCCTTCATCTAAAGGAGAAACATACACATTATTTTGCACCTATTATGTGACAATATAGATGGAAGCAAAAGCCATAACACAAGCAATGGAATGAGTAGCAGTTAATTTCTTTTTTGAAGACATATTTGTTAGAATTGGAATCCCAAGAGAAATTATTGCTAACGAAGGAGCACAATTTACTTCAAAGCTCATGAAAGGAATAATTGAAAAGTACAAAATTAAACATTATAAGTCTTCTCCTTACCATCCATAGGCTAGTGGTTAAGTGAATTCTATAAACAGATTCCTAAAAGAAATTGTTGGACATTGGATAAACCAATGATCCCTATGTGTTTCGTGACATGGACTAACCACCTTTCGTGGATCCTTATCTCTGGTGATGAGATCGTTGACTAAAACTTGCGGGTTTTGGTCTAATGGCAATCGTAATTCCCAACAAGTGGTATCATAACACAGGTCACTATTTTGATACACACTCGACTAGCATTGGCGGGGCAATTATTGGACATTAGATAAACCAATGCTCACTGTGTGTTTCGGGACATGGACTAACCTCCTGTCATGGATCATTATCTCTAGCGATGCAATAATTGACTAAAACCTGTGGGTTTTGGTCTAACAGAAATTGTGATTCCCAACAGAAATCATGACTAATAAAATCCAACTCCATCAGAAAGACTAGGTAGATCAAATTTTATAAGCATTTTAGGCCTATAGGACAACATGGGAAAATATCATTAGTTTTACTCCTTATGAACTAGTATATGATAAGAAATTCCTTCTTCTTATTGAAATAAAACATTTAGAATTGGTGTTGAATCATGAAGGGACTTAATAGAAACACATAAGAAAATAGTTTTTAAATTAAATGAATTAGATGAAATCATACATGAATATCTCCAACAGACTATTTTTATTCAACGACAAAGAATGAAGTGTCATGAAAATTTCATCAAGAAGAATCAATTTAAAGTTGGTGATTGGGCATTTCCATTTGATTCCAAATTTAAGGACATCAAGGGTAAATTCACCACTAAATGGCTTTCTCCTTATGATATCAAAGAAGTGTTTAATAATGGTTTCATATATATAAATACAATTCACAAGGAAAGAGTTTTCTTTGTGGTCAATATCCATAAACTATATCTCTACAATAGGCCCACCAATTCAAATGATTTTATTTCCTTGTTATTTCAACAAGTTGAGATGAAAGTTGTGAGTAAAGGGTGTAATATCCATACCCATCTTCCATCCTAAAATTAATTTAAAAATAAAATAAAAAATAAATATATGAAAAACAAAAATAAAAGAGTTTAGATGTGAAAATCTAGGTTACTAGCACAATCTAAATTTTAATTTTCATTTAAAACCAACAAATTGGTCAATAAAAATTCCTAATAAAAGACATACAAAGTGATTAGTAGGATCATTCTTGTCTTGTAATCAATGTTCATAATTTTCAGTGATTTCCTATTAGGATAAAATATTGATCTGAAAATGTTACCTATGAAGATGAGCATGTCTCAATAAATTATTTTTCAGGAGCTTAGTGGATACTGCTTATAAATTTGTAAAAAGTATTATATTTGTCAACTAATAAGTACCAACACTCTATATTTGAAGTCTTCATGAGACTAATGTCTGATCCAAATAAAAAATAAGAAGGTGGTCATGTGATCATTCACTCTAGAAAAGCACAAGTTCTATTCAAGGAAATGAATTTTAATCATTATCCAATTCAAGAAGAAACAATGTGTATACATACCTATCAACAAAGCCCAAGTGAGTCTAAAAGCAAGGAAAAAATCAAAGAAATAAAATTAAAGACTTAAATCTTGAAGACCATCAACTTGAAAATGAATAATTGAAGGTTTGCAAGTAATATTGAAGACAATAACAATTTGTTTCTATGGTATTAAAGTATGTTAAGAATCAATTTTTTATTTTTATATTTTTATATTTTTGTTAACAATAATAATAATAATAATAATGCATTTTTCTTTAAAATGTGATTCACTGCCATAATTAATGGAATGGTTTGGCTGCTAGGGTTTTGAGAAATTGGTGGGGGTTTCTTGGTTTTTTTCTACATGCTGCAGTAACTCTAGCAGCCAGAAGGGCTCACCTTGCAGAGCTCTTCAGGCGGGGGTTAGTCCTGACCAGTCAAATGAGAAGAGGAGGGGCCAATGGGGCCCCGTCATTCAAACAAATGGTTCTAGATAGGGGTAAAGTCCCTAGCGAAGGCGTGCAGATTGTAGGCTCGGATGCAGCAGGAAAGAAGCAGAAGGATGACACAGTCTCCAAGGAGGCACAAGGTCAAAGGCCAGGAGTAGGAATTAAAATAACGGAAGAACAAGAAAAGTTAGGACCCCCTCCCGAGGGTGATTCCCCCAAGATGACAGTAGAGCACAAGACTACAACAGAAAATCAGGCGCAATCCTAGGATGGCTCAGAACCATCGAGATCTATTACTGGAGGCCAAAAACCGGAGGAGAATGGACGCTGCAAACCGAAAACTTAGGAAATTATTCGGGTTACAATCACAGATCCAGAAATGCAGGAATACTGGGATCACATGTCTATCTATGCTCTCATCTGCATATTTATGGGCTTTTTGCCCATAGAAAAAGCCCTATGTCAATGGATCAAACAGAAATGGAAACCCCGAGGATATGTCCAATTCCACCTAGGTGCTAAGGGGTTTTTCACGGTGGTTTTTGCAAATCTGGAAGATAGAGACCATATTTTTGACGGAGGCCCCTACTTCTATGCCTCCGCAGGACTATACATGAGGCCATGGAAACCAAAATTTGCTCCAGAAAAGGAGACTGTCACCCATGTGTCGGCATGGATCTGCCTCTTCTCACTACCCATAGACTATTGGAGACCCTCGGCACTCGAACAGATTGGTAACAAACTGGGAAATTTTGTCCAAGCTTCGGAAGCAACCCTGCAAAAAAGGTATACCTCTTGTGCCAGAATTTGTGTTGAAATGGATGTATCGGGAGCACTGCATGAAGGTTTATGGCTAGAATTTCGAGATGAAGCTTTCTTTCAAGCCATAGATTATGAACAGATCCCCTTTATATGTCGTACATTCCTTGAACATGGACACCTTTTCAGGGAATGTCTTCTCAATAAACAACAATAAAAGAGTAAAGAAGGGACGCCAAAAGACAAATAAGGTTTCGTCCATCCCATGGGGAGACATAGATCTAATAGACGAAACCAGACCAAAGGTGGGTCATTCAATAAATAGAATGACAATTCCTTCACAGCTCTAGGTGAGATAGTTGTACCAAAAGAAGATTCAATCCCTGTGGCAACACAACCGGATATACTGGGAGCTACTCAACAAGAACCCCTTAGCTCCCGAATGCATACCATGGAAGAGACCCCTGAAGGAGTCGAGCCAGTTGGTGATGTAGAAGGAGATGCAGAAATGACAATGAGTGAAGCATGTACAGAGGACCTAGAACTTAGGGACATTATGGATAGGAAAGGCATGGAACTGGTCAACATGGTGGAACAATGGAAAGACATTGGAGTGGAACACATCCCAGAAGAGCAAATTGACAGGGTAAATTTCCTATTCCTAGCTCAACAAGAGGCAGAGACTAAGGGTTAGAAAAGGGGACATGGTGAGACTAAAGGTCTGGGAATAAAAGTCCAAGGCTTGCAATAGACAAAACCATAGGCCAAACCACAATGCAAAAGGGGTCAAAGATCAAAAAATGAGGCTCTGCAGTGTTAGGAGTAAAACAGCGAAAACAATAAATAATTTACCCAGAGAAATAAACATAAAAGGTCAGCAACAAATCATTAACATAAACACAAATATTTAACCAGGAAAAACCCCAAACTCCGGGGAAAACCCATCCTAATGAAATTTCATTAGGCTTGGCCAAAACCCTGGCCAATCCAACCAAGTGAGCCTTCACCACTCACCTCCAGGCCTACCTTACAATGAAGTCTTCCCAGCCTTTTATAGGCTCCCGTACATGCAATACCATGACCTGAAAACTACAGGTGCACATTAGGGTGCCCCCAAGAAAACCACCACTGTTGCACTAGTCACATTGACTACACTTGGGAGTCATATTTACCTAACAATTCCCCCTTAAACTTGCCAGTTAGTCTGACTAAATCAGCCAAACTGCTAGAAGTGAGACTAACCGCTCACTCCTCGCTCTTCCCCCTCAGAATTTTTACCCAGGGTAATTGTTAATTTGGCATCCCCCCTATCACCTAGGTCTAACCCAGACTTTACCAGTGATTACCCAGGGGTACGCATGCCATACCAGGTCTTACAGCAGTATGCCCATTTACATGTAAAAAATAACTCCATTATAATAATTTTTTTTTTTGTTTCATTGTTGCTGGTCTTTGTATGACCATTCTCTACATTCATACATGATGTCCTCTCCAAAGAGGACATCATAGTTGTACATCAATCTGCCGAATGACATCAATTTCCATATAAAAAGAATCCATCTATCGGATTACATGGGTCACCAGCCTCTGTAACCGCCAGTCCTCTAGGAATTCTTTTCAGATACATGGTTCATCAATTAATTAATCCACATGCAAATATCCTCTCTCATTTTCTACTTGATCTAAATCTCATGGTCTTCGAGACTTTAAGGCTCACATGGGCAGTCCTTGCGCTTCCTCATTTTTGATGCATGAAATGATAAATACATCCACCAATCGATTTCGTTTCCACATTACAAGATTCACAGTGAATCATGAGGCCACCTCTTGGGCCATGATCAATGTGCCATATGGCTGGTATCTAACCAGTGCCGCCTCTGTCATGCTGCCACACCCCAATGCAGGAATTTCCTCCTTTTTCTGCGACTCTTTTAATGCTATGATCTTTCCGCCCTTAAAACATTCAAGGTATTAAAAATAAAAGATTTGACCATGCCATTGGTCTTGGAAAAATTACGAACCTCATTAACGCATCAGCTCCCGCGACGTCGGGCTGCTCACCCATGCCTCATGCTCGTTACTCTTTGCGATATTTCCATCCATCTCAGTCAAAAGCTGATTGATTGTCTCCTCCCTTTCATCATTATCGCCGCCAAGCCCGGCCCCCCCTATGCCTCCCTAATGCATCAATTTCATTGATAAAGACGATGGAGGGCGCCTTCGCCTTGGCCTTCTCGAACAAGTCCTGTATCCGAGACGCACCTACACCGATGAAGAGCTCGACGAACTCTGCGCCGCATAAGAAAATAAGGGAACCCCGGACTTTGATGGTTTCACCATTACAGGCTTTCCGGCTATCGAGAAAAACTTATATACGTCTCTCTCATCCGCCTTCAAGCATATATGATAAGCAAACAATGTCCTTTGATCCGGCTCTGGATCAGCTTCTGGTTCTGTAGCTTCCTCGTGGTCCCTCTTGTAAACTCCACAACAATGCGGCTCCCATCCAGATCTTTCATCCGCATCACGAGGATCGCTAAATTCAATAAAGGCGAAGTTGTGCTTCAAATCCACATCACGGATTCTACAGAAACGTTTGCCAGAAACAATTAGCAGTGCATCAAGGTATTGATTTGAATGATAGTTAGCTTCTCAGTTCAACTCATCGATCTTTTATCAATGGTAGATCCACACCAGATCTGCCTTCTTCACATGCAGATCTAGATCTTCAAACATCAGATCTGACATATCCATAAGCAGATCGAACCAAATTTTATGCAAACCGATCCTCCTCTTACATAGATCTATGCACGATCATGTTTACATGTAGATCTATTCAGATCTAACGCCTTCACACATAGATTTTTCTTTTTACGTATATCTGTCCAGGAGAAAAAATTTCACACAGTAGCAGCAAACTCTAGATATAGAAAAATCACTAAACTTGGCAGCTCATTCCAGATTTCAGATCTTCATGGCTCCGATACCAATTGTTAGGAGTAAAACAGCGAAAACAATAAATAATTTACCCAGAGAAATAAACATAAAAGGTCAGCAACAAATCATTAACATAAACACAAATATTTTACCGGGAAAAACCCCAAACTCCGGGGAAAACCCATCCTAATGAAATTTCATTAGCCTTGGCCAAAACCCTGGCCAATCCAGCCAAGTGAGCCTTCACCACTCACCTCCAGGCCTACCTTACAATGAAGTCTTCCCAACCTTTTATAGGCTCCATTACATGCAATACCATAGGCTGAAAACTATGGGTGCACAAAACCATGTGCCCCAAAACCACCACTGTTTACCCTATTCCACATTGACTCTACCCCGAGTCATGTTTACCTAACATGCAGGAATTAGGCTAAATGTTGTTGAACTCAGGTAACATGAAAGCCCTAGAGGCTAGCTTTCACCTCTTCCTCTTAACCTTTTAATTTTATAATGAATATCTTATCCTAGAATGCTAGGGGGCTAAATAGCCTTAGGAAACAGAGACTTCTGAAGAAGAAAGTCAAAAAATAAAATCCAGATATGATCTTTCTACAAGAAACAAAATTTTCAAGTCAAAAGATGAAGGAAGTGAGTAGGAAAATTGGTAGGAGAATGGAGTGTCTAGAAGTAGAAGGTAATGGAAGTGAAGGAGGGATGGAAACATTATGGAACCCACAATCAATCCACTTAATAAGTGAAGAAGAAACAAGATTTTTTGTGTCTTTAGAGATGAAAATTATAGGGGAACAAGGCACATACCTCTGTACCAATGTTTATGGCCCTCAAATATTGGAGGATAAGCTAAGACTATTGGAAAACCTCTCCCAGTTGCAAAATAGGCACAATGGAGTCAGAGGAATATATGGAGGCGATTTCAATATGATCATCTCGCTAGAGGAGAAAAAAGGTGGATTGAGGAAGTTAAACCGGGATGTAGAGGCCTTCCGAATCTTCATCAGGATGGCTAAGATAGTCGACATCTATTTGAAGAGTGGGTTGTACACATGGAATAACAAACACGGAGGTGATAGGAAAATCGAGGTGATAGGAAAATTGCCTCTCAGCTAGACCGCTTTCTTATATCAAAAGACATCATCATGGTAGGAGTTATAGTGGAGACAAATACTATCCCTAGTGGGGGTCGGATCATTGGCCCATCACCCTAGATGTTGCAATTCAGGGCACTCCTAAAAATCGACCTTTCAGGTTCGAAAAGTTCTAGTTGGACCACCCAGATTTTAAATCAAAGATTAAACAGTGGTGGCAGGAGCCCATTATGATCAGAGGAATTAAGATGTTCCATATTCAGGCAAGGTTGAGACATATCAAAGCACGAACCAGGACCTAGAATCAAGAGGTTTTTGGAAACGTCTTCAAAGAGAATTCAGCCTTGGAGGACAAATTGGAAAAACTACATAAGGAATGGATGGGTGAGGGTGTTTCTTAGGCCACCAAACTTGAAGAGAAAGATCTCATGAAAAGATGGGAAGAGAGGTGTCAGCAGGAGGAAGTCCTCTGGAGACAGAAATATCGGGTTTAGTGGCTGAAGGAAGGAGAAAAGAATACTAAATTTTTCCATAAATCGACCATTGATCACAGAAGGACTAATAGGATCATTCGATTAAAGGATGATCAAGGGAATTATTTTGAATCCCATGGGGATATTTAAAACCTCTTGGTTCGTCACTTTGCTCACATAGCCGAGGAGCCAACTATTGACAGGGAGGAGGCCATCGAGGAAGTGGTCGCCTTCATCCCTAGGATCCTAACAGAGGAGCACAATAGAAATCTCGATCGCCCCATCTCTAAGGAAGAGGTGGAAGAGGCAGTAGAGGAAATGCCAAATGGTAAATCGCCTGGCCCGGATGGCTTCACCATCGATTTTTTCAAAGATTGTTGGGACATAGTGCACAATGATATATGGGAGGTGGTCGAAGACTCCTGTAAAACCTCCTATATCCAAAAATCCCTCAATTCAATGTTCATTTCCCTGATTCCTAAAGAAGCTCAGGCCTGCACGTCAGCGAAATTTCATCCTATAGCCCTGTGCAACATCCTTTATATGTTGTGAAACCAGCTCCAAAAAGAGAAGAAATGAGATATCAACGCCTTAGAAATAAGCCACTTCAAGGGGGAAACCTCCAATACATTACATGAATGAACAATTCTTGGCTGATTCAAATTACAAAACCTCCTTTCTATATATAGGAGTCCATGGGGCCATAATGTAATCCTAGCCGACCTAACAATAATAATTTAAGGGCGCAATAATAACAATATGGGGGTTACAAGGGTACAATAATAACAATAATGGGGTTACACTAACAATAATAAGGGACTATACTAGTAATATAGGGACCCAACATGCCCCTCCCCTTCAAAAAGTGTTGTCCTCAATGCTTGAGTAGCTCTAGGTGCTTCTTTATAAAATTCTCATCCTCCCATGTAGAATCTTCCGTGGGTAAGTTCTTCCACTTGATGAGATACTCTGAAATTGATCTATTTCGTAGCTGTCGAGTTCTTGTTTCTGTGACTGCTTCAGGTTCCAATATGATTTTTCCTTCCTCATCAAGTTTTGGCAATATTGTTTGAACTAGAATATTTTCACCTATAACCTTCTTTAAGCATGAAACATGGAAAATTGGATGCACTCGTGAAGAAGTAGGAAGCTCCAATTTGTATTCCATAGTACCAATCTTTTGCAACACCATGTAAGGACCATAGTACTTTGGCAATAATTTATTATCCTTCTTAGCTTGCTTGAGGGACATTTGTTTGTATGGTTGTAGCTGTAAAATTACCCAGTCTCATACATCAAAACTTCTCTCGCTGCAATGTTGATCTGCCTATTGTTTCATTCGATTTTGTGCCAAATTCAGGTTATCCTTTAAGAGTTGGAGAACTTCTTGTTGATGCTCGATGTGATCTTCCACTACTTGAACCTTCGAATTTTCTCTTAAAGATGATGTGATGGATGGTGGATGATATCCATAAAGTTCCATAAATGGGGTCATTTTTGCTGCAGTATGGAAGTAAGTTTTATATCACCATTCAGCTAGAGGTAACTAGTTGACCCATTGTGTTTGTTTATCAGATACAAAACAACGAATATATCCTTCCAAACATTTATTTACTATCTCAGTTTGACCATCGGATTGAGGATGATAATATGATCTATGAGATAATTGAGTACCCAAGTAAGAAAATAACTCCATCCAAAAATTTCCAGTAAAAATGGGATCTCTATCACTCACAATAACCCTTGGGTTTCCATGTAGCTTTTGAATTGTGTCCATAAATGTAGTAGCAATTGTCCTTGCCTTAAATGGATGAGATAACGCACAAAAGTGTGCATACTTGGTAAATCTATCAACTACCACCATGATGACACTCTTTCCTTCGGACTTAGGTAAACCAGTGATAAAATCCATTGAAATCTCCTCCCAACATTGACTTGGAATGGATAAAGGTTGTAGAAGACCCGGGGTCTTAATTGTCTCAACTTTGTTCTGCTGGCAAACCAAACATTCCGCCACAAAATTTTGAATATCAGATTTAAGGCCATCCCAAAAAAATTCTTTCTTCACCTTGTGGTAAGTTTTTAAAAATCCTGAGTCTCCTCCTAAAGGAGAAGTGTGCAATTCCAAAAGAATCTTTTGTTTTAGTTGGGAATTCTTGCAAAGATATAAGCGATCTTTGTACCATAAGGAATCATTTTTCCAACTAAATGTATCAGATGTACTAGGATCTTGTTGCAGCTTTTGAATGAGTCTCCACACTTCTTCGTCCTTCTTCCATTCATCTCTTGCTTCGGTTATCCAATCTGGTTGGATAATAGAAATGACACAAAACAATGCTTCCACCTCTTCATTATTTCTTGAGAGTGCATCTGCAACAACATTTAGCTTCCCTTTTTGTATTTTATTTCAAAGTCATAACCCAACATCTTTGTGACCCATTTTTACTACTCTTCTAAAGATAGCCTTTGTTCCAAAAAGTGTTTAAGACTATCATGATCAATTTTTACCTTGAAGTGTCTTCCCATTAGGTAAGTTCTCCATTTCTTTAGTGCATGCAGTATTGCTAACATTTCCTTCTGATAAATAGGTTTCTGTACATACTTTCCTTTGATTGTACGACTTTAAAAAGAAATGGGTCTTCCTTCCTGCATTAAAACAACACCAATTCCATTTCCCAAGGCATCACATTCCACAATAAAGGTTTTTTTGAAGTCTAGCATAACTAAGACTGGTGCTAGGCACATTGCCTCTTTAAGATGTTCAAAGGCCTTAGTTGCTTTAGGAGTCCATGAAAATGCATCTTTCTTCAATAATGTTGTTAGAGGTACTGCTATTCTCCCATAATTCTTAACAAACTTTCAATAATACCCTGTTAACCTGAGAAATCCTCGCAAATGCTTTATGGTTGTGTTATAGCATCATTTCTCACCTTGACATGATTCATGATTGCTTTGATGGTTTTGGGCACCCATTCCTACAGACTTGGACAAATTCACTTAAAAAAAGTGTAAAAATCCCTATACGCGACTATGCCCGTGCTTTTCCGCGTGTATACGCGAGTCCAGCTAGACTTTTCCGCGTATGCCATTAAAATGATTAAAAAATATATAATTATTCCCTATTTTCGGGCTGGGTCGATGGTTACTCAGGTAGTTCAACCACCCCACCACGTGGCCAACTATTTCCAACTGCTGAAACTACTTGGAGGGACTATAAAAATCCCTCATATGTATGGCCTAATGGAGAGAGAGAATTTATTGATATTATACTCTGTTGGTATTCCCTATCCAAGTCTAATTCCCCGTGCCTCCTGCACTTTCCCAGTTCATTGTAGGAAACCCTTGTTTCCTTGAGATGCACATCCCTTTATATGTCATCTCGTATGCACCAGTTTGGAAGGAGTCTTAGCGAGGCAAGGGCTGGACGGATCCGGACGACGGTCTGCGAAGGCCTTGGAAGGATCAAGTGATCTCTCCACTCGTTACTTTTGTACATGCTATTTATAATACAGAAGTATCATGTTGTTCCCGAAATAAACGTGTTAGTGTATGCTTATATGTATGAGAATATTTGTTATACAAGCATTCATTATGATTTATTTAATGTTTTATATGAATCTCACTAACATTTAGAGTAGATATATGCTGTACAACCAGTCCTTTGTGCTTGTTTCTTCTTGTATTTCAGGTTAAGAAGGAAGGACGGTTGCTGGGGGTTTGAACCCTGCGGTATCTGCTTCAACCGTAGGACCTACGGGTAACTTTCTCATTCCGCTCTATTTAGTTTTTCTGAACGTGCATGGTTATCTGTAATAGCAGGACAACAGGGGAAGAAGAAGACAAATTGCTGAAAGAGATGCAATTTAGGCTCAGTTTCACATGTTCTTATGATCGAGTTGGTGTTATTTCTAAACTAAGGGTAGAGAACAAATATACACCTTATTTTCATACACATAGGCCAGAAATTAAGAAATATATGAAAAATATTGACTGGATTGAGGGTCCTTTATAGGAGGTTGAAGAAAAAACAATGTCTACATTAACATTATAGACTCTTGTTGCACAGGAAAGAGTAGGTAAAATGATCAGAGAAGATGAGTCATCTCTAATGACTGACTCATCCAACAAAGAATTCAAAATCCACTAAAGAAAGAAGACAAAGCTCAATCAAAAAGTCAATCCTAGTAAGGATTCAGAGCAAAAAGTAATTATTATTACTGAAGAGACACCTCCTTCCACATAGGCAGGTGATCAAAATACTTCTACTCCTACTACTTCAACAGTTTCTCAAGATTAACAACAAGCCATTCAAACTAGTACAGTTGTTACAGGAGAAAAGGAGAAAACTATCTTTGATACCTTCAGGGAGATAAAGTTGAAGACCAACACATACAATCAGTTTTGGAAGAAAACTCCTAGCTCTGACATAAGGTTTCTCTCATATTTTGATTTAGATAAGGGTAAAATGTAGTTTATTTTTCTTCAAGCACAAATTGCACAACCAAAGCTAGAAGAATATTACAAAAGAACTGAATTTGAGTTTGATACTAAGGAGATACATCCAATAGATCAAATGGAATTACATAAAAAAAACTGGTGAGATGATTTCATCCACTTTCACTAATACTGCTTTGAGTTTGTCAAAATTGCAGGTTTCTTTCACTAATGTCCAATCACAGCTGAAAATGGAGAAAGTTTCTTCATTTTCTAAAGACACAAGGATATAAAATTTGGAAGACCTGGTGATCAAAGTTGGATATGATCCTTCAAATGTCAATGCAGAAGAAGAGATCATAAAAAACAAAAATTATGACATAGCATCATTAAGAAAGAAATTTAAGGTTCCAACTACAAAATATCCTCTGGAAAAAGACATTGATGATACTGAATCCTAGAAAGCAAAAATGACTAATATAATTATGGAACAAAATGCTGAAATAAAACAGATGGAATGAGAGCTAGAGAAAATGATAAAGGAAAAGGAAAAAGTAGAAAAAGCATCTAAAGTTCCTTTAGAAGTGGTGCCTCTTGCAGTTATTCCTACAACAACACTTTCTACAACAAGTACTACAGATGGAGTTGAGCAACTTACAAAAGAAGTGCAAAATATGTCAATTCAGGAAGAGGAGATAAAGAAATTACAATACCAAGTGCAATTTCTATGATCTCAGAAGTCTAAAGATGAAAGTTCACATGCAGCTGAAGCAAAGAGAGTGAAAACGTTAATTGAGAGGTTTCAAAAATAACAAAAAGAATTAGCCATTGGAAACACTCTGGGCCACATAAAAGAAATAATCTGGGAAGACATCATGGAATCTATTAATGAAATTTGGCCAAGTATACATATTATATTTGAACAAAAGGAGTTGACATAGAAAGTAAATGAGGCCATTGCAACAATTAAAGCACAACTTGGAGATAAGCTTGTTATATAAAACAACATTATCAAGTTTCTAAATTCAAATAACATGTATGAGATGGATGATTTGGGCATAGATGATAGAACAAAAACAATATTGGAGGTGAAGAAGGTTCTCACAAAGAATAATTTAATTCTTCATCTTGCGGAGAAGTGTCATAGTCTATAAATCATAGTGCAGAGAATTTTCAGCAGAATAGAGCCTCTAACATAGAAAAGATTGCCTTCCCTGTTTGTGATTAATGATAAATTGATGACCAAAGAGGATTATTGGAGAAGACTTAAAGAAATTTCCAGAGATACTACCAATTTTTCAAACTTAAAAGGCATAATGAAAAGAAGGGCATTGTTGGGAACACTGAGCAATGATATTTATATTCAGTATGAGATAAAACATGTTTTTGTGGTGAGACTCACTTTTTCCAAATACACTGAAATGGATGAAGTTTATCGTAAGGTAATAAAATTGGCCATCCCGGATGAACAACATTGGGAAATATTGTGTGAATTTCAAGATTAAATGGTAAAAGAAGAAACGTCAACCTCTTCCAGATCATCAATCAGCTGACAGCTAGCACAACCCACAATTATCTCCTTTCAACAACCGTTTTTAGTTAGAGCAACGCCAACACAAAAAATCGACTTTATTTCCATGTTACAGTTAGAGTTTAGTTTGGAAAATAAAGCACTATCTGTTATGATAGAATTTAATGTAATCTATTGTAATTTAGTTTTTCTATAAATACTTCACTATATGAAGCATTGTTGGTTGGATAATTTTGAGTTTTTGAGAATTATGTGTATTATTGTGGATATTTTGTACACCTTTAATGAAATTAAAGAAGTTGCAAAAAATATTATGAGATTCATGTGGTATTTCTTTTGAGCATTGTGCTTTTATCTCTGTTATTTTATTTCTATTTCAGTTTCTATGTAAAAATCTTGCCAGTTTATAAACAAAGATCAGTTATATGTTCTGTTTATTAAGATTTTCACATATGTGTCTTTTATTCTAAAGAATGAATTTGTTTCATATGCTCATTCAGACTCCTACTTTTTCTATCATCACATACACAATGACAGATTATGCTCAAATAGTTTACTTGCCTTGCCTCACTCTATTCTTTGCAATTCAATCTTTGAAGTCAACTTTAGTTTCAGTGATAATTATTTTATCCAACAAACAAATTATAAATCAAATTTCAAACATCTTAAACTTATATCTAGCCTAAAATTTGGTACTCAGCCTTAAATGGAATATAAAAAAAAGTGACATAGAGAGAGCCCTCTCTGGTTAGGTAGGGCTAGCTACCTAGCTAAAAGTTGGTTTGTGGTTACCTCTCTTCACTCCTATTTTCAGCCTAGGAAGTTGGGGAGATTGATAGCATCCCTTTCTTCAATTAAGGTTGTTTACCCAGAAAAACATTGATTATTGATTTAAATTATAATTTTACAAGAACAAATAGAACATGCATATGGTAGATAATAAAGGATGAAGAGTCAAATGTTATAGATTGAAAAAAATAACCTTGGGTCAATAGATAATAAAGGAGGGAGGGATGGAGGAAGGGAGGAAAAAAAAGTGATATGAGAAAAATGAGAAATACTAAAAAAGGAAAAACAAAATTCAAAGGAATATAGTAGTAGAAAAAGTTAAAAGAGAAAGACTGAAGATGAAAAGTAAGGAGGAATAATTCCCTAAAGGGGAAGGGCCTTATGAGTATTAGAAGGAGATATGCGTGAAGGAATGGTACTAATGAGAACTTGAAATAACCATTGTGGGAACTCCAAAGTGCCTAGAGAGCCTCTCATTACCCATGATTTATTTTTGAAACTTGTTCTAAAGGGTGTAACATAACCTCTTTGTAATTCTTCTTCTAATGGAATCCTAATTCAAAAATTCTTTCCTACCAATTTTCTTGCAATGGGATTAGTATTATGGGTTGTTCTTACCTCATCACAAAAATATAATAGATTTATACATGCATATATTGACCTAATATAAATTGATAATTAATGTTATTGTGCATAAATACTATCACATTATGCAAAGCATTCCATAAGAATTCCCCAAACCTAGTGTGATAGTAGCTTAATACATGGATATATATATGACCTGCAAGACCTAATATACACTATAAAGGAATGTTATTGCACATGAATAATATCACGTCATGTGAAGCATAATGTAGAAAGTCTCCAACTCTAGTGCGGCAAGAGCTTAATCCATGCATATATGCCCTACTTTATATATGACCTCTTATACATTAGAAAATAATGTTATTGCATAGGAATATTATAACAACATGCGAATAATTGTGTATCAAGCCCCTAACCCTAGTGTGATAATGTATCCTAATGCAAAGCACTACATTTGTGGTCATGCAGATGGATCAACCTTGCAAGTCCCCATACCATGTGTTATCCTAAGACTAATGGAATATAAAAAAATTTCAATTTAAAATACCTATTTACCTTTTCATGCAACTAAATCAACCCTACAAATTCCCATATTGGCTTTGTTAAAAAACCAATGGAAGAGTACTACAAATTTTAATAGAATAAGAGAGTTGCGCCATATTTCCTTACGTAACAATTTCATCTTAATGCATCTTAGAGTCTCTTACTAATTTCCATTTATTCCCATTTATATTTCCCCTATTCAAGAAAGACACAATGGTATTCCATGTTATGCAATTTAGAACTCAAAAAATGCATGATGAACACCTAGCCAATGCAACTATGTACACGTTAGTTGTTCAAATTATGTTAGGTTCTCTATGATAATTTGGATTTATGTTCATGAAAGATTCATAAAACTTAGATTTATATGAGCATTTATGAATTGAACACTTATTTTCCAACATTAAATAAAATTTGTTTTTAATTTGTGATTTATGCAGAAGAACAAGTGTGTGTGATAAAAAACACAATCTTTCTATCACAATGTTCAAGACTTCCACATGCATTCTCCCTTTGCAAAATTATCCTGCACAATACTAGTTTTTAAATGATTGAAGCCAAAGAAACCACATGTAAGGTTAAAACAAATTAGCACATATCTTAAAATGAAGATTGTTTAGACAAAGAACTCTAGTATTGTGTGAAGCTTACAATGAAATATTTCACTGTGCGATGGAGGCTTCCTCAACACTCTGCATTTATTATGAGGCTCTTCACACTATCAAATGCACTAAACTCTAAATACCACACTTCCATATTTTGCGTGTGTTTTTTTTTTTCGATGTGTTTCATGGACTCTAGAGATCAATGGTGACTACATCCATGGAAATGGTCCCTA
This sequence comes from Pinus albicaulis, assembly GCA_034641835.2. Taxonomy (NCBI): domain Eukaryota; kingdom Viridiplantae; phylum Streptophyta; class Pinopsida; order Pinales; family Pinaceae; genus Pinus; species Pinus albicaulis. The sequence goes on from CM076584.1 coordinate 1,638,778,008, forward strand.
GTAGATCCACCTGAAGGGATCAATTCCGTTGACTCATTTTGGAGCCTAACCCCGAGGGTGTCGATGAGAATTGACCCCTTGAACTTTCATATTGAGGTGCTTATGCGATAATTACTCGACCAATTTAGCTAGCACTCATGGCTCTAGAAAATGTGTTAGTAAGGCTATGTCTCTTTATTAATTAAGGAATTAGTGCAGTTGTTTATCCGATTAACACATATCACTATTACAGGGGCCAAACGTGAGCATGTTGTCCATATCATTTGTACATGTGAAACCATACACTAATAGAACCAATTATTACTGGTAAAAGTTAGTGTTTATAACATATTATATTATTCAATATTTATAATGATAATAGGTAATGTGCAAATTGTTGAAAGAAATTAGGACTAAAGCATGTGAGAAAGGACAAATGTGCAAGACAGCCATATATGGAAATTTGTGTTGAGGCATAAATATTTGTGAAGATGAGGGAACCTATAGTGACATATACTGACTATAGTGCAGATGACTCTACACTTAAAATTGAAGAATTAATTAAGGCTTAGAAATAATATTAATATATATTCAACAAATCGATGCAAAATCACATCATCATTCAAGTGCTTAATAGAATTTACTCTTATCCATTGTATAATGGTTGATGGTTGTAAACATATTAATAAAATCATGTATATCGATATTATAAAATAGTTTTTATGGCATTTATTACATGAATCGAAGCATAATTAGCACATTGTTCGAGTGCTTAATAACATTTACTATTCGTAAACAATTCAAGAGTATACACAAGTCTTCACAGCTAGTATCAATCATAGAAAATTGAAACAATGTGCAAATGTTAGGGTCTTACCATAACCCATTTATTAATGTAATAAGACCAAGAGGCCTTGTAAGAGTAATTATTAGTTATTCTAATAAATAAATCCCATAAGAATTGTAAGTGGTTGACTTGCATTATAAAATAGGGATCACAATTAGTTATAGTGGGCCATAGTTAATAAATAAATTGGTTAACCTATAATATGTAAGGGACCATGAGTAGTTATTTTCGGGTCTCAAGAAACTATAAAATGTCGAAGATAGTAAGGAAATTATTTTTTGTGTTGTGTAATTGAGTTGTACTCTACTAGATATTTTCCCCTCGAAGAGCCAAGTGAATAGTATTTGTTGCGGATCTTAATAAAATATTTCTATTATTCTCATCTCATTGTGTTATTTTTCTATGGTATCATTTTCATATTTGCTCTTCTGATATTTTCTACAGGTTAAACATATTACAAGTGGTATCAAAGCACTTTCTCTGGCCAGTTGCACCACCACTTTTAGAAAAAACAAATTAGGCTAGAGACATGTTTCAACGTATTTAAACTAAAAAGATATATAGTTACATGCATCAAATTGTGGTTATGGAGGAATACACACAATAAATACAAGAGGTGGTCACGTTTTTTAGACTCCCTTGTAACCCTTTTTAGTATGCATTCAATTAGTAGTGCAACAGACAACACTTGTACATGGATTGCACTTCCACATATCTCTGGTATATCTGAAGCCCCTATGGTTACCCTGAAATCAAACCCTAGATAAGTTGTGAGTTATCTTGCTGCTATAGTACACCAAGAACAACACTCAGGGAGATTACTCACATTTAACTAAGGGAGTCAGGTAGTATGACTAAGGGAAATTTCAATCCTTTTTCGTTAGGACCATAAAATAATGGGTCGAGTAATATTGTTGGACTCCTATCGTATATCGAAATTTGTAGCACCTAAAACTCCTTTACTACCCTAGTTCTCTCTCTTTTGTTTATTGGTCATCACATCTTATAGTATCTAAAGTTGAGGTTTCTGCCACAAAAATATAGATCATATCTTGTTGTATCTATTCGTTGGGTTTTTGCCACCAAGGTATAAATCATATCTTGTTGTATCAAAAAATTAGGGTTTCTATCATTGTAATTTTTGTAGTATACATACAATGAGGTTTCCTCCATCACAATACATACTAGTGGTATTCAGGATGGTGAACTAATCACAGTGATACCTGTGCTCGTAAGTTTTTTTTTCTTTTTTCTATGGTCCCAATTTTTTTTTAAGGGCCACCATGTGACATACATAAATACACTCCTTTTATGTTACCCATTTCAACCATATAAATTTTAAGTAACCAAAAATAAATTTGGACCGAGCCACTGGATGGTAGGTACAAGGGCTCAAACTATGGACAATCTCCAGAAAAAGGTGGAAGACAAGGAAACAAACCTCGCCACCAAAATAGATGAGGAAATTGCAAAGGCCCTTGGACCCATACAACACCTCTTCAAGGTTAAAGTATCCATAGGGTAAGGGAATAATATTGCTGGAAACTTGGAAAGGGAATCTCTCCACCATCGATATGAGGGGTATAATCCTTTCCAAGGGGGTCACCAATATTATAACAGTATGAAACCCAAGATTGACATGCACAAATTTGATGGTTATAACCTGAAAATGTGAGTGGCACAAATGGAATAATATTTTCAACTCAACCATATCTAGGATGATGAAACCAACCTACATGTGGGATCTCTTCATTTGGAACAAGAACATTGGTAATGGTGGAAATGGCATTAGAAATGTTATGTAGGAAAGCCAACTTGGAATGTGCTATATAAAGCCATTTGCACCCGCTTTAACATGTACTCTCACTTTTTGGGTCACCTCAGAAATATCAAACAAATGGGTACAATTTGAGACTACATCATGGCATTTGAAAAACTGACCATCAAGATAGAGGGAATCAGAGACACCTTCTATATGGAATGTTTCATTAGTGTCCTCAAGGAAGCCATCCGGTCATATGTTAGAATGCATCAACTGACTATTTGGTTGGAATATTGCCACAAAGATTTAGATGAAAAAAATTATATTAATTCCAAATCCAACCATCCTTCATTCACATCAAATACATGCACAACCTTTAATAGTGGCCCCACTCAAACTCTTAAGGTGCAGAAGGTATCATTTTCAGAAATGGCTAAAAGAATTAGACAATAATTATGCTATTATTGTGATTGAAAATGCTCAAGAGGCCACAAACTGAAGGAACCAATGTTCTTTCAAATTGACGCAACTGAAAATGGATCAGATGATGAGGCTGAAAGAAATGAAGTGTTTAGGGAGGAAGAAATGGAATCCTAAGATACTAAAACATATACTACAACACCCCCTGACAAACCAACTATATATCTACATGCATTAGTAGACGTTTCATCTCCACAAACACTTAAAATAAAATTCTTTGTTAAGCATCACCCATTGGTGGTATTGATTGGTAGTTACAACACACATAATTTTATCCATAAAAGGGTTTTTGAGGTAGTGCATTGTTTTCGGAGGGTGGTGTCCATTCAGGTCCTTATAGTAGATGGGGGGACCACGAAATGAAAAGGCCATTTTGAGAACACAAATCTCCATATGGGGGAATACCACCTTAAAATACACATGTTTTCCATTGAAATGGGAGGAGATGACATTGTCCTCAGAGTTGAATGGTTGTGCACACTATTCCTTATTACCATGGACTTATAAGATCTATATATAACCTTCAAATACCATGGGAAAACTCATACACTTTGTGGGCTCAAGGTAGGTTCTCCCACAATCATTAGATCACATATAATGGATAAGATTATAAAAGAGGGACACCATGGGGTACTTGCTCAATTTAATGCAATTCAGGCCATTGAATCCAACCCTACCAATATTCATGCAGACATGAAAAATGTGTTGAGTCACCATCAAAAAATGTTTGAAAAACCCAAGGAGCTACTCCCCTCTCGAGGTGAGCATGATCATAACATCCCTTTGATTCGAGAGAGCTAGCTGCCTACTTTATGACCCTATAGGTACCCATTTGCAAAATATAATGAAATTAAAAATATTATTAAAGAGCTACTAGAAGGAGGTGTGATTCATCCCAACAGTAGCCCTTATTTGTCCCCAATGGTCATGGTCCTAAAGAAGGATGGGTAATGATACACGTGTCACAATTTTAGGGCCCTTAATAAGACCACCATAAGGGACAAGTTTCCTATTCTAATCGTCAGTAATATCCTAGATGAAATCTCTAGCAACCAATTATTTGCCAATTTGGATATTCCTTCAGGCTATTACCAAATTAAAATGAAAGTAACAGACATCCCAAAGAAAAATTTCAGAACCCATGAAGGTCACTATGAATTTATGGTTATGCCCTTTGGTCTTTTTAATGCACCATCCACCTTTCAAAACCTCATGAATAACCTTCTCAAGCATTATCTCAAAAAGTTTGTCCTGGTAATTTTTGATGATATACTCATCTACAATAAAACATTGGAAATACATATTCAACATGTTAAATGGGTCTTGTAACTTCTAAAGGAGAATAAATTATTTGTCAAATTTTACAGGTGTTCTTTTGGAATGGAAGAGGTGGAGTACTTGGGACACATTTTCGATCACACAAGAGTACTAGTGGACCCCAAAAAGATTCAAGCAATGCAATATTTTCCACTACCTCAGACCTTGAAGAGTCTACGAGTAATTTTGGGTCTCACAGGATACTACCAAAAATTTGTTAGAAATTATGGGCGTATTTTGATGCCCCTAATGAGTCTTCTCAATAATAATGCATTAGCTTGGACATAAGCAGCTCAAAATTCCTTCTTGGAGCTTAAACATGTCATGTTTTCCACTGCAATTTTGGCCTTCCTAGATTTTACAAAAACATTTGTGATCAAATGTGATGCCTTAGGGACATGTATTAGAGCAGTCCTAATGCAAGAAGGTTTACTAGTCACCTTCACCAACAAAAAAATAAGTGGCAAGAATTCGGGTCAATCCACTTATTTAGAAAGAAATGATGTCCATATTACATGCAATAGACACTTGGAGACCATATTTTCTTAGATTCCATTTCCAGATAGAATTGACCCCATAGTTTGAAGTATTTCTAAAAGCAACACTTATCCTTGCAAAAAAAAACAAATGGCTTACCAAAATTTTGGGCTATGACTATGAGATAGTTTATAAGAAAGTTCAAAACAATGTTGTGGAAAATTATTTATCTCAAAAATATGAGGAGGAAGACACCCTCTTATCCCTATCTTTGCATGTCCCATCTTGGATTGAGGAGGCCCATTGTGAATGGTTTTCCCATCCATCTATTTCCCAACTAATCCAAAGGTTACAAGGGGATCCTAACCCTCCAACAGGTTACACTTGGCAGATAGATATTCTTCGATATAAATATTGTGTGGTTATCTCCCCTAACTCCACTCTCAAACCACACATCCTAGCGGAGTTGTACTCCTCTCCCATTGTAGGACATTCAGGTTTTTAGAATACTTATGCTCATTCCCATCGTTCTTCTTTTTAGGAATAAATGAAACAATAAATTATTACATTGTGGTCGAATGTGATGTCTTCCATCACAATAAAGGGAAAACAATAAATACACCACTAACCTTACAACCATTGATGCTACCTCCTTATATATGGATGGATGTTTGAATGGAATTCATTTCCAGTCTCCTTAAATCAAGCAAAAAGTCAGTCATCATGGTGGTAGTTGATAGAATATTAAAATATGCCCATTTGTGTGCCTTACCACACCCATTTTCTCCAACTCTGGTGGCTCAAGTCTTCATGGATCAATTTTTCAAATTACATGGCATGCCTATGTTCATTGTTTCCAGTCGAGATCCCACATTAACCAACAATTTATGGTAGGATATTTTCAAGCTACATGGCACAAAAATCCAAATGCATATAGCTTATCACCCCTAGATAGATTGTCAAACTGAAGTTGTAAACAAATATTTGGAAACCTATCTACTATGCTTTGCTATGAAAAAACAACATCAATAGGTGCAGTGGTTACCTTTAGCGGAATGGTGGTATAATAATAATTATCATGAATAAACCAACATGAAACTGTATGACGTAGTGTATGGCCAATTCCCACCTTCACCAACTTCTTATATTCCAAGATCTTACAAAGTCCAAGAAATGGATAAGTTTCTTCAAAATCGAGTTGCCACTCGCACTCTTCTGAAAGATAATCTCAACCAAGCACAAAACTAGATGAAGCAATGGATTGACCAAAATCACTTAGAAATATATTTTCAAGTGGGTGACAAAGTGTTCCTTTGACTCCAGCCTTATAAGTAGACATCTCTCAAATAAAAGGGCTTCCAAAAGTTAGCTCCAAAATTTTAAGGACCTTAACAGGAAATTCAATGAATTGGATTTTTTTCCTACAAATTAGCATTTCCATCCACTACCAAACTCCACTTCGTCTTCCATGTCTCTTGTCTCAAGAAAGTCATGGGGAAAAATTGTAATGTTTAGACCATCCTTCTTGAATTGGACGAGGCATGATCTATTTGGCTCCAGCTAAAACAGGTCCTAGATTCCAAGGAAAGACATCTCCATGACTGCACTATCAAGGAAGTCCTCATCCAGTGGAAAGAAAAATTACAAGAAGATGTGACATGGGAACCAGTGACTATTCTTTTGAAATTTACACATCTTCAACCTTGAGGACAGGTTTGTTTCTAAAGGGGGATGGCATGTAATGGGCCCAAGAGGCCTGGTAAGAATCATGATTAGTTATTCTAATAAACAAATTTTGTAAGCATTTTAAGTGGTTAAACCACATTGTAAAAATGGGACAACAATTGGTTATAACAGGACATAGTTTATAAATAAAGTGGTTAACCCGCAATATGTAAGTGACCATGAGTAGTTAGGGTTGGGTCTTAAGAAAATATATAATTTGGAAGATATTAAGGAAATTATTGTATGTGTTGTGTAATTGAGCTCTTCTCTACTGGAGGTTTCCCCCTTGAAAAGGCAAGTGAATAATATTTGTTACAGATCTCAATAAAATATTTATGTTATTTTCATATCATTGTGTTATTTTTCTATGGTATCACTGGCATATTCACTCTTCTGATATTTTCTGCAGGTCAAGCATATTACAACATATCTCCTTCCCACACTTCTATGTGCATATTTCTTCCGCATAATGGAAAATTCCTAAACATCTTCGCACTTCGCACATGTGTAATGATTATTTGTCGCAAACATACCGAGATGATCATATTTATCAATATTATAAAATTGTATTTTCAACATTTATTTGGAGAATCGATACGTAATCAACACACTTGTTAACAAGTCAAGAAGATGTAGGTTTCTCCAACCATTTTCCATTATATCATATTGAAATGATATGCTTCACAATATCGACATATGGATAGGTTTTTAGAATCTAGAAATGAAATAGAGGATGAATTTTAAGTATTCTTGTTTCAACATTGAAAAAATAAGCATGACACAATATACACCACTTAGTAATCCCATAATATTTATGATATCAAGGGGTAATTTTCAGTATATAGAAATGAATGAAGCATAAAGTAAAATAAACTTTTCTGAGAAACTCATAGCTTATAGATGCACTCTTTATGGAAAGAGTATTTATATTATTATTTGTCTTCTCTGGTTATTTACCATTTTTTTGTGAACTAGGACGATGAATAAGTTGAGAGACCTCTATAATGCAATACAAAAAAAAGAGGAACTTGTTTCGAATTATATCTTGCTCAATGCTTAAAAATATTTTTGAAACAATGTAACCATGGGTAGATTTCTATTTTCTACATTAGTTACTTAGAAAAAATCATATTCTAATATAATAAAACAACTTTTATTTGTCCAAATTGAATGAGTTATATGTTTTGTTTTGATTGCATGTAATCTAGTTACTGCATACTAATTTCTATATTAATGACAAAATGTGTACCCTTCATTTCTTCAATAAAATAAGCATGTATCTTTGCACTCTGGAAATATCAATGTGATTCATAACCATTTCATTATTATCCTTAATTAAGCTTTAAATATTCAGTAATCCGTACTTGAGAAATTTCATATGTGTAGAGGGGTAACGTATACAGAGGTGTAGAAAATAGGGAACAAAGGTCCTGCTGCACATATCATTCTTTCACATATCCTTCTAATTTATTAGAACAAATATTGGTTGCAAAGCCATGTTTATGTGTTCATTCTCTAAATAAATTCTAAAAAGACTACTCTACAATATCAATCAATTTGTGGAAAAACAATAATCAATATACAATCCATTAGAGTAAGTGTTATTAATCATTGAAACAATCCCTTGATTACATGTTGATTCACTGAATAAATGCTTACGTTAACCGGAAACAGAAATAGACAAGCACACAAATTAAGTTAGGGAAATATTTTCAAATTAGGGAAATATAATTTTGGTTTATAGAAAGATGGTGAAAATAAGATTTTACACGTGCAACGAAACAATGTCTAAATCAACAACGATCTACATTGACGTAGGTTACATCCAAAAAATTAAAGAGGGGCATATATATACATGTTACCCATGGGAATTAAATGTTACTTATTTGGAAAATATGGTTATATACGATTTTATTATTTTTGAATTTGATAACTAAGGTGGAATGCTTCTATGCTATGGTTAGTATTTCATGTTATTATTAGTTGATATTCTGTAACTTTTATTTTGCAGTATATGACTATTCATTTAGACAATTCATTTTGGAACTAGGTCTTGGGTCATTGCAATGCACGTCTAAGTGGGATTTTGTTGTTATTATTTGAGTTGTTGTTATTTTTAACGTAAAATCTTTCGTTATTTTAGCTTGTTCATAGCATTATTGTATTCAAGTATTTTTTTCTTTCTGGTAAAATACAAGATGCCACATGAATGAGGAAATGTGAGGCGTGGAGTTGGTGAATGATAAAATTCAATTCAATACCACCTAGAGAGCATTGGTCAGGGGAGGTTGTATATCCTAGCCCTATCAACAAACCTGATTGTAATGACCCTACATTTGATCAATGTAACTTTGGAAATTCCACTTGCATATCTCAAGATGATTTTATTACAACTCATAAGAAACAAACATGATATCTAGATTACTATCATCTCATTCATGAATGATGTCAAATGCAACTATAGGTAGAAGTAGGAAAAATTATCAAATTTTTAAAGGGGTTAGGAGTTTTTACAAGAAAAACTAAATCGCTTTGAAGGAAGATTGGCTAACATGGAAAAAAGTGTACACTTCACGTTGCAACTTATGCCTTCAGTAGATTCGAACTAAAGAATATTTTTACACAACTACCCATCACAGTTAATAGCTTTTGGGTATGTATTAATCCTGATTTTTTCTAGATCTATGTTTATTTTCCTTTTTTGGCAGTGAAGAATTTTTTTATCGAGTTGTTATCGACATTGTAATCTTTTTTTTTTCATAAACTAATACTTATTTTAATTTACAAACTCTTCTAATGTTGTCGATCATTCGAGCTTTCCCTTTTCCCGCTATAGCATCCACACATTATTTTTTCTTTATTTTCATTTATTTTTATTACAAATTTGCTGAGATGATCGTTTTGTTTCTTTGGGACGAGGTATGTAATCCCCGTGTGCTGGAATTCATTTTTAGTAACTAATATATTATGCTTTATGATTTATTGATATTCATTGATTTATTTGATGCATTAAAAATATTTTTATCTAGCATATCACTGAACATCATGATCAAATGTAGAGTGTTTCTGTGGGGTTCATTGAAAAATCACTGCCTTTTGGCGAATTGAAAGCAATGCCAAAATGCATGAACGAATGGAAAAGTAGTTTTAAAAAAATTTTATTTGGCTATCTTAAATGAATTTATTTAATTACAGAAATAAATAGTTTGACAAATTGTATTCTTGAATTTTGGGAAAATCCTAAAATATCTAAATGATATATGTAGAGTGTGGATGAAGCCTTTATTCTACTTCATCCGCATTATGAAAATTACAAAGTGAAGCATAACCATTTTATTATTAAAATAATGTAACCATAATTACGAAAGAAATCTGTGAAGACATAGTAAATGCTAGATTTGTTTTACCAATAAAAAGATTGTTGTCGAATGAGAAAATATGTGTATCAAATAACATAAAAATTGATGATTTGCAGTTTGCAGAAATAAATGTATGGAGAAATTTGATTTTAAATATTTGTATTATGTTTTTTGTGACATTTTACCTATCATGAAGAGTTGAGTGGACTTTTATCTACTACACTAAGCTTTTATGGTTGTGTGGAGCTCCGCACTTCCACACTTACTTTGTATCAAGTCTCAAGTTTGAATATTGACACCAAAAAATTATATAATTATACCTAGTCAAGTTATACCAGGTGTCAGCACAAATGCACTTAGTATTTATGTAACCAAAACTTTTTATGTGCCAAAATTTAATAACCCCAAACTACTAATTAATTTATTAATATGTAACATGAAAAAGTGTATGCAGAGATATGATACATTGCAAGGGAAATTTTTTGTTCCTTCTTCCACACAACCATTTTTCTGCAAAAAATTTCTTCCTTGCATGCATTAAGAAGCCAAAACTAGCAATTAGTTGATTAATTCATTTCATAGAAAAAATTTCAAACTCAAACACTTCATTTTAATGTTGAATGCATTTTTCTCAAGGTACGTTCAATGCATTCTTATGTATGAGAGACTTATGTTGATGGCTCAATAATTTAATTATTGCTATGTGCACACTAATAAACATGGCTCCTTTCCTAGAATTCTCGTACATTCAAAAGGTTAGAGATATACATTAATCGATAAAATGGAGTTAGTAAGCACGCCCAAATTGCGATTTTGATTTCCCATAATAGTATATATTGATTATGCAGTTGACCTCTTGTTAATCATTCACATATTCCATTGTAATATATTTCCCTACATAATGGTTCAACATATCCATTAGAAAAATCAAATGATCCGTCTTGTTGTTGAGATATATTATTAAAAATATGAACTTCTAGCAAAGTATATAGATAAGCAAAGCTATGAGGATAATAAGCTTTGTTTTGGTGTACAGAGAAAAATTGTGCAGGAAGTGCACCAAAAAGTGTGTGCGAAGAATGTGTGTGAGGAGTAAGGAATAAAAACCACTCCACACATGCTACCTTCACATGCTTTCTCCACACAACAAAATCTCTGATATTTACCTGTGAAGTCTCAAAGCTTCAAACTTAGATATTGGACAATATTTATATTTATATGTGTAAATCAAACTTTTATGTTTTATATATATAATCCTTTAGGTCTGATAAATGGTTAAATTTTGTATTAATTGGCTTGAATTTCTAAATTGATATAAATTAAATGCAAATTGATATGTCCTACATAATGTTTGGGTGAGTGGGCATGATTAACACCATTATTGTGCTCTAAGAAAAAATGCATCAGTTACAATGTTCAATTTCAGAAAATGCTAATATCTAATTGATTAAGAAAAGTAAACTTTCACAATTTGATTTTCAAATTTATGTTTTTTCATAGCGCATGTTGTATCATTTTCTCTAAGGAAGTTCTTGGCTTCGAATTTTCATCGAGAAACCAAATCTACCAAAATTTAGGTTCAATATGGCTATCAAACCATAAGGGGATCCCTCAAGCGTTCCAAGGATTTTTTTAAAACACTATTTAGTGTCACTAGACAAAAACATATGAAGCACAACTTCCATATCTATAATTTGTATAAATGGTTTCTAATGAGTATTCAATTTCTTCCCAAAACCAAGTCCTCTCTTGCTGAGGTTTTATCAAATTTCCAACATCCATATCTAACAAATTAACATATCTTAAAAGAGTTTGGTAGAAGAATAGAAGAGAAATTTGTTAATTAAGTATTCATAATGAATAATCAATCATTCAGATTTAGTAGATGTGTGTATAAGAATTCTACAACAAAAAAATATACATTCAAGAGATGAAATAAGGGAAAAATTAAATGATGTAGAGGAGTTGTTTCAAACAGACTATTCAATTATCTAGTCTCCATAATGATGATAACTTTGCAGTGGGCTATCAGGGAGGTTGATACTCAACCTAGAATTGACAAGTGCTTCTATATTACTGATCTAAAAATGGGTTGGATAACTTGTTATTCTTTTCAAGAACCCCCCACTCAGTTAAACAAATAAAAGATCTAGCTTATACTTGACCTTTGCAAAATTTTATACTTGAAACATGTTTATGTTTTTTAACTGTTTAAGTGCTTTAAATCCATTTATTTTTTTTCTTCTGAAATTAAACATGTGCAACAACCATATAATGTAGAAAATAAAAATCAACACATAAGAACAAATTTAATCTATGAGTTCACTCGAATATCGTGGGATACATCTCCTTGAGCGCTTGTCAGGTTGACTTGGCTATTTGGGATTATGGAAAATTTCTTTTACAAGTTACAAAATCAAATCCAATGGTTATCTAAATAGAACCAATGGGTTTATAATACCATTTATATTCCTATCATGGTTGTCATCACTCTGAAAACATATCTAGGCTCCCTTAGACTTGATTCCTTCTATTGGTGCTCTTGAGCTACCCTGAGCTTCTCTATGGCACTAACTCCCTTAGAATTATTTTTATGTCCTTGAAACCCTACCTACTTTCTCCAGCACATATCATAGCTCTTAGAATGATCTTTTGACTCTTCCATTCCTTTTTGTATCCCTTGCTGCTCTTAAACCCTCCTCCCCCTTCTTTTCTTTCCTCTATCCCTTACCTCTCCATTAGTATCCATTCCTTTACTTAAACTTTAACCCTAGTAACCTTCCTCTTGCTTAGGGTTTTATTTCTTAATTCTATTCTAAATTACTAAAAACTTTAGAATTCTTGTAGCTTGTATTACCCTATTCCTATGTTTTAATTGTTAGAGCCCATCATTTCTTATCTTTAACTCCCCCCTTTCATCCCCCTTAAATCCTTTCCTTCTTTATTAATAATTATATAGGAATTTTTACAAAAAATATTTTAATTTAGTATCATTAGTATTAGTTATCTTAACTAATACTAGTTTTATTAAATTATAATTTGTCCCTAAACTTAAAATTTGATATCATTGATCCTTGGTGCGTTTGACAAACCTTTTTAAACTTTATTATAGCTATAATTAAATTAAAAATAAAAATAATATTATTAAACTTTTTATACAAGCTTAATAACTAGCTAATCCCTCCTTTAGTAGTTCCTTTGTTTAATTAATTTATTTTGGTTCATCCATAGCTATGCTTTATTAGTGCCTTTAAGAATTCCTTAGTTAGGTCATTCTCGTTAATATATATTACATGAATATAGGCAAGGTATATAATAATTGATATTCTTTACATAAAGCGTATAAAAAAAATCTTTGATTTTAATTTATTTCTTCAAAATGAAATCACTAATTATTAGATGGTGGTCGGTTGGCATCCCTACACTCTTTAGTTTTATATATATATGGAATCTTTCCTCCTCTCTTTTCAATAGAATTGGTCCTGATGATGGGTCTTGTTTTAGACCCGAAACGTAGACGTAAAAATGCTCACTGTGGAGATTCCGAACTCAACAACACAAAACTCACACCACAGAAATATAAAATCTATAATGGATTGATCATTTTCTCAAAATGAGCAATGGCTCCCCAATCTAGGCCTTTATCCATTGATGGCCCTAGGCTGCCCAAAAATTCCATGTCACTCTTATACCTTTAGAAGTCTTCAAATGGATCTGAAAATCCTTTCATTAGATTCAAAATTTCCAAAATAGTTATAATAGACCATTCGTTCACTGAAATTGGCCTCCGGCTTCTCCGGTTTCACCTCCAACACCTAGTGGCACCCCCTGGCTCAAGGGAAAAGAAAAATTATTTGTGAGTTATCGACCTCTAGAAGTCCTCAAAATCTTCTGAAAAATCCATCAATGGATTCAGAAGTATCAAAAATTCATAAATGACTAGTGGTTTGCTAAGAATGGATACTGGTTGCTCTGGATAGGCCTCATTCTCCTGCTGGCACTAGATGGCCCTAGTGGCCCCTGGAACTTCTATGAAGAAAATCATCCTTCAAAAGTCCTCTACAGGCTCGGAAAACAACACCATTAGTTCCAGAATGTTTTAAAAATCCAAAATTGACTATTGGAATGTTTATAAAGGCCTCTAGTTGCCCTAGCTAGGCCTCAAACTGCTGTTGGCCCATGGTGGCCATAGTGGCCCCTAGAAATTCTCTGAAGAAAAAACCTTCTAAAAGGTCCTCTGATGGCTCTGCAACTCTCACCAATGAGTCTGTAATGTCTGAGATAGTCGAAATTGACTATTAGCACACTCAAAATGGACAAATCTCGCTCAAGATAGAGCCAAAACAAGATTTTGTCCAATGTCCCCTAAAAATCCTCCACTAAAAATGGAGGACTGCACTTAACTCCAGTTAGAACTGGCACATTTCAGAAATTTGGTGGCATGCCAAAATTTCCACCATAATTGACCGTAGTAATAAATTTAAACTGTTTGGAGTGGCCACATGGCCGCAAACTCCGTGGTCTTCGTGGGCGTCTGATGTAACTGTTTTGAAACCGTCGCATTTCGCAACTGTTGGAGCAATTACTGCATGTGATAGGGGTTAAGAAGTTAGGTTCAAATGTTAATGAAAATGATGAATATTAACCGCCGGACATTATATTTCATGTCATGGTTTAACATGTGATTACTTTGTTGGGGACGTAAATGTTGACGATTTGAGGTTAGGCGCCTGGTCCTGGGCTAAGGACGTATGGGGGGGCTGGCCCTCAGTGCTGGCCCCCTTCTGACCCCCAAATACACAATTGTTAAACCATAAATATAGCATGCTCACCATAGTTGTTAAGACACACTGTAGCGTGGATGGTATAAGCATGGGCCTGCGGGCAAGAGGTCTCGAGGCCGAGGACCCCCAACAAAATTTTGCATCGCGAAATTGGGCCATGTGGCGGCCTCCGGGCCTTTGACGTGGTGGCCTATGATTTGCCGAGCAAAAAACAGTCAACCAACTATCAAATCAAACAATGGCACTTGTCAGCATATGGCTGGTCTAGATGGAATATTCTAGTGAATAATCTGAGGAATATTCTAGTTAATATTCTGAGGAATATTCTAGAAATATTCCCTAGAATATTCTTTTTTTGAATTTCCAAAAACCCAGTCAAACTTGGTCAAAAGCCATAAATTACAGTTTACTGGACTTTTCAAATCACGATAATTTCTTCATACGGTGTTGGTTTTTCAAACTGTTCACGGTGCCGAAATTAGGAAGACAAGGTCAATCTGGTTGCTCAAGTTCAGCACACTTCTGAACAATTTGAATTTTGAGCTATCACTTAGGTCCTTGATCCAAATATGATCACACCTCCCCATTGGGAATCTTTTGGCCCCAAAAAGGTTGTTTTCTTTATCTGTTTAGTAGATGAAAGTACATCACCCTCACATTTTATCCTCCATACACTTTTCCCTGCATGGCTTAGTGCCTTTGAACAACCTCTCGAAGATAATCAACGCTCTCCTTCTTGGATGCGCTTGTCCTCCTGTCAAGAATTGTCTTCCTTGAACTCACTCAGAAATTTCTAGCGAGAAATTTACAGAAGGTAGTTGAACACTGCTTCCTTGATCATCGATCCATGGTGGCTAAAAAAAACATGAGATTAAAATAGAAAACATGCACACATAATTGAAATTTTCATATGTACAAATGAATGTATGTCTTACTGTGTCAAGAAGTCAAACCACTTCTTACCAAGCCACGTCCACGATAACTTTTGCTGATGAAAATCTTCTTCATGTGAAACATTTGTTCTCACATCAATGATGGAATCTTTGGTTACAATTTCACTAGTCTTTCTATCCTCTTGCCTCATGTGCTTGGGATGATTAGTTGGATGTAATGTCCAACATTGGGCAATATCATGTCCCTTTCTCTGGCAATGTGTGAAAATATTTTGCACCTTCTTTGAAATTTTCCTTTGCCTCAATTGTTTCATGTATGCCTTCATATTCTTCCAGCATTTTGAAACAACATGGTTACACAGACCACAATATGCACAAAAAATCCTTCTTCCATTCAAGCATGCAGATTTTTCATGCTTATCAAAAACATAATAAACTTGGCTATGGGAAGAATTATACCTCAAATGCTACTTTGCATGTCCATATTCTTTGCCTTCTTGAGGAGATGAACTAGTAGAGGTTCCAACTTCTCCATAAGTTTCATGTGTACACACATCTTGCTGCAACATAGGCTTCAAACAATGGCAATAAACTTGAAAACAAACTTGACATGTTTGTGGTTTAGAACTTGGAACAAAAGTTCTCTTTCAAGTTGTCTCAAATGCCTTCATGGTTGTAGAGTTTTCGCCATAAGATTGAACTTAACCAAGACCAAATTTCTTAGGTATTTCCTCAACCAAAATAGGATCAATCATGCCTTGTGCATGCCTGCCTAAACTCTTTCCTTCATAGCCCATTTTAAACATTAACTTGGACCCTATACCTCTAGTGTTCTTTTCAAATGAACCAACACATCTATTTAAAGAGGAATTTGAAGACAAATTTGAGTGAATTACCTCTGCTTCATGCATTTTCTTGGTAAAAGCCTCTTGGGCTTGATGGAGCTACATATCCATCTCATGCAATATTTGAAGAATTTCTTCTTTCTCTTTCATCATAGAAACCAATTTCTCATGAAGTCTAGTGCTTTCTCTTCTATCTTCAAACATAATTTTCACCATATCCTTCAAGATGTAGAAGTATCGCTTCATGTCTTCATCGAAGAATCTTGTGAAGAAGGAGGATTTTGAAACCTCACTTGATGAAGTTGTCATATTATGAAAATGAACAAAATAACTTCAATCAACAATTCCAAAGCTTTCAAAACAATTGACAAAGCTTCAAAACAAAATGGTTGTAGAGTCAAGCTCTTCTTCAAGCAACCTTTTGCAAACAAACCCTTCTTGTGCTTCAAGGGTTGCCTTTAGGTCCTTTAGGTAAGGAAGATGCCTTCATCCCTTATTCCTTCTTTTCCTCTCCTGGACTTAGCTAACAATAGCTTTCCCTTCACCTCTAGCAAACTCAAACTTGTAAGCAACAATCAATTTGCAAACAGTCAAATTATTTAACAGTTCAAACACCTTTCAAGTCAATAAGAAAAATTATGCTCTGTCAATTAAGAAACTATGCTCTGATACCAATCTGATCTGAAAATGGGTTGGATAACTTGTTATGTTTTTCAAGAACCTCCCACTCAGTTAAATAAATAAAAGATCTAGCTTCTACTTGACTTTTGCGGAATTTTATACTTGAAACAGGTGTATTTTTTTTAACTATTTAAGTGATTTAAATCCATTTGTTTTTCCCGATATTAAACATTTGCAGCAAAAATATAATGCAGCAAATGAACATCAACACATAACAAAAAATTTAATCTAGGAGTTCACCTGAATATCGTGGGCTACATCCCCTTGAGCTCTTATCATCTTGACTTGGCTCTTTGGGATTATGGAAAATTTCTTTTACAAGTCACAAAATCAACTCCAATGGTTATCTCAACTGAACCAATGGGTTTAGAATACCACTTATATCCCTATCATGGCTGTCATCACTCTGAAAACATATATAGGCTCCCTTAGACTTGATTCCTTCTGTTGGTGCTCTTGAGCTACCTTGAGCTTCTCTATGCCACTAACTCCCTCATAATTATTTTTCCATCCTTGAAACCTCACCTACTGTCTCCAACACATATTAGACCTCCAAAATGGACTGATCATTTGCTCAAAATGAGCACTGGCTCCCCAATCTAGGCCTCCATCCACTCATGGCCCTGGGCTACCCAAAATTTCCCTGTCACTCTTCGGCCTTCAAAAGTCTTCAAATGGCTCTGAAAATCCTTTAATTGGATTCAAACTATCCAAAATAGTTAGACTAGATTATTGGTTCGCTGAAATTTTCCTTCGGCTGCTCCGATTTCACCTCCAACACTTGGTGGCACCCTATGGCTCTCGGGTCAAAGAAAACTTCTCTCTGAGTTATCGACATCTAGAAGTCCTAAAATAATTTTGAAAACTCCATCAATAGATTCATAAGTATCAAAATAGTCAGAAATGACTATTGGTTTGCTAAGAATGGATATTGGCTGCTCTGGATGGGCCTCATTCTCCTGCTGGCACTAGATAGACATAGTGGGCCATGGAACTTATCTAAAGAAACCCGGGCTTAGAAAGTCCTCTACAGGCTCTAAAAACCACACCATTAGTTCCATAATGTTTTAAAAATCCAAAATTGACTATTGTATTGTTGATAAAGGCCTCTAGCTGCCTTGGCTAGGCCTCAAACTACTGCTAGCCCATGGTGGCCCTATTGGCCCCTAGAACTTCTTTGAAGAAAAAACCTACTCAAAAGTCATCTGATGGCCTTGAAACCCTCACGAATGAGTCTGGAATGTCTGAGATAGTTGAAATTAACCATTAACACACTCAGAATGGACAAATCTCGCTCAAGAGAGAGCCAAAACAAGATTTTGTCCAGTGTCTCCTAATAACCCTCCACTAAAAATGGAGGACTACACTTAACTACAGTTAGAACTAGTACAATTCTGAAATTTGGTGGCGCACCAAAAGTTCCACCATACCTGACCGTAGTAATAAATTTAAACTTTTTGGAGTGGCCACATGGCCGAAAACTCCGTGGTCTTTGTGGGCGGTTAGCGTAACTGTGTTGAAACCATCGCATTTCGCAACTGTCGGAGCAATTACCGCATGTGATAGGGGTTAAGCGGTTAGGGTTAAATGTCAATGGAAACCATGGATATTAACCATCGGACATTACATTTCATGTCGTGGTTTAATGTGTGATTACTTCGTTGTGGCCATAAACATTGATGATTTGAGGTTAAGTGCCTGGTCCTGGGCTAAGGACGTATGGGGGGGCTGGCCCCCTCCCGACCCCCAAATGCGCAGTTGTTAAGCCATAAATATAACACACTCACCATAATTTTTAAGACACACCATAGCATGGATAGCGTAGGTGCGAGCCTATGGTAGGAGGTCTCGGGGTCGAGTCCTGGGGACCCCCAACAAAATTTTTCACCACAAAATTGGGCCACGTGGCGGCCTATGATTGACCGAGCCAAAAATAGTCAACCAACTGTCGAATTAAACAATGTCACTTGTCAGCATATGATTGGTATAGATGGAATATTCCAAGGAATATTCCAAGAATATTCCATGGAATATTCTCTTTTTGAATTTCCAAAAACCTAGTCAAACTTGGTCAAAAGCAAGAAATTGTAGTTTACTAGACTTTTCAAATCGCGATAACTTCTTCATACTATGTCGATTTTTCGAACCGTTCACAGCTCTAGAATCAGAAAGATGAGATCTATCTAGTCGCTCAAGTTCAACACACTTCCAAACACTTTGAATTTTGAGATATCACTGAGGTCCTTGATCTAAATATGATCAACTACCTAAAAAATATGGAGAAAATAGATTATGAAATCATAGGGAAAGACATACATGAGAAATAAACTTTGTCATGATATTAAAGCCATAATACTTCAATTACAAATTTTGCAATATAAGTCTTTACAAAAATGGGAGGGTTTTGGCATAAAAAACTAACCCTTTTACATTCAAAATCAAACAATATATACAATATTACACCCAGGGACTATGCCTAGCTTCCTGGAATAAAAATCTAAACAATTCACTAAAAATAAAAATAAAAATCTCTAAATAATTGTAGGAAATTTGGAGCTGATTGAAAGTCTTGTGCCTCCAAATCTGGGAATTGGCTCACTGATTGATGATTGGTTTTCTTTATTCTTGAAACTGGTTGGTCATTTTTTCTCACAAATCTGCCTTAATATTCTGCCTATTGATCCTTTGCTTTAGAATCTAGAGGTCGTTGAAGCTGCCTCCTAAAAACCGTCAATTTCCCTTTAAAAGAGGGTTAATTATGGCACTTGTGTTAAACAATTGTCTCTTTATTCTTTTTAGGAATATTTTATTCTTCACCACCTTGGATAAAAAAAATATAGTCAACTACCAGAAATAATCTATTAAAAATTGGAAAAAAAAAATCTTGTGTGTCTAAATTCTTCCTTTGTTGCTAGTTTTTTCTGCAAAATATTCTCATAAGAATAAATAACTCAAAACAAATGTAGATGTTAACAATTGTGAGAAAATGATTACGTTAAAAAAAAATCTCATTTGTTTCTATAAGGAATGCATAAGATTAGATGTAATCTTTGTTCACAATTTCTAAAATTTATTTGTGAAGAGCTAATCATAGTATTTGCATTCATTGGACATTTTACTAGTCCAACCATTCATGAAATCTAAATTCTTAGCTTTGAAGGAAACCACAAAATCTCTCAAACAATTAAAAATTTTGCAAAAAATATTGTGATAATTGTAATTGATTTTCATAAAACCCATGTCTTGGATTTTCGAATTTCGCCTTCATTTTCCCGGAAACCACACCTAAAATTTGCTGAATGAAAGGGGTTACGAATTTTGACTCATGGTTGACCATCTATGTATATATAGCTCCACGTTGAGAATTTCAATAAAATCACACCAGGGTTTCCATAACCTATCTTTGCAAATACTAATACCAATAAGCAAGATCCAAATTAGTTGAAGTTGATTCGGGCATTATATAAGCCTAGGTTTTTTACGTTTGCTTGATTGAAGGGAAGATAAAGAATTTCAAATATTTGTGTATTAACATTGAAAAATTTCCACAAAATTTCTCTAGTTAGTAGTGTTTTTCCACGAAATAATCCATGTACAAAGGTGATCATGGGATTCCTACAAAGGTAAAATAATCAAAGTAGATCTACCAATATCTAATTTGGTCAGATAAAGAAGGAAGTCCCAATATCATTTAAGTTAATACAAGTTACCAACATTTTTGCGTGAGATATGGCATTAGTACAAATGTTCTGGAAGTCACAATGAATTTTGACCACATGTTGATAGAGTTTGAAAAGGGAAAATGTTGGTTTTGTTGAATCCTAGAAGTAGAATGCAGAGGGGATACAGGAAGTAAGTGATTTCAGAGTTGGGGGTGCACAATTAACATTTTGCTGCCACGTATGAAAGGTTGTTTCCATAAAATAGTAAATTGCGTACCCCCCTTTCATTAAAGATTATATATCCTCGGGGTCGCGCAATTCAACTGGATTTTTTGATCCCAATTAGCCAAATCTCTACCGTGCAACGTTGTCAATGCTTTATGCTTTGGATTTTTATTTTTCTTGATGTGTGACTTGGTTATCATGGCTTAGTCTTTGAAATTTGTTGACCAATATCTTGTGTTAAGGAAATAATCCCACATTCACAAAGAAAAATGGCAATGTTTTCTTTATAATGCCCCTTGTGCTCTATATTTCTTTACGCATTGACCATATAATTCCCTTTGTGGCTCCTCTACTTTATACCTTGCATTGGTACTTGATACGTTGAGTGTTGCCTTGATTTGAGACTTAGTTTCCTGGTGAACTTCGATGCAGCCTAATAATTTTTAAATAAATAATTTTATAAAATATATATAATATATATTTTTATAAAATTAATTTTATAAGATATATATAGTATATATTTTTATAAAATTAATTTTATTTAATTTCAAAAATATTATTAAAAATGGAAAAACAAAATGCATAGTAACCATTTTTTCATTTCAATTTGCATATGCCCAAAGGTTTGGCAAGGAAATAAACTACAATATTTTTGAAAATTTCGTAACATTTTCCTTGACAAGAAAAAGTTACAACATCAGCTCCAAATAGGGAATGCTTCCTCCTATGGGATACAGAGAACTAGTATACCTTGGTGCCTTTCTATTGGGTATGGAGTCATTATCACAAAACCATCAATCACTTGCCACCTACAATCTACAATTTGTGTCCAGAAACTTGTTCTTCTCAAATTGAAACAATCTATGCTAAAAATGTGAACTCAAACTATTGTAAACCAATATTGTAAACTGAAATATGCACACTGAAATGTGAAAACTACTAAACACTACAATCTAAAAATAAGTGATTCAATCCCACACACTGAAAACTCTCACACTAAAAATTAAACAATTCTTATACTACACGCCAACCACTGATATACTCACTCCTATTGTATTCATTTGAAAGTATAACTATTAAGTGTAATCTGACTTCGAGTGCAACCATGTGAGGATTGGATTGATTGGAAAATCACCTTGTATGAAACTGGAAATTTGAAAAATATTTGCAATATGAAAGACAAACTCCATAGGTAACTGATAGTTACAACTGAATTTTGAAGACTGCATCCTTTGTTGATGTTTGAAGCTTCTGATCACAAATGAGAGGAAGAAAAAAATGTTGCTCAACGCTACCATCATATCAAGAGATGCACTTGCCATTTTGAACCATTGGAATCTAAAACCTAATGTAATAGCCATATAGACAAAGTGGAGCAGCCAGGTGAAAGAAATGCAACTGATTTTATATATCTAATCCTTTTTCAACAACAAGTAATAGATATAGTCTTGATCATTATCTGAGGAAATATTTCTTCATTACTTCGCTCCTCGACAACATCGCCAAATGTTTTATATGTTTCTCGAAGGAAGTTATTGGTTGCAAAACTACGTTGAGAAACAATCTCGACCAAAATTTAGGTTCAAACTGGCCTTCGAACCATAGGGGGCTCCCTCAAGTGTTACGAGGCTTTATTTTTTAATGTTGTTCACTGTCACTAGATAACATCCTATGAAGAACAACATCCAGATCTATGATTTGTATAAGTAGTTTCTAAAAAGTATTCATTTTTTCCCAAAATAAAGTCCTCTCTTGTTGAGCTTTTATAGGAGTGCCAACGCCCATCTCCGACAGAAAAACATAACTTAAAAGAGTTTAGTAGAGGAATCAAAGAGAAAACATATAATTAAGTATTCATATTGAATACTCAATCATTTAGATTTAGTATATGCGTTTAAAATACTTATACAACCAAAAAAATATACATTCAAGAGATGACAGAAGGAAAAAATTAAATGATGCAGAGGAGTTGTTTCGAACAGACTATTCAATTAGCTAATCTCTATAATGATGATAACTGTATAGTGGGTTGTAAATTAGGTTTATACTAACCTAGCCTTTCCTAGTGCTTCTATATTACCTCAAACATATGCAGAAACACATTATAAAATCACATGAAAAGACATACATGAGAAACAATTTTTTCCATGAAACTAAAGCCAGAATACTTCAATTAAAAATTATGCAATATAAGTCTTTAAAAAAATGGTAGGGTTTTGGCATCAAAATCCAACCCTTTTACTTTTAAAATTAAACAATATATAGAACATTACACCCAACAGATTATGTCTAGCTTCTTGGAATAAAAATCTAAACAATTCACTAAAAATAAAAATTATCTCTAAATAATTGCAGGAAATATGGAGTTGATTTAAAGTCTTATGCCTCAAAATCTAGGAATTGGCACATTTATTGATGATTGATTTCCTTTATTCTTGAAACTGGTTGGTCATTTTTTTGTCACAAATATGCCTTAATCTTCTGCCTTTTGATCTTTTGCCTTAGAATCTGGAGGTTGTTGCAGTTGCCTCCTAAAAAATGTCAATTTCCCCTTAAAAAGGGGCTAATTATGCCACTTGTGTTAAACAATTTTATCTTTATTCTTTTTAGAAAGATTTTATTCTTCACCAGCTTGGATAAAAAATTATAGTCAACTACCTGGAATAATCTATTAAAAACTGAAAAAAAAACTTCTTGTGTGTCTAAATTCTTCCTTTGCTGCTAGATTTTTTAGCAAACTATTCTCATAAGGATAGTCAACAAAATAATGAAATCACTACTCAAACTATGAACCTCTTCTTCAATGGACCCATTCTCCACTTCTGCTACACAACCAAAAATCCAATCTCGATGAATTTGGAAATAAGCATCCTTCACGAAAGTGAGCAACAAATTTAATCAATATATAATGTCAATTCTCAATGATTTCCCCTTACTAAAATTGTAGTAACTAGTATCGTGATTACACCACATTCTTTGATTGAAACGTTCAAGTGTATTCTTCCTTATTTACTAGGTTATAAGAGTTGTTGTAAAATTCAACATTTGGTTCATATATGTAATGATCTTCTTACACCCTCCAACTTCAACTAGTTTTTCCTTTAACAATGAATGTTAGGAATGAAGAGAAAAGTGCCTTCAATTCATTATTTTCATTATTTTGTGATGTTGAAGCTTCCAATATCAAAAGCACTACATATTAAAAACTACCTTATCATTAGCACTCTCCTTGCATAGTTTCATCAAATCCAGATGCGCCCTTACTTGATCATCCTTTTCAATAAATGCCCGAAAAAGAGGTAAACTCAATACTGGTTGATATTGATTACATGAAATGCATGGATCCTTCTATTATATATCCATAGCTTGGTTGTGGCTCAAGTTCTTGCACAACTATTTTATTCTCATCTTTGAAAAAATTGTAAAACTCGCTTCCACCAAAATCCCTTCATATGCACATGGTTTCTTTGGAAAACGTTTTTAACAACTCTTCTTGAAAAAGTTTCACAAAAGAATACTTTCACTGGAACTTGGCCTTGCCTATATGCATTTGAAGTTTCCATCTTCACAAAGGTAGAATTTGACGAATCCAACTTCTTATAATTTCTATTGTAGTTGAAGTTATCTTGATAATTCGCCACATTAGCACATTTTCCTACAACAAAGCATAATACCACCAAACTCTTTTTGGAGGAATATTAAAATCTGGCTGACTGCTTTAACATTTAGCGCTCTATTTCTCCATATTACGCTCAAAGGAACCTGCTTCGAAACTAAGGCGTGTAGATGGGAGTTTGAATAAATAACTTAGCACAAATATGGATGTTAACAATTGTGAGAAGCTGATTATGTTAAAAAAATATCATTTGTTTCTATAATGAATGCACGAGTTTACCTTTAATCTTTGTTCACCATCTCTAAAATTTATTATTGTGAATTGATCATAGTGTTTACATTCATTGGACATTTTACCCAGTCCAACCATTCTCGAAATCTGAATGCCTAGCTTTCAAAGAACCCACTAAATATCTCAACCATTTACAATTTTGCAAAAAATCACCCATGTGATCTAACTGATGTCGTTCTACAGAAAACCCATGTCTTGGATTTTTGAATTTCGCCTTCATTTCCCCAAAAACCACACCTAAAATTTGTTTCCTTAAAAGGATTAGAAATTTGTACTCACGGTTGACCATCTCAATAAATAAATATATATATATATATATATATATATATATATATATATATATATATATATATATAACTTCACATTGTAAATTTCAATAAAATCACACCAAGGTTTTCCATCTTCTGTCATTGCAATTACTAATACCAGCAAGCGACATCCAAAATAATTAAAGTTGATTATGACACTGTATAAGCCTAGGTTTAATTTGTTTGCTTGACTGAAGGAAAGATAAAGAATTGCAAATTTTTTTGTAATAACATTGAAACAATTTCACAAAATTCCTCGAGTTGCTAGTGTTCTGCCAGGAAACAATCCATGTATAAAGGTAATCATGGGATTCTTACTAAGGTGAAATGATCAAAATAGATATACCAATATAGAATTTGGAAAGGTAAATAAGGAAGTCCCAATATCATTGAAGTTAAACCAAGTTACCAACATCGTTGCCTGAGATATGGCGTTTGTACATATAGTCTGGAAGTCACAAGGAATTTTGACCATATGTTGACAGAGTTTGCAGAGGAAAAATGATGGTTTTGTTGAATCCCAGAAGTAAAATGTGGAGGGGGTCCAAGAAGTAAGCGATTTCAGAGCTGTTGGGGTGCGAAATTAACATTTTGCTGGTACTTGTTGGTACTTGATATGTTGAGTGTTGTCTTGATTTGAGACATAGTTTCTTGGTGAACTTCAATGTTGAAATAGAATTGGAGATTGGGCCCCTAAGCCCAATATTTGTAAATATATATAATATATATTTTTTATAAAATTGATTTGATTTGATTTGATTTGAGCTGCTGGGGTTTGCTGGGGGTGGAGGCGACGTTCTGCCATTTAGAATATCAGGGTTTAGTTGTTGCTATTGCATAACCAACATCGAGACAAATGGCCGAAATAAGTAATGGGAGAAGCATACATGAAGAGGTATATGCATTGAGCCAAGATATCTTAATGCTTATCCAAGATATCTTAATGCTAGTGAATGACATATTGGAACTCCAACAAACACTTTAGCGACTTGAAGATGAACCAGACACCATAAGAACATTATTAGAAGAGCTCTTGAAAAACATGAATGGACCAATCAGACCTCCATTCTGGTAGCACAATGAGTAGAAGTTTTAACCTTCAAAAGATATGGTTGATTAGTAAAGAAATTGTTACCAAATTTTGTTAGTTGCTCAACCAATTTTGAAATTAATTATATGCTAAAGACTATATATTGTAATTTTTTTGGCATAGTAAAATAAAATATATTGGAATATTGTGGAATATGCACATGTGTATACATGCAAAATATTTTGTAAGTTATGTTGTATTCTTTCATATGTCATTTCTTCAAATAAACATTTAATTTACAATTTTTTTTGAGTTATGACATGATAATTATTGGTTTAGAAATTTGTTTAAATGTTGCATGGCAAACCCTTTTTAATAGAAACGGTTATAAAAAGTTATTAGAAATATGGTAATGTATTACAAATAATTGAAGAAATTTATGTCAACAAACATATAGTAGAATAGTCTAATAACAAGAACAAATCTAGCTAAATGTAAGCTTATGTGAGTATAATTATTTAGTTAGTTATACTCTGGATCCATCACATAAATTTTATTAATTGTCAACGTGTTTCGAACTAACCGATGTGGTTCATCATCAAGACAATTAGAAGAAAAGAATTTGATCCATCAATAAAATTAAAAGAGAAAAATAGAATGCTAAATAATTAGGTTTAAGCCAAAAGTCAAAATCAAGGAAATTAACCATTAAAAAGATATTCAATAATAATAATAATAATAATAATAATAAAATTAAACATAAAAATAATAACATTAAGGACTTTAATGTTAAAGTAATAATTAATATAAATAGTTAATATCAATAAATCTAGGTAATTATAATAAGGAAATAGTATTATGGTATTAATAATAGTATTAAGGATAATTAGGGTCACCTAAAATTAAGAATGAATAAATTCTAAATATTAATAAATTAAAATAAATAAAGTTAAGAATGAATAAATTATAAATATGAATAATCTAAAATAAATAAATATTATTAAAATAAATAAATATTATAAAAATATGGAGGTTTATATAATTATAAATAATAAGGATGACCAAATAATTATATTTCAAATAATTATTAAAATAATTTAAAATAAATAAATTTGGGAATGAATATATTATAAATATTAATAATCTAAAATACATCAATATTATAAAAATATAAATGCTTTTATAATTATAAATAATAAGTAAAATCAAAAAATTGTATTTAAATTAATTTTTATAATACTAACGGAAAAGGGACCAAATAGAAGTAGAACTAAATAACTAATACAATAAAACTGAAAACTAATTATAAAGGTCTATGGAGTCTTGGATAGATGATGATTAGATGCTTTGTAAAGGCACTCCTAGATGTTGAGTCACCAGTTCAATTTGCCACTCTATTAGGGTGTTATTTCTGGACATGACCATGATGTAGACTCACCAATGTAAAACTTCAAAAAAAAAAAGTAACCATAATAAAGACTAAAAATAAATAACTAAATAAACATAAATATAAAAATAAAATTATTAAATCAATAAATAAAATTAATAAATTTTTATAGAATTTTGGCTTATGTGATCCATCGTAAAATTATGAAGATTTTTTTGGTAATAATCACATTAAAATGAACATTGTCGACGTGTTTCGAGCCAACCAGTGTGGTTCATCATCAGGACTAGGTGAGAGATCATATACGAACGTTGAGTTTAAATAGATGTAGAAATGGCTAAACCATCTGTTAGGATAACGGCTAGTTTGACTTTGAGATTGCTAGTTCTATTTTAATTAAATTAATTAATTAATTAATTATTAAATAAAATTATAATGGCTAGTTCTATTTAATTAATTAAAATTTTAATTATTTAATAAAATATAAGTTAATTAATTATTAATATTATTGTTATTTATTTCTTTATTGATCCCTTATTATTTAATTATTTATTACTTTTTATATTATAATATGTTATGTATGTAAATATGTAATCATAAAAATAAAAATAAAAAATAAAAAATAAATAAAAATAAAATAAAATAAATAAATAAATAAACAAATAAATAAATAAACAAATTTTTTTAATTTTTTTTCATTGACCACTAAGAATATAGGGCAGGGATCCAACACCTACTTATATTCCACCCATCATCTCTATTGAGATCTACGGGTCTTTTTTCGATTTCTAAAGCCTCTCTTAACTTTCGATGATGGAAATGGTCAATCCTAGCTATGACCTTGGCCTCTTCAATGCATATATGATGGTTAGTCTTTTCTGCATGTTCAGCTAGGGCAGAGGTGTGTGATCTTCCATGCTTTATGTCAGCAGCATGTTCACTAATCCTTTGGTTAATAGATCGACCAGTTTCACCAATGTAAGGAGTCCCACAAGAACAAGGAATAATATAGACATCTTTTCCATCCCTAGGGTTTACCGAATCCTTAACCGATTTAAGAGAGCTGCGAATTGTGTTAAGAGGCTTGAAGGAAGAAGAAACCTTATGTTTCTTAAGGATCCTAGCAATCCTATTGGTGGTTCCCTGAATAAAAGGAAGCCTTACCCTACCGGCCCACTGATTAGGTTCATTTAATTTTTTATTTCTAACTAAGGGACCTCTTTTTGCTTTAATCAAAGCCTTAAGGCCTTGAGACTCACTATAACCATTATTACGAAAGACACTAAGGAGATGGGTCTTTTCCCCCTCAAGGTGAGATTTATCAGAGATTCTCAATGCCCTGGTAGCTAAGGTGTTGAGAACGCCTAATTTTTTAGCAGGGAAATGATGAGAACTAGCATGAAGATATTGCTCAGTATGGGTTTTCTTTCGAAAAAATTGATGGGAGAAAGAACCATCATCCTTTCTAGAGATAAGAACGACAAGGAAGGGAAGACTACCATCCACCTCAAAATCCATGGTGAATTTTATGGAGTAAGATTGAATATTAAGATGAAGAAAAAAAAGGTCTAGCTCTTCCTTACCATGAGGCCAGACGACACAAGTATCATCTACAAACCTTTTCCACAACTTTGGTTGGAACAGAGCAGAGGAAATAGCCTTGGATTCAAAGTCCTCCATGAAGAGATTAGCAACAATTGGGGAAAGGGGAGAGCCCATGGCAACACCACAAGTTTTCTCATAGAACTGACCTTCAAAACTAAAGAAAGTAGAAGTTAAGAAAATCCCAACTAAATGGGCCGTATATGGATCAGCGATGCAATTAATGACTTCAATGGCCTCATTAATGGGGATTTTGGTGAAAAGAGAGACAACATCAAAACTAACAAGCTTATCATTAGGACCCAATCTAACGTCCTTTAATTCAATAACAAAAGAGGAGGAATATTTTACAAAAGAGTCGGTACGACCTACGAGGGGCTTAATTAAGTAAATAATTAATTTAATTAATTAAATAATTAAACTTTTAATTAATTAAATATAACTAGCCATTATAATTTTATTTAATAATTAAATAAATAATTAATTTAATTAAAATAGAACTAGCAATCTCAAAGTCAAACTAGCCATTATCCTAACGGCTAGTTTAGCCATTTCTACATCTATTTAAACTCAACGTTCGGATCTGATCTCTCACCTAGTCCTGATGATGAACCACATTGGTTAATTCGAAACGCGTTGACAATGTTCATTTTAATGTGATTATTACCGAAAAACTCTTCATAAAATTAATAAAATTAAGTGGAATGAAATACAAATATAAGGATAATAATATTAAAAATATATTCTTATAGATAAAATATTATTAATGGAAAATTTAGCCAAGGGTAAAATAAATAATAATAATAATAATGATAATAATAAAGGGAAAGAAGGGGGCGGGGGGTGTTGAAATTTTAAACAATAAATAATGAAATTGGCAACTAGAAAGGACAAAAATTGACCACATATTGGTGTGGGATTCGAGTCACACATTGGTGAGGAATTCAGTTACAGATTAATGTTAAGTGTGGGAATCTAATTTATTTTTCCCTTAAATAAATTGGATAATAAATTGTAATTTCATCTCATAACAACTTGTATCAGTTAAGTAAGTCAAAAAGACTGAGTTAGCTCAATAATTTTGAGTTGAGGGTCAAAGGTGAGGCATGTAGAGTGATTATATTATTTTTGGGGTCCAGTTGTAGTTAATGCATTAGTGTGGTGTGAGTGTAATCATTTAACTCAAATTAATTGAGTTAAAATCAATTTAACTAGTTCTAACTGAGCGATGAGCTAGTGAGATGTCCAATGAATTAAATTAGATTTATTCACAAGTAGTGATCAATCATATAACTGATGATTCACTATTAATAGCCACATGCACTTCAGTTACGCTGTAGTTGAGACAGAGGAAAAGGGAAGATAACTATCAGTTGCATTATTAGCAAATTG
Source organism: Pinus albicaulis (assembly GCA_034641835.2). Taxonomy (NCBI): domain Eukaryota; kingdom Viridiplantae; phylum Streptophyta; class Pinopsida; order Pinales; family Pinaceae; genus Pinus; species Pinus albicaulis. The sequence continues at coordinate 1,638,808,670 of CM076584.1, forward strand.
CTCGAGTGAAATTATAAAGTCATGGGAAGCCTATGATGGATTACGCAATCAAGGAAGGTGTATTATCCTATTTATTAGGAATTAATTGGCCAGAGATTGCATGAGAAAGGCTGGGCTTTGCAGGGGCTAAGAATTGGCTAAGTGTTTGTCAAATTTTCCCAAGAATTGCTAGTCATTTTTTGAGCAGGATCAGGGTGAGACGATCAGTAGAGTGCAGTATTTTCTTGGTGTGAGAAAGCATTGCATTGTTTCATGATTCCTTGACTTTGTAAAATATATTATAGAGGGGTTTTGAGTAGTTTATTTCCCCAGATATATCTTGTGTTGTCTAATTGATAATTTATTCATCTTACTTACATGTGATTGAGCGATCATGTTCTATATTCTGCAAATATAGTATAAGGATTCATTATATTGTTTTAGTAGATTACATGATCGGATTGAATCCATTGATATATAGATTCTATATAATTTCTACATGGTATCATAGGGCTAGGAATCACAATAGAAGAGAAAAAATCGAGTTTGTCTTGAACAGGTTCAAATTTGTAGATTTATTCTTCAGGATCGAGCAACAGATCAAGATGTATTTCAATGGCTTGAGACTAAAATATGCACTCAAGGGAAATTAGAATTATATTGTGTGGAAGGACAGGATGGAGGCACTATTGGAGGACAATGGGTTGAAGAAATTTATATATTTTGATATTTCTAAGCCTGCAGTAGCAGGCGCCAAACTTCTTGATGTATGGCAAAAGAAGGTAGAAAAGGCGAGAAGAATATTGTCAGAGGGAGTTCAATATAATATTGTCTCGAGTCTCCATGGGAAGGCAACTCCATATGATATGTGGAAGGGCTTGACAGATCTGTTTCATAATAACAACTACCACGGGAAGTTAGTGCTGAAGGACAAGCTCAGAAAGATCAATATGGAGGAGGGCGAGATGGTACCAACATACTTGCCGAAGTTCACTCAATGTTGATATGAGCTTGGAAGTGTTAGTGCGACCTTAGCCGATGATGATTTGGTGAGCCTAGCACTTCTATGCCTTCCCAAGAGCTGGCATAGTTACCAGGATCTATGAATGGGAGGGAGAAGTTACAAGAATGGGATTGTTTGTGGTCCGACTTGGTAATAGAAGAGATGGGGCAGAGCACTAGAGACCAGACCTCCAACACCAACAAAGAAGAATATTATGAATTAGTTAGAAAAGGAAAGAAAGTCAATGGAAATAAAACCAAGGTGAAGAGGGAAAGAGAGACTTGTCGAAGATTATATTTTTTCACTTCCATGAGCATGGGCACTATGCTTCGAATTATCCATAGAAGAAGGCAAGAAAGAAGGAGCTTGCATTTGCAGTGGATGAAGCATTGGCTTCATATTTCAAGCTTGATTTTACTGTCATTGCATGCATGTCCAGCAATGTAATGGGATGCATGTGGTATCTAGACATCAGTTCCTGATTCCATATGATAGGGAATAGATATCTCTTCAGTGACCTGGAGGAGAAGGACCTCCATTAGAACATAGAGTTTGGAGATGACCAGAGGTGTAGTGTGACCGTCATAGGTATAGTTACCTTTAAGAGGGAGACTAGCTCCTCTCTCATACTAGCAGATTATGTGTATGTTCCAGGAATAAGGAAGAATGTTGTCTCCATAGCGGTATTGGAAATCGTGGTTATGATGTGATGTTTAGAAAAGGAAAGGTTTTCCTTAAACACATAGCCATGGGACATGTGAAACAGATCAGTGTAAGATTCAAGAACTTGTATGTTCTCAAGGTTGAGGATGCATGCAAATCTTTGCGGAGAAAATCAGTGCTTAATGACTTGGTGGTTGAGAGGGATAAATTATCTCCCAACATGTAGCCTCAGAAGCAGTCTCAGAAGGTTGTGGAGAAGCCACAATTGGAGAAGCAGAGAGGAGACCGAGTGGAAGAGTCCACTCAAGTAGAGATCTCTAGGAGGGGGAAATTTTGAGTTGGATGGGAAGATGGAGTACATGTAGCTATACCTCGAGGTGTGAGGTGGGGGGATGTGCAGATGTAATATCAAGAATAAATTTGGGCAGGGTCCATTGAGATGGTGTCTCTCATGGATCAAACCTGGCTATGAGGAGCCCACGATACAACATTAGCAGGAAGGAATGGTTAGATTGATGTAGTCATATGTCAAGGAGACAAAAATAAAAGTGATATATGTCGAATACTGGAGCGCGGATCAGAGTTTTCAGCAGTCTAGAGGGCACGAATGTAGATGTCAGCAACAATATAGAGAGTCCAGTAGACAATTGCAATAGGATCTAGCAGTCATAAGACTTTGATGACAGATGCATCATATTGATTCATTTTTTCGGAGGCTATTCAGTTTCAGGAGTTGTAGGTGCAAAAAACAATAGAGAAATGTTGCATGCATAACATTCCAAAGGTACCAGATTGGGATATATTAATAACTTTCTTGTTGAGAGGGAGTGTTGAAATTTGCAACAAGAAATAGTGAAACTAGCAACCAGAAAGGAAAAAAATTGACCACATACTGGTTTAGGATTCCAGTCACACATTGGTGATGAATTCAGTTACACATTAGTACTAAATGTGGGCATTTAAATTATTCTTCCCTTAAATAAATTGGAAAATAAACTATAAATCTAATAACAAATTACATCAGTTAACTAAGTCAGAAATACTGAGTTAGATCAAGAATTTCGAGATGAGGATCAAAGGTGAGGCATGTAGAGTGATTCTATTATTTTTGGGGTCTAGTTGTAGTTAATGCACTAGTGTGGTGTCAGTGTAATTAGTTAACTCAAATTAATTGAGTTGAAATCAGTTTAACTAGCTCTAACTGAGTGATGGGCTAGTGAGAGGTACAGTGAATTAAATTAGATTTATTCACAAGTAATGATCAATAAGATAACTGATGATTTGTTATTAATATTTGCATGCATGTCAGTTTTGATTAAGACCCATTTGAGATAGAGGTTAAAGGGAAGATAACTATTAGTTGTATTATTATAAAATAGCTTGAGCACAATTATAAAGTCATGGGAAGCCCATGATGGATTGTGCAATCAATGAAGGTTTATTATCCTATTTAATAGGATAAATTTCCTAAGGATTGCGTGAGTAAGGCTGGGCTTAATAGGGGCTGAGAATTGGCTAAGTGTTTGTCAAATTTTCTTGAGAATTGCTAGTCATTTTTGAGTAGGAACATGGTGAGACGATTGGTAGAGTGTAGGATTTTCTCAATGTGAGAAAGAATTGTATTGTTTCATGATTCCTTGACTTTGAAAAATTTATTATAGAGGGGTTTTGAGAAGTTTATTTCCTAGATGTATCTTTTGTCATGTGATTGAAATAATTGCTTTCTCTTACTTCCATGTGATTGAGCGACCGTGTTTTATATTCCGCAAATATAGTAGAAGGATTCAATAACTTATTTTATTACATTACATGATTGGATTGATCCATTGATATAGAGATTCTATATAGTTTCTATAGGGGGAAGGGTACTAAGACAAAGAAAAACTAAAGGAAGAAAACTAGAGAATAAAGAGGAAAAAGGAGAAAATTAAGAAGAATAATATGTCGAGGAGAGAATGAAGATCCAATTCCTACTAATTCTCTAGTTTTCATATCTATTTATATTCTCGGATATTGTTTTCTCTATCTCGATGGATGCCATGAACGTTATGTGATGATAATGAGAAATATTAGCAAGGACAGAAGCATGCAAAATACAAATGTGATTCTTAGTTTTTGCAAAATGCTCAGCAAGTGTCAAAGAGCGAGAACAATTAAGTCTAATATATGTGTTGTTATCCTAAACTATACGCTTGATAAATGACCTATATCACCTATATAAGGTTTCCCATGGGAACCCAAGATCATCTAAGCCCCTTTGGTGTTAAAGGGGTCAATCCAGTCTTTAACAGATCTAAGTGAAGACCTTATAATGTTCAACTACTTAAAGGATGAAAACATATTTCTCTTCTTAAGAATGTGATCCAACTTGTTAATGGTTCCTTGAATAAAAGAAAGATGAATAGTGGCAACAAGATTGCTAGGATCAACCTTAGCTCTAGGTTATTTTCTCCTTTTTTGGAAGGATTTCAAGCCTTTATGCTTTTTGTAACCATTATTCTTGAAAACCTATAAAAGATGGGATTTTTCGTCATTGATAATAAGATCATCAGAAACCTTATATTGGTGAGATAGGTCATTCTATCAAGCCTAGAATTTAGGAGAATTATGTGAATATCAGGCATAATCATTATTGCTTCAGCTCTTGTTGAGAATCCTACAAAATTAAGCATCAAATTTTTATTGAGGATGCTTTCGTCCTTGCTATGATTTCTCATTATCCGCACAAATTTTTTAGGGAAGCCATCGATATAGAAAAACTAGATAACAAAAATCTAAACAGATATGAGGGCTATAGAGTTAGTAGGAAATGGATCCTCATTCTCTCCTGATCGATATATTCTACTTCTTAATTTCCTCATTTTGCCTCCTTATTCTCTATTTTCTTCCTCTAGTTTTTGCTTTGTCTCTTTGTTTTTTCCCATCATTGTCATTGTCGCTATCATCATCATCATCATCATGATCATCTTCGTCGTCATTGTCGTTGTTTTCGTTTTCTTCATCGTCGTCGTCATCCCCATCATTTTCGTTGTCGTCGTCACCGCCACCATCGTCGTCTTCGCAGCCGCCATCATCAACATCATTTTCTATTAAAAATATTTTATCTATAACAATATATTTTTAATATTGTTATCGTGAATTTCATTTCATGTAATTTTATATACTTTAATTTATAAAGACTAATAATTTTATTTGTATATTTATAATTATTTATTTTTATTCTTCCTTATAGTTCATTTTTATTGTATTAATTGTTTAGTTCTATTTCTATTTTCCCCCCTTTTCCTTATGTTTATACACTCTATTATATAAATAAATATTAAAATATTTTAATAATTAATTTAAATATATTTTTATGGTTATCCTTATTATTTATAATTATATAAAGACTTATATTTTTATAATATTTATTCATTTTAGATTATTAATATTCACAATTTATTCATTTCTAATTTTATTTATTTTAAATTATCATACTAATCATTTTAAATATAGTTATCTCATCATCCTTATTATTTATAATTATATAAACTTTAATATTTTTATAATACTTATTTCGTTACATTGTTAATATTTGTAATTTATTCATTCCTAATTTTATTTATTTTAAATTATTAATATTTAAGATGTATTCATTCGTAATTTTATGTGACCATAATTATCCTCAATACTATTATTAATACCATAATATTATTCCCTTATTATATATATATATATATATATATATATATATATATATATTATTAATTATTATTATAAAAATAATCTCGTTAATGCTATTGTTTATTATTTTTATGTTTATTTATTTATTTATTATTATTATTATTAAAATACCTTTTTAACGGAACTTGATTTCTATGATTTTTTACTTTTGACCTAAACCTAATTCTTTAGTCTTCTGACTTTTTCCTTTTTTATACTTTTGGTGAATAAAATTATCTTTATGTAATTGTTCTGATAATAAACCACATTGGTTGGTTTGAAACATGTCTAAAGAACAAATCTAATCAAATTGTACAATTGTAACATACATACATATATTTTCTAGTATTTTATGATTAAGAATAGGATTTGAAAATTTGATAAATCATTGAAACAATATAAGAAATCGCATTGCAAAAGCACAAACACGACATAGCACATTGAACTAGTTACACATTATAATCAAAGCATAGTAAATAATGTTTGTAAATAACATAGAACAAAATGGAAAACTTAAACAACGAAATTCATTGAAATATGTTTTTTTACAATGTTAATAGCTATAGATCACATAAATATAAGATGAAATTAGATCGCAACTATCAAACAAACCAAAAAAATTCTTCGCTAATGTTCGAAAGGGGGTGGTTTGCGGAGCCATTATGCAGAGTGCAGAGGAAGAAACAACCAGGTGCACCAAGGGAAAAAATATTCCTCCACACTTGTTCATAATGTATCAACATTAACAGTTTCACGGTCTATGCAAGGTAATGAAAACGAGAAATAATATTTGTTAATTTGACACAGATGAAGCTTAGATGTTGTTTTATTTTGCCTTGGAAATGTAAAACCCGAGTTTCAAACAATTTTTTTATGTGTGAAGTTTCACATTTCATTAATCAAATGAAGAATTATAAAATAGAGTGCTCTATGCTACTAGCCCGCCCAACGGGAAACCATCCCAGTAGCACAGATTCATAGTCTTAAGGTTACATTTTCCTTACTTAACAATATCATAAGGCAAGAAGAAGATATTACCAAAACTTACATAGAGTGCAGAGAGGTGATATTCAAAGATGCCCTTATCTACATAGCCATATAATATAAAACCAAGGGAATCCATATACCAATATGAGAAAAGAAACATGTGTTTGTAGGAATATCTCTTTGATACCATGTAGAAAATCTACCAATACTGGATTCAATCCGATGTTTTTATGTATTAAAACAAGATATTGAATCCTTCTACAATTCACGGAAACAAAACACGATCGCACAATCACATATAAGCAAGAGAAAGAAACAATCAATCACAAAACATAAGATTTATCTAGGGAAAGAAACTTCTCAAAACCCCTCTATCTATATTGTGTATTAAGTGAAAGTATCATGAAACAATACAATGATTAATCTCTCATGATATTCTCTAGCACTCTGCCAACTGTCTCACACTAATCCATGAAAAATCGATCTAGTACTTAGCCAATTCTCAACCTTCCTTCATCCTACCTTGCTCACACAATTCCTAGGGAATTAGTTCACTATTAAATAGGAAAAAAAACCTTCCTTGATTGCACAATGCATCATGGCATCCCAACGACTCTATGATTTCACATGGGAAATTTTATATAAATACAACTGATAGTTATGTTCCCATTAACCTCTGTCTCAACTGGGTCTTCCCCAGAACTAATGTGGATGCAACTATTAATAGTGAATTATTAGTTAACTGATTGATCACTCATTGTGAAATAAATCTAATTTAATTCATTGGACCTCTCACTAGCTCATCTCATAGTTATAGATAGTTAAACTGATTTTAACTCAATTAATTGAGTTAACTAATTTACACTTGCACCCCACTAATGCATCAACTTCAACTGGACCCCCAAAATATTATAATCCCTTTAAATGCGTCCTCTTAGACCCTCAACTCGAATTTCTTGAGCTAACTCAGTCATCATGAATTAGTTAACTCAAACAAGTTTTTATGAGATGAAATTATAATTTATTGTCTAATTTATTTAAGGGAAAAACAAATTATATTCTTCACATTCCATGACCAAAATTCTGGTGCATCAAAATTTCCACATTCCTGGTGAATCAAGATTCCACGACCTTTGTAGGTGCATTTTTTGTAAATTATTGTTTCTAATTTCACTGTTTCTTGTTGCAAATTTCAACACTCCCTCTCAATAAGAAAGGAATTCAATCTATCCCGATCCGATACCTTTGGAATGTTCTGCATGCAAAACTTCTCTAGTTGATTGTAGCTGCAACTCCTAAAACTAAATAGCCTTTGAACAATTGAATCATTATAATGCATCTGTTATCAGAGTCTTCTGACTGCTGCTAGCTACTGAACATGTCTACTGGACTCTCTGCGTTGTTGCTGACATTTGCATCTGTGCCCTCTGCACTATTTCCAACTATTATCTGTGCTCCAGTATCCAACATTTTTCACTCTGATTTCTATCTTAATGACATCTAACTGCATCAATCCAACCAATCCTTTCTGCTACTAATGTAGTGTGTTCTCCTCATAGCCAGGTTCGATCCATGAGACACACCATCTCAATGGACCCTACCCAAATTCCTTCTTGGGATTATATCTGCACATCACTGCACCTCTCACTTAGAGGTATAGCTGCATGTACTCCCTCTACCCATCTGGCTTGAAATTTCCCCCTCCTGGAAATCTCTGCTTGAGTGGAATCTTCCACTCGGTCTCCTCTCCGCTTCTCCAATTGTGGCTCTCCACAACCTTGTGAGACTACTTCTGAGGTCGCATTGTTGAGATATAATTTCTCCCTATCAATCACCAACTCACTAACCACTACTTTGCTCCTCAAATCTTTACATGCATCCTCAACCTTGAGAGCATACACGTTCTTGACTCTTACATCGATCTGTTTCACCCGTCCCATGGAAATGTGTCTAAGGAACACCTTTCCATTTATAAATATGACATCATAACCATGATCTTCCAATACCACTAAAGAGACAATATTCTTCCTTAGGCCTGGAACATACAAAAAATCTTCCAGTCTGAGAGAGGAGAAAGACTCCCTCTGAAAGGAAACTGTACCTATGTCGGTCGCACTATACCTACTATCATCTCCAAACTCTATGTTCTATTGGAGGTCCTTCTCCTTGAAGTCACTGAAGAGATATATATTCCTTGTCATATGGAATGAGGCACCGCTGTCTACATACCACATGCATCCCATTACAGTGCTAGTCATGCATGCAATAAGAGAAAAATCAAGCTCGAACTGTGAAGCCAATTCTTCACCCACTGAAACCACAAGCTCTTTCTTGCCTGCCTTCTTTTGTGGACAATTATTTGCATAGTTCCTGTGCTCGTGATAGTGAAAACACTTTATCTTGAATAAGTCTTTCTTGCCCTCTTTGCCTTGTGAATTCTTTCCCTTTGCTTTCTTTCCTTTTTCGGTTAATGCACAATCTTCTTCTATTTCTTTTTCGGAGGTCCCATCTTTGGTTATCCGCCTTGTTTCTTCTATTACCAAGTCGTACAATAAACACTCCCAGTCTAGTAACTTGTCACTCCCATTCACAGACTCCTGGAAACTATGCCAGCTCGTAGGAAGGCCTAGAAGTGTTAGGCTCGCCAAATCATCTTGGGCTACAATCACACCAACACTTCCAAGCCCATCTCGACATTGTGTGAACTTTGACAAGTATGTTGGAATCATCTTGATGTGTTGAGCATATATTTCCCTGTGTGGCTCCTCCAATCTACGCCTTGTGTTGGTACTTGATATTTTGAGTGTTGCCTTGATTTGAGACATAGTTGCTTGGTGAACTTCAATGTTGAAATAGAATTGGAGATTGGGCCCCCAAGCCCAACAGTTTTTAAATTAAAAATTTACATAAATCATTTAATAATATATATATATAATATATATTTTTATAAAATTGATTTGATTTTATATCAAAAATATTATTAAAAATGACACAGAAAAATGCATAGGAAACATTTTTTCATTTCAATTTGCATATGCCCGAGGGTTTGGCGACAAAATAAACTACTATTTTTTGAAAATTTCGTAAATTTTTTCTTGACAATAAAAATTTACAACAACCCACATTATTTTAATAATAAACATTATCCTATATCACTTATGTCATTATCTTGTGTGAAATATTTCTCATTGTGAAAAATGCATAGGTGAAAAGAAATTTTTTTATAATAATTGTCATATATTGGAGAGCAGTAAAAATCATGTTGTAAAGATAACATTTTTGAAGAGATCATCTAGTGGAGGCTATAATGAAGGTTTTTAGTGTTGTAAAATTGATCAAAATTTTCAAAAAAACATTTGCTACAACAACTGTTTTCAATAACGGAAGTTTTGGCGGAGCTTCTAACTGAATTTCAACACAACTAAAAAAAATGGGCGGCTGGAGGTTGTTACGGATGTTTTTCTCATCAGTGCGCTAATAAGGTGTCAACGCACCAATGCATTTTATAGTGAACGTACCCATATTGTAAACCTACCAGGAACTGGTACGGAAAACAAATTTAGGATGCCCCGGGGCGTTTAGCAACGTCCTGGTGCGTGCTAGCCAGAGAGTCACCACGGGGCGGTTGAAGGTGCATGCACCAAGCTGTTAAGGTATAAAACCGCACCGGACGCATCGTAGTTGACACAAAACAACGAGTCATTCTAATTTTTATTGGTATTTGTGCAGTGCCCATAGGTCGTAGAAATGCACCGGTGAGAAGTCTCACATAAATGCACCAATGCGCGGTATCACACAAACACACCGAGAATTATAATTGGTATTGGTATTTGTGTGGTTTCCATTATTTGAAATGCACCAATGCAACTTAGCATACAAACACACTGGTGCATAGTAACTAACACACACTAGTGTTCATTTTGTATTTTTTAGAAACATTGACCTATGACAATGTAATTATTGTGATTTTTTTAATTTCATTATTCATCAAAAGTTGACACATATCTTATAATAGTATTCATATAAATTAAATATTTATTAAATATTTATTAGTGCATTTGAATGTGATGTTTGGATTAATTCGTTATATCATATCATAATTATTGTGATTTTTTAAATTCATTATTCATCAAAAGTAGACATATATCTTATAACAATATTCATATCAATTAGATTTTTATTAGTGCATTTGAATTTGATGTTTGGATTAATTTGTTATATCATATCATCAGATTTCGCAACTCTTCATTATAATATTTAATCATCCATATATTTAATCAGTGGTGTTACATTTCACAGTGACAATGGAGAATGCAATAGAATAAATTAAAACATATTTTATTTTATATATATGAAGAAGACACTATTTGTCATACAAAATGGGACAATTATTGGTATCCCTTTGTCTTTCAATTAGGACACTATGTCCATTACATTAAACAAAATGTATGATTTCACAGACAAATATTTCAAAAAATACAATGCCTTGCTTTGATATCCAAACTTAATGATCATCATTCTTCGCTTGAACTATTGTCACTGCTCGAGCTACTTCCATGACTTGGGTTATTTTGAGGAATGTTTTGTTCATGGTGTTGATTGTTTTCTTCTTCTTCATATTCCATCTACAAACATAAAAATTAACTGTAATGAGTGTATATACATTGGTGAGAATAATGAAAATTGAAATATTACATAATATACATTAATGTAAATCGAAAAGAAATGACGTACCATAGAAATAATTGACTCATGAACTATACACATTCTTTCAAAACCAAATTTCATGCCATCCTTCAACATTTCATTTGTTGGCGCAGTTCCATACTTTGTTTCCTGCAAGTTTTATATCCCATAACAAATCATATATTTTATATAAAATAATTTTTTTGTTCTATTAAATATAGACGGAGCTAAGTAAAACAAGATCGATAAATGCTTACAAATTTCACAATTAATTTCTGATATGCCAACATATACTGACAACCCATATTTAACCCAATGTCAATCAATTCGTTTGATGGTTCTTCTTTGTATGTTAGCACCTATTTGAAGACATTCAATGATGATTTTTGTAAAAAAACTTAAAATATACAAAAATGAAATCTAGTTAAGTTGTTATAAGGAAGTAACAATTACTCACAAACTTAGATATCAACCCTTTTCTTCCTCGTTGTCCTATTTTATGTGTTGAATGGGTTCCATTTTCTTTTCTTTTCTGCAAGAAAATACTTGAAAATTAATATTTAATGCTAAATTGTTTATTTATTGTACCTAATCGAAAAATTCAATGATTACATATTACATTTGAAGCACGTTGTTGTTGAGATGGCTCCTCGTGCAATGCAATTATGTCCATTTCTTTGACCATATTCTTGTACACCTTTTTTGACATTCCTACTAGCATATTTTTGATATCAACTCGTTTATCCTTTGAGATTTTCATAATATTCTTGAAAATGTAATATAACAATAAACTATTTAATTTTTATATTGATATATGAAAATTAAATATAAGTGATATTTATATATGATTTCTTTCTAGTAATATATACATATAGTTCTAGAAAAAAAATTAAAGGAATATTACTTTTTCATTCCTTTTTTTTTATTACGTTTTTACGATTAAAAGTCTGACATGTCTCATTAACCAATTCTCTGGAAACTAATCCTGTAGTTTAGATAAAATTTAGTTCTTGGAATCATTGGATTTATTTTTGCATTGTAAGTGGAAATAACGTTTATACATTCGTTCCACTATATCCCTCAAAATTTTGTAAAATCTTTTCCCCCTTTCATTAACCTCGAGAACCACTTGAGATGAGTTAAGGAGAAATTCATTTTCATTTGCATGTTCTATTTTCTTTTCTTTTCTTAGAACAAAATTCATTTTCTGAGTTACTGGTCCCGATAGAACGTTAAACATATGTGAATTAATAGTTTGTTTGAAACATGTTATCTAATATTTTTAAGTATATTATTAATGAAAATTAAAAAAAGAAACTCATATTGGATCAGTAGTATTTCTTGATTCACCTGATTCATCCTTTTGCAATTTTTCCATCAAGATTTTATGCTCTTCTAGTCCTAGATCAAAAGTAATCTTATTAAGCTTTGTCATTTTGTGGCTCTGCATGATACATAGTAAACAATACATATTATTTAAACTTACATATAGTTCAAAAATAATAATTTTTGTAAAGAATTTACAAGGAACTTGCATTTTTTGCTTTTCTTGATGTGCTATCAGTATTTTTGTTACTTGATCTCTTGTCAGCCATTTATTTGTCAATATGAAACCTGTACCATACCATCCATTAATATATTTTATAAATAAATCATAAAATTTTCATTTAAAAAAAAATAAAAAAAACGGTGCGCCTTAAATGATGTACACACCGATGTCGGTGCAACGTGTTCTTATAAACACACCGCCAAAATAGTAGAAACACCGTACAGTGCTCTCTATCAACAAGGAGAACAGGTGCGTTATATGTTAACTAGTGCACCGATTAACACAGAAATTAATAAAAATACTCTTTTTTTAGTTTTTTTGCACATGATGTCGTGGAGGGGGAAATGCGGCATATTCTTATAAATTCATCACAAAAACAGGGGACCACTGTATGGTGCTCTCAGTCAACAAGGATACCTAATGCGTTATATGTTAAATAGTACACCGCTTAACACAAAAATAAAATAAAAAATTGTTTTTTTCAAACATTAGGTGCGTGGTGCACTATAATGAAATAGTGCACCAGTGCTCTATTTTACATATATCACACGGATTAGAAAAAATATGTTTTTAAATTGTTTTTATCAAACAATACGTGCATGGTGCATTGTGATAAAACAACGCATCGGTGCGCTATTTTACACAAGGGGCACCAATTAAAAAATTTCTATTTTTTAAAAATTCATGCAAGGGCCGACATGGATTGGGATCCAACTATGCAAGTCGTCCCGTGGGTTAGATGTCATAGGCCTATATAGATAGCAATACAAATCTTATAAATCTAAAATGAAAAGCCCTAATTATGAAGTCATAGAAATAGGAAGAAGCAAGGGCAGCAACAAAAAGAATCATGGGTTTAGCGTAAGAATGGATTTTTTTTGTTATTTTTCTAAAAATGAACAGTAAATTTAAATATTTTACTTACTGCGTAAAAAATGTTGTAGAAAATGTAAAAAAAACAATAAATTTAACAACCAAATGGTTTGAAATTCTATGCTAAAGTGTTTGAATCACTAGAGGTTTGGAATTTTGATTGTCTGAATAGTTTTGTTTGAAAGTATTTTGCTTCTCCACAGTGCTCTCGTGCTCTCTTGCTCTAGGTATGTCTCGTGCAAATCTCTCCCTGATTTTTTTTGCAAAATAATGAAATAATGAAAAGATTTTATTATTTAAAGAATTTCTTTATGAAATTAGGTTTTCAAAAATATTTTTCCACCCATTTTCTAATTTACCACTTTTTTTCACTTTAAAGAAATAAAGTTGTGCTTTTTTTATTTGCAGCTATTCGGCACCCGTGCGTAAATTAATAACACTGCACCGATGCATAGTAACTAAAACACACTGGTGCAGTTATATGTACATTAGCACTGATAATAATAAGTCCATTTTTAAGGCACCAAAATTAATTTTAGGTGTGTACATGAAAATTTATTTTTGATTTTGATGAAATGAAGGGATAAAATATCATAATTATATCGAATGGACAATTATTCAAAATCCAGCTCATTCCATAATATTTCTCAAAGTCCATCGCAGAGTTCTCCCCATCCATCTCGAGACGTAATATTTACTTCAGATTTTATTTATATTTTCATTATCTAATTGAATTTTTTTTTAATCCATGTCAATCAGCTTAATAAAATTTATAATGTATACAAATTTGTAGTTTCATGCAGATTCAGAATCGAGTTCAAATGCATAAAATATTCAAACAGATCCTAAATGTCGGAAGGTCTTACTAGGAGCGGCATACCTCAAGGCGCATTTGGTAGATGAAAATGGACAGCCGCTTCACCCTACCAATTGTAACAATATTGCATCTTCTAGCCACAATCCCAGGACAATTATGGTAATAATAATTGTTTGGTATATTAATGTAAATTATTTCCGGAGGATGTTTGGTTTTATTGTGGAAAAAGAGACCGGAGACGCGATGGCGAAAGCGACCACTAGGGTTTACAGTGAGGGTTTACAGCCGATCTATACCAGTGGATACATTCCAATTGGACCAACAACAACAAAGTCTTCTTATGCTCAAAAGGCTTCTTTATTGTCGTCTTTGTCTTCCCTGAAGATTACCAGAAAGCCTTAACAGGGGGCCCCTGGTTCTAGGGATCAGCTGGACTTTTTCTCACCCCCTGGTTCCCAGACTTCGACCCCTCTACTGCTGTCATCACCAAGCTTCCTATCTGGGTCAGACTTCCAAACCTCCCTGCACATCTATGGCACTTTGCGGTCTTTCAAAGCATCGGGGACACACTAGGCCGCTTCCTGGCCACAGACACCTCAAGGGGGGAGAAAGGTTTATATACCTTCGGCAGAATTTGAGCAGAAATAGACATTAGCAAAGGGTTGCCAGATCAGATCATCCTTAAAGTTGGGGACTTCCATTGGACGCAAACCTTGGATTATGAGAACACAGCCTTCAGATGCCGACATTGTCATCAGACGGGGCATCTCCAGAATACATGTGCTACATTCCTCGATAAAAAGAAGAATATATTTCGCCAATCCAAATCCAAGAGCTGGAAACCTTGTGATAAACCCCCTATGGATGACTTTGAAACCTCTAGCTTGGATGAGGAGGACATTGAAGTGGAAGAGGAACACTTGGAACAT
Source organism: Pinus albicaulis (assembly GCA_034641835.2). Lineage (NCBI taxonomy): Eukaryota > Viridiplantae > Streptophyta > Pinopsida > Pinales > Pinaceae > Pinus > Pinus albicaulis. The sequence continues at coordinate 1,638,823,858 of CM076584.1, forward strand.
CCGAAGGACTCGCCCTCAGCTTGCCCCGAAGATCCCTCTGGGCCTCTGATCTCGCAGAAACGCTCGCATGAGACTTCTTCTTCAGATTCAGACAAAGAGACTCCTCCTTTAGCACTGAACAGTCTGCAAATGGTTCCAGTCCAGCCAGATCAGAATGGCTGGGTCAAAGTCAGTAAAAAGAAAGGGAAAAAATGTCGATTGGGAGACTCTGCCCATGCTGGGTAGACCCCTCAGTCTAGCACGTTCTTTTCTGCTCTCCTTGTTATCTTTTTGCTTTTGCCATGGTTACTCTATGGGACCGAGGTTGATACAATATCATTTCCGGCTCCCCTGCTCTTTAGCTTCGCTTCTCTGCAAGCTCTGATTGTACTATATGTTTTTTCTTAATAGAATTAGTCTTATTCAGAAAAAAAAAAAATGTAAATTATTTCTACGTGAAACCAATTAATCATGCATTATCGATGTGATTACTAATTGATATCATAGATTCTGTACTAATCATGTTCAAATATATTTTTTGAAATTATTAGGATTCTAGTGATGATGAGCGACCTACCTACCATCTTCCGTTGCACCCCATGAAAATGTCAAATCAAGAGAAGGTTGAATTAAGAGAAAAAAACTGGAGAGGAACGATACCAAGAATGGTTGAATCAACCACCTATTCAATTCCCACTACGTCCAAATTCACCAATTAGGAATGACTACAGTAATAGAAGTTCTTCACAAGCTGGCAATGGAGGCAATCAAATAGAGGTTGGTATGGATTATTTATTAAGGGATATGACTATTGTGGAGACAATGTTGTTAGATGCATTCCATAACGATGATCAGCTAGGGGATGATGCTCATATCGCTGACACCTTTTTCGAAAGCCTTAAATTTTTCTTCCTCCACCCCTCTCTTTGGACCTGGCATTTAGTCAAAGTCTACCAAGTTGGGGACAACGATGTTGCTGTACAACTTGAAAGAAAATTTTGGCTTGTTGAATTCATGTTTCTCAGAAATTTTGAGGTAAGTTACCATAAAGTCCTGCCTTATATTTTGAGAAATATAATCATAGAATGAAAATTACAAATGGTTAATTTTATGAACGTTAATAATTATATAGGTATTAATGTACATTTAATATTGTACATGATCACCAACTACAAGTTATTGAAAGAAAAGGTTCTTCCGAGTGATAATGTCATGCATGGTAGCTGCGAAGAGGCAAAGAAATTGTTGAAAATGTTGGTTGTTGAGTACATATCATATCAATCATGTCCAAATGATTGTATTATATATAAAGGAGAATATGTAGAAAAAGAGATACGTCTGAAATGTGGGCATGATAGATATGATAAATAAAAAAAGAAGGGTAAATCACATGGTCCTCCTTTTAAGATATTGAGGCACATGCCTATAATCCCAAGGATTCAAAGGCTCTTTCGTTGAAAAGAATTAGATATGTTGCAGGGATGGCATGCCTTACAAGAAGTGAGTTGGGAGTTATGTGAATCCCAACAGATTCAATAGCCATGAAGCATATAGAGGATACATGGCCCGAAAAATTCAAGGATGAAGTACGAAGTCTACGACTCAACATAGCCATGGATGGCGTCAACCCATATTCCCTACAGAAAACCAATTATTATGTTTGGCCTGTAGTAGTGATTAATAACAATATCCCTGGATGGTTTTCCGTGAAGAATGAACATCTTATGTTGGCTCCCATAGTCCCTGGTACAAGATAAGTGAAGAATATGGATGTCTACTTACAACCACTGGTAGATGAATTGAAGGAATTATGGGATGGGATAAATGTATAAGATGCATCAAGACCCATTGCAGCAGAGAGGAGTTTTAGGTTGTATGGAATATGTGCTTACAGGACACATGATTATCCAGGATTAGGCGTTTGCTCTAGTAAATTACATGTTTATTGATTTGTTTATATACGTAACAATATTTTTTCACATATTAGTTATTTAATTCATTGTAATTGTTCTGATCTTCATGATATTCTTTAATGTGCCATACATATATATTGTATACAATAATCTCGCAGGTCTGGTAACAAAAGGGTATTTTGGATGTAAATATTGTGGACCTTCTTTGAAATCTAGATGGTCCAATGGCCTATGAAAGCCAATGTATGACTACTCCAGGGTATTCCCCCCTAAAGAACACCCTTATAGAAGAGCAACATCCGCTTTCAATGGTAAACGAGAGAGACCCCAAAGGCCTCCAATAACGACAACGACTGAATGGCTTAGAGAATATGACAGAGAGAAGGAGAAGGAGTTTATTGAAATGTTTGATTAAAATGGGGAACCTATGTTCGATGTTCTAGAATTCTTGGAAACCTATGTGGAAACTGGCCATTGGGATGAAAAGGAAATCTGTCTTTTATAACCTCCAATATTGGGAGCATCTTAATATTACCCACTTATTAGATCCCATACATATATTTAAAAATGTTTCATCTTCTTTATGGAGTCACATATCATCGAAACAAAGTGACACATTAGCTATTAGGAAAGATATTATTACTTCAAAAACTAAAAAGAAACATTGGTCAAGACAATTAGAAATTATAGGATCAGAGGCAAGTGTTGGTCCCTCTAATTCATGGTATTTCAAAGAAAGTGATGTCCCATGGATTTTAAGAAAAGATGATATTTCTTTGGAAAATGAATTTATAATGGGTGTGAGGGTGCCATCTTCATACGGGTATTCACTACGATGCTTCTTCACTGTGGATGACCATTTATCGGGGTTGAAATTGCATGAACATTTGAATCTTCTAGGAGTACATATAATCTCAAAAGCATGATTTTATTATTTTTTATATTTATAAATTTTATCCCATGCAGGGATCATATAACATAACTAATTTTGTATATTATTTCACGTGTTTATAATTTTTCAGTGTCATTATCCTTTTTTCACGCTTGGGTGTGTTAAACATGAATTCCCCCAAGAACTAGGACATGCTATATATAAATTATTTGCATTTGTATGTTGGATCACGTTGAAGGAGATTCATGTGGCTAGCATTCCACAGTGGCATCAACGAATAGTTGAGATTGTTTGTATGTTTGAGAAGGAACTACAGACGATTTTCATGGACTTGTAGGTTCATCTTCTAATCCACCTAGTAGATGAGGTTGAATTAGTTGGGGTGGTTTCTTGTCATTAGATGTTCTTCTTAGAGAGATACATGAAGAAATTTAAAGGTTTTGTTCAACAAAGGGAAAAACCCAAGGGGTCTATGGCAAAGGGGTACATATCGTATGAGTATTTCTATTATGCTAGTGAGTACATCAAGAAGATTGAAAATAGACCAGGTGTGGTGATTTTGGATGATGAAAGAGATGAAGACAAAAGAGAAGGGGAGCTTCTCCAAACGAATGGAAAAAGGCGCTTGATAAAGAGTAAGCGAATTATAATTTTTCAAATTTACATAAAGTAAATATTCATCTTGAACTTCGATATAATGTATATTTTTATCTCATATGTACTATATATCAGTTTGATTTCATCAGAAAATGCATAAATTGAAGCAATCAATAGATTTGTTCTTCACAATTCCAAAGCGACACAACTGTGGGTCGCATTGTATGAACAAAAGAGGATGAAATGGGATACTGAGAGGAAAGAATTCAGACGGTTTAATGGTATAAGTGTGCCTTATCCTGATCATTTAAAAGAAATTATGCCAAAAATATGCCCCAACAGTTGGGTTGCTGACCAAGTCAGAGAGAAATATGGTGCAACCGGTCGTTACCCGTGTGCTGAAGAGGATGCACTAAACGTAGGGATTGGATGCACCCACTCGGTAACAATCTATTTATGTACATTTTAAACTTCATAATGCACCTTTGAAATTTAATTATATCTATATTTCATATTTTAACTGTTGGGTTATTATAAGAGGCATGACACTATGATTTTTTAAATTTTTTATAGGTGCATTTGTTCCCATCTATGTGGGCATATGGACACCATTTTCGCACAAAAAATGTTGATGATGGAAAAATGACACAAGACTATGGAGTGGAAGTCAAGTTCGATCAATCTAGTCAATCTAGCCACCATGATCAAAACCTAGTACGATGGACGTTAGGTTACATCGAAAATATACAAGAGATCCTTGAAGTGGATTTCTCTTCTTCCAATGTGTTATTTTTAGGTGCAAGTGGTGGGAAACCTTTGATTGGAATAATTTAAAGGAATATCGTGATAGTAGGCTGATATGTATCTACTCTAGAAAGATGTGGGATGAAGCTAAAGAGCCTTATGGTTTCCCTAAACACTACAACGAGGTGTTTTTTTACCCAAATGTGTTGGATAGGGATTGGTGGTTCATATTAAGAAATGACCCTAGATAAAAACATATTTTTGAGAACAATAGTTTTATCATGCCAAGTGTTGCAACTTAAGAGACAATACCTTGGCTGTGAAAAGGAAGCAAAGCTTAATACATTTGAAAATACGTGTCACAAATTTAATTATATCAGGTGGTCTTTGTGTATTCCCTTTGGAAATTAATTATTTAAAACCCTTAACAATATGATATAATGAAATATTCTACAATGCCATTTACTACTGATATCTGAATGAAAAGAAGAACTATAGAGGAAACTCAAAATGATATGTTGTAAAACAGAATTTATCACCTTAAATATTTGAAGAAATTTATGTAGAAAGAATAGTTGGAGTGAAGGAGCGCATATTAAGGTTATTTAAATCTTACTCATAGATGCAATTAAGAGACCAAAAACTACTTTACTTCACTTCATTCAAAGAATAAGAAACATAAAATGACACATGAAGAACAAAGCACCATCAACAGTTGCAGGAAACTTGACATTAGGGGAATTTTGAGTTCTAAAATGGGCCTCCTAAGAAAATTGTACAACCAAAATAAAATTTATAAGAACCAATAGGATTCAACATGATGATTTAAAAAATGGGGGATGATTCACCTTTTTTGAAGTAAAAGGGTAAAAATATAATAAAATAATAAAACTTCTTTTTCAACTAGTATTTTCAACTTATCTCCCACTTTTTTTACTCAAATTTTGAGTAAGAGTACTCGTTGGATGCAAAATTTCATTCCTCATCCAAGGATTACCCATGTTACATACTTTCGATGGAACCTGCTATATGAAAAATGAGAAAAAAATTAAAAAACATGATTGCAATCACATTTTTCATGTATTTCTCATTTTTCGTGTACCAGGGTCCATCAAAAGTATGCAACATGGGTAATTATTTGATGAGGAATTACATTTTTCATCCAATGAGTACTCCCGCTTGATGTTTGATTAAAAACTTTGGGAGATAAGTTGAAAATACGAGTTGAAAAAATAGTTTTTCCTTTTTTCCCTCTAAAATTTGATGATGTAATCAAATATTATTTTATTATTTCCACTATTGTTTTATAATTTCCTTATCAAGCCCATTTTAGACCTCAAAATTCCCCTAATGTGCTTCTTTCATTAATTTCTCAAAAAAGTAGGTACAAAATTTGTGGTCTTCTAGAGGTCCAAAACTTAGAACCCTCCTCTTTCTTACTATCTTACTTAAATACATACAAAGCGGTTTGTAACTGTTGGAACTTCTTGTAACTACTCAAACTACCTAAAATGTGTAAACTACCTATTACATTGCAATTAAGGACATCATTATAATATCGATATTTTAACAAGAATTATGAATAAAACTTTAAATATTAATCTATTTGCTGGATCTGGATCTAATTGGTTGTTGTTGTGTTCCCTTGATGTGTTGATGTGTTCTTCTGAGGTGCAATGTGTCACCTGGTGAATCAGTCATCCATGATCTGCACTATTTCTAGATTTCAATGTTGGTTTTAGGAGAATTTACCAACTTATGATACTCTAGTCTGAAAGAAGTGATCCTTGTAAAAGTGGGTCTTTCTATAAACAAGGTCTTAACCATCCATAATAATTGAAAATGCCTGTGTAAGAAATTGACAACTATGGCTCCTTTTAAGACTGTAGTTTTTTCATGAGTATTATCAATCTTGCTTTTTTGTCCCACTAAAAATGGCTCATATGAATCCAAAGATATAATATTTCCTTGCAGATCCCAAAATGATGGTAGCCCAGCTCTGGTCCTTTCGTCAAACATGTTGTTGAATTTTTCTACAGCCTGTTTGATTTCTGTCAATTTCTTCTCTACTAATTTCCTACAAGAATTTTTTACAATCAACTTATTTATCTCTAAAACACAAAATGTTCTATCTTTGATTTCATGCTCCTCTAGCTCTTGATCTGTCTTGGAATGGATAAAGTCAATAAATCTTCTTTCGCATAAAGGCCTCTTAAGAAAATTCTGCTTATCAGTAAGAATAAGCTCCTGTAAATATTTGATTATGCTTTTTTCCTCTAACACTATAATCAGTGATTCCCAAAATTTTTTCATCACTTCAATGATTTCATTCCACACAATATCATTTACTTGAATTAAAGACATGTTTCCATTTACTTCTTATTAAGACTTTTTGTTTCCTCATAAGCTGTCTCGCAATCTGATTTATATTTATTAACTTCCCCTTCTTTGACATGCATTATATTAATTGTTGTATCAAGATCACTCTAAGTTTTCTTGAGATCAATCTCTGCCATATTTAACTTTGTGCTCAACTGGGACAATATAGTTTTTGGATCATCAGTTCCATATGAAATAACTATGGTGCGAGTATGTGATTCAATCTGAGTCTGAAAATTAATCACTGACTCCTTTAATTTAGAAATATCCTCCTCTTTCTGCAACAATTGTTGTGAAATAATTTCTTTTTAATTTTCTACACATGCTACCTCTGTTGCCATTGGATGCTCTCCAGTAGGTAACTTTAGTTTTTTCTTCAATACATTAATTTTTTGATTCAACACTTTGTAATAAATTTTGTACAACTGATCTATCATTGGCGTCTATTTCAATTTTTACAATTATATTCTTTAACTCTTCATTTTGAGTTGAAAGGGCCCTGGAATTAGCCTTCTCTAATTTCAGTTTCTTAATCACCTTTCCCAACATATTCTCAGCCTTATGAGTAGCTGCACTTGTTTTAGTTAGGTCATTAACAATCAATTGACCAATTTGCATATGTAAGTTAAATTTGTCAACTAAAGGGATCTTTTTAACATCAACAGTTAGATTCACAGTTTTAAAACTACTAGATGACTCTACTGTCATTTCATATAGGTGAGAGAAAGAAATCTTCAAATTCTCCCTTTCTAAGTCCATAGCAGTCAATAATCTGGTTTGATCGAGATTAATCTAATACTCAGCTTAAGCCTCCATACTGGCATTAATCTTCTGATTCTTTTCTACAATTAGGGCAAAGACTTGCTTGACCAAAGGAACTTGATCATGAACAACTTCATGTCCTGATGGTGAAGCTGGTGCATTTTGAGTATCTCCTAACTGAATAAGGAAACCAGGTTGTGCAATTGGTATCTCTTCAGTTAACTTAGCTCTTTTTTTAGCTCTTTGTTCTTCATCCTCAGAATCAACAACTTTTTCCTTACCTCTTTTACTTATCCTTTCAGAGATGATTGGAGTCTAAATATTGGTGCTACCAGAGTCTACAAAACCTTTGTTAGCTAACTTCTCAATTTCAGGCTTATTTTCATGAAAAAAAACATAATAACCATTTTCAACTCTCCTGTTAGAGATCACCTTGTGTGGATCATAAGCCCATTTCTCACCTAATAGTAAGTGCATGCTTTCTAACATCCGGTTAGCCTCATTTGTTTCTTGCCCATACACTATGAATGGTCCCATAGACATAGGAAAATTAAATAAATGACCTTTTTTCATTGGGAAAAAATGTATCTGATCTACATTTAGGTATTGTCTAATAAATTCCAATGCAAAAATTCTCATGGGAACAAATATTGGTAATCTATAAGGCTCAATCTCAGCTCCATACAACCTAATTTTTGAATAATCATCATACACAAACCAATCTCCAAATTTACAATTAACACTAAGCTGAAGGAACTCCTGAGCCTTCGGTCGAAAACATGGAGTAATTCCATTCAAAATCTTAAAAGCAATTGGCATGAAATAATAAGAAAAATCAAGCATTCTTCCCTCATTTCCTTCATCTCTTATTAAATTTGTCCAAAGCACCACTAATTGTCTTTTCTTATTTGCATCCATAATATTTAACCCCAAATGTATAAATTCTTCTACATTTTGATATAAGAATAAATAAGTAATCAGTGAAGGAAACCTGAAATACCCAGTGAGGGACAAGCTCATAAGCTAAGCATTAACATTCTCTTGCCAGTAGGAGGGAATATCTAACACGACATTGGGCTTCATCATTAAGGAAAATAACCCAAGCACTGACCTGTCAATTTGAGCAACATCCTCCTTTCCAAATATCTTTGAAAAAAATTATAGTACTGGCTTGACTTCTGCATCAAAAATCTCCAATTGGAACTCTTTATCATCTGGTGAAAAACATCCTTCTTTTGTCTTTAGAAATAAGACCACCTGTGTAAACTCCTACCCTACAAGACTGTCATATAGTGCCCCCAATGATTCTTCAGTAAAACTAACATAAGATTCTAACTGAGGATAATAGAGGGCTTTACGGACTAACTGAGATGTGACTTAAAGAACACTTTCTCCTAAATTATTCATCAGAAAGCACTTGCTAGGGTATAATGCAAACACTATCCAATGGATGAATTCTAGAAAACGATGGGTTTTCGAGACACATGCAGACATAACACCAGACTTGACCATGGTTTATTAGAAGGGAGAATTATTTTCATTGAGTAGGACTTGTTGGTAAAAGGGCAGATGTTCAACTGAGCACATGGTATCCTTGACGTCTTGCTCAGTATCCATAAGTGGGATGTGGTTGGAAGAGCAAGATAGGGACGACTGTTTAGCCATGAATTTACTCAGGGTGGCGATAGAACAAGTGTAAAGGTAAGAAATTAAGAAGCTAAGATGACTTATGAGCAATTGGGACTGAAAAACAATAAGAAGAAAAGAATAAAATTTAACCCATTTTATAGATTAGCGTGGGATTTTGGAAATAAATGAGAATTGAATGCTTGAATTGACAGATAATGGAAACATGAAGTGGCATATGAGCTGGCAACATTAATTGACATTATCATGGGTCACCAACGTCACCGTGGGAGCGCTCTGGAGTATGACAGAATCATCTGAGGTTTGCCCCTGCAGTGGTCATGAACCGTCGATCTTGGTCAGCGGGCTTACGACTGGGTCAAATGCGAAGGCACCATCATTGTTAACACATGGGATGTTTGTGCTCGTGGGTTTCCAATGATCCAAATTAACCTTCATTATTTTAAATCCCACTTGGTGATTTGCACAGGTGATAATCCAATGGTTAGTCCCACCTTCACACTTTTGAAAAATATGTTAATTGACCGACATATAAAAAAAAATATTTTTAGCATATAAAAAGTTCACATTTATCCTTTTTTCTGATATATATGTTATTTTTTCTGTTTTGAAATATATTTCATAAGAAAATAGAAATGAGCCACAACATTTGGCTCCACCTGGGGATAGTTTTTTTACCCACGAAACACTAAGAACTGCAGGTCAGTGCCTTCACCTCGGGAATGGATTCAAATATTGCTCGGTGACATATTAACAATAGATAATATGGTATTTACAATGATGAAATGCTGATTGTTAGTGCTGGAAATAATGCTTCAAATAATTCCCATTCACAGGCAGCTGCAAATATTTTCCATCTAAATCTTCCAAGATGAAAGTATTGTTTGACCTGGCTTTAGTAATTATGTATGGAACATACCAGATGTTATCTCCTCGTAATTTTAGCAGATTGGTGAGACAAAAACTACGGAGAGAACACTTGAACCACTTTTGGATTCTAGGATCTAGCCCTCCTGAATCCAGAGTGGGATCTCTCTTATAAGTGAAAATATTGATTTATCTTTAAGGCTTTTGGGTATGATATTAGGCTAGTTATTAAGAGCAAGGTTTTTTGTTTGGTTTTGGATGATTAAGCATGATTTTTAGTTGAGTGGAAAGTCCTAAAATGAAAGACTTCCAAAGGGGTGAAGGTATAAGTAAACAGAACAAGATTTGGCTGATAGGATATATATGATGCTGGTTTTTAGTCCATTGGGCTATGGAGTCATAAAAGGGTTTAATTGTGCAACAATTTCAATAGTGGTCCAAGGGGAAAGTCATCTATATCACAAGATCTTTGAGATTAAATGATGGAATGGAACAATAAAAGTGTTGAAGGGGTGGAAAAAGACAATAATTTTAACTAGGATTTACCAGTCTTTCAAAACAAGAAAAGCCTTTTAAGTAACTGTTTAAAACCAACCAAAGGACAGGGCTATCCATAGACTTCTTTGGACAAGCTCATATTAAAGCTAACTTATCAGACAAACAATCCAGTAATCCACATAATTACTTTCAGAAGGGATGAAAACAATTAAGAAAAACGAAGTGCAGCCTAAGATCAGATAAGATACTTTTAAATCTAAACTGCTTTCAGCATACTCTTAGGGAGACTTTCAGAATTACCTTTGGAGAAAGAAACTAGAAGACAGGGCAAACCATAAAATTTTCTAGTCAAACTCTACTGAGTACATAATGAAAATAACATTCAAGAAATTCCTTTCAAGCTTTGCACATCAAGATAGGGGCAAACCAACATTCCTTGATAATGTTTACACTTAAGTTAAGTCATTATTAAACACACAATTTGGAGGAAAACATTGAGATAAAGCTTATCAGTCAGAGAAGGGTACTGTAAACAGTAAATCCTAACTCTATGCTTGCTGTTATTTATCAGAGAATAAGTGGACAAAATGGCATACATGAAAGGAAAACAATAACACAGAAAGAAGCACTTCACCAGTAATATAGACCAGGATCCCAAGAATCAGCTTGTATATTGATGTCAATCTAGTTACATTCTTCAAGTCCAATGTTTCAATTTAGCAATCATGTTCTCTTCTCAACCTAGATTATTTGATCACAAACAGAGCTTCAAGAGCCTCTGAACACTATTTACATGTAGAAATTTTCGAGCAAAAGTATTATATCAAAGTTCTACAACCAACCCTTTACAAAGAGCTCGTCAAGAAGATTTTATAGAAAAATGAGGAGGTGGAAATATTTATAGGGTTATAGTATCATTAATTTTATAGTTAATGCAATTATCTGCCTTGAAAACCATGCAAGGCATAAGGCAGGAAAACATCTAATCTATATCTCTATTTCATAACTCTGTTTGGCTTTTGAGGCTTAGTGGATCAAAATATTTGACTTTAAGGCTATTTCTTATCCTTGTAATAAATTCTCTGATGGTTTAAATTATTTTCTTTGATTTGAAATAACTGTTCAGCTGTCTTTTGCTAATATCTTATGTTATGGCAATAACTAGGCATATTTTGACTATTTTGAGGCTGCAGGAGGCTTTTGGTAGTTGAGAGGATTCAATTAGCCTCTGATGTGGCAATGGAGGCTTTGTCGGACTGATAGATCTGATTGTCCTTCTTTAAACTCTATTGATTTGTTTTAATTCGGCGTGTTAGGCTTAATTAGGCCTAAATTCTGTCTTATGTTCTTCACACTGTGTTTAATTGAAGGGATTAGGCTTTAGATGGTCGATTTAGGCCGTAATCCCTCAAACTGTGTAAACCATCTTTGATCCTTCATTTCTGCTGTGATTAGATCTTTTAACACTGATACTATTTGTTTGATTGAATTTTGTTGTGTCTTGTTGATGTGCAGGTGCACAGAGGGTTTTAAAATGGCATCAGTGCTCATGAGGCATGGACGAAACATGGTGTTGAACCCTGTGGAGTGATATTCTTCGATGAATAAAGGCCTGGGGGATCGTCATCCCTGACCTTCAATTTTCTTTTTAAAACATTTGAAAAACTATTAAAACCTTCACAATCAAAGAAAAATTAGAAAAATACTGCAAGATAAGGTTTAACTGCTTCAGATGGTTTAGGTTAGATCGTAGTTGTTGGATGAAAGCATCCAACGGTGACAATTACTTTGCAGATGTCAAAAGGAGAGTTGGTTGGTTGAATGGTGCAAGAGATTAAGTCTGGCACTATAAGAAAAAAGCACATTGGTGAGGGCATGCTTGTGACGGACCTTTAAGGTCCGTCACCAATGTCACATATGGTGACGGTCCTTAAAAAACCGTCACTGTAAGTGTATATAATGATGGTCCTTTATGGTCCATCACCAAAGACATTTTCAATGACACTTTTAGTGAGGGTCGTTAAAGGCCCATCACTAATTCTCTCTTTGGTGACACTTCTAGTGACGAAATTTTAATGACCCTCACCAATTCTCTTTTTGTTACTTTTGGTGACGGTCAAAAAATGTCTGTCATCATTGATCATTAAAAAACCGTCACTGTAAGTGTATATAGTGATGGTCCTTTATGGTCCGTCACCAAAGACATTTTCAATGACACTTTTGGTGAGGGTCGTTAAAGGCCCATCACTAATTCTCTCTTTGGTGACACTTCTAGTAACGAACTTTTAATGACCCTCACCAATGCTCTTTTTGTTACCTTTGGTGACGGTCAAAAAATGCCCGTCATCATTGATCAATCCAATGAGTTTTTGATTACGCTATGTGCCTGTTAATATATTTTTTGTCAAAAGATAATGATTTAATACAATTATTGTGGAGTGTTTTTTATAATATCTCCAAGGCCATAGTGGTTAGGGTCAATCAATTTTTTTAGAAGTAATTAGTGTGTATCATTTCCCTCAAGTAATGACTAGTCGAATATATATTTCCTATGAGTCAACACATGATTCATCTATTAAATTTATTATCTAGCAAATTCCCTTTAGATAAAGTTCCACTATTATGTGTAGGAAATATATTATTTAATACATAATCAAGCTTTAACAATTCTATTAATGAGAAAGACCTAACAATCCTTGACAATCTGGGCATACCTTAAATTAATGCTTTGGCACACACTAACATTTCTTAGCACCCAACATGTCTTGGAACATCTTTGTACCTAGAACATATTGTGATGGCACTGACGCCCAAGAATATGGTGGCATGCACTAACACAACATGGAGCTCTCATAGCATGTGTTGGCATGCTGCATATAGTCCCTAGCTGCATGCCCTGGAACACCTTGGTTGAATGCATTAACATACATTAGCACTTGGTACACAATGCCACTTGGCATGTATTGGGACCTATTATTAGTGTGCCTAGCATGCCCCTTTTCAAAAAGATAAAGTCCTAACTTATTAACCCTCTTAATATTGGTTCTTCCTTTTGTTGCCTCGACACATATTGACATACCCTGGCACCCTGCGCCACAATATCCTTAGCACCTAGCATGTATTGGCATATCTTGGCACTATTAATTGGCACATGATATAATTAGCACACCCTGGAACTCCCAAACACACTTTGGGAATTCTTGACATGCCTTGATATTCCCTAGCATGCCTTACCAATTCTTAGCATACCTTGTCACTCCCTCCTTGGCATGACAACTAACACTCATTAACACTAGTCTCTGGCACACGTTCCTCATATTCATTAGCGTTCATGAATTTTTACCTAGTGCTCCCTTAATGTTTTTTCCTAGTAATCCTTAACACTCATCAACATGCATTATCACTCTCTAGCACACCTTAGCACTCTTCAACATTCCCTTCCACTTCATAACATGCATAACACTAGTCCCTGACACATATTGGTGCTTGGAATGTGTTGGCGCTTGGAAAGTATTAGCATGTATGGAATATATTGAGATGCCTTGGTATGATTTGGCATGGTTTAAGCACCCACACTGGTTAGATTTTCTACATGGTATCAGTGCAGGAATTTTTTGGACGGCGAGTTTGCAGAGAATATCTAAAGATTTTGGTGTAAATTTTTCAAAAACAAATATAATATTTGGAATCCTTGTGAAAATCTACCCAAATGGAAAGAAAAAAAAATTGGTCGAATCAGAGCTCAGAAGAGGGAGATATCATCGATTTAAAATCAATTATTTTTTAGGAACTTTTTGTAACGTCGGGACAATTACATTATACGCAAGTCAAGAACCTATATGTACTTTAGGTACCAGATGCATGCAAAGCTTTGAGGAGAAAGGCAAAATTTAGAGACTTGGTGGTTTAGAGGGAGCATAAATTACCTCTTAGCATGCATTCTCATGAGAAGCAGTCTCAGAAGGTTGTGGAGTAGTTGCCACAATTAGAGAAGTAGAGAGGAGACCGAGTGGAAGCATCCACTGAAGCAGAGACCTCCATGAGGGGGAAATTTTGAGCCAGATAGGAAGAGGGAGCAACCATACCTTGAGGTGTAAGGTGGGGTGATGTGTAGACATAATCCCAAGATAAGAAATTTGGGCAAGGTTCATTGAGATGGTGTGTCTCATGGATCGAACCTGGCTACGAGGAACCCACAGTACAACAGTAGTAGGAAGGATCAATTAGATTGATGTAGTCAGATGTCAACAAGACAGAAATCAGAGTGACAGATGTCAAATACTGGAGCACAAATCAAATTTAGCAATAGTTCAAAGGGCACAGATGTAGATGTCAGCAACAACGCAGAGAATACACTACTAGACAGGTGCAGTAGCTAGCATCAGCCATAAGATTCTGATGACAGATGCATTATACTGATTTAGTTGTTCGAAGGCTATTCAGTTTCAACATTTGCAGGTGCAAACAACACTAGAGAAGTGTAGCATGCAGAACATTCCAAAGGTACCGGATAGGGATTGATTGAATTCCTTTCTTGTTGAGAGGGAGTGTTGAAATTTGCAACAAGAAACAGTGAAATTGGAAACTAGAAAGAACAAAAAAAAAAATGCACCCACACCGGTGAGGAATTTTGATGTACCAGGAGTGAGGAATGTGAGGCGTCTAATTTATTTTTCCCTTAAATAAATTGGACAATAAACTGTAATTTCGTCTCATAACAACTTGTATCAGTTAACTAAGTCATGATGATTGAGTTAGCTCAAGAAATTCGATTGAAGGTGATCGAGGTGGATATTTTTGGCCACCCGCCTATTCCACTTGGGCCCTCGCCATTGTCTCTTTCATTTTTTCAATTTCCTTAATTATAGCACAATTTACTATTTTTGTCAATTTGCGGGTCCTGAACTTCTAGAGCCGTTTTGAGGCCCCAAACAACATTTTTTGGGCATGAAAGGTTTGGAAATTTCATACAAATTGTATTATTTGTTGTAGTCCTCGGAGAGATCTTTCTAACGAGGTATCATGTGCGTCAAACGAAGATCATATGATCAAGTTACGACCCCGGGAAGTTGGCTGCCCAACTAACCCCAATGGGGCCCATAAACTCTTGGTGTTACATCTCCTCATGTTAGGGTTTTGGTTGTTTAGGGTTTTATCTTATTTTTAAATGATAAAAATACCCTTCATCCTTATTGTAACACAGTTCAGAGGAACATAACTATCAGTTGTATTTATAGAAAATTTCCCATGTGCAATTATAAAGTCATTGGGATGCCATGATGGATTGCGCAATCAAGGAAGGTTGATTTTCCTAATTAATATGGAGATAATTCCATAGGAATTGCATGAGCAAGGCAGGCTAAAGGAAGACTGAGAATTGGCTAAGTATTAGACCAATTTTTCCTAGATCAGTAGGAGACAATTGACAGATTGTTGGAGAATCTCAAGAGAGATTAAGCATTGTATTGTTTCATGATTCCTTGACTTAATACACAATAGAGATAGAGGGGTTTTGAGCAGTTGCTTTCCCCAGATACATCTTTTTTTGTGCGATTGATAATTTCTTTCTCTTACTTATATGTGATTGTGCGATCGTGTTTGTAGGAAGGATTCAATATCTTGTTTTAGTACATTACAAGATCAGATTGAATCCCGTTGGTTAGATTTTATACATGAAATAGGAGGATTGATACGATCTTGTCTTATGGTGGTTATAAAGATAAACACAAATGGAGGAGTGCTTGCACTATAATTTAGAGCCAAAACAAAAGTAGACACATGCTTAATATTGACTGAGCTAACGCTAGTTTGAGGGTTGACATTGAGATCTAAAGTTCATGTCAAGATTCAGTCAAAGAAATGCCCAAAATCTATGGATCCATGTGAGCTAGGTTGAGTCTCTTATGGATGCAAGAGTCATGGTTTTTTCTATGGGTGGATAGGGTTTGTTCTACAACAATTAGAAGTACATAAGTATAGTTCCCTAGTTACCTAGCATGTTTAGTTCATAAGGTATGCCCTTAAGACTGTGAAAAAATTGCGTAGAAGAAGAGCAGTTGTGACCCTTAAAGCAAGGCTTATTTCTGAAATATAGACTGCAGATATGGAAGATGGCTTGCAAATTCAGTATGTGTGGAGATAGCAGATCCAAAGGAGGGTGGAACCTAAGCAGAATATTGAGCATGCAGAAGAAATGTGCCATGTGAAGAATGGATTGACATGTTGAGGAGTTGACTTGGTGGACTATCCATGGATTTTTAGACAGATATCTGAAGCAACCTATAAAAAATTAGTCAATGGACTATTAGTGGTTGATTTGTGACCCTAGTTCAGTCATCTATAGATTGTTAGAAGGATGATAAGAGGAGTAGTTTAGATTTATTCATAGATTGGACAACAACGATCAAATTTTCGATACACAAGAACAATGATTTTGAGAGGACTCAAGCCATTGTTATGTGGAAGATTTGAAGAGCCCTAGATGAAGAAAATATTGTGAGCCCTAGATTAGTAAAAATAATTGACTATGGTTGGGCAGATTGATGCTAGTCTAAGTATAGTTGGAGGGTTGTTAGGTGACTATCAAAGAAGAACCCTAACTCTTGTACTTGTGAAGGACAACAAGATTGGTCGAAGGGAAGGTCTATCGGGCCTAAGGATGTGCATAATTTGAAGGACTAAAGTAGCAGTCAAGTGGGCCAACCAACTAGCCCTATTTCACTATATTGTAGAGGATCAATTCAGTGAGAAGAAGGGAAACCTCCATAGCCCTAGACTTCTCATCTTGGAGCCGTAGTATGGAAAAAGTGGGCATACCAAAGAGTTGTTCACAAATGGAGTTGTGAACAACTTGTTACGACTCAAGCTAGTAGTGGACCTAAAAGGGGTTCCTAAGAGGGAAACAACTAGGACAAGGGAAACGGTGGAGGCTTAGCCCATTGTCACCACAACTAAGGCTCCTTGCTCTTCACAAAATTTCACCGATGGGAGGAGTCCTGGTAGTTTAGGAAGTCAATCGTATATTATAGGTCAATGAATAGGTGGGAAGTGACCCTAGAATCCCTTTCCCTAAGATATAATATAGAGTGGGACATGCTTGCCTTTTAAGAAAGGGACTTGATCTTCCAAGGAGAGAGGAGGGGGATTGAAGGGTTGAGGGAGAAGAATAAGATTTACAAAGGAAGTTACGAATCCCTAAAATCCTTTGGGAACTTTGATTCCCAAATGGTCCTTGATGAAAGGCCTTTGACACCAAATGGGACCACATGGGGCCAAGTGGACCCAACCTAGGTTTGGGGATGGAATTTAGCAACCAATGATGTTCCTATCTTGGACAATGTGAGGGGAAAGGATTAGGCAATATTTTTTACTTCGATGGGTCAAATTGATCCTACTAGGCTCTAGCCTTGGGAACACCTATGCAAAACTTGATCCTAGAGCTAGGGCTTGAGGTATTTGAAGATTCCATCATTGGAATTGGCCCAAATTATGAGGAGAGTGAAGGCACCCACCAATGTCATTGCCTCTAGGAGATCAAAGTTTTCCTCTGGCTATATTCTTGGGAAATTGATGCTCTAGGTGACCTAATGGGGCTAGACCTAGGGAAAAATGGAAAATTGTGAAAAGGGGGGAGGGGCGGGGGGGGGGGATCATCACCCTTTTTGAGGTACTAGTGAATAATTCACTTGGGGATATGGAGTTAGGGGTGATAATGAACAATAATTCAGTTTCTTGATCATGGAGGCCCAGAAAGTCAACTTCGTCCAATGTTAGAGGAAAATGAAAAGTGACCTTCAAGCATTTATACTTCATACAAGTGGTGCAAGTTTATTGAGATAAAATGATCTCTAAGATATTTCATTCATCCAACAATGGCCCATACATTAAATAAGATAAATAGACACATAATTCCACATTTCCATCATGCAGCAATTAACCCTAGTTATAGTGAAATTCAATAGTATGCAACAATAACAAGAATAACGTTAAATTTTCACTCACAATGTTAGAGAGTATATCCAACCAGCTTCACATTTGCAAAAGCAAATCTCCAAGGTAAAAATAGCCCAAATCCATACATCAAAATGCATCCATCATCCAAAATAGTCCTCCAAGGAAAAATGTGAAGTTCTCTAAAGATAGAGAGATCCCAAATCAAGTGATGATACCAATGAATCCTACTAAATCCTATTTATACATTGATTAGGAGTTGATCGAATTAGATTATGGGCCTACATTAGTCCCTAAACATAAAATATTATGCAAGTAACCCTAAATTTTGTTGACAATCCCACCAAACTATCTCATACATGGAATAATAAGCCTCATAAGAGGTCAACTGATGTCTGAGGGCCTTCTAGAAGGCATACTGGGGTCCATGAGTGCCATAATGATGCATGGGACCCATCAAAAGTGTTGGACAAGGGGGTGGCCCCTTGTTATCCAAACATTAAACTTGTGGTGCTCTCATTAAACTTGTGAACTGAAAGGGTTGTGTGTGGCCACCATCAACAAGTAGGTCAAGTGTTGTCTTGTTCACGATAGATTCGTTGTCAAAGGATTAACACCAATCCCTAGTTTTATTCATTGTATCAGTGTGATTGTAAAGGGTCACGATCCATGGTACAAGAGCTCTAGCCTGTTGTATTGTAGTTGGTAATATAATGAAGAAGGGTTTGCACACTAACACTCCCTAACATGCCCTGGCACTCTAACATACCTTGGAATTTCCTAACATGTAACCTTGCTACTTCCTCCTTATCACACCTGAAACTAATTGACACTCCCTATTAGACACTTTTATTCATTCATTACCAGGCATTTTGAACTATTTCTCCCTTGTGTTTCCATGGCACTCCCTAGCACGCATTGACACACCCTAGCATTTGGCACATCCTAGCATGTCGCACTGGCACTCTAGCATTTCTTGGCACTAACTTGCATACCTTTAAACTCCCTCCTTAGCACACCTACAAGTCATTGATACTCCTTGTCACACACTCTTATTCATTCATTTCCATGCATTTGACACTAGTGCTCCCTTGTTTTTCCTTGGCACTCCCAAACACTCCACCCTGGCATGCATTGGCACACCTTGGCACCTGGCACATCTTGGCACGTTTCCCTGGCCTATAGCCTGCCTTAACACTGCCTAGCATGCCTTGACGTCACTCCCTACTTAGCAGACCTGAATCTCACTGACACTTCCTGTCACAAACTCTTATTCATTCATTTTTAAATATAGTTTTATCTGTTCTGTTATGATGAACTGTCTAGTGGAATATCCATGATAGTTTACGAATCACCCCAACATATATCCTTTATGCAAGTCATATGATGATATTTCTTCACACTTATTTATCTCTAGTTGTCCCAACATAGTGCAGGTCATCACCACCACCCTTGCAAAATTGAACATGATAGGCTCGTGGTCCTATCTAAGCTTGGAAGAAAAATTCAAAACTTAGTTACACAACATGATGGAAGATTATTATTATTAAGGTTTCCCATGCTTTCTAATCAATAATATCTGGTGGGATTGGAACAGCAACACATTTTGTTCACGATAAATATCCATGATAGTTTACGAATCACCCCAGCATATATCCTTTATGCAAGTCATATGGTGATATTTCTTCACACTTATTTATATCTTGTCCCGACACAGTGTAGGTCATCACCACCACCCTTGCAAAATTGAACATGATAGGTCTGTGGTCCTATCTAAGCTTGGAAGAAAATTTCAAAACTTAGTTACACAAAATCATGGAAGATTATTAAAAGGGTTTCCCATGCATTCTAATCAACAATATCTGGTGGGATTGGAATAGCAACAGATTTGTTCACAAGAAATATCAATGATAGTTTACAAATCACCCTAACGTCTATCCTTTATGTAAGTCATATGACGATATTTCTTCACACTTATTTATCTCTTGTCCCAACACAATGCAAGTCATCACCATCACCCTTGCAAAATTGAACATGATAGGTTCATGGTCCTATCTAAGCTTGGAAGAAAATTTCAAAACTTAGTTACACAACATCATGGAAGATTATTAAAAAGGTTTCCCATGCATTCTAATCAACAATATCTAGTGGGATTGGAACAACAACACATTTTGTTCACGAAAAATATCCATGATAGTTTACAAATCAGCCCAACATCTATCTTTTAGGCAAGTCATTTGATGATATTTTTTCACACTTATTTATCTCCTCTCCCAACACAATGCAGGTCATGATCACCACCACCCTTGAAAAATTGAACATGATAGGCTCGTGGTCCTATCTAAAACTTGGAAGAAAATTTCAAAACTTAGTTACTCAATATCATGGAATATTATTATAAAGGTTTCCCATGCATTCTAATCAGCAATGTCTGGTGGGATTGGAACAATAACACATTTTTTTCACGAGAAATTCTAACAAAGATCACAATTGAATTGATAAAAAATAGTGTTTAGAAGACAAGATTCATCCTTAACCACAAAAATAATGGATTATGGTAATTTCTTCACTCCCTCTTGGATGCCCTTGTGACTTCTTTTATGGTGTTGCACAAGTTATCCCACCTAGCTGCAAAGTGGGTGTGGTACTCTTCCTCTCCCAGTCTTATAGTGAGAAAGTAAGGTATACCCAAAGTTAAGGCTCCAAAAACTGAGTTGATTCCGTTGCTCTTTGTACACTTTTGGAAATTACATCCATCAAAAGAGTCAAATCCCGATAGATCATGGGGGATTAAAAATTCATGATCAATTGGGTCAATAATTCATGATAGAAAACATCTACCTACATCCCATCCTACAGGATATCATAGGTCCCCCCAGCTATTTGGACTAGCTATCTTTCACACACATTCTCCAGGAGCTAAACACCACAACACACAAGCTTTCAAAAGAATCTTTCAAACTTCCCATCAATACATTTGTGATACTAGATTCCATCGATAGTATGGAGTATGACCAAATGATTATTCATGTATAAGCTCGAAAAACAACCCAATGTAGATTGATGCATGCACATTCCAATCATGACAATCAATTTCTACAACTTCTCAAAATAGAAAACAAGTAAATTTTTTCTTTGTTCACTTTACAACATAAACACCAATTTCACCCACAATGTTAAGATAAGTCGAATGATATGACCGAAAAGGTGGGAGGAGTATTTTGTGGTGTATTGAACAGGAATAGGGGACATACATGTAGCATGGATTGGTAGAAGTGGGATGTCCAAGCATGATTTAATAAGATCTATAATCCACACATTAGAGAATGAGAAGGGGGATTAAGACCTAATTTCATAGGGGCTAGGGGGGCTGGAGGGAAGGTAACAAGAGGAATTGAAAGAGGAACCCCCGATAGTGGTGATAAGGGGATTAGGGGCCCCATTATCACAACAAATAAGCCATTAACCCATAACCACTAAATTCCCTATCCCTTAACCCTAAAGCCATAATATCTTAACCCTACACTCATAACTCATAAGCCATCAACCCCTTGATGCATTAAACCTTAAGCCATTAACTCCTAACGTAGAATCTATGAACCCCCTAAGCACTAACCCCTTATTCTCTTAACTCATGACCCTTAAACCTTAATCCATAACCCCTAACCGCCTTAAAACCCAACCCCTTAACCCCTAACACCTAAATCCCTTAATTATTAAGCCCTTAACCCCTAAATCCCTTTCTCTCCAAGCCCTTGGCCCTTAAATCTTAACCCTTGAAGCCCTTCACCACTTAGTATCCAAGGCAAAAAACAACACATCAAACCAAAAAAATAACCTCTTAAGAGAATCCTTCACCTCTAACTAAGAATATTGGTACCATTTGATTTTTATAGAATTAGGTGTTGGTCTCGAGGGTGTGTGTTTATGGGTAATGCCCTTATTTAACATGTATACCAAATGTATAACAACTGGATAATTTTCAAAATCTCAATAAGAATTTCTCACAATATCTACACTTCATGTTGACATGGAGCTTGTAGTGCTCTCTCACATAAGGAGTTGGCAATGAATAGATCACTCACAATGACGCAACCTCTTCAACCTTGGTGCACAAGGAGCTAACCCTTGATACAAATATTTTGTTTGCTAAAAAAACACAATTGTGTCAATGTAGAATACACAAGAGAAAATAAAATTATATTATCCACATCAATGCTTGAAATAGCCTCATGTTTGCCATGAGTGGTGAGCCAAGGGGTGAATGTAGGGCACTATTAAAGTTACATCATGTTTGAATTTCTTTTACATCACGAGATTGTTCTCCATTAGGGTTGATGCATCATCACAAGGGAGCATAACACCTTTTTGTGGGGGAGCGATTAAAGTTGTAACATGATCAAGTGACATACACCTCCAATGTAAATGACATAATTATATGTCTGTGTCAAGTTGTTAAAGAGGTTATTTATAAACAATAAATTTAGTACTTGAACTTCATCTTTTCATGGCCTTGACACTAAGATGGATTTGTACTAGGAACACTTCATGCAAATAAGAGGGGGCCTTATTTTTAAACCCTCATACACACTAGAGCACTAGATGTTGCCCTTCAGATCCCCCTTGGTGGTTTCAAAGTGGGTTTACATTAGTGTCTAGTTGAAACTAATGACATCAAGATATTCCTCTTCTCAATAACATATTATAGCTTTGCCATATACACAACATTGAGTTAGAGGATCACCTCATATGTAGATGCTCCATTTATTATGGATTCAAGGGATGTTCTATTTTCTTTTATCAAGATTTATATGGTCGTTATCTACTTTCTTTCAATACATGTCTAACTATTTTTATGAGGGAGGTCCTTGGATTTAGATCTTTATATAAGACC
This sequence comes from Pinus albicaulis, assembly GCA_034641835.2. Taxonomy (NCBI): domain Eukaryota; kingdom Viridiplantae; phylum Streptophyta; class Pinopsida; order Pinales; family Pinaceae; genus Pinus; species Pinus albicaulis. The sequence goes on from CM076584.1 coordinate 1,638,846,980, forward strand.
TTATGTGGCCTTCCCCTTTTGAACTTTTCCAAGGGGTCACCTCCTTCCATGTTGCCTTGCCTACTTAGGGCCAAAATTGACAAGCCAATATTCAAACTTCTTCAACTATCAAATTGGTGGGGCCTCATACCTCTTATTGAACCCCTTAATGAGACATTATTTCTCCAAAGAGACTATTGAGGATTTCCCATTGCAAATCACAGGTTGGATGTCATAGGACCTGTTACCCCACTTTCTATATGAGTTTTTAGAGGATAATTTTAAATTTTGATTGACATATCAACCCTTGTGATTCTTGTGACATTAATAATTTTCCAATTAAGATATACGAATGACTGTATAATTGGTTTGATGACACCTAACCTTGGCCATCTAGGACACTAGGTGTAGGAAGATGTTGATGTAGCGATCACTTTAACTTGATATATATGATCCATGTATATATCTCTAATATGTATTATTTTTATTGTGATCACTTAAAAACTCTATTCTAACTCTTAAATGTTTTAGCCATAATTCCTATGCCAAATTATTCCATAATGTTTTATAATTTTACTCATAAAAATGTGTCACCTTAATAATTTAAATATATAATATTGATTTAAGTAATTACTACACATCCTATTTTATTTAAAATACCCTTATTTCCTTGGTCAAATTTTAATTGCATAATTTCATAGCATATTCATTCATTTTAATTACGATGTCCCACCCTATGATTCCCACCAGTAGGAAATCAATTATTTAATTCATAAAACTATGTAAACTACTCTGTTTCAATTTTATCACTGTGCTTTCATGTCAGGTTTTTGATCTATTAGTTGTGCAAGTTCATTGAATGAGCTTCAAGATCTTTTTCTGCACAAGCTTAACCCAACTCGACCCTAACATCAAATGACAAGAAAAATAAATGTATGATGAATCACTTGGCAAGAAGATTACATGGTCATGATATGGTGGCCCATTGTTGATGACGCTCTCAGAATCACCCATCTGGAAGATTTTTTGAACGGGGCTCGCAATTCCTTCTATGGGGGATTTTTTATTCTTCCATGGATCTGGTTCCTCAATTGCTTTTACTTTTGGCCTCTCCTCAGACATCACTCTTGTTACCTAAAAGTTTGACCAGGTATGTACACACTTTCTCTAAATCCTCCTGAATGAAAATGTAATTCAATTTTTTAGGGTATATGAAATTGCAATGATTTCTGTTTGCTATTCTTCTAAAATGAATCTTAATGAATGTCGTATAAACTCAAGATTTCGATATTTACTATTTATTGAGGCACCTCTGCTGATAGCGATAGAACTGTTCCAAAGTGCCATGCACTGTTTCTCCAAGCAGTTCTTCAATATTGAAAGATTCAAATGTGTTGTAGTTTCTTTTTCCGTAGAATCCCTATCGCTTCTTCTTAGACTGACATGGTATCATGCATATTGCACGCTGGAAAGGAGACCATAGAAGTGCCATAGAGGAGCTGATATAACCAAGCATCTCTGCTATGCAGACTTATATTTAAGATCTTTCAAACTTCCAAGTTCGTTACCTTTGAGAGACGCAGGACTTCTGTGACTGACATGAATCCAGTTGAACCTCTGCTCTGAACGAAGATTAATTCTGTTAAACAAAATGAAAACATCTCCACAGCTTGATGCTAGAAGCTATCTTGCTTACGAATGTAACCCAAAAAAATCTATACTCAGTGTGTACCCACTGTAACTAAAAGAAACTTTAACAGGTTGGCTAAGAAGTGTATGAGCTGATGTGGGTTGAGCAAATCAAGGGTCTCATACAGAGGCATATATTATGTATAGATGCATTTTAATGCTATTATCCACAATAATGATGAGCCTTGATGATTCATTGTCCTATGACTCCTTTGCTAGCCTCCTTTTGTATGGAGAAGATTGTCAACACACAATCTATGGCCATGAATTTTCCACCACTTAGATTGGAAGCAAGCCTTATCATCAGAACTTCCAAAAACTTTGACAGAATTCCATGACTGATTTGAACAGCAATGCATATCTCAATTCTTCTTTCAAGTTTGACTGAACGTATGTATATTAATAATGGTCTGTCTGAAAATATGATGTCATGCCAATTGAAAAATATATTGAAGAGGGATAGGAGGACACACTTACTGCAGAATATATGATTACTCAGAGTCATAACAGGAGTAAATATAGATCAGCTTACATGCCTGAGATGATGTTTATAATGTCCCGAACCTATACCCTGATTGCCATAACTTGTATATATATATGGTGCAGCCATACTTTTCACGTGTTGAGAACTTGAGATTGCAAAGGGAGAACCATACAAGATGTTCAAATAGACTGTGGGGCTGTTTCAATTGAGAGTAAACTAGTAGGAACCAAGATATAATAGATTGAGCAATGCCTTCTTCAGAGGAACCGAGTTAACTGTGTGATACCATATATGATACTGCACTAGGACAGAGATTTCCCTGTCATAGTGATAATTCTTAGAGGATGAGATCCATTCAAGGATCACAGAGAAACACGGCCTATTGATGATATGATTTTTCCAAACAATTACTTTAACCCTTCAAGCAGGGAACCATAGTGGAAAGAACTTATCACAGAGGATTTCTATCTTCAAAACGAAGTATTCTTAAAGGCACACTAAAAGAGTCGAACTAAAGAGAATACTGAACTGCTGATACAAACAGTGATCATAGTGATCATGCCCAGAAGACCTAGGATTTGGTGTCCATGTGTTATGCCTAGGACTGTGACTTTATGGTCGAGAAACTCTGCTTCAAATATAATGAAGATACGGTCTGAATGGGACTGACAAATAATCCTTGGAAAATATATTACTGGAACATACCTTGATGACTTTCAACTTTCGCTCATGATATTTGAGTTTCTCTTGGATTGGAGCCCATGTACACTGATTAGGGCTAGTAGAAGGCTTAAGAAAATACCACAGATTTGACATTCTTGATCCCTAACACAGAGGGATAGAGGTACCAATGAAATTCTTCAGATGCTTCTGAGTGATTGAAATCTCTTTGAGCTTGGGATTGTTCTTTCCTGTGCTTTGATTCCATGTTAATTTTGGAAACATGTTATTTTCTTAGGATAGTTACTTCATTCAATCATGAGCCCATTAATCCATTATCAATTACATTAAACAATATATGACAGTAACTAACGAAAGTGTTGAGAATTAGGTAGGGAAAGAGTTAATGAAAATTCTCATACATGATAGTTGTTTGAGTTACTTCTTACTTATCATCTTTGTTCATTATTATGATTACGTTTAAAACATAAAACAACCATAAAAAAAAATAACATCAGTGACACAATAGTTAGGCTCTAAGCCAGGGCTAAAACGCCTCCTCTTCAGGGGAAAACCCGCAAATATCTTCTTATAGATTCCTCACCTGATGACTACAATGACCATGACAAACCTTGACCTAAACTGCCTCTCCTAGACCAAGACACAATCATCCTCCTTTGTAGCACCATGTAGCACCGTGTAGCATATTCCATCACCGAGACCTTCTACTGAACATCATCTTTGTACTAATCATCACCATTACTGTATCATGGTTGAACTGGCCTTCTTTTACGCTGTGTATATCTTGCACTGTAACAATGTCTTCTCTTTGCACTCCTTGTAGATACCTTTATCACATTGTAGAACTTAACCAATATTTTAAGACCCAAGACAGAGATATACTAAAGCGCTTTTATGTTCACTAAATAGTCTTCCTTCTTCGCATCATATCACAGACCTTAACCGCGCCTTTTTCTCCATATGCACTGAAGTAGAATCCAAACTGTGATAAGTATCTGAACTGTGGAACCTATCCAAAAGCTTCAGAAGATATCCAAATTGTATACTTAGAGGTCTCCCCTTGAGCAATCCGACCATATAGCTGTGAGTGAGGCCGACTAGATAATGTTTATCTCAACATTGATGAGGTACTTCATTTCTTGCATTTTGAGGCTTGTCTTTCATCATTGCATTGAGGACTGTTGTGAGATTCTTTCACAAGATCCTGGAGCATATAGCTAGAGTAGATTTGACACTTAACTCAAACCTAATTAACATCAAGAAGAAGTCCATCCACTTAATAAAATCTTTCTCATGAAACCCATGAAGCAAGTACACCAAAAATACACTTTATTATCTTTGTCTTCTTCTTTTCATAAATACATATTTACATAGCCAACATGAAGACTGACCTAGTTACACTTTTCAACAGAAAGAACATTAATGAGAAATGCTGAAGAAAAGCCAAGACAGAAGAACAAGAGAATATGGCACAAGCGAGGGAAAAACCCCAAAATGGGGAAAACCCTTGAACAATTCTTCTTATTATTCAAATAAAATGTACAATAGAGAGAGAGAGAGAGAGAGCTGATAGAAACATTATTGACTTGCCAAGGTGATGATTAGTATCACTGTCTAAATGCCAAAGACATGATTCATAATTCTTCCTTTAAACATCAACAATATTATTCTATCCAGATTAGTGGTCAAATGTAGTCAAAGCTTTTCCTTAGTGCTAACCTGCTTTAGATATGAACTGAGTTCTGGTTAGGGTATGATATGATACATTTGGTTGAATCAAGAGATTGGATTCTTGGTTCCTCCAATCGTGGTGATTTCGTTCTACAGAGGGAATTTGCACAAGGTTCACCACATTCCTGGGTGATGGCCCATCCCCAACCCTCCATCTCCCTTTTCCACTTCAAAATGCTTCTAGACAAGCAAAACTAGGTGTTCAATAGGCTATATGTTCAAGATTCCATGGAGGAAGATTAAGCTAAAGGCATGGGCAACAATGGCTTCACCAAAGAAGACGACGACATGTGCATTTCCAATTCAAAAATTAGCGAAGAAGTAGATAAGAGAGCAAGAATACATTGATTACGACAAGGAAATCAAATCTCCTAAGATCGTAGGTGGTCACCAGCTAGATGCTCTAGCACAGATGTATTGTGATGATCCAGTCATCCCTAAAAATTCCAGAGACCCAAAATGGGCCTGGGATTTGCCTCAAAAAGGGCCTGGGATTTACCTGGACCCATATTCCCAAGAGTCTCAAAGCAAAGAAATTGGATCCTGAAGAGATGACCGTGCACTCAGACGAGCAGGATTAAGGCTCGGTTCTAGAGGAGAAGCTTCTAGAGGCTACTAAATCCACTCAAGAGGTAGCTAACAAAATTTTATTTTTATTGTTTAATTATAGGAATTGTTGCAAGAAACATTCCCATTAGGGACTTCTATTGGCTTAGGTGACGGGTCTGAATGGTAAATATTCTGCCAAAATGGTCTAGGGCTTTCGTGTTATTCCATTTGGATGGCACGGACCATAGTGACAATGAAACCTAGTGGTTGGGATAAACTCTTTTTACCTCACTAGTGAACCAATCTTACCTTGGGTGTCCTAGGTTGATCAATTAGGCTTAATAGCATTCTCATTTGCTCACTATTTTAACCGTTTCTTTGTTTTCGATCCTTATTTCTTTGCCTTTTCTCATAATTGTAATTCCTTGCTGCCCTATTAAAATTTTATGGTTACTAGTGGAGTGTATTTTTTCTTTTGGTGTCATTAATATAGGATGTTGTAAACACATCTTTCTTTTCATATGTGAATTTTATTTAGCATGAAACAAGTGGAAAATAAACATTAAAATGGATTTTCCCTGTGTGGCTTGACCTTTCAGGCATGGGAAAAGTAGATAAATGATTATATTGACTATAGTTGATGTTGTTTTTGTGATTGATGATCTCAAGTTGAATGAAATGTATAGATTGAAAGATGGCATCATAGATCAAATGAAAATGGGATCTCAAAAGCTAAAAGAAAAGTTGATAGACTCAACCTAGAAAGTGGAGCAATCAGGCAAGAGTGTAAGATTTTGACCAAGATTCAATTAAAGCTATGCAAAACTATGTTAATAGTGAATTCACCAAGGTTTTTTCTCCCAATGCGGGATCATGCTTGAGATAGAATCACCACAAGAGAGTTCTTAGGAATCCATTCTTGAAATTATTTTAACTTGATTGTACCCACACCATAGAGAATTCTAGGATGATGTTCCTTCCATGGAGCACTCTTTGATGCTCCATAGACATAAAATGATGCCACACTTAGGTTCTTGCCTAGCCATCTCGGTCAAATCTTTGTCATATTCGCCCAAAACAACATACTTTCCCTCAGGGCCTCGATCAATAATTTTTTTTTGAGACTTATGAGTTGCTTGTATAGCACTTATGAGATTCTTCAAAGAAACTTCAAGGTTATTAAATGAATATTGTCGAAACGTGAATGCAAGAAGTAAATTTTCCATAGACCCAAAGGAATCTACATATTCTTTCATCAAATGCTCTTTCTCAACTATTTGATGTTTACTCTCTTTTGCCACTTTTGGAGCTGATACCACTGCTCCCTAAGCCATTTTTGTTTTGCATTTGGGAAATTGATAGTATTGTTTCTTGTTTATAAAACAATAAATTGTGTTTTCAACTCCTTCTGCACTTTTTGTTGCTCTATTTTTGCAATCCTGAATGCATGTCCAAATTATGAGCCTTTCTATAGTTTCAAATTCTCATCCAAAGGAAATTCCAGATTATTTGCAGCTTACCGATGCACCTTCCCTATATTTTTCCACTCCATCTCATTCATCCTTCAACATCAACAGTGTAGGTTCATAACCCACTAAGATCATGTAGTGCTTCCTCACCATAAGCATGTTCAACATATCCAGTAATCATTGTATTTCAGGAAAATTCCCTCTGTTCAAACATATTATCAAAGACTAAGCATGCCTCTTCTATGCTGCCACATTTGGCATACGGGTCAATAATAGAATTTGGCATACATGTAAATAATAGAATTTGGCATACAGGTCAACAAGAGAATTCTCCACAAAGATATTTGAGTCCAGCCTAACTTTAATGATGATTATATGGAATTTCATCCTAAACTAGTGCATGCTGCAAAAGCAGTGGAAAAAGTGAAATTATCCACTTTCATCCCATTCTATTGCATCTGATTGAACAATTTGAGCAACTCCTCATAAAGACCATTCTGAGCAACAATTTGAGCGACTCCTCACAAAGACCATTGTGAGCATATTCTTTGTAACGAAGAAGACCTTAACAATTTGATCTTTCACCATAGCTAACATTTCTATATCCATCCTCCGAGCAACATAGCTCTAAGCTGACATTTCTATATCCAACCTCCCAACATCAAATTGGTTAACTCTTGATAATTCCCAAGTGTTAAACCTATGCCAAAATAGGGGGTAACACAAGCTCCAACTCAGAGATGTTCTCTTCTTGGGAGTGCATGAGAGTCTTAGAATTTTGTCATGTATATATGGGAATGGCCTCCCCTTCTAGTAAAAGCACCACACAATTTTGTTTTTTACAAAGCAAAAGACAGGTCCTCTATTTATGACAACATGAAATCAAATTTAGTGATCAAGGGAGCTTATTCATGCCACATTGTTGCTCAAAGGAGTTTATTCCTTTCCTACCCTACTATGGCATGTGCAAAATGAGGGTGCTACTTGAAATCATTGATCCAGTGCAATGACCTTAAAACTTCACCAATAGAATGTTTTCTTTTGCTATGCTTAGTTATCATGCAAAATAATGAAACATTAAAATTCCAACATTCATAGGCTGCGTTTTCTATCACTGATGGGTTGAACAAGAATTTGGGTACTTGCAAATCAGCGGTACCTTCAAATTTTAAACACATGTAAGTGTTGACATAAGCTACTACAGGATCTGTCCATCCAATATTGCATAGGAATGTAATAATTATTGCTCATTAACTTTGCATGATGTCATAGGACTTGTTACTCCCTTATTTGCATGATCAATTGTTTGATGAATCATATGCATTCCTAGAGTTTCAATTTGAAGGAAATTTGCATGTTAGCCAATTTTCTTAATATGAGAAACATCAATGTGCAGAGATGGATAGATAATTGTTTCTTGAGAGTTATCATTCTGAAATTTAGGTATTCAATTCCCTGTCTATTAATAAGATTTATACATCTACGATTAAATATTTTATTAAAAGTTTGGATAATTCTTCTGTCCACACCTCTATATGCTTTGCAACTCAGAACATGTTCGAAATTCCCCTGTTTCCATGATAAACACACATGCATTTCATTAACGATTATGTTTTCTTGGCATGCATTTCATTTATTTCTGGTCGTTTTGTTGTTTTCAAGGTTTTATTTTCATGTCTCTGGGTTTGATTTGGAATTCTCCAGAAAAACAAGAATTCTGAAAAACACAGTGACTAAATCTCTCCTGAATTGTTGCAATATGGTTCTGCTTTTAAAGCTCACCCTTTCTGGATTCAACATAGGTGTTCGGGAGAAATTAAAATAAACAAAGAATATGTTAATTCTGGAAACATGTTCTTTTCTTAGGATAGTTACTTCATTAAATCATGAGCCCATTAACCCATTATCAATTACATTAAACAATATATGACAGTAACTAATGAAAGAACATAAATGAGAAATTCTGAAGACAAGCCAAGACAAAAGAACATAAATGAGAAATGTTGAAGACAAGCCAAGACAAAAGAACAAGAGAATATGGCACAAGCCAGGGAAAAACCCCAATATGGGGAAAACCCTTGAACAATTCTTCTTATTATTCAAATCAAATGTACAACAGAGAGAGAGAGAGAGCTGATAGAAACATTATTGACTTGGCAAGGTTACGACTAGTATCACTATCCAAATGCCAAAGACATGATCCAAAATTCTGCCTTTAAACATCAACAATCATATTTTGTCCAGATTAGTGGTCAAATGTAGTCAAAGCTTTTCCTCAGTGCTGACCTGCTTTAGATATGAATTGCGTTCTAGTTAGGGTTTGTTGTCATGTTGTTGTCCTATGACAACAAACCCTTTGCATTCCTCTAAAGATTATTACAAGGTTGCGGCTTCCCCTTTCAAGTCACTCTCCACAATCTAAGGCTGGTTAGAGCTATAGTTATAACCTTCCACAGCTGGTTAGGGCTAGATGCAGCCCTCCACAGCTTCCTGATGGTAGTGACATAATTGTGACCACATATCTAGCCTGTATAGGGTTGCGACCTGATTGAAACAACTTCCTTGGAGTTGCAACAATCCTTCTCTAAAGGATTCGCACAATAGGCAGCTCTAAGCTATCCACAGGTCTACGATTGACTTGAGGATGGATCTTGGTCTATGGGAGAGGGTTAATAATGCCTAGATTAAGCATCATCTAACCCAAATCTGCTCGGCATCTTGTCTAAGGAGCTTGGTCTATTGTGAGGAGGGAAATCATGTAACGAAACCCCAATACATCTCTACTGAGATTGTCCTGAAACCATCAGCAGCCTACCTATAGCTTCCTCGGCACTACAACAAGCAAATAGACTCACTCAAAACAGACCTAACCTCTACGTTTAGCCATTATCCCCACTCGGCTGCCTCAGAGATGCAAGAGAGATTTTTGATGCCTCAAATGGGTTGGGAGATAATCCTTATATAAAATTTAGAAGAGAAGTAGACTTTGATATTTTGGAGGCAAATTCAAAATTTGAAAATTCAAATTTCCTGCCTAAATAAAATCATGATTTATAGAATTTCTTTTTTAATAAACAAATATTTTCCTGATCCAAATTTGGCAATATTTAGATTGAAAAGAGGAATTCAATGGGATTATAATCTCCATCAACTGATCAGACCAAAGTGGAATTTGGCTCTAGTTGCCAATTTTAACACTCCCTCTCAACTAGGGAGAATTCCACCTACCAATCCATCTGCTGCCATTGGTCATCATGCCATCTTGAACCATCTTTGCTATGCTCTACTTTTCTCTGCTGAACAAAGATGTGAATAATAAAGAAGAATTTATTGAGAGTGAGTCATAAGACCTTACCACTCTCCATTGACAGAAGTCAGTTTGAAGGTAGAACCTGAATTGATCCCAAATCAAGTAGATAAAAACCATGCATCCTAGCATAGGAAGTACGACAGTATGCGATGCGTCCATCGGTAGTGCCATGGTCCCTAACCACTTTTCCCAAATCATTGGCCATATGAGAGGTACTTCCCATGTGTCCCAGACTACATGGGTAGGATGTTGCAGGAACACCAGCAGGGAAAGAATATATCACATCCTACACGCAATCACACATAGGGATAGGAGAATCCACATCCCACAAACACACATCACAATCATATGTAGGGAAATGATGAACCACATCCTACAAACACATATCACAACCATATGTAGGGAAAGGATGAACCATTTCCTACACGGATGCAAAACACCAAGTGTAGGGAAAGGATGAACCACCTTCTACATGCATGAAAAAACACCGAGTGCATGCAAAACAACAATAGTAGGAAGAAATCTACATGTGGGGAAAGGACGAACCACATCCCACCGACATGTCAACTATCAATTGTAGGGAATTAGCATCCTACATATGGGGAAAGGATGAACCACGTCCCACCGACATGTCAACAGATGCCTATATGCATCTCTCACTGGGGTATCCACAGGAGAAGGTGAACCACTCATCCTGCTCATATGCCATAGGAGAAGGTGAACCACTCATTTTATGCATATTTCACCAGTAGTAGGGGAAGGTGAACCACTCACCCTACACACATGTCAACCATCATGGGGTATCACAGGGGAAGGTGAACCACTCACCCTGTACACAACGCACCACTAGGGGAAGGTGAACCACTCACCCTATGGTCGCTCATAGATCAATAAGTACCCCAAGCCCCCAAGAAATCCTTGAGCTCAATATTCAACCAAGAATCCCTTCATATAGGGAATGGTGCCAAGCTGCTTTCTAAAAATCAAAACTAAAGCAATGGGAGCCTCATAGCTCCATACAGTAGCCTGCAAACATATTGACTTACACCAGAGATCTAGTCAACATTTAGGAATCCTTAGCTTCTTGTACATATAGATAGAGAAGATATTTGACTGATCTTAATCCCTCTTACACAATGAGATCATAGCCTATATTTGTCTTTCCAGGGTGCATAGTGTCCATCAGAAAATCTATGAGATCTGACCACTCAAACATGCGATAAAATAGAAGTGTCCTCTGCTTAACCATATACAGTGGTATGTGAAATATTTCTTCTACAATATATAATGATAGTGAGCACAAATGGCTTACTGAAATAGAGTGGCTTCATAGAAATTCATGCTTGCTATTTCATACATTTAGCTACAATGGTGCTTCCAGAGAACAGACATCAGCCTTTGATTTGTGATACAAAGAAATGAAGATGGTCACCAGGAGATATAGTACTTTTCCTTTTATTAGACCAATAGTGAACTTTAGATCATACTTGATCTTTAATGAGAAGCTATCCAATATATATGTATGAGGTTTATCCTTAAATTGTATTAAAGCCTTTGTATCAAGGCATACATCAGCTATCCAATATATATGTGTGAGGCTTATCCTTAAATTGTCTTAAAGCCTTTATATCAAGGCATACATCAGAGTTGACTATGACTGGGTTCAATAGCTACTATGTTTTGTGCTTAAGGACAAATATAGGTCTTCCATTAAATCCCTCTTATTTGGACAAATGTTATCGATAGCTGAGCCCAATCATCATAGCTCCCTCTAAAGCCTTGCATTGGTAATCATCATGAGCTACCCAGATTAGAGATGAGACTTACATGAGGTAATTGCATGGGACAATAGAGTGGCTTCATAGAAATTCATGCTTGCTGTTTTATACATTCAGTTGCAATGGTGCTTCCAGAGAATAGACATCAGTCTTTGATTTTTGATACAAAGAAATGAAGATGGTCACCAGGAGATATAGTAATTTTCCTTTTATTAGACCAATAATGAACTTCAGATCATACTTTATCTTTAATGAGCAGCTATCCAATATATGTGTATGAGGCTTATCCTTAAATTGTCTTAAAGCCTTTGTATCAAGGCATACATCAGCTATCCAATATATATGTAAAAGGCTTATCCTTAAATTGTCTTAAAGCCTTTGTATGAAGGAATACATCATAGTTGACTATGACTGGGTTCAACAACTACTCTGTTTTGTGCTTAAGGACAAATCTAGGTCTTCCATTAAATCCCTCTTATTTGGACAAATGTTATTGATAGCTGAGCCCAATCATCATAGCTCCCTCTGAAGCCTTGCATTGGTAATCATCATGAGCTACCTAGATTAGAGATGAGACTTACATGAGGTAATTGCATGAGACAATAGAGTGGCTTCATAGAAATTCATGCTTGTTGTTTTATACATTCAGCTGCAATGGTGCTTCCAGAGAACAGACATCAGCCTTTGATTTGTGATACAAAGAAATGAAGATGGTCACCAGGAGATATAGTACTTTTCCTTTTATTAGACCAATAGTGAACTTCATATCATACTTGATCTTTAATGAGCAGCTAGCCAATATATATGTATGAGGCTTATCCTTAAATTGTCTTAAAGCCTTTGTATCAAGGCATACATCAGCTATCCAATATATATGTATGAGGATTATCTTTAAATTTTCTTAAAGCCTTTGTATCAAGGAATACATCAGAGTTGACTATGACTCGGTTCAACAGCTACTATGTTTTGTGCTTAAGGACAAATCTAGGTCTTCCATTAAATCCCTTTTATTTGGACAAATGTTATCGATAGCTGAGCCCAAACATCATAGATCCCTCTGAAGCCTTGCATTGGTAATCATCATGAGCTACGCAGATTAGAGATGAGACTTACATGAGGTAATTGCAACATCAAACTTCTAAGAAGCTTTAGGTCAAAGAAGAGAATGCGGAAGACCTTCTTCAATCAGAGAGAAGAGATATCTACCAATATATCAAATCACTGAATTCATGAAGAGGATGGGTAATTTTATATTGATACCATTCATTATAAGATCCTTGCTTAGAGCAACCAAGGATGGCAGGGATCTGTAGTGCACATTTATTGAGGCACCTCTGCTGACAGGGTTAGAACTGTTCCAAAGTGCTATGCACTTTTTCTCCAAGCAGTTCTTCAAGATTGAAAGCTTCAAAGAATCTGTCCATCCAAGATTGCATAGGACTGTAATAATTATTGCTCATTAACTTTGAAAATTATCCTTTGCTACCACTTGGGAGTACATAATGTTGTTATGTTCTGTCCCTCATGAAATATTGTCTCCATGGGATAATATAGCATGTTGTTTTGGTAACTTTGTATCAGGGAACGTGAGTGATAGACGCATATCAACCATTGTGGGATTAGATCCTGTTGTCTTGGGCACATAATTTCTTTTGAAAATTTGCATCCACGCCTCTATCAATCCATGCTTTGCCATTATCTATTGCATTAATTATATAACATCCAGTAGAAAATTTCCAACCCAATGGTTGTTGAGACTCTGTATTCACTGTTTTTACAGAGCTGGAAGCATTTTGAAAGAATTTTTCATGAATAGTAATTTTCCCAAGTAACACCTACACACCAAGGCTATTGCTTCTAGTAGATAATTCTATCCTTGTCTTCAAGAATTTAGAACCAATTTCCTTCACGTTGAAGACATTACTCAAATCTAAGTCTATTATAAGCACACATATTTCACTAGCCAAGATCATGAAAATGGCATCCAATATGTCCATGGTGGATATTCAAAACTTCCAAACCATTGTTTCACTAGGATACTGACATTGTTTTAGATTGTATGAAACTGAAATTCCTTGAATGCAACAGAATTGGTAGCACCTGCCTCTTGCAATCATCAAGACAGAAATTCAAGATGGAATCGAATCTCATGATCTTTTCCATACACAGATTATTAGGATTAAGGTTGAGAAAAGACTTAATGATTAGTGAAATTTCAAGAATCAAATGTTGATCCCTTAGATTTAGAGAAATGCTCAGAAACATATGCTAGTATCACTTGTAATGGTTTTATATTAAAGCCAACCTCTAATTCTATAGTGTCACCATTTTTATCCTTTATAGATGCAGATACAAACAACCATTCCAATGTTTTCTTCAAAGGATGTCATGCCTTTAAGATATTTTTATTGTCAAATTGGCAAGGTCTCCTATGCATATGTGGAAGTCACGGTGCTTGCAAAAGGAGGTGAATTAGAATGCATTAGTTACAAGCTTGGCATGAACCCTATATTGCTTCCTAGAGGCCAAGAGTAATATAGATAGAGTATATATTAAAGGATGTATATAAATCATTCTAAAAGTTTTTTATACTAGTCTACCTTGTTCTACTATGTTGAATATTATAAATTTTTCTTTATTTAACTATTGAGGTTAATTATTATTGTTTACATCTATTTGCCCTTTACCAATTAAATTCTATTGAGAATTTGAACTCCAATTTCCGTGGTTGCATAATCATTGAAAATGGGTACCATAATGCATGCATATTGTAGTATAGGAATGCCATTAATGTGAAATAGCAAAAATAGATCACAAAATAGCAAGAAATGAATGACTTCAATACAATGTGTCCTTTAGTTGTGAAGAGTAGTCATTGGCATATTTTTTTGGCATTGATTTCTTTGGTGTAATTGTACTGCAAATGGGAATCTCTTGCCAATATAATATAGTGGTTGGACAATGCCTAAAAGATCTCCTACTAGTGGGGATTATATTCTTTAGAAACCAGTAAAATTGGTGTCTGAGATGAACTCTTCAGTCGTTGGCATTGTCATAGAAATTCATGCTTGCTGTTTTATACATTCAACTGCAATGGTGCTTCCATAGAACAGACATCAGCCTTTGATTTGTGATACAAATAAATGAAGATGGTCGCCAGGAGATATAGTACTTTTCCTTTTATTAGACCAATAGTGAACTTCAGATCATACTTGATCTTTAATGAGCAGCTAGTCAATATATATGTATGAGGCTTATCCTTAAATTGTCTTAAAGCCTTTGTATCAAGGCATACATCACCTATCCAATATATATGTATGAGGCTTATCCTTAAATTGTCTTAAAGCCTTTGTATCAAGGCATACATCAAAGTTGACTATGACTAGGTTCAACAGCTACTCTGTTTTGTGCTTAAGGAAAAATCTAGGTCTTCCATTAAATCCCTCTTATTTGGACAAATGTTATCATTAGCTGAGCCCAATCATCATAGATCCCTTTGAAGCCTTGCATTGGTAATCATCATGAGCTACCCAGATTAGAGATGAGACTTACATGAGGTGATTGCAACATCAAACTTCTAAGAAGCTTTAGGTCAAAGAAGAGAATGTGGAAGACCTTCTTCAATCAGAGAGAAGAGATATCTACCAATATATCAAATTACCGAATTCATGAAGAGGAGGGGTCATTTTATATTGAGACCATTCATTATAAGATCCTTGCTTAGAGCAACCAAGGATGTCAGGGATCTGTAGTGCACATTTATGGAGGCACCTCTACTGACAGGGTTAGAACTGTTCCAAAGTGCTATGCACTTTTTCTCCAAGCAGTTCTTCAAGATTGAAAGCTTCAAAGGATTTGTCCATCCAAGATTGCATAGGAATGTAATAATTATTTCTCATTGACTTTCAAAATTATCCTTTGCTACCACTTGGGAGTACATAATGTTGTTATGTTCTGTCCCTCATGAGATATTGTCTCCATGGGATAATATAGCATGTTGTTTTGGTAACTCTGTATCAGGGAACGTGAGTGATAGACACATATCAACCATTGTGGGATTAGATCCTGCTGTCTTGGGCACATAATTTCTTTTGAAAATTTTCATCCATGCCTCTATCAATCCATGCTTTGCCATTATCTATTGCATTAATTATATAACATCCAGTAGAAAATTTCCAACCTAATGGTTGTTGAGACTCTGTATTCACTGTTTTTACAGAGCTGTAAGCATTTTGAACGAATTTGTCATGAATAGTAATTTTCCCAAGTAACACCTACACACCAAGGCTTTTTCTTCTAGTAGATAATTCTGTTCTTGTCTTCAAGAATTTAGAAGCAATTTCCTTCACGTTGAAGACATTACTCAAATATAAGTCTATTATAAGCACACATATTTCACTAGCCAAGATCATGAAAATGGCATTCAATATGTCAATGGTGGATATTCAAAACTTCCAAACTATTGTTTCACTAGGATAGTGACATTGTTTTAGATTTTATGAAACTGAAATTCCTTGAATGCAACAGAATTGGTAGCACCTGCCTCTTGCAATCATCAAGACAGAAATTCAAGATGGAATCGAATCTCATGATCTTTTCCATACACAGATTCTTAGGATTAAGGTTGAGAAAATACTTAATGATTAGTGAAATTTCAAGAATCAAATGTTGATCCCTTAGATTCAGAGAAATGCTCAGAAACATATGCTAGTATCACTTGTAGTGGTTTTATATTAAACCCAACCTCTAGGTCTATAGTGTCACCATTTTTATCCTTTATAGATGTAGAGACAAACAACCATTCCAATGTTTTCTTCAAAGGATGTCATGCCTTCAAGATATTTTTATTGTCAAATTGGCAAGGTCTCCTATGCATATGTGGAAGTCACGGTGCTTGCAAAAGGAGGTGAATTAGAATGCATTAGTTACAAGCTTGGCATGAATCCTATATTGCTTCCTAGAGGCCAAGAGTAATATAGATAGAGTATATATTAAAGGATGTATATAAATCATTCTAAAAGTTTTTTATACTAGTCTACCTTGTTCTACTATGTTGAATATTATAAATTTTTCTTTATTTAACTATCGAGGCCAGTTATTATTGTTTACATCTATTTTCCCTTTACCAATTAAATTCTATTGAGAATTTGAACTCCAATTTCTGTGGTTGCATAATCATTGAAAATGGGTACCATAATGCATGCATATTGTAGTATAGGAATGCCATTAATGTGAAATAGAAAAAATAGATCACAAAATAGCAATAAATGAATGACTTCAATGCAATGTGTCCTTTAGTTGTGAAGAGTAGTCATTGGCATATTTTTTTGGCATTGATTTCTTTGGTGTAATTGTACTGCAAATGGGAATCTCTTGTCAATATAATATAGTGGTTGGAAAATGCCTAAAATATCTCCTGCTACTGGGGATTATATTCTTTAGAAACCAGTAAAATTGGTGTCTGAGATGAACTCTTCAGTTGTTGGCATTGTCAGGTAAGCATGTTGCCACTGCACCCACTAGGCATTTTCATTCTTCAGGTGGCATGCCTTTATAAAGAAAAACCTACATCCATATTATGATTGGAGAATACTATGATGGTGCCTTCCCCGAGGGAAAACTTATAGATCAAGGTGCTTTTAAAGACATCTTGGCTCCATTCATCCTCCACTCTATTCCATGTGATGGTTTGGTGGTCCAATACACCAAGTTATAATTAATGAGGGGCATAACTATTGTAGCTCACTAATCAAATTGCATGAATACTTCAAACAACACCCCAAGCTCTAGCACTTTGCAATCCTATACTTTACTTTCCCAAGCATACAACTAGGAAAAGGAATTCCTCTAAGCATACTAGTAACTTTTTGATGGCCAACATCAAATTCCACATGCAGGTTGCAACCACATGAAAAGAGCTTTAGTGAATAGCTTCATTTTAACATTAATCAGTCCCCAACCTCTAATTATTAGTCTATTGAACATGTTGACAACATTTCAAGGTTCTGTTATATTTAACCATGCTTTATATACACCACCTTTCTCATCACATAATGTAGCCAACACAACCAATCCATTCAATGATAGACAACCTGTCCTCACAATCAAATAGTTTGAAACAATTAACTTGTATTAATATTATTAATTGCCCTACACTTGAGCTTCATAAATTTAGAACAATAAGAAACCTTCACCCTCCCTAAAGCTCTTGACCAAACTTTGCATCACTTCTTTGAAGTGAAAGGATATCTATATTAAGTTTACACCATTGCTGACTTTATGTTACAAAAATGCCCCTTGTTACATGAATCATTGCAGGGGTTTTTTCTGGCATTGACTTAGACTCAATTGATTATTACCAAATTTGGCCTTACGGGTAGTTCCTAATAGAACTTCAGATAGATACAACCATATCTTTTTTCCCATATAATTATGATATGGACCAAAAAAGCCTCTAGATTTGTCTTCAACAATAAAAACGAAATTGTATCTGTTTGAATGGAAGGAGACAACAATAAATAGTCCATGTGAAAATTTTTGTCTTCTTTTAATAGTGGATTTAGTTCACTATTGATGTCTGAATCAAACCTGTTATCAATGGAATCATTAGCTAATTGACTACACCCTGGAGACAGTCATTCCCAACAATTGATAAGGAGTAGCACTCTTGCATCTAAAAATGTGTACAATGCAAGCCGTCATTCTAGCCACACAACTGTCTGTGCAAAATGAAATGATGGCATAGCTATATGAAACAAAATTGATGATATTAAACCATTACAAAGGGTCAGGGTTTTAGAAGACAGTTAAAGAAATAAATGCAGATTTTTTGCCTCAGATCCCTATACTTGTGTAGCATGCTAGAGTCTTTAGACTCTCTCGACATCCACATGTCACCATCTCATAGCATTTTTTTCAGAATCTCTCTGATTGGTATTTATCTTATGCATCATTCCCTATATGCCACAAATTTATCTGATCTCCATTTCACTAGATTTCTATTGAAATTGCTCTTCCTCGATATTTCCCTTAGCAAAAAAATTCCAAATCTGCTTCACCATCCCCATTAAGCACGCAACATGAAAAAATAGTGTTCAAGGTAAGAAAACCATGTATTAACATTTCATCAGACACTTAAATTCAATACCCAAGCTCCCACCAATTGATTTTTGTTGTGGGTTGATGGGGATGAAAACCCACATTTATTCTTGCTTACAACACCCATTATTATTTTTGTACCAGAACACCAATTTCATAGATGAATACTCACATGTTTTGCTATTAATCTCGCATATAAGAGAGATTTTCCCTTTCCTGTGCATTGGCATACATAGAAATATTATTATACAACCCACTTCGAAGAGCTATTAACTGATGCAACTATGAAGAACCTTTCAATATTTTGGCTTCTTGATTTCTCAAAGAACCTAAATTTATCAAGGATTACATTATCAACTTTTAGTTTTTAGGATGTTTTCAAAGGGCTATGGTTGATTATAAATCTATGCTGGGAATTTAAGTGAAATATTCTGAACACTAAAATTCCTAGATGACTACTTCTATAGAACTATGCACCAGAGAACACACACCATACATTCTGATTTCCTTTAAATTGAGGTAGCAGGTTTTAATTTTCTAAATCTATGTCCCAAAATTGGTTTGTCAGTAGTGTAAAAGTGAAATGTTAATGTGGAAACCAATAATTCCTTTAAAAGGTTCTGTCAAATTGTCTAGTTTCCATAAATGGAAAACAACGAGGAGTCCTTCGTTAATCTGATAGCGGGTAAGATACTTGATCATGGACCGTAGTTTTCTGGAGATAATTACAATTACAGCCCATAAGGGGTATGTATGACATATGAGATCCTGGAGTCAATTAAAATGAATACAACAAAACCCACACCATGGCTCAAAGAAACTTATCAGTATGTCTCAAATAAACTAATCAGTATGTGTGGATGGATCAAGAGAACATGAGATCAATCATCTTGATGCCAACAATCAATTAAGACTTAGGTGCATAGTCTTGCAGTCACCCTAGTAACTGAAGTAAAACCACCAATTTTCACAGCTCTACTAAGGTAAGGAGACAAGTTGCGACTACTAGCTCAGTGAGTAATAATTACAATGGTCTTAGTCATCTTGGTCAAGTGGCAACTATCTTGGATGTACAACAATTTGTGATTAAGAAAAAATTGCAACAGACATATTAATTTAGAAGATCGTACATTGTCCAAAATATTCTATAGTATTTAAAACTGCCAACTATTAGTCAGCATACTAATGGAGTGAACCACCTCTTAACATCAGTGTTTTTATCTAAGCTGCACTGGAAATAGGCAATAAGTAGCACCAGTTCAATTTTTTGGGAAATTTGCAGACCTTCACAATAATGATACTTGAATTCACATAAACAAAGGCCCACTTACCAGCTCATATGAGCCTTAATGAACAAATGAATATTTGGTTTCTTTTCCGTCTACCATAGTAACCAAGAAGCTGTAGTAACCATAGACTCCAGAATCCTAGAACTCCAAAATTTCAATTATTTATTACTGGCAGTTTGGTGATTTAGCAAAATGAATTAATGCTATAACATTTTGTTGTTATTTCCTTGAATAGTGGTCTCATTTGGCTGGAGTTTTAGTTCTTGGCGTAAGCTACTACAGCTAATGCGTACTTGAGATCCACAATCCGTAGTTTTTTATAATTCATTTTCATAACTACATGCATTGTTTTTGCAAGCCATTGAATTATTGAGCCTAATCACCTGATATATTATCTAGATAGGTGTGTAACTATGCCAATAATTTATACAAAGCCTTTAGAAGGTATTCTTATCTATTGCAATATAATGAACATGCCAAACTTGTGCTAGCAGTTAATTACTTTGTATGCCTTTAGCTGTGGTGCCTATTTTGGCAACAACAATTTAAGTTTCACAAAAGTTTCCTTCAATACATCAACTCAGCAAATCAAACATCTTCCACAGTTTGCTGCAGTACTCAAAACTAGGAATGTAGCACAAGATACCTCAAAGCTATGAACTTCTAGCGGCTGCCATAGTAATGGAATAGACCACCTATTTCTACCAGATTCTATTAAGACACAAGAAATGGACAAGAATCAACAATGGTGGTGCAAAGTTTCCAACCATCATGAGGGTGATATTAAAAAACAACGAACAAAGATATTTTAAGAAGGGAAATGAGGTATTATGAGCCTTTACTACATGCATTTTGGTATTCTGCACCATCTGTGTTAGACACAAAAATTCACAACATGATTATGTGATTTGTTATGATACTAAAGTAAAGTAGTAGTTACAAAATCCCAGAACTCCAAAATGCATGTATTTTACCAAAAAATTTCTTTTATTAACCTCAATATAGCTCCTTATTTTTCTTAGGCTGGAGTGGTCACTTGGGTCCAAAGTCCACTAGCGTTTTTTACTGGAATTCATTTATGCACTATTGGTTTAAAGCAGGTGAACTTAGTGACCCTGACCAAGTTCTCCATCTTTATGGAGTATCTGACAAGTTTTCTCATTCCATGAACCAATCCCCAAGACTTTTGAAGGCACTCTTCTCTAATGCAATATATTGAATATGCCAACATGTCCCAGAATTGGTTAACCTGATGAAGTTACCCTTCTTTCTGGAGTATCTGACAGGTTTTCTCACTTTGTTAATCGATCCCCAATACTTTTGAAGACACTTGTCTCTAATGCAATATATTGAATATGCCAACATGTCCCATAATTAGTTCATTGTTTTGTATGCCTCAACTGTGGCTCATGTTCGCAGGACATCGATTACTTCAGTTTTGGACTGTATGACATCTCAGCATGGTTAGGTCAATTCTCAGCGTAGTTATATAATTCTCTATTCCTAATGGCATGCATATTTATCGAGTGGCTGCCATTCTTTTCTGCTCCAACAAAGTTGAAGAATGCAAGAAAATTAGCATCTTTTAGTGTAGGTCATCCATTATTTTTGTTGTCAAAACATCTCTTATATTTACGAAAAAGTATTTACAAACAGTAAATCAAAAGGTGGAAGTGTATATACAATGGATCTTATATTAGTATCCCCTTCTGTAAGACTAGAAAAACAGAAATAAATTCTGTATAGGTTACCGAATATAAATATTGAGCATCTCTTATCAATAATTCACCCTCAGTTAATAGCTAGTCGTGTACCTCATTACATGACACGGAACAAAAAGTAGATAGATTACTAATTTTTTCCTTAAAAACAAACTTACAGTTAATCTTCCTAGGGAAAGCATAGCAGAGACGCTCAATCACTGCCAAATCCCAATGAAGGAAGAGTTGACCAGATAGCTACAATTGCTAAACAAGGTTGCACACTAGTGAGCCCGGCATTGAAGGAGAACTAAATAGTGGTCCTGATTATCTTTCCAAATAGATAAGAAATGGTGTAATTTGTGTGCTCACTTGTCTTCTAGATCAACCGACACCCCATCTTGCATTGAGAGTTGGAGTTAATAGATTCTGCTAAAGAAACAAAGGTTAAAGCCTTTGTGGTTGACGCTACTGTAACGACTGACCAAAGATCCACCCCACATCCTTGCAAAATAGCCTCCATGTCGGAATGTTATTTTTCAACATGTTGGGCGAGGGATGAGTCCCCCACATCCTTTTGGAATATTTTACTTTCCACCATACTTTGACCACAGGTATGATTGCATGATCTTCTCTAGATGCTGGAATTGAGTCTTAATAGGCAACCAACAATTGCTAGTTTAAAGTTTAATTCTTTAAATGGTGCTAGCTCAATGGAAGAGCACCTGCTTCACAAGAAGGAGGTTGGTGGTTCGATTCCATCGTGCCCTGATATTAATAGGGAATGAAAATGATCAGTTTTTGGTGACGAATTCTCTTTTGACCATCACCAATGAGCTTATGGTGACATTTTTCGACCCTCACCAAAATATGAAATGGTGACGGTTAACGAACGCCACCATATATACGCATTGATAGTGATGACCATGAAAGGTCCATCACCATAAATCATTGTTGTTGATATGAAATGGTGAGGGTCAATGTTTGTCATTATAGTCATTATTTGTGACAGACCTTGATGTCACCAATGAGCTTATCATGACATTTTTTGACCCTCACCAAATATGAAATGGTGACGGTCAATGAACGTCACCATATATATGCACCAATAGTGACGGTCATGAAAGGTCCATCACAAAAAATCGTTGTTGTTCATATGAAATGGTGATGGTCATCATCCGTCATTATAATCAATATTCGCGACGGACGTTAAATGTCACCAGAACACATACTTTCGGCGACGCCACCTTTGGTGACGTTCAGTTTTTTCGTGACGAAGGCTATTGTCCGTCACCATTGCTCATATGAAATGGTGATGGTCACAATCCGTCATTATAAATAATTATTGGTGACAGACCTTGAATGTCACCACAACACCTATACTTTCAGCGATGCCACCTTTGGTGACGTTCAATTTTTGGTGACGAAGGCTCTTTTGACCCTCACCAATGAGCTTATGGTGACATTTTTCGCCCCTCACCAATGTCCCTTTTTCTTGTAGTGTGGGTTGTTGATCTGTGTTGATCAACAGTCGAGATCAATCGTAAATATATAAAGCGAAGGGGTCACTTTATAATGAAATGGCAGAAAATATAAGAAAAATGGGCAAAAAACCTTAATCGGCAGCGAAAAAGGCATGGATGAAATTTGAGGTTCCTTGAAGGATCCTGCGCCGTCAGATTAGATTGGCCATAGAGATCAAAAATGGAGGTTGATCGATGAAGTCCCTTGGAGGATGGCGGAGGGCGATGAACTGAAGCGAGATTGAATGCGAGCTATTAGATCTCAGAGATCAACGGCGGAGATCTATTTTAGGAAAATGCAATGGGAATGGGAATGGTGGTTTCAGCTGAAGAAACCGCCAGTTTCGTGCATCAAAAAGGGAGAAAGGTGGTATTTCCTTTTTCAACGCGATATGTGTTAGAGCCTGACACGTGGCTTTTCAAAACCACCCTCATCATGTAATTTCAAATCATTAACGTTCAGGCTTAAATTTATGCGAAACTGTGCACTGGCCGTTAGATCCGGGGCGTCAAATCGAACGGTCGAGAGGAGAGCGCGATAAGACAAGATGCACAGGTGGAAAGAGGTAAGGCAATTTTAATCTGGACTGTCCGATTAGGGAATGGACGACAGAGATTGGATCTGGAGAAAGGTATGACTCAAAGGAGTTGGGCCTATCGCGTGGAATCTGGACTGTTGGATGAAATAGATGAACGGTCCAGATCCAATCTTGGGATCAAATGAATAAAATATGAGGTGATGGTTGGGCGGAGAATGGGTCAATGTGAGTCGTTGATCTACAAAGATCAACAATGGAGATCCGTTTAAAACTTTATACAACGGGCTCATGAAAAATAACAAAGGGAAGGGAGAAACAATCTGGACCATCGGATCTTATTGTATGGACGGCCCAGATGCAATCAGAAGATTGCGATCGGTGGGGACAAAGGGAAAAGAGTGCCGATGAAATTGAACGTAGACTGTTGATTTGAGGATCAGATCAATGGCGGAGAATGAATCAGAGGTCCAAGGCGGTGGGATGGGTTTATGAAAAAGGGTGATGTGGGCCGTCGGATCTGGGCCTGGTGGGGAAAATCAACGGTTGAGAAGCCATCGGGAGGTTGCCAATCAGAGGGGGGCAATAAAATATTTAAATGCACCCAATGGAAATCTATGATGCGAGATCCCGAAGACCGTTTGATCGTTTCAGATCAACGATTGGGAATGGTTTAAACTGTGAATCGGTGGGTTTCCTTTTAACATAGGAAAAATGGGGTTTTCATGAAATACAAAGGAAAATTGGCTTCGGGGAGGGTTTATTTAATGTTTTAGCGCCCAATTGCGTGCTACAGGTTTTACAAAGGAAGCAAGAGATTAGGGGTTTATAACAAAGGGGCGAATCGCATTGGGGGTTTTTAACTAACAAAAGAAATGCGCTCGTCGGAAGTTCTGATTTCGATAAGTGCCTTCGGGCTCTAATGCTTGGTTCCAGTGCCAAGTCGCATAGTGGGGAAGTGGTTTAGGGCTTAGCCAAAGGGGCTTAGGCCTATATTGTAAAAAGTGGGTTTTTTATGATTTTTCAAGGATTTTCAAAGGATTTGAAAGCTTTCCAATAAGGCAAAAAAGGAGTTTAAAACTTATCAAAGGGGTTTTTATGAAAGGAAGGATGGAAATGAGGGAAAATAGAGGAATTTTATGAGGTAAAAGGGGATAAAAAGGAGGTTAATTTTGAGTGGAAGAAGAGGTAAAATGAGGGAAAAATGGAGTTTTTTTTTTGCAGCAGTCTTTTCTTCAGGAAAACAGTAGATTTTTCAGAATTGAGAGGGAAATAGCTGTGAAGATTAAGTCAAGAATAAGTCATCTTCATAAGACTTCAAGAATTAACAATTTGGCAACAAAATTGTTTCTTGAAGGCTTTCAAAAAATGATCTAGCCACCATTTGATATGAAAAATTTTATAGGTGGCTAACAATGGCTCCACATGGGGATGGTGACTTTTTGAAGGCATAAAGAACTTCAGACTTGTATTCTCTGGGGGGCTAATTAGTGCCTCATGCATTGGGCTGTAACTTTCTTCACTTGGATGATCTTCTTTTGCTATGAAAATGTTAGCAGCCAAGAAAGACAATGGAATACTATCAAACCAAGCTTTCTACCTACCCAATCCTACTGATCTAAAATTTTTTCTTCTTTCAGAGTGCACTTGGATTGGCAAACTATTTTACAAACATTTTATTCTTTTGAAAGAAAAAAACTAATCTAAGTCTACTTCTTATTTCTCCATTAACTCAGATTAAACAGTTTAAGCTCATAAAATTTTCTACCTAATCTACTATCTGTTAGGATTAGACCGTCTAACAGATTTTATTCACTAATTTATAAAAAAAATTTTTAAAAGCATACAAGTCAGGATTGAATAGTCTAACTTGTTGCTGATCTATGGCATAAAAACAAGCTACACAAAGATAATCATTTTGCAGAAAATTAAATCAAAATGGTGAAGGCTTAAGATCTTAATTAAGTTTTCAGCACATCCTTCTCTTTTCTTCAGCTCTGTTTTTGAGTTTGTTTGAGCTGTTTTTTCTTTGTTATCTAGATCAATTTTTGGGCTTATTATAACCAGTTTACTTCTATCTTTGACTCAGGATTTAAACAGATTGGAGTCATTCTTCTTTTGGAATCTTACGTTCAAATTTTGAGATTGTTTGAACCTTTATTTTCTATCCTAATATTCCTAACTAATAAGCCAAGATTAAGCTGTTTGGAAAATCTAATTCACTAACCTATCAGTAGTAAATTCAAAACTAATTAGTCATGATTAGGATTTATGACTAACTAGGAGTGTGTTTGTTAGGAGTGGCATTTAAGCTTTCACACTTTCAGATTTTGTTTCTCTTTTTTGGTATGGGGTTGTACCTTTCTTGTGTTTACAATCTACCCTCTTTTCTCTTTTTATTGTTTTTGTATTTTTGATTTTTATAACTTTGAATGCAAATATGGATGAAATATTATAATGAGAAAAAAGATAAAAAGGCTTCCACCCATGATAGGATCAAGAGAAATAATGTTTGAGCATCCTGCCATTGACAGGACCCCCAAACAGTTCAGCTCCATTCAATTCCTGCAAGAAATAAGCATTGTTACCAGCAGTAGAATGAATGAGATAAGGGCCAAGCCAGAAGTTATCAAATTTCCCATGCTTGCTCTTGTCTTCTCTCCTTGAGTCCCACTTTAACACTTTGTCACCAACATTGAAATTGCTGGCTTTTGTCCTTTTTTCAAAAAGCTTCTTGATGCTCTCTTTCTTTTGTAATGCTCTATTGTAGACCTCCTCTCTGGTTTGCTGAAGATGTATAGTCTAATTTATTCTTCTGATCATGTCATTGTCTTCATACTGCACTTCTTGAATCAACTTCATAACTGATACACCAAGGCTGGTTGGAAAAATTGCATCTGTACCATACACAAGCTGGTATGTGACATTCCAATAGATTTCTTAAGTGTTAATCTGTTAGCCTATAGTGCATGTACTAACTTTGTGTGCCAAGAATTCTTGTTATTGTCCAACAACTTCTTGATTATGTTCACCAAACTCTTGTTTGAGGATTCTGCTAGCCCATTACCTTGAGGGTAATAAGCAGTAGAATGACCCAATGTTATCTGATATTTGTGACAGAATTCAACCATCTTCTTGGATCCAAATGCTGCAGCATTATCAGTGATGATCTTCCTAGGACAACCAAATCTAGAGAGGATATGAGTCTCAATGAATTTTATGATGACAAAGTCATTGGATTTCCTAGAAGGGTTGGCTTCTATCCATTTGGTGAAGTAGTCTGTTGTAGTGAGAATCCATCTATGTTGGGAAGATGATGGTGGATGGATTTCTCCTATGAATTCAAGTCTCCACTGTTGAAAAGGAGCTTCAACAATGATTGGATGCAAAGGTAAGGGCATAAATTTTCTTTTTCCTTCAAAAAGTTGGCATTTATGACAGGAAATTATCATCTTATGTATATCTAGAAAGAGGGTGGGCCAATAGTAACCAACTCTAAGGATTTTGTTGGCTATTTTCTTCCAGTAGAGGTGGCCTCCACATTCTCCTTCATGGAACTCGTGCTTAACCTTCTCTGCATCATTCTCAGGAAAAAATTTAAGCAATGACCCACTTGCATTTTTCCAATAAAGACATTGATCTACAATGCAGTAGTTTACAACTTTTAACTTTAAAAACCTTGCCTTTGTTTTTGATAAACCAGGAGGTGTATTCAGATGGAGCAAAACATATATAATATCAGCATACCAAGAGTAATTCAAAAAATGGTCTTCAACAATGGGAGTTGACAATTCATCTTGTTCATCTAAAGAATTTATCATATTAATATAAAGAACTTCAAAATTGGATTCAACCATTAATATAGCTAGACCTTTGCTTTTGATGAGTTTAGTGGGTTTAATTTCTAAATCATATTCAAGTATCACAGTTATCCACTTACTTCTCTTGCCATCTGGGTCTGGTGTTAGAATGTCTTTCACAATTGAATTTGGGACAAAGGAAATGATGTGGGAGTGAAAAATGTAAACTCTGAAGTCTTTTAAAGCTTTGACTAAGAGAAAGGCTTGTTTCCCAATAATTTTGTACTTCAGGGGTGCATCTCGAGCTGCTCTTTTACCTGTGGATTTTTCTGCAATAGGACAGTAGCTATTGTATGTTCTGATGCAAATGAAAAAATACAAAAATATTTTGAAAAATCAGGACTTATTAGAATTGGTGTTTTGGTTAATGCTTGTTTTACCAGTCCAAAAGATTTATTTTCTTCCAAGGTCCACTTAACTCCTTGTTCCTTTTTCAACATGTTTGTAATGTTTCTAAGGAGCTCAGCTAAGTTGGGTATGAACCTTCTCAAGAAATTAATGTTTCCAATGAAAGATTGAAGTTCCTTGATGTTTCTAGGATGAGTGATTTGCAATATAGCCTTGATCCTTTTTGGGTATATCTTTATTCCCTCCTCTGATATTATGTGTCCAAGTAGTTTACCTTCTTAGAGACCAAATAGTGTTTTCTTTGGATTTAAAGATATCCCAAACTTTATGCATTTCTCGAATACTTTTCTCAAGTGTTCTAAGTGCTCTTCATCTGTCTTGGAAAAAATAGTGACATCATCAAGGTAAATAATGATGAAGTAGCCTAATTCTTCCGAGAATGCAATATCCATGGCTCTCTAGCACCAGCATTTATTAAACCAAAGGGAATTTTCACATACATGAAAGTGCCCCAAGGTGTAGTAAAATCTATCTTTAGTTGATCATCAAGATGTACTAATATCTGATTGTATCCTGAGTAGCCATCTAGCAAAGAAATTCTTTTAGAACCAGCTACCCTTTGTAAAATATGGTCCATCTTGGGTAAAGGGTAGTTGTATTTCAATGAGGCTTTGTTTAGGTCTCTAAAGTCTATACAAAGCCTTATCTCTCCTGTTTTCTTCCTAACTGACACCAGATTAGACACCCATTCTGAATATCTAATAGGGACAATAATACCAGCTACATACATTTTCTTAATCTCCTTCTCAACCATAGGTAACTGAACATGGTTTATTCTGCGCAGTTTCTGTTTAAATGGATTTTGGTTTTCCTTGAGAGGTATCTTGTGCTGAATTATTTCAGTGTCATAGGATTTCAGATCCTCATAACTCCATGCAAAAACGTCAAAAAATTATTTAAACAGTTCTATGTATTTGAGTTTGATGTGAGCTGGTAAAGTTTTAGACAGTTTAATCATCTTTGGTTTCAATTCACTGCCTATATTACACTCTTCAACTTCATTTTCCACAGGCTCCAGCTTTGGCTTCTTGGCCACATCGTTGAAATAAAACAACTCTTTTAAAGGGACCAGACCTTTTGGCAAACTGTGATTATTAGAATGTAGAGTTTCTAAGTCTTCTTTTTCCATATCTGCAACAATTTCTATCGTGTCTTCAAGTTTGTTAGACAACATATTTACATCAGTGATATTTGAAGACTCTTCTTCATCATCAAGTAGATTTTCTTCACTAGGACAATCTGTTTCATAGTCTGAATCTGAACTTGGTAGTTCAAATTCATTTTTGGACTGCAGGAAGTCTTCTATTTGTTTGTCTCCATCAAACACTTTCCAATATTTCTCGTTATCAAGGAAAACTGGTCTGAATTTAATTTGAGTTGTACATTGTTTGGTTTTATAAGGTGTTAAGCATGTTCTAGCAATAAAAGCTAAACTATGGGCTATGGTATTCTTTTCTCTTGGGACAAAAATAAGTTGGGATTCCTCAAAAATTTTCAACAAATCCATGACATAGTTCCTATAGGCTATAAGTATGGAGTGTTTAGCACTGTATTCCCCATTCACTTGCCTAATGATTAACTCTGAATCCCCATGCACTTTTATTCTTTTAGCTCCTAATTTCTTCAACAAGTGTAAGATTAAAAGAAGGGATTCATATTCCGCTATGTTATTCGAACAATGAAAATTTAATATGTAGGAATGGCCTTCCTTCTGGTTGTTCTTAGTGTTACGTATCCAGACACCTGCACCGGCATTGCTCCTAGTGCAAGACTCATCGAAGTTCATACTCCAAAGAGGACTAGTTTTAGGTTCATCGGTTTGGTTACTATCCTCTTCAACTAGTGCGCTTTCGAATTGTTCTTGAAGATCAACACTTTGTTTTAATTCCTCAAGTTTTTCATTGTGTTGAAGACTACTTTCTTGACTCTCAAGGTTTAAAAGAAAAGGATGGATGATTTGTAGCTCTAGACTTGTGTGATGTTTGCTGTAGTTTTCGAGTTTAGAAAACTATTTTGACACTTGTGTGTTGTCTTGCTCCTCCTCTCTATTTGCCATTAATTCAGTTAAAGTCACTTTTTCAGTGAATGTTTCATCATTGAAAAGGATAAATGAGTCAAGGCCTGTATTTACAGAATAAAGGGGAGAGTTATGCGGTCTTTCTTGGCTAGTAACCATGTATTGCATATGAGACTCCGTGTAAATTATTCTCATCTGATTAAAAACATTGATAGTCGCATAGCTCATATCCATCTGCGTAGTTCCTTGTAACTTAGCTCCCCAAGATCTTGATAATAGCATACCATACTTTGGGGGTACATCAGCCACAAAAATATCCATTACTAAACATTTGGCTGGAATTTGTGCTAAGTTAACACAGAGTTCTTTGATTAAGCCTAAACATTTCACTCTGCTTGAGTCAAAGGAGTAAATATCTTTGTAGGGTCTGGTGATTTCAATGCCTAGGCTCTCCATTATAGCTTTGGGCATTAAATTGTGAGAGGCCCCTGAATCATGCATAGCGTTGTGCAAAATCTTGTCATGAACATTTAAACTAACATAAAAAGGAGGAACTAGTCCCTCTTGATACCTACCCTCAATCTTAGGACCAAATATGAGCTCTAGCTGGTCATCGTTAAGATTGAAAATATCATTATTTTCTTCTATGTTAAAAGCCTTCAAAATTTGGGATCTATACACATTTTGGGTGGCTAATTTAGAAAGGGCAACAGAGATCTTGATTCTGGAAATTTCCTACTGCAAAATAAAAGGAATCTGATTCTTTGAAGTGCTTGTCTCAGCCTTATTAAATGCCACTCTATCAGCAAAATCAGTTTGCTGGTTCCCTCTATTTACATTGGTTATAATTGTTTTAACAGGAGCACTAGCTGAGGTACTAGTGCTGCTAGGATCTGCACTCTGTTTTTCATTGTTTTGAGTGTTTTTCTCTTTGTTTTTATCAGAATTTACAGCCACTATTTTGTCTTTCTGTTTTGTAGCTTTGGGTTTACTTACAGTGCTATTTTTTGCATAACTTTTAGAGGTTTTAGTTTTGGGATTTTCCTGATTGCTTTTACTCCTAAGGTCATATTCCTTTGTGGTTTCTATGATGAAATTTTCCATTTCCTGATAGTAATATTCATCTTCAGCTCTTTTATCATCATAGGGTGTGTATAGACCTTGTTTTCTATTGTAATGAACTTCAAAGTCATTATTATCTACTCCCAACATGTTGCTGTCATCTTCCTCTGTTTATTCTATTGTTTCTTCAACCTCACTTACATAGATTTGATGAAAAGGAGGAGTAATATGTTGATCATCCTCCCTTGGTCTATTTTGAGGCTGGTTTCTCCTAAAATTCTGATTTTGGTTTTGATTTCTGTTTTGAGGAGCTGTTTGGTTTTGACTTGCTTGTGCTCTCTCAAGTATTATCATATTTTTCATCATCTCCTCCATCATTCTTTCCATCTTTGAGCTAGATGTGGAAGGTGTGGATTCCTCTCTAAAGGACACTTTCTTCTCATTCTTCATTCTTGCTCTTTTCTCCATTAAATTAACTTCCACAGCAAAAGCTCCCTTTTGCATATCTTCAAGAGTCAAAGGATCTCTCTCTCTCAGCTAATAGGCCACTTTAGGATCAAATATTTCAGGAAACTTGTTTAAAGCTGAGCCTTGTGGGGGTTTTAGATCTGGGGGAAGGGCATTATAAACACTGTTAAACATAGTGCAATAAGCTTGTACACTTTCCCCAGTGTTTCCGTGCAGATTCTTGTAATCAGAAAGTATTTGGAGAGGGTTTTTCTTCACTTCCCATTTGTTTAAGAATAACTGATGGAAGGCTTGGAGATCATTTATACTGTGAGGGGTTAAGCCTTTGAATCATTTTCTTACTTCTCCCCCTAAAATCTGAGCAAATAATCTAAGTTTGATAGTTTCATCATCAATCTAATTTCTGTCAAAGTAGTCATTCATCTTATCCACATGTTGTGAAGCAGTAGTGGAATTACTGGCATCATACAATGGCATCTTGGACTGATAGTCCTGTGGAATATTGACTAAAGGTAAAGGAAGGACCAACGGGGCATACCATGTTGCCATGATAGGGGGTGGAGGTGGATTAACAAGAGGGAAAGTGGGATGAAGTGGAGTAGTTTGAACAGTGGATGTATGAAGAACAAATGTGGATGGACTAGTAATAGATTGTTGAGAAGATCTAGGATGGGAGAAACCAAAATTATGAATGAAATGTGAATCAGGTGGTGTAGTTTCTCTGCTACCAGGATGTTCACTTCTTTTAGGGGATGAAAGTGAAGACTTTGAATCTAACTGATCTAAATCCTCAAGTGACCTAGTTCTAAATGGATTTCTTAAGTCAACTTGTGGATTTTGTAGAGCTGCAAATTTTTCAGGAACAGAACTAGCTCTAAGGGGTGATCTGAAAATAGTTGAAGATTTAACCTCAGGAGACTTCCTAAGGATTATTTCAGGGTTATCAACTATCTCAGGAGGGTTTGGGTCAGGATAGGCTCTAGTATAAATCTTTCTAGGAGCCACTATGCTATGTTTTTCAGACCCAACTAAACAAGAAAAGTTTAACCAAATATGACAATATTTAAGAGGCTAACTGATCTTTTAAGCTAGAAAAATTTAATCCTAAAGTCCTCTTAACTGAGTTTAAATGATGTTATGATGATAATGGGTTTTCCTAGTGGAGGCTTAAGGTCTGTTTAGGATTATGGAGTCACCAGGTGGAATTTTTTATCTCTTTTGGAGGTAAAAGTTTTTATGGTCCACCACCATGTTTATTTGAATACCAATCTGAAATATTTTTGGGTTTTCTGAGTTATTTCAGTCCTATGGGTTCTAAGAGTTTCCTAAATCTACTTCAAAACTTAGCTACGGTGATGAGAAAAATAAAGTCTACTCCTATGACTAAGCTAGCTGATCCTTCAAGGTTTGATAAGCTTCTTAAGAGAATACTAAGGTTTCCCTAGTTTGTCATTGATTCAAATAAGTTTTATCATGATTAACATTTGCTTGGTAGTGCTTGAAGAGGGCTAATTGTACTCAAGGGGTTTTTATGAGATCTTAAGGGTACCTAAGATGAAATTTGACTCAGTCCCTAGTGGAGTCACCAGAAATGTTATGCTTGGTGGCTCAACTGGAAAATATACCAAATATTCTTGAATCAAGGGGTAATCTGAGGTATTAAAGGTATCTAGGATGAAAAACACTCAAAATACCTAGTGGAGTCACCAGAAATGTTATGCATGGTGGCTCAACTAGCTAATATACCAAATATTCTTGAATCAAGTATTTTCATGAGGTCCTTAAGCATGTATCGGTGTAATTTCACTTATAATTCCCCAGTGGAGTCACAAGAAATGTTAGCTCCCCGTAATTTTAGAAGATTGGTGAGACAAAAACTGCAGAGAGAACACTTGAATCACTTTGGGATTCTAGGATCTAGCCCTCCTGAATCCAGAGAGGGGTCTCTCTTATAAGTGAAAAGATTGATTTATCTTTAAGGCTTTTGGGTATGATATTAGGCTAGTTATTAAGAGCAAGGTTTTTTGTTTGGTTTTGGATGGTTGAGCATGATTTTTAGTTGAGTGGAAAGTCCTAAAATGAAAGACTTCCAAAGGGGTGAAGGTATAAGAAAACATAACAAGATTTGGCTGATAGGATAGATATGACACTGGTTTTTAGTCCATTGGGCTATGGAGTCATAAAAGGGTTTAATTGTGCAACAATTTCAAGAGTGGTCCAAGGGGAAAGTCATCTATATCACAAGATATTTGAGATTAAATGATGGAATGGAACAATAAAAGTGTTGAAGGGGTGGAAAACGACAATAATTTTAACTAGGATTTACTAGTCTTTCCAAACAAGAAAAACCTTTTAAGTAACTGTTTAAAACCAACCAAAGGACAGGGCTAACCATAGACTTCTTTGGACAAGCTCGTATTAAAGCTAACTTATCAGACAAACAATCTAGTAATCCACATAATTACTTTCAGAAGGGATGAAAATAGATAAGAAAAACGAAGTGCAGCCTAAGATTAGATAAGATACTTTTAAATCTAAAATGCTTTCAGCATACTCTTAGGGAAACTTTCAGAATTACCTTTTGAGAAAGAAACTAGAAGACAGGGTAGACCATAAACTTTTCTAGTCAAACTCTACTGAGTACATAATGAAAATAACATTCAAGAAATTCCTTTCAAGCTTTGCACATCAAGACAAGGGAAAACCAACATTCCTTGATAATGTTTACACTTAAGTTAAGTCATTCTTAAACACACAATTTGGAGGTAAACATTGAGATAAATCTTATCAGTTAGATAAGGGTACTGCAAACAGTAAATCCTAACTCTATGCTTGTTGTTCTTTATCAGAGAATAAGTGGAAAAAATGGCATACATGAAAGGAAAATAATAACATAGAAAGAAGCACTTCACCAGTGATATAGACCAGGATCCCAAGAATCAGCTTGTATATTGATGTCAATCCAGTTACATTCTTCAAGTCCAATGTTTCAGTTCAGCAATCATCTTCTCTTCTCAGCCTAGCTTATTTGATCACAAATAGAGCTTCAAGAGCCTCTGAACACTATTTACATGTAGAAAGTTTCGAGCACAAGTATTATATCAAAGTTCTGCAACCAACCCTTTAAAAAGAGTTCCTCAAGAATATTTTATAGAAAAATGAGGAGGTGGAAATATTTATGGGGTTCCAGTATCATTAATTTTACAGTTAATGCAATTCTCTGCCTTGAAAACCATGCAAGGCATAAGGCAGGAAAACATATAATATATATCTCTGTTTCATAACTCTGTTTGGCTTTCGAGGCTTAGTGGATCAAAATATTTGTCTTTAAGGCTATTTCTTATCCTTGTAATAACTTCTCTGACAATTTAAATTAGTTTCTTTGATTTGAAATAACTGTTCAACTGTCTTTTGCTAATATCTTCTGTTATTGCAATAACTAGGCCTATTTTGACTGTTTTGAGGCTGCAGGTGGCTTTTGGTAGCTGAGAGGATTCAATTAGCCTTTGATGTGGCAGTGGAGGCTTTGTCGGGCTGATAGATCTGATTGTCCTTCTTTAAACTCTGTTGATTTGTTTTAATTCGGTGTGCTATGCTTAATTAGGCCTAAATTCTGTCTTCTATTCTTCACACTGTGTTTAATTGAAGGTATTAGGCTTTAGATGGTCGATTTAGGCCATAATCCCTCAAACTGTGTAAACCATATTTGATCCTTCATTTATGCTGTGACTGGATCTTTCAACACTGATACTCTTTGTTTGATTGAATTTTGCTGTGTCTTGTTGATGTGCAGGTGCGCAGAGGGTTTTAAAATGGCATCAGTGCTCATGAGGCATGGACGAAACATGGTGTTGAACCCTATGGAATGATATTCTTCGATGAATAAAGGCCTTGGGGATCCTCATCCCCGGCCTTCAATTTTATGTTTAAAACAGTTGAAAAACTATTAAAACCTACACAATCAAAGAAAAATTAGAAAATTCCTGCGGGATAAGGTTTAACTACTTCAGATGGTTTAGGTTAGATCACAGCCATTGGATGAAAGCATCCAACGATGAGGATTACTTTGTCGATGTCAAAAGGAGAGTCGGTTGGATGAATGGTGCAAGAGATTAAGTCTCGGCCGTTGATCTATGTTGATCAACGGTCGAGATCAATCATAAATATATAAAGCGGAGGGGTCACTTTATGCTGAAATGACGGAAAATATAAGAAAAATGGGCAAAAAATCTTAATCAACAGCGAAAAAGGCATGGATGAAATTTGGGGTTCCTTGTAGGATCCTGGGCTGTCAGATTAGATCGGCCACAGAGATCAATGGCAGAGGTTGATCGACGAAGTCCCTTGGAGGATGGCGGAGGGAGATGAACTGAAGCAAGATTGAATGCTAGCCGTTAGATCTTAGAGATCAACGACGAAGATCTATTTCAGGAAAATGAAATGGGAATGGGAATGGTGGTTTCGGCTGAAGAAACTGCCGGTTTTGCGTAGCAAAAAAGGAGAAAGGCGGTATTTCCTTTTTGAACGTGATATGCATTAGAGCCTGACACGTGGCTTTTCAAAACCACCCTCATCGCGCAATTTCAAATCATTAACGTTCGGGCTTAAATTTACGTGAAACTGCGAACTGGCTGTTAGATCTGGGGCGTTAGATCGAATGATCGAGAGGAGAGTGAGATAAGACAAGATGCGCGGGCAGAAAGAGGTAAGGCGGTTTTAATCTGGACTTTTCGATCAGGGAATGGACAACGAAGATTGGATCTGGAGAAAGGTAGGACCCAAAAGAGTTGGGCCTATCGCGTGGAATCTGGGCCGTTGGATGAAATGGATGAATGGTCTAGATCCAATTTTGGGATCAACTGAATAAAATATGAGGTGATGGTTGGGCGGAGAATGGGTCAATGTGAGCCGTTGATCTACATAGATCAATGGCAGAGATCCATTTAAAAATTTATACAACGGTCTCACAAAAAATAACAAAGGGAAGGGAGAAACGATCTGGACCGTTGGATCTTATTGTATGGATGGCCCAGATGTAATCATAATATTGCAATCAGTGGAGGCAAAGGGAAAAGAGTGCCGATGCGATTGAATGTAGACCATTTATCTAAGGATCAGATCGATGGCAGAGAATGAATCGGAGGTCCAAAGGAAGTGGGATGGGCTAGTTATGAAAAAGGGTGATGTGGGCCATCGGATCTGGGCCTGGAAAGGAAAATCAATGACTGAGAAGCCATTGGGAGGTTGCCAATCAGAGGGGGGAAATAAAATATTTAAACACACCCAATAAAAATCTCTGATGTGAGATCCCAAAGACCGTTTAATCGTTTCATATGAACGGTTTGGAATGGTTTAAATCGTGAACCGACAGGTTTCATTTTAACATAGGAAAAATGGGTTTTTCATGAAATACAAAGGAAAATTGGCTTCGGGGAGGGTTTATTTAATGTTTTAGCGCTCGATTGCAGGCTCTAGGTTTTATAAAGGAAGAAAGAGATTGGGGGTTTATAACAAAGGGGCCAATCGCATCAGGGGTTTTTAAATAACAAAAGAAATGTGCTCATCAGAAGTTTTGATTGCGATAAGTGCCTTCAGGCTTTAATGCTTGGTTCCAGCACCAAGTTGCATGGTGGGGAAGTGGTTTAGGGCTTAGCCAAATGGGCTTAGGCCTATAATGTAAAAAGTGGGTTTTTTATGATTTTTCAAGGATTTTCAGAGGATTTGAAAGCTTCCGATAAGGATAAAAAGGAGTTTTAAACCATATCAAAGGGGATTTTATGAAGGGAAGGAGGGAAATGAGGGAAAATAGAGGAATTTTATGAGGTAAAAGGGGATAAAAAGGAGGTTAATTTTGAGTCGAAGAAGAGGTAAAATGAGGGAAAAATGGAGTTTTTTTTGGAGCAGTCTTTTCTTTAGGAAAACAACATATTTTTCAGAATTAAGAGGGAAACAACAGTGAAGATTAACTCAAGAATAAGTCGTCTTCATAAGACATCAAGAATTAACAATTTGGCAATAAAATTTTTCTTGAAGGCTTTCAAAAAATTATTTAGCCACCATTTGATATGACAAATTTTATAGGTGGCTAACACCAGAGATGGTAAAACTTACCATGCTTCCCTTTATCTTCTCTTCTGGTGTCCCATCTTAGTACCAAATCTCCTATTTGAAAAACGATTTATTTTTCTTTCCTGTCAAATAAAGAATTCATTTTTTCCTGATAGGTAATCAAGTTATCTCTAACTTTGTTTCTACTTTCACTTGACTCAATCACTTTGTTCATTATTCTTACCAGAGCATTAGATTATTCCTGAGATTCTAGAAGGAAAGAAATCACCGGTTTGGTCAACTGGCTAGGAAAAAACGTCTGAGTTCCATAATCCAATTCAAATGGTGATTTTCAAGTGGACCTCCTAGTAGTTAATCAAACTTCTCAAAGGGAAACTTCAACTTTGAATCCCAGTGCTTTTGATTTTCGGTGATTGTCTTCTTCAAAATCATGACTAATGTCTTGTTTGAAGATTCTTCCAATCCATTCCCTTATGGATGGTATGTTGTGGAATGTGATAAAATTACATTATATGTTTGAAAGAAAATAATGAATCGAGAAGAATTAAATACCTGAGAATTATCAGTTACAATCTTGATCGGACATCCAAACCTGATGAAAATGTTCTCCTCCAAGAACTTCATCACCACTTGATCATTTTCACTTTTGGTGGGTATTGATTCAACCCACTTTGTGAAGTAATCAGTGGTAGTTAGAATCCACTTGAAGTGTCCACTTGATGGTGGATTGATTTCTCCGATAAAATCCAACCCCCATTGTCTGGAAATTTCTTCTATGAATACTAGGATGAGAGGTAATGGAGCAATTATTTTCTTCTCAGCAAACAATTGGCATTTTTGAGAACTTCTAACCAGTCTATATACATCTGCAAAAAAGGTAGGCCAATAGAAACTTGACTTGAGGATTTTATGAGATTTAACTTTCCAACTGTAATTCCCTCCACACAGAATTTCATGATATTCTTTGGTAACTTCAATGATTTCACCTTCAGTTAAGCACAACAACAAGATACCAGCAGGATATTTCCAGTATAACTTTGCTTGTACTATGACATATGGCTGAGACTTAAGATTTAGAGCTCTGTATTTTGTTTTATTCAGTGAAGTTGGACAAGAAAAGAAACACAGATAATGAACAATATCTTATACCAATCTAAACACAAAAAATTTCACTGAATACATTTTTTGGGCTTATTCTGACCTTCTTCATTAACAACTTCATCCATCAGTGCTAACAGATTAATTCCCAATGCTTGAAAATTTGTCTATGATAACAACTTAGCCAAGCCCCGTCCTTTGATTAATTTGGTGGGTTTAATGTCCAGATCATACTCCTGGATTTTCGCTATGCATTTTACTCTTTTTCCTTCTACATCACTTTGAACCAATACATCCTTAACAACAGAATTAGGTACATAAGAAGTTAACTGGAACTGTAACACATAAGTTCTGAAGGCTTTGAGCACTTTGACCAATGCGTACACTTGTTTCTCCAAAATATTATAATTGAGTTCAACATCTCTAAGAAATTTTCTAAATAATTCTACTGGCTACTCTTTATTATCCTCATTTTTATGCAATAACACAACAACAATAGCAGTGGGGGAAGAAAATGAAAATATCTGAATTTGTTTTTGATTATATGGGCTAATTATAATTGGAGCTTCCTGGAGTGCCTCCTTTATTCTAGAAAATGCTTCTCTTGTTTCTTTATCCCATTTCACTTCTGCATTTTTCTTCAACATATCAGTTATGTTTCTCACAATCATAACATAATTTGGTACAAACCTTCTCAGAAAGTTTATTTTTCCCAAAAATATCAGAATTTATTTCTTGTTTTTGGGTAAAGGAATTGTATAAATTTCTTCCAATCTTGTTGGATTAATATTTTCCCCATATTTTGAAACTATGTGACCCAATAATTTACCTTCTTCCAAGGAAAACAAATATTTTTTAGGATTTAGTGATAGATCGAACTTCCTACATTTTTCAAAGGCTTTTTTCATATGTCCATGTGTTCATCATCTTATCCAAAGAAAATAGTTAAATAATCCAAGTATATAACCACACACTTATCACCAATAAACGCTATTTCCATGTCCCTCTGAAAAGTTGCACCTGCATTCATATGTTCGAAAGGCATCCTTGCATACATGAAGGTGCCCTAGGAGGTTGTGAAAGTTGTCTTCTTTTGGTCTTCCTTATAAACTGCCACCTGATTGTACCCATAGAATCCCTCAATCATAGAGATCCTGTAAGCTCCTGTCACATTTTTTAAGACATAATCCATTTTAGGTAAAGGATAATTATCCTTTAGATACACTCTATTCAAGTTCCTAAAATCCAGACACAATCTTATCTCTCCATTTTTCTTCCTCACAGGAACCAGATTAGAAACCCAATTAGAATATGTGAGAGGAACTATGATTTTTTCTTGTAGTAATTTCTTCACTTCTTTTTTATTTTGAGTTATCAATAAAGGATTGATTTGCCTGAGCTTCTCTCTATGTGGTTTAATTCCTTCTTTCAGAGGAATCTTATGTTGTATTATAATTTTATCATATGTCTTCAGGTCTTCATATGACCAAGCACGCACATCCATATACTTCTTAAAAAGTTCAATGTATCTTTCTTTATAGTTTTTGGGAACACCTTTGAACAATTTGACCATTTTTGGTTCCTGCTGAGTTCCCAAATTACAGTTTTCCATCTCTTATTCTTGATGTGTTTTCTTCGAATCAACAACGACATCATTAGAATCAAATAATCTTTCAAGAGGAACTAAACCTTTAGGGAGCATGTTATCTTTCAATTGGATAATCTTCTGATCACCTATTGATTGCTTAAGGTGTCTGATCTCTGCCTTATGCTCTGTTTGTTCTTCTTCTTGATCTATCTCGGCATCTTCAAAATTTCCAATGATTTTCAAGAACTGATTTTTCTGCTCATCATATTCAAGCACCTACCAATTTTTCACATTGTTAGGAATAGAGGGTCTATGTATAATTTCAATCTCATACCTTAGCCTTGGATTCAGTAGGGGCTTGAAGGTGCTAGCTGCAACTGCTAAGGAATCTGCCAATCTATTCTCCTCCCTTGGAATAAACTGAATATTGAAGGCTTCAAAATAGTTCTGTGTCAAGTCCCGCACTTCATTCCTATATGATCTTAATCTTAGATGCTTGTTTTAACAATGGTTTTTGATTTTTCTTATTATTAATTAAGAATCACCGAAAATTGAAATATAATGAATTCCCATCTTCTTAGTAGTTTGAAGACTAAAGATCAAGGCTTCATGCTCAACTACATTTTTCGTTGAATCAAATTATAACTTAAAATAAAAATTCTTGAGGTTACCTTCTAGTGATACCAACAAGAATCTAGCTCATGTGCCATATTTGGAGTAGGCACCATCAAAGTAACATTTCCAAATTTTATTTTAATGAAGATAATTATGTACAACTACTGAAGAGAACTGCTTCTCTGGGTCTTGAACAAATTCTGCATCTTCATGCAACATAAAACATGAAAGATCTTCTTTTTCCTGACTGTAAATAGGGGAATTCCATGCATATTTCTTCATAGTGGTTTTCACAAAACTTGTTTCCCTGTACAATCTCCTTTCTTCCCCATTAAAAACAAGAATAATAGCATAAGTGAAATCTAACTTTAAAACTCCTCCGAACTTTTCTCCCCAAGATCTTGATAAGAGAATTCCAAACCTGGCTGGAATGTCAGCAACAACTATGTCCATATTAATAATTTTTGCTAGAATATGTGCCAAAGAAACTACCATGTCTTTAATTAAGCCAACACATTTCACCCTCTTAGAATAAAATGAGTATAGATCCATGTATGGTTTAGTAATATGTAAATTTAACTCCTTCATGACAGATAATGGCATAATATTATGAGAGGCCCCTGAATCTGGCATATAGTTATGAAGAATGAAATCATGAAGCAACAATGAAATATAAAATGGAGGAACTGAAGAATCTACTTCTTCACATGAGGACCAAAATTCACTACTAGTTTTTCTTCTTGCACGTTCACAGTATCACTTATATCTTCAATTTGTGAGAGATTAATGAATTCTGAAATTTATTTTTTATACCTTGGTGTTTTAACTAATTCAAGAAGATACACTTGAATCTTGACCTTCTCCAAATCCTTTGATAAATTGAAAACTTGATTTTGTTTCACATTCTTCTCAGGTTGTTCTTCATTCTTTCTAGGATTTAAAGTATGTTTAGGCACATGAACAACTTTCTCCAAAATATTGGTATCAACAATTTTTTTTTGGAAGATCCATCTTGTTGCACTTCTGTTCTATTTATTGGATTTATAGGTTGCTTCTCTTTATCTGCTTGTTTTACTGAGTTCATTTTTTGTGGAGTCGCCATTGGTGGAGGATTAGAATATTGTTGTTGACCTTCATTATCCCGCACCCTAGGTCTCTTTCTAGACCTTATATCATACTTTTTATGTAAATCAACTTGCATGAAATATGTGAATTTCCTACAATATTCATCCATCTCATCTTGATCAGAAGATACTTCAGCTTCAACATATTCTCCTTCACAATCTTCCTCTTCATCATCTTCTCTTGTGTACATAGCAGATGATATTCATCTTCTTTTTTTATCATCTTCTATTGAATATCCAGGTGTTTCTTCTATATACAATGGTGATTTAACATGATCTTGATCTCTTCTTTCCCTTTGCAAAATTTGCAGGGGTTGTTTTTTGAATTGAGGATTAAATCCTCCTCTATTTTTTTGTATTGGTCTTTGGGAGTTTTTACTTTCCAATTCCATATTTATTTACTTATTTGACAAATTTTTGATCACCTTTGTCATATCCTCAATTCTTTGATCTTGTGGTGATTCTTATTTTTCTTTCCCCTTCTCTTGGACTGACTGATTTTCTTTTATATTTCCAGCTGTCATCATATTGGTTTCGATTTCTAAGGCATATGTCTGTATTTGTTCAAGAGTATGGGATCTCCTCTCTCTAAGTGTAAAACTGAAATCAACTTCAAAAGCTCCAGAAGAAACTACCTTCGCTCCAAAAGGAGGGGGCTTCATTTCTACAGGTAAACTATTGTACAATTTATTGAATCTTTTGACAAAATCAGAAATATTCTCATTAGGTTTTCTTTTAATTGCATTGAATTATGTTAATGAATAACCGTGATCTCTTTTCTCTCCCCATATCTGAGTGAATTGATTTCCTAACTCTTCCCATGTATTAATGGAACCATTTGGTAAACTTTTGAACTATTTTCTAGCCTCCCCATCTAGGAATTGAACAAAAAATCTCATTACAACATCAAGACGTTCTACATTCAAATTTTCAGCAAAATTTCAAAACAGGGGTAAATGTTGTTTTGAAGTTACTTCATCTTCTCCAATGAAACGAGGAAGTAATTTAAGATATTATTGATGCATGGAATTCATTGCTCGTGGAAGATTAAGTGGTGCATATCTATTCATCAAGTAATATGGTGATGCCATGTTTACACCTTGATTAACTACTCCTTGGGTGGATGAATTTGATGAACCTGCCATGAAAGTGAATGAAGCTGGAGATAAAAATGATATGGGAGTGGGTTGATGAATAATGGCAAAAGAAACAATGACTATAGTTTGTTGAGCTTGTGTAAAAGTAAAGGAAATAGACTCAAAGGTATGTTCTTCCAACTTATGTTCTTGAAAATGAATGGGTGTGAAAGGTGAATCTTGTTCCAAGAAAGGAAGTAATTTAGAGATATCTTCAAACAAAGGGTTATGAGAACTGCTGCCAAGATCAGACAATGTAGGACTAGGTGTTGATGGGCTTTTAGGTTTCTAAACGTTTTTAGAAACCAATACTTCAAGGTCTGACAAAGCAGGGACTTTCTGCTATGAGGTATCTGACCTCGTGTGAGGCCTTTTGAA
Organism: Pinus albicaulis; assembly: GCA_034641835.2. Taxonomy (NCBI): domain Eukaryota; kingdom Viridiplantae; phylum Streptophyta; class Pinopsida; order Pinales; family Pinaceae; genus Pinus; species Pinus albicaulis. The sequence continues at coordinate 1,638,890,619 of CM076584.1, forward strand.
AGCCCAAATTATAAGAATAAAAACACAGCCGAATTTTTCCTCCTAATTGAACAACCAGAGGAAATAATGTGAAAAAACCAGGGAAAATAAACTTCGTTTCTTTGTCTCTGACAATGGTGCCCAAAAATGTTGTACCTTAAGAAACAATCCCTTGGCTGTGAAAAGGAATTAGTGCTTGAGACATTTGAAAATATATGTCACAAATTTAATTATATCAGTTGGTCTTTGTTTATTCCCATTGTAAATTAATTCCTTAAAACCCTTAACAATCTGATATAATGAAAGATTCTACAGTGCCATTTACTACTGATATCTGAATGAAAAGAAGAATTGTAGAGGAAACTAAAAATGATATGCTATAAAACAGAATTTATCCCCTTAAATATCAGAATAAATTTATGTAGAAAGAATAGTTGGAGTGAAGGATCGCATATTAAGGTTATTTAACTCTTACTCACAGATGTAATTAAGAGACCTACAACTACTTTACTTCAATTCATTTAAATAAGAAGAGACATAAAATGATACAGGAAGAAAAAATCACCATCAACAGTTGCAAGAAACTTGATGCTTCTTTTATTAATTTCTCAGAAAAGTAAGTACGTAAATTGTGGTCTTCCAGAGGTCCAAAACTAGGAACCCTACTCTTTCTTACTATCCTGCTCAAATACATACAAATCGGATTGTAATTGCTAGAACTTATTGTAACTACTCAAACTACCTAAATTGTGTAAACTACCTATTACATTGCAATTAAGTACATCATTACAATATCAATATTTAACAAGAAGGATGAATAAAACTTGAAATATTAATCTATTTTCTAGATTTGGATCTGATTGGTTACTGTTGCATTCCCCTGATGTGCTGATGTGTTCTTCTAATGTGCTGATGTGTCACCTAGTGAATCAGTCATCCATGCTCTGCACTTTTTCTAGATTTCAATGTTGGTTTTAGGAGAATTGACTAACTTGTGATACTATAGCCTGAAAGCGGTGATCTTGGTAAAAGTGGACCTTTCTATAAAGAAGGTATTAACCATCCAGAATAATTGAAAATGCCTGTGTAATAAATTGACAACTGTGGCTCCTTTTAAGAGAGTATTTTTTTCATGAGTATTATCAATATTGATTTTTTCTCCCACCAATAATGGCTCATATGAATCCCAAGATAGAATATTTTCTTTGCAGATCCTAGCATGATGCAGCCCATCTCTAGTCCTTTTGTCAAACATGTTGTTGAATTTATCTACAACCTGTTTGATTTCTGTCAATTTCTTCTCGGATGATTTCTTGCAAGAATTTTTTACAATCAACTTATTTTTCTCTAAAACACACAATTTTCTATATTTGATTTCATGCTCCTTTAGGTCTTGATATGTCTTGGAATTGATAATGTCATTAAATATTTTTTCCCATAAAGCCTTGTTAAGAAAAATTTTCTTATTAGTAAGAATAAGCTCCTGTAAATCTTTGATTATGATTTTTTCCTCGAACACTATAATCAGTGATTCCCAAACTATTTTCATCACTTCAATGATTTCATTCCACACAATGTCCTTTTCTTGAATTAAAGACATGTTTCCTTTTAATTTTTCTTTAAGACTTTTGATTTCCTTATAAAATGCGTGGCAATTTGATTTATATTTATTAACTTCCCTTTCTTTGGCATGCATTATCTTCCTTGTTGTATCAAGATCACTCTGAGTTTTCTTGAGATCAATCTCTGCCATCTTTAACTTTGTGCTTGACTGGGACAATCTAGCTGCAAGATCATTAGTTCCGAATGACATAACTATGGTGCAAGTATGTGATTCAATATGACTCCGGAAATTAATCATTGACTCCTTTAATTTAGAAATCTCCTCCTCTTTCTGCAACAGCTGTTGTGAAATACTTTCTTTTTCATTTTCTACCTTTGCTACCTCTGCTACCATTGGATGCTCTCCAGTAGGTAACCTTAGATTTTTCTTCAATACATTAATTTCTGATTCGACACTTTGTAATAACTTTTGTACAATTGATTTTTCATTGGGGTCTACTACAATTTTTACAATTATCTTCTTCAACTCTTCATTTCTAGTTGAAGGGGCCCTAGAATTATCCTTCTATAATTTCAATTGCTTAATCACCTTCCCAAAATATTCTCGACCTTATGAGTAGTTGCACTTGTTTTAGTTAGGTCACTAACAACCATTTCACTAGTTGCATAATCAATTTAAATTTTTCAAGTAAAGGGATATTTTTAACATCAACAGTTAGATTCAAAGTTTTAAAACTGTTGGATGACCCTACTATCATTTCAGATGGGTGTGAGAAAGAAATCATCAACTGATCGCTTTATAAGTCCATAGCAGTCAACAATCTAGTTTGATGAGGAGTAATTTGATACTCAGATTGAGCCTCCATATTATCTTTAATCTTTTGATTATTTTTTGAAATTTGGGAAAATACTTGCTTGATCAAAGGAACTTGATCATGAACAACTTCATATCTTGATGGTGAAGCTGATGCATTTTGAGTATCTCCTAATTGAATAAGGAAACCAGGTTGTGTGATTGGTATCTCTTTAGTTAACTTAGCTCTTTTTTCAGCTCTATGTTATTCATCTTTAGAGTCAACAACTTTTTCCTTACCTCTTTTACTTATCCTTTCAGAGATGATTGGAGTCTGAATTCTTGTGCTCTTAGAGTCTGTAAAACCTTTGTTAGCTAACTTCTCAATTTTTGGCTTACTATCATGAACAAAATCAGAATAACAATTTTCAACTCTCATGTTAAAGATCACCTTGTGTGGATCATAAGCCCATTTATCACCTAATATAAAGTGCATGCCTTCTAACATCCCGTTAGCCTCATTTGTTGCTTGCCTCATATTCACTATGAATGGTCCCACAGAAATAGGAAATGTAAATAAATGGAATTTTTTCATTGGGACAAAATGTATCTGATCTATATTCAGGGAAAAAATATTGGTAATCCATAAGGCTCAATTACGGCTCCATACAACCTAATTTCTGAATAATCATCATACAAAAACTAATCTCCAAATTTACAATTGACACTAAGTTGAAGAAACTCTCGAGCCTTCGGCTGAAAACACGGAGTAATTCCTTTTAAAATATTATAAGCAATTGGCATGAAATAAGAAACAAAACAAAACATCCCTCCCTCATTTGGTTCATTTCTTATTACATCTATCCAAAACACCAGTGATTGCATTTTCTTATTTGCATCATTAGTATATAACCCCAAATGTATAAATTATTCTAGATTTTGATATAAGAATAAATAAGTAATCAATGAAGGAAACCTGAAAGACCAAGTGAGGGATAGGCTCATAAGTTAAGAATTAAAATTCTCTTGCCAGTAGGAGGGAATATCTAACACCACATTGGACTTTATCATTAAGGAAAATAACCCAAGCACCGACCTGTCAATTTGAGCAGCATCCTCCTTTCCAAGAATCTTCGACAATAATTGTAGTACTGGAATGACATATGCATAAAAAATCTCCAATGGGAACTCTTTATCATTTGGCGAAAAACATATTGCTTCCGGTTTTAGAAAGAAGACCATCTGTGTAAATTCTTTCCCAGCAAGATTGTCATATAGTGCCACCAATGGTTCTTCTATAAAATTAACATAAGATTCTAACTCAGGATAACAGAGGGCTTTACAAATTAACTGAGATGTGACTTGAAGAACACTCTCTCCTAAATTATTCATCACAAAGCACTTACTAGGGTATAATGTAGACACTAGCCAATGGATGAATTCCGAAAAAGGATGGGTTTTCAGGACACATGCAGGCAGAAAACTAGAATTGACCATGGCTGAGTAGATGGTAGAATTATTTTCATTGAGTAGGACTTGTTGGTAAAAGGGAAGATGTTAAACTGAGCACATGGTATCCTTGACGTCTTGCTCAGTATCCATAAGCGGGATGTGGCTGGAAGAGCCGGATAGGGATGATTGTTTAGCCATGAATTTACTCAGGGTGCCAATCGAGGAAGCGTAAAGGTAAGAAATTAAGCAACTAAGATGATTTTTGAGAAATTGGGACAGAAAACCAATAAGAAGAAAAGAAGAAAATTTAACCCATTTTATAGATTGGTGTGGGATTTTGGAAATAAATGAGAATTGAATTCTTGAATTGACAGATAACAGAAACATGATGCGACATATAAGCTGGTGACATTAATTGGCAGTGTCATGGGTCGCCAACATCACTGTGAGAGTGCTTTGGAGTACGGCAGACTCACCGGAGGTCTTCCCCTGCAGTGGTCATGAACCATTGATCTTGGTCAATGGGCTTACGACTGGGTCAACTGCGGAGGAACCATCGTTGTTAACCCACTAGCTGTTTGTGCCCATGGGTTTCTGATGATCCAAATTAACCTTCATTCTTTTAAATCCTGCTCGGTGATTTTCACGGGTTATAATCCAATGGTTGGTCCCACCTTCACACTTTTGAACAATATGTTAATTGATCAAAATATAAAAACAAAAACTATTTTTTGGGATATGAAAAGTTCACATTTATCCTTTTTTCTGATATATATGCTTCTTTTTTGTTTTGAAAAATATTTTAAAATAAAATAGAAATGAGCCACAACACCAAGCGAGTTGGAAGATAATGAGGGTGATCATGAGAACTGAGAGTGATATGGTACACGTGTTATTTTATTATTTATACTTTTTAAGATGGGTTTTTATAAAGAAGAGGACTTAATTACCTTATAACTAAGACTCTTTTTTTTGAAACATTATAATATGTATTTTGAATTAATTGGTAATTTGCATTGTGTTAAAGTTAAAATCATTTCACTTGATAATTTACAATTATGTTGATCTCGAAACAATGGTGTAGTGTATAAGATTCTCCTTTTTTTTGGTATGTAAGATCATAATCAAATAATGATAATGCTAAAGTACATGAATTTATTTGCATTATTTTCTAAACTTGATTATGTTAAAAAAATTCATATTATTCTAGATTTATTATTTTACAATGATTTATATTCATAAAAATTTACAATTTTACAATTATGGTAATTTAACAATAGTTAGGGTATACATTTTACTTACGGTAGTTATGGTTCAAAATTGAAAATTAATTTACAATTTTACAATTTTACAAATTTACAAATTTTAATAAAATTGAATGATGATAATACATACAATTACAGTTACATTTACAATTTTACAATTTTACATACAATTACAATTACAATCATTTCACATTAATACAATTAAAATTTTACAAATATTTTACATACAATTAGAATTAGAATGACAATTACAATTAAAATTTTACAATCACTTACAATTACAACTAAAAATTTTCAAATATTTTACATACAATAAAAATTAGAATTAGAAAGAGAATTAGAATTAGAATTACAATCACAATTTCACAATTTCCCATATAATTACAATTACAATATTTACAATTACAAATTTAGAATTTTACATACAATTACAATTTTACAATTAAAATTAAAATTACAATCATTTCACATTAATACAATCAAAATTTTACAAATATTTTATATACAATTACAATTACAATTAAAAATAGAATTACAATTACAATTTTACAATTTCACGTATAATTACAATTTTAGAATTTTACATACAATTACAATTACAATTTTACAATTTGACATATATACTTAGAATTTTACATACAATTACAATTACAATTTTACAATTTGACATATATACAAATGTTGGGAAAAATACTGAGAGGGGGGGGGGGGGGGGTGTTGGTGAATCAATATTTTCAATAAGCACAACCTTTTAATTGTCTCTTACTGATTTCTATACGTGACTTTGATTAGCCCAACTAGCGAATATACGCGGATACACTAACAAAAAATTGCGTATACTGAGATAACTTTATTGTTAGATAAAATTTTAGAAACATTCTTTAACCCAACTTATCAGTGATGCATCTGACAGTTAAGCAGTAAATATGTGCAATAATAACAGAATAAATCATCACACAAGAGCATTACACATGAACACCAATATTTAAGGTGGAAACCCAATTCAGGAAAAAACCAACGCTGCTGTTATCTTTGTCTTAAATATTTATTATAAATAAAACTGCTTACAATATTGTACTGATTCAGACTCATATTAGTACGCAGGCATCTACCTGCAGAAGGCTGCAACCTTCTCTCGTTGTCCAGTTGCTACTAGAAGGGAGCTCCAACCCCCTAATCTCGTTTACCAGCCACTATTAGAAGGGAGCTTCAACCCCTTGATCAGAACACCAGCTTCAATTGGTAGGAACCTTCTACTTCCACACTAAAGGCTTTAACCCTTAGAACCACTTCAGACCTTGTTTCATCAATATTCACATTGGATCCCACAACTTCAACACAACTCATCATAAATATCATCAATAATAAACTTAACCCAAACTTCAATCAGAATAGTGAGCTCACTGTAACCAAAACACAGTAATAAACTCAAATTTCAGAATCAACATACAAAATCAATCTCAACCCTGATAATTCATTATCTCAAAATAGATACGCTACTATACTTTACTGATCTCGATTTCCTTCACACCAACCTACGTATAGATATGAGAATATTGAATTTACAGAGTATGATCAGTCTCAGAGCCAGATCTGAGGCTTTCAGTTAGATATCTTTTCAGTAATGAAGAACCTTTATTTATTCATCCATCAATAAACATATTTACTCACCCATTGATCATATTTGTACATATTCAACTTAGCAGCATATACAGTATTCAAGCAACCCAGATCTACATGAAGACTTCATTGACAGACATCAAAAATACAACAACAATAAATAGATAACCTCTCCAGTAAGCTTCAGAAAAACCTGACTTCCATACGCACTTTTTCTGAGACAAATCCATGTACATACACGCTTTCACCGAGATGAACTAGCGTATAGATATGTAAATATTAGTTTTGTAGAATGTTTCAAATCTATAAACTTACCCAGATTTCTTCACTTTACTTCAGAAAACATGCGCCAGGTCACAGATCTCATCATCTCTTAAATAGATCAAATACATAGTCATTTCAGGTCTAGATATCCAGATCCATCATTGTATACAAGGGTGCATCATAGTTTCACATCTACCATTAGTCAGAGTCCATCCCATGCTGATATACTTTAGAGAGAAGTATTCAGTAACAACCCTTACACCTGCACACCCTTTGCACTATAATATTCTTCTTCTTATATAGATTTAGGCTTTCCTAATACCATGAGCCAAAACCACACAAGTGTCTATGGTATTCTTGGATAGAATCAAATAGGTGACACTTCGCTCAATATTGTGGGCTGAAACCATGGTGATGCCCCTTGGTATTATAATTTTAGAGCGCAAAAGGCATACACGATTTGTATCATTCTTATTTGTATGTATACATGCCTTGGCCTGTACTAACCCACGTATAGAACCTTTATTTATGAATAATAATCAATTTCTACTGGACTTTACATATTTCCTCCAGAAGAAATATACTGCATTATTTTCTAGAGAGCTGTCATCAAGGACAATATATTAAGACATAAGAATCATATTTCCAACATTCTCCCCCTTTGGACTTAATGGAAACCACATGATGGAGTTTTATCACCACATCCTGTAGATATATAAACATTATGTAAACAACAAACACTCCCCCTTTGACATCAAGAGCAAAGGGCAGACAATTTCTCCCCCTAAGCATATGCAGACATAATTTTAATGAAATACAAGACACTTTAACTCAACCGAGTATGACCAATCCTATCACCAAGGACTTATACTTACATCAATGATCCTCCAATGGTTGCAATCCTTCATCTTTATGTTTTATTAAACTGATCCAACACATTCTAGAGAAGTCATCAATAAATAGAATATAGTATTGTTCTCTATGAGGTGAATTTTTCCTTACAGGACCACATAGATCAGTATGTATAAGTTCAAGAGGCTTACTTGTTGATCCTTCTTTGTCATTGAATTGCATCCTAGTTTTCTTACCAAATTGGCATGATTTTCATATTATACTTTCAGGAAGAGTGATGTTGGGAATATCACGAACAAATTTGAGTATGCTAGACTTTCTTATTTGAGAGAAGATCAAATGTACTAATCTTCTATGCCATAACCAATTTTCTGTAGATTTACCTAAGTAGAATTTCTCTTAGCCGCCTTTCAATATATACATATTTCTTGGTGTTCTAGTTCCTTTTATTACCTGTTTTCCTGTGTCAAGTTCATGTACTACACATTATTTTGAACTAAAGAAAACTTCATTTCCTTGATCACACATTTGACTCACACTCAAAAAGTTATGCTTTAATCCATCCACATACATAACATTGTTAGATTTCACCTTCTCTTTTAGAAAAACAGAACCTTTACCCTTAATGACAGTAGAAGAGTCATTTCCAAAAGTAACATTCTTTTTTTTTCTAATGTATTGTATGAAAGGAGTTTATTTTTATCACCGGTCATGTGTTTTGAGCATCCATTATCAGTGTACCATTGATTTTCTTCCCCTTCTGCAAACAAAGCTATGCCACAACTTTCAACCTGTACATTCTTATTTCTCCATAGCTTGGAGTTTGAGGGTATATGCTCTTTTGGCTGAAGTTTTCTCATGCATTCAGATTCTTCATGTCCAAAGTTATTGCAATAAGAACATTCAATTTGGTTTTGAAGAGGAGAAATTTTTTTATAAGTATTCTTCTTTATTCCAGTCTCATTTATATGTTGGGTGTGGAGCTTGATTATCTTGTTTATTTTGTATCACAGCATTGGATCCCCTGTACCTTAAAAGGGGCGGCAACACCTCCTGTAATTAATCGCTACCATGGGGGGTCTAGGGGGGGGGCGGCAGCGCTTTTTGGAGCCCCCCCCCCTGGCGGGGGCTTTCGGGGGCAGCGCCCCCGAAGCTAAAAACAGATGTAAAATTGCCTTGTAAAATTATAGCAATTTCTAGTCAATCTGGGCCGTTCATAGGCAAATGATTTGACGGTAGAAGTTATGTTTAGATTAGGTTTTCTTGCCTTAGAAGGCAACCCCTCGTTTGATGAGGGTATTGTATTGCAGCTGTGTATTGTATGTGCATTCTCGGAGTGAGAAACAGAGAGGGAGACTGTGAGAGAACAAAGGATATTATAGTGGATCTGCTGTAGGTTGTGTCTCTTCATTTTGCTGGATAATAGAAAGGAAGGACTGGCTGTTCGAGGTGGACGTAGCCCAAACTGGGTGAACCACGTATATCCGTGTCTCTCTGGTTTTATGTGTTTTGTGTGCTTGTATTTTCCGCATATTTTATGTATTTCATTGCTCTGTAATATATAATTTTCTAACAATTGTTAGGTAAACATGACTCGGGTAGAGTCAATGTTGACTAGGGTAAATAGTAGTGGTTTTGGGGCACATGGTTTTGTGCACCCATGGTTTTCAGCCCATGGTATTGCATGTAATGGAGCCTATAAAAGGCTGGGAATACTTCATTGTAATGAAGGCCTGGAGGTGAGTGGTGAAGGCTCAGTTGGCTAGATTGGCCAAGGTTTTGGCTAATGTTTAATGAAATTTCATTGGTTGGGTTTTTCCCCGGAGCTTGGGGTTTTCCCAGTAAAATATTTGTGTTAATGTTTATGATTTGTTGCTGGTTGTTTTTCATGATTATTATTCCTCTTGGTAAATTTATTATTTCTCCGGTAAATTTCTAACAAATGGTATCAAAGCCATATTTGGCTTCAGAGGGACGGTTTTGTAGCCAAGGGTTTTATTGGCTTATGAATGGAGAAATGAATGTACCCTTTTGTAGATCTGGCCATACGGAGCATGGTGTTTCTAGGAAATAGGAAATATCCAATTGATTGATTCCATGGGGAATTCCATGGAGGGTTTCTCAATGGATAAAGAGAACAATGGTGCTACCACAACTCAGATCTGGCGACTAGAGTGATAAGAAGTTGGTCCGAGAAATTCAGAGATGAGAGGATGTTTTCACATGGATTGATTGATTGATGAACCATGTATATGAAGAGAACTCCTAGAGGACTGGCGGTTACAGAGGCTGGTGACCCATGCAATCCAGTAGATGGGTTCTTTTTATATGGACATTTATTTCATATGTACAAGGCAGTAACAATGAAATAAAATAAAAAATATTATTATAATGGAGTTAATTTATTACATGTAAATGGGCATACTGCTGTAAGACCTGGTATGGCATGCGTACCCCTGGGTAATCATTGGTAAAGTTTGGGTTAGAACTAGGTGATAGGGGGGATGTCAAGTTAATAATTACCCTGGATAAAAATATTGAGGGGAAAGAGCTAGAGTGAGCGGGGTTGTCTCACTTAGCAGGTTTGGCTGGATTTAGTCAATAATCCCCAAGTCAAGTTTAAGGGGGGAATTGTTAGGTAAACATGACTCGGGGTAGAGTCAATGTTGACTAGGGTAAATAGTACTAGTTTTGGGGCACATGGTTTTGTGCACCCATGGTTTTCAGCCCATGGTATTGCATGTAATGGAGCCTATAAAAGGCTGGGAATACTTCATTGTAATGAAGGCCTGGAGGTGAGTGGTGAAGGCTCAGTTGGCTAGATTGGCCAGGTTTTTGGCTAATGTTTAATGAAATTTCATTGGTTGGGTTTTTCCCCGGAGTTTGGGTTTTTCCCGGTAAAATATATGTGTTAATGTTTATGATTTTTTGCTAGTTGTTTTTCATGATTATTATTCCTCTTGGTAAATTTATTATTTCTCCGGTAAATTTCTAACATTATATGCTTTCTTGCTTCCCTGTTCATGATTGTTTTGTATGCAACACGTTGAGAATCTTTATGACCAAAGTAATGACATGAGAAACAATGTCCATTGAAGAAAAAAATTATGCGATCATGAAACCTTCTATTGATGTTTACCTGATAATTGATACTTCTGTTATTATTCATCCTTGAATTGAAGTGGTCATGTTTTACTTGAGTATTCTCCTTGTTATTTTGCTGAGTGATGAAGTGTTGTTGGCTGGTTTTAGCCGCATTTAGATAGCTTGGAGCTGAAGATTGAGAAGATTCTCTGATATATCCAAGACTTATCTTTATAAGAGGAGACCGTTGAAGCTTGATAATTTCATCTAAGGTTTCAGATCCTTTAGCAAATCTAATATTTAAGGTTTTAAGTTTCTCAAATTCCTTTCTTAGACTTACTATTTAACATTCTAATTTCTCATTGTGCTTCTCATTTTTTATAAGTTGATTATTTAGAGTATCTATGGCTATTTTATTTTCTTCTAGACATATTTTGAGATGATTGATTTCTTCAAGAAAATAATTTTCTCCTAAAGCATCCATAAATGTATCTTTAGTCTCACTAAAGTTCTTTTCAAATGCCATGAGTAATCTAATATCTTGATCAGATTCTCCTTCTTCACTATTTTATAGACCATCACTATCTTCATGAGTATAATAACTTTTCCTATTGATGAAACATTTCTTATTTCTTTTTTCCAATTCCTTTGCCTTTTCATGATTATCTTTATGAGGACACTTAGCGGCATAATGACCAACTCTTCCACAAGAAAATCATTTGAAAGGAAGCTTACCTCTGAACCTCCCAGTGCCATGTTGTAGTTTCTTTACAAAATTTATCTCATCTTCTTCTGAAACATACCCTGATTCTTCTTGTTCTTCTATATCCTTTCCTTTTGCAGCAACTCTAAAAAAAAATTCTTTGACTTTAGATGGACCTCCTTTTATCATTTGACATGCAGTTAGGATCCTATGAAGTTGAACAATATTAAGAATTTGTAGATCCTGCTTCTCTTCAATAGCAGATACTTTTGACTTGAATTTAGGAGTTATATATCTTAAAAACTTCTCTACAAGAGTAGTATAAGTTATAGTCTCACCAAGATTTATTATACGATTTAAAATCTCATCAAGACGTAAAAATAAGCTAGCAATGCTTTCATCATTATGCATTCTAAGTTTTTCATATTGAATTCTGAGACTTCAGAGTTTAGTGCTTTTTACCTTGGCATCACCTTCATAGCTCAGAATGATTTTGTCCCATATCTCCTTTGTTGTATTCAACTGCATGACTTTGACAAATTTTGATTCATTCAAACTACCCAACAATACATTGACCACCTTTGCATTAGTTTCATAGTTCTTTCTTACTGATGGATCTCTTGGAACTGAGGCTAGATATTGATAACCGCCTTCAACTATAGCACATAAATCTGCTCCAAGAGACTGAAGATATGACCTTTTCCTTTTCTTCCAGAAGATTAAATTTTTTCCATTGAAGAGTGGAGGTCTAATAGATGATGTCCCATCTTTATTTCTCATCTTAGATGATCTTCCTAATAGAAATTAAGCTTCTTCAGAAGGACTTGCTCTGATACCAATTGTTGGGAAAAATATTAATATGGGGGGGGGGGGGTGTGGGTGAATCGGTATTTTCAATAATCACAATATTTTACTCTTCTCTTATTTATTTCTATATGTGACTTTGATTATACCAACTAGGGTATATACGTGGATACACTAACAGAAACTTGCATATACTGAGATAGCTTTATTTTTAGATAAAATTTCAGAAACATTCTCTAACCTAGCTTATCAGTTATGCATCAGATAGTTAAGAATTAAATATGTGCAGTAATAATAGAATGAATCATCACATAAGAGCATCACACATGAACACCAATATTTAAGGTGGAAACCCAATTTGGGAAAAAACCACCGTTGTTATTGTCTATGTCTTCCATTAGGGGAATTTTGAGGTCTAAAATGGGAATTCAAAGGAAATTATTAAATAATAGTGGAAATAATAAAATAAGATTTTATTACATCATAAAATTTTAGAGGGAATAAAGGAAAAAACTACGTTTTCAACTCGTATTTTTAAAGTATCTCTGAAATTTTTTACTCAAATTTCGAGCGAGAGTACTCATTGGATGCATTTAATTCCTCATCCAACGAGTACTCATGTTTCATATTTATGATGTGCCTTGCTACATGAAAATTAAGAAATACATGAAATACATGATTGCAATCACGTTTTTTCATGTATTTCTCATTTTTCATGTAGCAGGGTCCATCGAAAGTATGCAACATGGGTACTCCTTGTATGAAGAATTAATTTTTTCATCCAACGAGTAATCATGCTCAAAATTTGAGTAAAAAAATTGGGAGATAAGTTGAAAATACAAGTTGAAAAACTAGTTTTATTATTTTATTATTTTTTAATATTTTTACACTTAAAAAATGGTGAATCATCCCCCATGGTTGACATCATCATCTTGAATCCTATTGGTTCTTATAAAGTTTATTTTGGCTATACATTTTTCTTAGGAGGCCCATTTTAGACCTCAAAATTCCCCTAGTGAATATTTATTATATGGGAAACTGCTTACAATATTATACTGATGCAGACTCATATAAGTATGCAGACATCTACCTACAGAAGGCTACAACCTTCTCTTGTTCTCCAGCTGCTATTGGAAGGGAGCTCCAACCCCCTGATCTCGTTTACCAACCAGTATTGGAAGGGAGCTTCAACCCCATGATCAAAACACTAGCTTCTACTGGCAAGAAGCTTCTACTTCCACATTGAAGGCTTTAACCCTTAGAACCAGTACAGACCTTGTTTCATCAATTTTCACAATGGATCCCATAGCTTCAACACAACTCATCATAAATATCATCAATAATAAACTTAACCCAAACTTCAATAAGAACAGTGAGCTCACTATAACCATAACACGGTAATAACCCAGATTTTAGAATCAATGTGCAGAATCAATCTCAACCCTGATCATTCATTATCTCAAAATACATACGCTACTTTACTTTACTGATATCACGTGTATACACACTTTCCTTCACACCAACCTACGTATAGATCTGAGAATACTGAATTTACAGAGTATGATCAGTCTCAAAACAAGATCTGAGGCTTTCGGTCATATATCGTTTTAATAATGCAGAAACTTTATTCAGTCAGTCATCAATAAACATATTTACTCACTCTTTGATTAGATTTGTACATATCAAACTTAGTAGCATATACAATATTCAATGAACCCAGATCTACATGAAGACTTAATTGAAAGACAACATAAATACAACAACAATAAATAGATAACCTCTCTAGTAAGCTTCAAAAAATCTTGACTTACATACGTGCTTTTTCGTAGACAAATTCGCGTATATGCATGCTTTCACTGAGACAAACTACAGTATAGATCTATAAATATTAATTTTGCAGAATGTTTCTGATCTATAGACTTATGCATATTTCTTCACTTTACTTCAGAAAACATGCGCCAAGTCACAGATCTCATCATCTCTTCAATAGATCAAATACATAGTCATTTCAGGTGTAGAGATCTAGATCCATCATTGTATACAAGGGTGTATCATAGTTTCAGATATACCACTAATCAGAGTCCATCCCATGCATATATACTTTAGAGAGAAATATTCAGTAACAACCCTTACACCTGCACATCCTTTGCACTATGATCTTCTTCTCCTTATATAGATTTAGCCTTTCCTAATACCATGAGCCAAAACCACACAAGTTCCGATGGTATTCTTGGACAGAATCAAATAGATGACACAACGCTCAATATTGTGGGTTGAAACCATGGTAATGCCCCTTGCTATTATAATTCTAGAGTGCAAAAGGAATACACTATTTGGATCGTTCTTATTTGCATGTATAGATGCCTTGGACTGTACTAACCTGCGTATAGATACTTTATTTATGAATAATAATCAACTTCTGTTGGACTTTACATATTTCTTCCAGAAGACATATACTACATTATTTGCTAGAGAGTTTCCATCAAGGAAAAAATATTAAGAAATAAGAATCATATTGACAACAACAATTACAATTAAAATTACAATTACAATCATTTCACAATAAATTAAATATTACAATTACAATTAAAATTTTACAAATATTTTACATACAATTACAATTAGAAATACAATTACAATTTTACAATTTTACATACAATTAAAATTAAAATTTCAATTACAATCACGACATAATATTTGATAAGTATCATGATTTAATATTAAAAATAAACATCACGATCATGATAACCATCGTACAAACATCATATTTGAATGAAAATCAGATTCAAATTTGCTAACATCATTTAATCATCATGATCATGATCATCTAACAAAACACAAGCATTGTATAACATAATTACAACACAAACATCAAATATACATCTCATGTCAAATAACTGCTATCACATACACATCTATTTGCAAGTTTCACATTAAATGAACATATCTAACATGACTTAAAAATATACACATCGTGATGAACACCAACATGTAAATTAAGCACAACTGCAACATGAACATAAAATACATGGACCATATATATGTCTTTGTGTGTGTATGTGTGTGTGTGTGTAACTGTATAATGTCAAAAATATACAACTATAATATAATTGCATATAAATGTCAAATATTAGTTTGTGGTACATCAATAGTAGTACTAGTCGAGGCCTTTTCAGTCAATGGTGTAGCCTTGACATGCTCAGATAGATGTAGATCATCACGTGCTTGCTGATCTTGAGGTTCCTAATGTTGATCAGGATCAACTGCTTGCTCATGATGACTCGATGTGGATGGTCCAGCCTACTCATGATCATGATTGCTGGATGTTGTAGGTTTCTCATGTCCGACGCGAGGTGGAGGGGGAGGTGGAGTAGTAGGTGAATGATGATCACTTCCCTAATTGTGATCATAAGATTATGCACTGCACGAATGTCGACGTACTGCATCTCCACCATGTCCATGTCGAACGTCCCTCCTCAACCACGCCACTAAGATGGTAGATCCAATGACGTGCCCAATCAAGGTCAACATATCACGTGGCATGCCTCTCCATATTGTTGTCATACTATCCTCATCTTGTATATCTCTGATAGTGTCTAGCTTAAATCCCTCCTCCACTAGGATTCGACCGAGTTAGTTGCCTAACTCCATCCTAAATCTAGTGTCAGGCCTACGCCTCACACTTGTCGGTACCTATGCATGATTATGAGGACCAGGTCTATCACCAGCCTGATCCTCTACATCTTCCATCTCCTAATCGTCAACAAGATCTACATTTGGATCATTTGGTAGTAGCGGCATCTCATCGCCAACAAATGACCCAATATCTACAAAATATATATAAGTAAAAAATAGTAATTAGACAATTTCATTAAATTTTTTAATAAAAACAAGTTAAAGAACATGTTAGAATAAATTTAAAGAAACCACTAATATTACCTCTCTCATACGATGGCTCATCAATTGTGAAGAGGATGTTGGCACACCCTCGCCAATCGAAACGAGCATACATACATGGCACCAAAATTAAGATGTAATCATCAACACTGGATAGCAACTCCAGTGCTTCATGGGATATCCTCGTAGAAAAGTCAGATTCGCCCCTCTTGGGCATCATCTGGCCCCACATCTTCATCCGTACGTGCAACATCGGCCTACGAGGCTATCGAACAAAAGTATGCCTTGTCTCTGGAAACTCTCAAAAAATAAAAAAAATATCTCTAAAGAAAAAGGGAAGTTCACCTTCCCTTGTTCCTAAGAACGACATCTATCTAAAGCTTTACAGAACTACCGCAAAAAATCGTAAACTAACTCACAATTTTTTTTTCATGTAATAAAGAATTAACATAAAATAAAAGCAAGAAACTAATGCATTTCCTGTCACTGGTATGGTGTTCAGTGGTCGACAGAAGTAGTGAGAGGCACCTCACCTCCTCTGCACCAAATGAAGCAATATGTAACTGACCAATGGAGACCTGAAAATATGCAGGAGAAAGTATATCGACACTAATGTATCTCTGGGAGTACACCAACTGATTCCCTGCTACATAGACGATGGGGACCTCTGGGAACGAGGGAAAATCCTGCCCTCTCCTAGATAGGCTAGTAATAAATTACATGTCCTCCTCTGATGCACTAGCATTAAAGTAGAGTCAACAATGTGACAAGCTGGTCACATGTTGTGGCTTGGGAAGAGGACTAGTAGTCCTAATAATTTGAATATTTTAGTTTTAAAGTATTTTGTTTAAAGTTAATTTGGGTTAACATAGCCATTGTAATATGTAGGTGAAAAGAATAGTTATATTATGATTAGTTAGGAATTTATTTGAATAAACTGTTTTGAAATCAAATAACAATATTTTGGGAAAGGCATCAAACAAAACCAAATCCACCATTGTGGGGTTATGCCATCCATAGATAAAAAGAGAGAGAACAAGAGGGAAATAGGTGTGAGATAGGGTTGAACAGAGAGTAGGAATAAATGTAAAATCTAGCCATCCTAGGGCTTGGTTCTATGTACTTTCATTTATAAATTAATTCCAAGTGTTTTGGATTTTGATTGGGCTCTCTGTTCTAACCCATTAGTTTTATATCCCTGTCGAATTCAAGTATGGTACTTTTTTTGTATCCATGTTATTATAAATGCATATTGTTTTTTGTTAATGAATAGAAAGATTTTAGTGAGAGGACGAATTTCTTTTGAACTTCTCATTGACAAAGTTATGGCAGAGACCGAGGGATGAGAGATAAAGAACAAGCTCAGGAGGGAATCCGCGTGTTTGCAGACTAGACAAAGCTTGAAGGAGAGATAGCGTTGAAAGATTCCAAAGAATATAAATACTTAGAAGAATCCCAAGTGAGGAACCAATGGCGAGGATCGAAGTGCAGAGCCAAAGGTTTAAGGTTTGACAGAAGAGATGAGTGTGGGTAGTGGAGGAAAAGTAGAGTTGTGAGAAGGTGAATGGATGGTCGCGATTAAATCGCAGATCCAAGGGCGAACGTTGAACGGATGCAATGATTTTTCAATTCAACCAATATAATGGTCGATGAGTTGGTAGATACAGAGGTGAGGACCATTGAATCTATAATCATATCAACAATGGAAGACAATTCATGATTTCAAAAATTGCAGATGTTAACAGATACCGTTAAGAGTTTTCAAAGTTAAATTATTTGGTTTGTGATGCAAAGTGGTATTGCAGAGGTATAGCGTGGGTCGTTGGATCTAGCTAAGATCAAATGACAAAAATTGAAAGCACACTGAGGAGATTTCACAAATCGAAAAATTTAAGAGTTAACGTTAAGGACCACCACAAGGTAAGTTAAGAGATTTCTAATGCGAAGTATGGGAAGACACGCGTCAACATGGCACAAAAGCACACTTCACAAATTATAGCGATACCATTTAAGATTTCACATGGTATGTTGTTTTCAGTGCGATGCGATAATATTTGAGAATTGTGATGTGATGAGGGAAGGCCACATGTCGGCATGACGCAAAATCACACTTCGCAAATTTTTTGGTTTAGCGTATTCGCAAAGAGTTGAAGGTTACGGGCAAGTGATCATGATGTGTTCTGATTTGTTGTCATGATGTGGGACCCTCTGGTAAGAAACCCACGTAATTGCATTAGTTGGGTTATTAGTATGGTCTATGTGTTTTATAAGAATCCCACGGTTGAACTAGTGCACGTATGTATGTTATGAAACTTTTAGGTTGATCTTTGTTGCGAGTAAAAGGATTTTTTGTGTTGAGTCTTAAAAAATCCATTCCACAACCTTTAAGGGCCATGATGAAGGAAGCTAGCAAGGGTTTCTAGGAAGAAGAAGAAGTGTGGTCAGAACCTAATATTTCAGCTGAGGTTGAAATATAAGAGGAAAGTAGTGTTATAAAGTGCATATGAGTTGTGAAGCTGAGCCTAGAAGGAGCATAGAGGAGTGCTCAAGGAGGGTTCTATATTGAGGACCAGTACTTGCCAAAATACCAAGCACACATACATTTTGGTGAGCTAAGTTGTAGCAGGAGGAACTATTACTGCAGAGGTTAGTGCAACTCATAAAGGGTGAAATAACTCAATAATATGACTATTGAGAGTCATAGCAGAGGTTCAAGAGGAAACCACAAAGTGAAGAAGGAATATGCCAAGACAAATGGCATATGGAAGCAGATGAATGATAAAGCATATAAGAGAGAAATAGCTGAGATGAGAATTCACCTTGATCTATTGATGGATTTGCTACAGAGGATTGGTGAAGACCAGAGGTGTGGATGGATTATGAGAAAATAAAATTGAAATGGAATGGGTTGTAGATGAAGAGGGAGCATAGGTTGAATTCTCAAGAAGACGAAGCATTACTCAGAGCAGCAGAGTATGGAGAATGAAGGAAAACCATTAGGAATTGTCATGGAAGATGGAGGGCAGCATGAATATGCAGTAATCATAACATGTGATGAATAAATGGAGTTCCCATAGGAGATGACCGCTAATGGTTATCTGAAAAGTTCAAACAGGAATCACAATCAAAAGAAAGAAGTCAGCAGAGACGCCAGTAAAAGACTAATCATGGAAAATCTTGTTGTGGTATATATAGACAGGTTGATGGAGTCAAATTATAGAGATGGATTGTTTGTATTACATGACGAAGAAAGAAGAGTTCATAAAGTAAATAAGACTATGGCTACTGATAGTCATAGTAAAGGTTCCAAGGGATATTATGAAAGATCAAGCAAGAATAAAATTGATAGAGAATTAGCTGAGATAAAAGTGCAACTAGAAGTGTTGAGAGAATTCATACAAGGTAGTATGGAACACCAAAGGTATGATTGGGTTCTACAGAATAAAAGAGTCAAGTGGAGTCAGTTATAGAGCAGGCTAAGATCTGACACAAGAATTTAGCTAGAAGAAGAACTCAGAGTAGTTGATTTACAACATAGGATGTGTCTTGAGGAAGAGGTTTACTTATGTGAACCTAAGCAAGGGTCTATTCTTGGTTATAGTAGTAATGAATATGAAGACATGAGACCAACTAATGGTTTCATGGATCCTTGGAAGGATGGGAAATAGCAGAAAGAGCTGATATTTGAGAAAACAAGAGAGGCTATGGATCCTTATGGTTTCAAAACAAATGATTATTGTATGTTTGTAGGTGAAATGAGTAAAGAAAGAAAATTTGTTGATGTTGTCATAAAGGATGAAGGGGGAGGATAGAATCTGAATTTTGTTCAAGAAGAAAATGAGACAGTTGATTCTCATAGACATGCACATGCATAGCTGAGTGAAGGCAATGATTTCCAGCCTACTGTGAAAGATAAAAACAAGGAGGAATTGGCTTATGATGATGGCGAAGAACAGAAAGAGGGAGAATATGATATCAATAATTCATATGTTATACTTGAGAAAGATGAAAATAAGACTACTAAAGACCTTCTGAGTCCTGAAAGAGACTTAGAATAGCAAGAGAAAGATTTGGTGATTGAGTCATCAAATAATACCACAGGGTCTTGTGAGTTGAATGTTGACAATTTGAATGTGTTTGCAGGTTGTGTAGAATACAATCCATCTCTTGGAATTTTCTCAAGTAAGGCTAAAGTATATATAGCAAAGTATAATGAGGAAGAAAATTGTCAAGCAAGGTATAATGAAGAGTGTCTTTCTGATGAAGACGAAGTTGAGTTGTTGCAGTAGAAGGAATTCATAAGTTCCTTATTTAATGAAGGGAGTAACTTTAATGGAGATGAATTAGTAATGCCTCATGAGGTGAAACTTGTTCTTGATGAGGACAAAGAGTAATTGCCTTGCTTAAATAACCAAAGGAATATTATTGGATGGAAATTTAGGATTGTCATAGAAATAGAGAATAAAAATTTTATTCTGGTTAAAGATGAAGAAGTAGTTTCACAAAGATGTTTGCTTAGTAGAAAGGAATAAGAAAGCTATATAGATGAAAGTGAGGCAGTTATGTATCAAGCTAAAGGAAATTCAGTCCTAGAAGTGGAAAAGACTAAATTGACTATTAGGACTAGTGAAGAAGCATAAGGAAAACAATGGAGTGTTGTCAAGGAAGAGGAAAAGAGTTACATTGAAACTATAATACAACATACTAAATAGGTTATTGAAGGGAATCAAGTAATTAGTGAATGGCTGAATTTCTTGATGAAAGCATTTGAGCAAGAGAAAGAGATTTCAAACAAAAATATGGAACCGTTTCAAATTGTAGTTGAAACAGAGATAGATACTAGTTTCTAAAACCTAATTGTGTTAACTAGTATAAAGGAAAGAGTGAATAAATATATTAATGCAGTCAAAGAATTGGAAGGCAATTTACCTTTTGACAGTAAATTTTCAAATAAGGAAAAGAAGAGGGATGTTGCAGAGGGAGATGTCTTCAGAGATATTCAGGAAGTTTTGGTGGCAGCAATGTCCGGAGTAATATTTGCAAAAATATCTAGGAAAAAGTATAGTAGAATGTGTTGGCAGAGGACTGGAAATAAGATTAGATTACAATATAAGATTGAATTGCAAGAAACCATAGACAAACTATGGGAGCTAATGAAAATACCTAAGAAGATTTACAACAAAGATAAGAAATAAATCCATTGTTAAATTGTTTAGAAAGTGAGGAACAATGAAGATAGAGGCAGTGGAGCACTACAGTACAAAGTATGGAAGCCTAGAAGATTGCAGCTAAGGAATGGTGAAGACAATGTAGCCTATGGAAAGCAACAAAATAGAGTTTGGGATCCTGGAAGATTTGAGGAGTGAAGACACATGACCAGGAGGTCATGAATTCTTTTACTTCGGGAGTTTGATGCAGGAGCATTAAAATAGAGTCAACAATGTGACAAGTTGGTCACATGTTGTGGCTTGGGAAGAGGACTAGCAGTCCTAATAATTTGAATATTTTAGTTTTAAAGTATTTTGTTTGAAGTTAATTTGGGCTAACATAGCCATTGTAATATGTAGGTTAAAAGAATAGTTATATTAGGATTAGTTAGGCATTTAGTTGAATAAAATGTTCTAAAACCGAATAATAGTTTCTAAACCATATGGGGATTTTGGGAAAGGCATAAAACAAAGCCAAATCCACCATTGTTGGGTTCTTCCATCCATAGAGAAAAAGAGAAAGAATGAGAGTGAAATAGGTGTGAGAGAGGGTTGAACAGAGAGTAGGAATGAATCTAAAACCTAGCCATCCCAGGGCTTGGTTTTGTGTACTTTCATTGATAAATTAATTCCAAGTGTTTTGGATTTTGATCGAGCTCTTTGTTCTAACCTATTAGTCTTATTTCCATGTCGAATTCAAGTATGTTACTTTGTTTGTATCCATGTTATTATATATGCATATTTTTTTTCTGTTAATGAATAGAAAGATTTGAGCGAGAGGAAAAAGTTCTTTTTAACTCTGTGTAGACAAAGTTATGACAGAGACCAAGCGATGAGATATGAAGAACAAGCTCAGAAGGGAATCCACGCGTTTGTAGACTGGACAAAGCTTAGGAGAGATAGTGTTGAAAGATTCCAAAGAAGACATGAATAATTAGAAGAATTGTAAGTGAGGAACCAATATCAACGATCGAAGTGCAGAGCCAAAGGTTTATGGTTTGATGATAGAGATGAGTGCGGGTAGAGGAGGTGAAGCAGAGCTACGAGAAGGTTACTGGATGGTCGTGATTAAATCACAGATCCGAGGGAAAAAGTTGAATGACTATGATTATTTTTCAATTCAGCGAATATAATGGTCGATGAGTTGGCAGAGATAGAGGTGAGGACTGTTGGATCTATAATCAGATCAACAGTGGAAGACAATTCATGATTTCAAAAATTGCAGATGTAAACAGATACCGTTAAGATTTTTCGCAAGTTAAAGTATTTTGTTTTTGATGCAAAGTGGTATAGTGGAGGTATAGCATGGGCTGTCAGATCCAACCGAGATCAAATAGCGGAAATTGAAAGCGCGCCAGGTCGATTTCGCAAATCACAAAATTTAAGAGTTAATGTTAAGGACCCCCACAAGGTAAGTTAAGAGATTTGTGATACGAAGTGTGGGAAGACACGTGTCAACATGGCACAAAATCATACTTCACAACTTATAGCGAATACCATTTAAGAGTTTGCATGATATGTTGTTTGCGGTCTGATGTGATAAGATTTGAGAACTATGATGCGATGAGGGAAGGCCACGTGTCAGCATGACGCAAAAGCACACTTCACAAATTTTGTGGTTTAGCATATTCGAAAAGAGTTGAAGGTTGCGGGCAGGCGATCGCGATGCATTCTGATTGGTTTTCGTGATATGGGACCCTCCTGTAAGAAACCCACATAATTGCATTTTTTGGGTTATTGGTATGGTCTTTGTGTGTTATAAGAATCCCGTTGTTGAATTCACATGTGTATGTATGTTACAGAACTCTAAGGTTGACCTCTATTGTGAGTAAAAGGATTTTTTGTGTTGAGTATTAAAAACTCCATTCCACAATGTATTATGATATTTTGTAGTTATGGCTACATCATCCTCAGTGGGCGCGTATCACTGGTTAGGACCAACCCGGAAATCTTGTCAGTAGGCATTCCACCTGAAGATAAGTTCTCCCAATAATCCATTATGGCCCTTCAGGGATGTAGCCTCCTCATAGAACTTAAGGATGCCTACCTCCCTTATGACCAACTGGGTGGCTGCCATAATAGGGTGAGGATACATAAGTCTCTCCCTCTCTCGCGCCTCCCACAGGTGAACCATCTTATACAGGTCTGCCATAAGTTCCTGTTGCTCCCTCTCTTCTCTCCTTTGACATCATTGAATGATTCACATATTAAATACAATTTTTGTATTAAATGAGAGATGTATTTACAAATATATATATATATATATATATATATATATATATATATATATATATACTTTGAAATATAAGTGCTCAAAAACAACATGCACCTAAAAAACAACATGCACCTAAATATCATTGCGTTTGTTTTTATCGCGCACCATCCACGGTGTGCCTGGAAATTTTTGGTGTAGCACACATCATGAAATTTACTTTCTCCTGTGGTGCATTGATGAAACTATCCATATCAGGGTAGATAATTACGTCAACGCACCGCCAAATATTAGTTAATGGTCAATGGTGGGGTCATTTAACCGATCACACCGTTGACTATATACAAGTTTGGGAGGGTGGTACGCTGACCAAACTACTCACCTTGGGGCAGATAGTTTTTTCAGTACATAGCCCTCCTGGAATCATTACATGGTCAACGGTGTGGTGGTTTAACTGACCGCACCGTTGACTATGTACCAGTATCGAGAGCGCGATGTGTTGACCAAACTATGTGCCCCGAGGCGTATAGTTTAGTCAGCGCACTGCCCCCCTGACATCAGTACATGGTCAATGATGTGGTCGTTTACATGACTGCACCATTGACTATGTACCATTGCTTGGAAGGCAGTGTGCTAACAAAAATATCTTCCCCGGGGTGCATAGTTTGGTCAACGCACCACCCTCCCAAACTTGGGCATAGTCAACAGTGCGACCGGTTAACCGACTGCACTGCCATTTATGTATTTAAAAAAAACATGGTGCATTGTTTCCTGTAAATTTATTGGAAGCACCGTAAACCAGTGCAAGCTGAACGGCTCGAGCGCACCGCACGAGAATTTTTATTTTTTTTAAGGGTAAATTTTAAGTTTTTTTAGAAATATAATCCTCTAAAAAGTTTAATTATCGAGAAACAAGTA
This sequence comes from Pinus albicaulis, assembly GCA_034641835.2. NCBI lineage: Eukaryota > Viridiplantae > Streptophyta > Pinopsida > Pinales > Pinaceae > Pinus > Pinus albicaulis. The sequence goes on from CM076584.1 coordinate 1,638,915,232, forward strand.
AAATACCTGTACATTTGGGCGTCGAGGAGACATATTTGCTGAAGAATTTGCAAAAATAAAATTTTCCAATGTTGTCCAAAATTCGAAATCGAGATGGTGGGAAATGGACAACAACAGTGTGTGCAATGGGAGCATTGATGGTAGGGCACCTCACACAAGGGAAATTTGCACTATTTCTTGAGAGCTTTGGAGCACTGAAGAAGTGACAATCCAGATTTTTTGGTCGTAATTGTTTTTCATTTAACCCTGTTCCAGTGCGCAGATTTTTTAGGCCCACCAGGTGGTTTCTTCCAAGTGCACTGGGGATGTTTTAGTTTAGCGTAGGTTTTTATTATGCACCAGGCTTGAATCTATGTAGCACACTAGTGCGCTATGGTAATTAGAGGCACCGGGAGGGTTTGTATGGATAGCATGGTGTCTCGGTCTGCCAATTTGTAGTACACACCAATGCTTTTGTAGTTGAATGCATCGGTGTGGTGTAGGATGATAAACGCACCGGACAAAAAATATCCGCAAGAACCTCCACCTACCAATATTCTGTAGAAACCTCCCCTATAAACGAATATCTAGGCTATTTTTATAAGGGTTTCCTCAAAAAAATCCGCTAGAGGGTATTTTCCTTGTAGTGACATGAACTGGTAGAAACCATATCTAGTAAAGATACAAATTTTCTTTTCATATACATTTAATCTTCTATACTTTTTCTGCATTTGATATAAACATAAACCAAACTTTTCAAGCTAGAAATTTTAACAAGACAAAATAGTTAATTGATTTATGTGTTTTTTTCCACATATTTGTTATCCCGCAAAACACTTCTTCCTCACATGGATGAAAAACATAGCTCATTTAATATATGATAATAGATGTTCAATTGAAAATTTTGAAATCACTAATGTGCTTAGTATTCGGTAAATGTTAATACCAAGGTTTGTTCACTCTATTTTGATAGCAAAAAATTGGTTGATAGCAAAGAAATATAATATAGTAAATGTCGTGAATATGCATTGGTTCACTAAATAGATTTCGAAAAATACTTGTATTTATTGGCAGGAGAGCATTATTTAATCAAAATAGAATGAGATTTAGCATATTAATAAAATAGTATGTTGATATTGATTTCTAAAGTGTTACAAACTGTGAAATCATGAAATGAAATCCTATGAACTGGACTATCTCGAGTCATAATTTAAGAAAAACATATATGGTTTAAAGTAATAAATTTTAGAATTGTATTTTTTTATTGAAAATCAATACTATCTAGATTGATGAAAATCATTGGTTAATGAATACCATCAAAATCTACAATAGTTAAATGTCCTTTTAGAACTTTGATTTCAATTCATGATTTAGATGAGTTATCACCTCTGAAGCATTATATGTATGCTTGGTGGCTTTGAACTAGTTTCTAATAGCTTTGGGAAAGGGATTTTCAAATTTTTGTCTTATTATAAACCCATTGGCACTGAACTCTCTTCTAAAATTTCTAGGCAACAAACTTACTTCATTTCTTCTAAAACTAATAAGTTTTATCAATATTTGCTTTATCATTTTTCTATCATTTTCTAATTTTTCTAAGTCTTGTGGGTATCATCATTGTCAAAGGAGAGGGGGATGAGGGAGTGGGTGATGGGGGAGGGGGGGAGGGGGGTGGTGAGGCGACATTCTGCCACTCAGAATATAACGGTTTAGTTGTTGCTATTAGAAAACCAACATCAAGGCAAATGGCCAAAATAAGTAATGGAAGAAGCATACATGAAGAGGTATATGCATTGAGCCAAGATATCTTAATTCTTAGCCAAGATATTTTAATGCTAGTGAATGACATATTGGAACTCCATCAAACACTTGGGCGACTTGAAGATGAACCAAACACCATAAGAATGTTATTAGAAGAGCTCTTGCAAAACATGAATGGAGCAATCAGACCTCCATTCTCGTAGCATAATCAATAGACGTGTTAACCTCCAAAAACTATGGTTGTTTAGTAAAGAATTTGTTACCAAATTTTACTAGTTGCTCAACCAATTTTGAAATTTAGTATACGTTAAAGGATATATACTGTAATTTTCTCGACATAGTAAAAAAAACATATTGGAATATTGTGGAGTATGCACATTTGTATACATGCGAAATATTTTGTAAGTTATGTCATACTCTTACATATTTCCTTTCTTCAAAGAAACATTTAGTTTAGAAATTTGTTTGAGTTGTGACATGATAATGATTTGTTTAGAAATTTGTTTAAATGTTGCATGACAGACCCTTTTTAATAGAAATGGGTATAACAAGTTATTAGAAATATGTTAATGTATTACTAATAAATGAATAAATTTATGTCAACAAACATATAGTAGAATAGTGCAATAACAAGAAAAAACATAGCTAAATGTAGGCTTACATGAGTAGAATTATTTAGATAATTATACTTTGGATTCATCACATAAATTTTATTAATTGTCGTTGTGTTTCGAACCAAGCGGTGTGGTTCATCATTAGGACAATTAGATGAAGTGAATTTGATCGAGCAACGGAAGAAAAAGGTAAAAATGTCAGAGGGCTAAAGAATTAGGTTTAAGTAAAAAATCAAAATAAAAAAAATTAACCATTAAAATTCTCTTCAATAATAATAATAATAATAATTAAACATAAAAATAATAACATTAAGGAGTCTAGTGTTATAGTAATAATTCATATGAATAGTTAATATCAATAAATATTGGTAATTCTAATAAGGAAATAGTATTATGGTATTAATAATAGAATTAAGGATAATAAGGGTCACATAAAATTAAGAATGAATAAATTCTAAATATTAATAATTTAAAATAAATAAAATTAAGAATGAATAAATTATAAATATTAATAATCTAAAATAAATAAATATTATAAAAATAAAAGGTTTCTATAATTATAAATAATAAAGATAACCAAATAATTATATTTCAAATAATTATTAAAATAATTTAAAATAAATAGATTGTGGAATGAATAAATTATAAATATTAATAATGTAAAATAAATAATATTATAAAAATATAAATGTTTCTATAATTATAAACCATAAGGATAAAAAAAAAATATTTAAATTAATTATTAAAGTATTATAAATATTTATTTATATAATAAAATTAAGGAAAAGGGAGCCAAATAGAAGTAAAACTAAATAAATAATACAATAAAAATAAAAATAATTGTAAAGGCCCATGGGTCTTGGATAGATGGTGATCAGATGTGTTGTTAAGGCACGCCTAGATGTTAAGTCACCAGTTCAATTTGTCACCCTATTGGAGTGTTATTCTTGGACATGACCATGATGTACCCTCACCAATGTGAAACTTAAAAAAAAAACTAACTATAAAGAAGACTAAAAATAAATAAATAAATAAACATAAATATAAAAATAAAATTATTAACTCAATAAATGAAATTAAGTGGAATGAAATCCAAATATAAGGATAATAATATTAAAATATTTTGTTATAGATATAATATTATGAATGAAAAATTTAGCAAAGGGTAAAATAAATAATGATAATAATAACAAAAATAATAAAGGGAAAGAAGGGGGCAGGTGGTGCGCTAAGACAAAGAAAAAACTAAAGGAAGAAAACTAGAGAATAAGGAGGAAAAAGGAGGAAATTGAGAAGAAGAATATATTGAGGATATAATGAAGATCCAATTCCTACTAATTCTCTAGTTTTCATATTTCTTTATATTCTTGGATTTTTTTTCTCTATCTCGATGATTTCCCTAAACTTTATGTGATGATAATGAAAAATCTTAGCAAAGACAGAAACATGCTTAATACAAATATGATTCTTAGTTTTTTCAAAATGCTCAGCAAGAGCCGAAGAGCTAGAGAATTTAATCCTAATATATGTGGTGTGATCCTAAATTATACACTTGATAAATGACCTATATCACGTATATAAGGTTTCCCATGGGAACACAGGATCATGTAAGCCCCTTTGGTGCTATATGGGTCAATTCAGTCTTTAACAAATTTGAGTGAAGACCTTATTAAATGTTCAACGAATTAAAGGATGAAGAGATATTTCTCTTCTTAAGAATGTGAGCCAACTTGTCAATGGTTCTTTGAATAAAATAATGATGAATAATGGCAACAATATTTCTAGGATCAGTCTTACATATAGGTTGTTTTCTCTCTTCTTGGAAGGCTTTCAGGCCTTTATGATTTTGTAACCATTATTCTTGAAAAACTATAAAAGATGACATTTTTCATAATTGATAAGAATATCATCATAAACCTTATATAGGCGAGATAAGTCATTCTATCAAGCATTGAATTCAAGAGAATTTTGTAAATATCATGCATAATCGTTTTCTCTTTAGCTCTTGCTAAGCGTTATTCAAAATTAAGCACCAAATTTGTATTGAGGATTCTTTCGTCCTTGCTATGATTTCTAATTAAGTGCACAAAAAATTTAGGGAAGCCATTGACATAGAAAAATGAGCTATAAAAAATCTAAATAGGGATGATGCCTAGAGAGTTAGTAGGAAATGGATTCTCACACTCTCCTCGATATATTCTACTTCTTAATTTCCTCTCTTTTCCTCCTTATTCTTTAGTTTCTTCCTCTAGTTTTTGCTTTGTCTCTTTATTTTTTCCCATCATCGTCATCATCGTCATCATCATCATCATCATCATCATTGTCATCATCTTCATTGGCGTCGTCGTCATCGTCGTCGTTGTCATCACCATCGTCATCGTTGTTGTTGTCGCAACTGCCGCCGCCGCCATCATCAACATCATTTTATATTAATCATATTTTATCTCTAACAATATATATTTAATATTATTATCCTGAATTTCACTTCACTTCACTTAATTTTATTCATTTTAATTTATAAAGGCTAATAATTTTATTTTTGTATTTTTCTTATTTACTTTTATTCTTCCTTATAATTAGTTTTTATTTTATTGTATTAGTTATTTAGTTCTATTTCCATTTGCCCCCTTTTTCCTTATTTTTATACACTCTATTATATAAATACATATTTAAAATATTTTAATAATTAATTTAAATATACTTTTTGGGTTTTCGTATTATTTATAATTATATAAACTTTAATATTTTATAATATTTATTTTTTTACATTATTAATGTTTGTAATTTATTCATTCCTAATTTTATGTGACCCTAATTATCCTCAGTACGATTATTAATACCATAATCCCTTATTATATATATATATATATATATATATGATAACAATAATCTCCTTAATGCTATTATTTTTTATTTTTTTGTTTATCTATTATTATTATTAAAATAACTTTTTAACCGAGTTTAATTTCTATGATTTTTTACCTTTGACCTAAACCTAATTCTTTAGTTCCTCAATTTTTCCTTTCTTATACCTTTCGTGAATCAGATTCTCTTTATGTAATCATCCCAATAATGAACCACATTGGTTGGTTTGAAACATGTCAACACTTAATAAAAATTTTGTGATGGATTTGGAATATAGTTATCTAAAGAACAAATCTAACCAAATTATACAATTGTAACATACATAAATATGTTTTCTAGTATTGTTTTATTAATTGTGGGATTTGAAAATTTGATAAATCAATGAAACAATCTAAGAAAACACATTGCAAAAATGCAGACATGACATAGCACAATGAACTAGTTACACATTATAATCAAAGCATAGTAAATAATTTTACTAAATAACATAGAAAAAAATGGAAAACTTAAACAATGAAATTCATTGCAATACATTTTTTTACAATGTTAATAACTACAAATCATGTAACTACAAGATGAATTTAGATCGCAACTATAAAAAAAATTGAAAAAAGTCTTCGCTAATGCTTCAAAGAGGGTGGTTTGTGGGGCCAATATGCAGAGTGTGGAGGAAGAAACTACCAGGTGCACAAGGGGAAGAAATATTCCTCGACACCTATGCATAATGTATCAACATTAACAGTTATACAAGAGTCTAAAAACGAGAAAGAATATTTTTAAATTTGATATAGATGAAGCTTGGAAGTTGTTTTATTTTTCCTTGGAAATGTAAAACTTGAGTTTCAAACACAATTTTTATGTGTGAATTTTGGAATTTCATTAATAAAATGAAGAATTATAAAATAGAGTGCTCTATGTTATTGGCCCGCCCAATGGGAAACCATCCGAGTAGCACAGATTCATAGTCTTAAGGTTACATTTTCCTTACTTAACCATATCATCAGATAAGAAGAATATATTGTGAATACTTACATAGAGTGTAGAGGGGTGATATTCAAATATGCCCTTATCTACATAGCCATATAATATAAAACCCAGAGAATCCATATACCAGTATGAGAAAAGAAACATGTGTTTGTAGAAATATCGCTCTGATACCATGTAGAAAATCTACCAATACCAGATTCAATCTGATCTTGTGATGTACTAAAACAAGATACTGAATCCTTCTACAATTTGTGGAAACAAAACATGATCGTACAATCACATATACAGAAGAGAAATGAATAATCAATCGCACAACCAAAGATTTATTTGGGGAAATAAACTGATCAAAAACCCTTTATCTATATTTTTTATTAAGTCAAAGAATCATGAAACAATAAAATGCTTAATATTTCATGAGATTCTCTAGCACTCTGCTAACTATCTCACACTGATCCAGGAAAAATCAGTCTAGTACTTAGACAATTTTGAGCCTTCCTTTAGTCTACCTTGGACACACAATTCCTAGGGAATTAGCTCGATATTAAATATGAAAAACAACCTTTCTTGATTGTGCAATGCATCATGGCATCCCAATGACTATAGAATTGCACATGGTAAATTTTCTATAAATACAATTGATAGTTATGTTCCCTTTAACCTCCGTCTCAACTGGGTCTTCCTCAAAACTAGTGTGGATACATCTATTACTAGTGAATTATTAGTTAATCGATTGATCACTCATAGTGAATTAAATATAATTTAATTCACGAGACATATAATTATCTCATCTCTCAGTTAGAACTAGTTAAAATTATTTTAAATCAATTAATTGAGTTAAATAATTCACACTTGCACCCCATTGATGCATCAATTGCAACTCGACCCCAAAAATATTAGAATCCCTCTACACATGTTATCTTAGGCCCTCAACTCAAATTTATTGAGCTAACTCAGTAATTATGACTTATTTAACTAATACAAGTTGTTATGAGATGAAATTACAATTTATTGTCCAAATTATTTAAGGGAAAAATAAATTAGATGCTTCACATTCCACAGCCAAACTTCTGGTGCATAAAAATTTCCACATTCCTAGTGCATCAAGATTCCACGGTGTTTGTGGGTGCATTTTTTGTCCTTTATTATTTCCAATTTCATTGTTTCTTGTTGAAAATTTCAACACTCCCTCTCAAGAAGAAAGGAATTCAATCTATCCCAATCTGGTAACTTTGGAATGTTCTACACACAACACTTCTCTAGTGTTGTTTTCACCTGCAAATCCTGAAACTGAATAGCCTCTGAAAAATTGAATCATTATAATGCATATGTCATCAAAGTCTTCTAATTGATGCTATCTACTGCACCTTTCTACGAGAATCTCTGTGCTGCTTCTGACATCTACATATGTGCCCTCTACACTGCTACCAACTATGATCTACGCTTCAATATCCAACATCTGTCACTCTGATTTCTGTCTTCCTGACACCTAAGCACATTAATCCAACTGATCCTTCCTGCCACAATTGTACTATGTACTCTTCATAGCCAGTTTCGATCCATGAGACACACCATATCAATGGACCCTGCCCAAATTCCTTCTTGGGATTATATCTACTCATTGCCCCACCTCTCACCTAGAGGTATAATTGGATGTAATCCCTTTTCCCATCTGGCTCAGAATTTACCCCTCCTAGAGGTCTCTTCCTGAGTGGACTCTTCCACTTGGTCTCCTCTCTACTTCAATTGTGGCTTCTCCACAACCTTCTGAGACTACTTCTGAGGCTACATGTTGATATATAATTGATACCTCTCACCACCAACTCACTAAGCACTCCTTTGATCCTCAAATATTTCCATGCATCCTCGACCTCAAGAGCATATAGGTTCTTGAATCTTACACCAATATGTTTCACCCGTCCCATGGCAATATGTCTAAGGAACACCTTTCCTTTTCTAAATATGACATCATAACCATGGTATTCTAGTACCACTATAGAGACAATATTATTCCTTAGGCCTAGAGCATACAAAACATATGCCAGTCTAAGAGGGGAGAAAAAATCCCTTTGAAATCTAATTTTACCTATGTTGTTTGTCCTATACCTCCTATCATCTCCAAACTCTGTGTTCTTCTGGAGGTCCTTCTCCTCGAAGTCACTGAAGAGATATCTATTCCCCATCATATGGAATGAGGCATTGTTGTCTATATACCACATGCATCCCATTATAGTGTTATCCATGCATGCAATGAGAGTAAAATCAAGCACGAACTGTGAATCCAATGCTTCACTTGCTTCGCAGGCTCTTTCTTGCTTGCCTTCTTCTATGGAAAATTCATGGCATAGTGCTCGTGCTCGTGACAGTGAAAGCACTTGATATTGGAAAAATATCTCTTGCCCTCTTCACCTTGGGACTTCTTTCCCTTAGCTTTCCTTCCTTTTCCGATTAATGTACAATAATCTTCTTTTTCTTTGCTGGAGGTGCCATATCTGGTGCTCCGCCTTATTTCTTCTATTACCAATTCATTCCACAAATTCTCCCAGTCTGGTAACTTCTCTCTCCCATTCACATAGTCCTGGTAACTATGCCAGCTCTTAGGAAGGCCTAGAAGTGTTAGGCTCACCAAATCATCCTTACAATCACACCAACATTTCCATGCTCATCTCGACATTGAGTGAACTTCGACAAGTATGTTGGTATCGTCTTGATGATTTGAGCATATAATGCCCTATGTGGCTCCTCCATTCCATGCCTTGTGTTGTTACTTGATCTGTTGAGCGTTGCCTTGATTTGAGACATAGTTTCTTGGCGAACTTCAATGTTGAAATAGAATTGGAGATTGGGACCCCAATGCCAATATTTTTTAAATAAAAAGTTGAAATAAATCATATAAATAAACTAATAAAATATATATAATATATACTTTTATAAAAATTATTTTATTTTATTTCAAAACTATTATTAAAAATGGCACAAAAAAACGCATAGGAACCAGTTTTACATTTCAATTTGCATATGCCCGAGGGTTTGGAAAGGAAATAAACTGCCATTTTTTGAAAATTTCATAAAAAATTTCTTGACAAGAAAAGATTACAACAACAAACATTATTTTAATAATAAATATTATCCTATATCACTTATTTCGTTATCTTGGGTGAAATATTTCTCATTGTGCAAAATGAATAGGTGCAAATAAAAGTTTATATAATAATTGTTGTATATTGGAGAGTAGTAACACTCATGTTGTAAATATAATAGGTTTGAAATGCTAGTTTTAGCTTAGCATGAACTGGTAGAAACCATAACTAGTAAATATAAGAACATAAACATAACAAGAAATTTCCTTGCATGTACATTTAATCTTCAATAATTTTTCCGCATTTGATATAAACATAAACCAAACTTTTCAAGTGAGAAATTTTAACAAGCCAAAATTGTTACTTAATTGATTTATGTGTTTTCTCCACATATTCATTATGCCGCACAACACTTCTTCCTCACACAGATGAAAAATGTAGTTAATTTAATATATGATAATAGGTGTTCAATTAACAAATGTGAAATCATTAATGCACTTAGTATTCGGTAAACGTTAATACCAAGGATTGTACATTCTATTTTTATAGCTAAAATTTGGTTGATAGCAAAGAAATCTAAAATAGTAAATGTCGCGAATATGCATTGTTTCACTAACTAAATTTCAAAAATACTTTTATTTATTGGAAGGAGAGCATTAGTTAATCAAAATTGAATTTTATTTAACATATTAATAAAATAGTATGTTGATATTGATTTCTAAAGTGTTCCAAACTAAGCAACCATGAAATGAAATTCTATGAATTGGACTATCTCGAGTAAGAATTTAAGAAAAAAATATATGTTTTAAAGTAACCAATTTTAGAATAGTATTTTTTTATTGAAAATCAAGAAAATAAATACTATCTAGATTGATGAAAATAATTGGTTAATGAATACCATCAAAATTGACAATAGTTAAATGTCCTTTTAGAACTTTGATTTCAATTCATGATTTAGATGAGTTATCACCTCTTAAGAATTTTATGTAGGCTTGTTGGCTCTGGCCTAGTTTCTAATAGCTCCGGGAAAGGGATTTTTGAATGTGCATCTTGTTGTAAACCCATTAGCACTAAACTCGCTTCTGAAAGTTCTAGGAAACAAGATTACTTCATTTCTTATGAAACTAATAAGTGTTATCAATAAGTGCTTTATATTTTTCCTATCATTTTCTGATTTTTCTAAGCCTTGTTGGTATCGTCATTGTAAAAGGAGAGGGGTATGAGGTAGTGGGTGATGGGGGGTGTGGAGGGGGAGACGATGGTATACCACTCAGAATATCATGGTTTAGTTGTTGTTATAGCAAACCAACATTGAGACAAATGGATAAAATAAGTAATGGCAGAAGCATACATGAATAGGTATATGCATTGAGCAAAGATATCTTAATGCTTAGCCAAGATACTTTAATTCTAGTGAAGGACATATTGGAACTCCAACAAACACTTGAGCGACTTGAAGATGAAGTAGACACCATAAGAACACTATTAGAAGAGCTCTTTCAAAACATGAATGGAGCAATCAGATCTCCATTCTCGTAGCATAATCTGTAGAAGTGTTAACCTCCAAAAGCTATGGTTGATTAGTAAATAAATTGTTACCAAATTTTTCTAGGTGCTCAACCAATTTTGAAATTCAGTATACGTTAAAGTCTACACAGAAATTTTCTCGGCATAGTAAAAAAACATATTGGAATATTGTGGACTATGCACATTTGTATACTTGCGAAATAATTTTTAATTTATGTCGTACTCTTCCATATCTCCTTTCTTCAAATTATTTTCTTTTTGCGAATTTGATTGAGTTGTGACATGATAATGATTGGTTTAGAAATTTTTTTAGATGTTGCATGACATACCCTTTTAATAGAAATGGTTATAACAACTTATTAGAAATATGTTAACGTATTACAATTAAATGAAGAAATTTTTGTTAACAAACATGTAGTAGGATAGTGTAATAACAAGAACAAATCTAGCTAAATGTAGGCTTATGTGAGTAAAATTATTTAGATAATTATAGTTTGGAGCCATCACATAAATTTTATTAATTGTCGACATGTTTTGAACCAACCGATGTGGTTCATCGCCGGGACAATTAGATGAAGTGAATTTGATCTAGAAACAGAATAAAAAGGTAAAAATGTCAGAGAGCTAAAGAATTAGGTTTAGGTCAAAATTCGAAATCAAATAAATTAACCATTAAAAAAATCTGCAATAATAATAATAATAATAATAAAACATAACAATAATAACATTAAGGAGTTTAGTGTTATAGTAATAATTAATATGAATAGTTAATATCAATAAATCTAGGTAATTATAATAAGGAAATAGTATTATGGTATTAATAATAGTATTAAGGGTAATTAGGGTCACATAAAATTAAGAATGAATAAATTCTAAATATTAATAATTTAAAATAAATAAGATTAAGAATGAACAAATTATAAATATTAATAATCTAAAATAAATAAATATTATAAAAATATAAAGGTTTCTATAATTATAAATAATAAGGATGACCAAATAATTATATTTCACATAATTATTACAATAATTTAAAATAAATAAATTTGGGAATGAATAAATTATAAATATTAATAATCTAAAATAATTAAATATTATAGAATATAAATGTTTCTATAATTATAAATAATAAGGATAACCAAAAAATTGTATTTAAATTGCATTAAAATATTATAAATATTTATTTATATAATAAAATTAAGGAAAAAGGGGCCGTATAGAAGTAGAACTAAATAACCAATACAATAAACATAAAAACTAATTATAAAGGTCCAGGGGTCTTGTATAAATGACGATAAGATGTGTTGTTAAGGCTCTGTTAGATGTTAAGTCACCCGTTCAATTTGTCACCCTATTAAGGTATTATTCTTGGACATGAACATGATGTAGCCTCACCAATGTCAAACTTACAAAAAAATAATAACTATAAAGAAGACTAAAAATAAATAACTAAATAAATATAAATATAAAAATAAATTAACTAAATAATTAAAATTAAGTGGAATGAAATCCAAATATAAGGATAATAATATTAAAAATATATTGTTATAGATCAAATATTATTAATGGAAAATTTAGCCAAGGGTAAAATAAAAAATAATAATAATAACAATAATAATAAAGGGAAAGAAGTGGGAGGGGAGCTAAGAGAAAGAAAAAACTAAATGAAGAAAACCAGAGAATAAAGAGGCAAAAGGAGGAAATTAAGAAGAAGAATATATCAAGGAGAGAATGAATAGCGAATTCCTACTAATTCTTGAGTTGTCATATTTGTTTAGATTCTTGGATATTTTTTTCTCTATCTCAATGTTTGCCCTGAACTTTATGTGACAATAATGATAAATCATATCAAGGACAGAAGCATGCTAAATACAAATGCGGAATTAGTTTTTTGAAAATGCTTAGCAAGAGCCGAAGAGTGATTGCAATTAAGCCTAATATCTGTGGTGTGCTCCTAAATTATATGCTTGATAAATGACTTATATCACCTATATATGGTTTCCCATGGGAAAACAAGATCATGCAATCCCCTTTGGTGTTAGAGGGGTCAATCCAGTCCTTAACAGATCTAAGTGAAGACCTTATAATGTTCAACGACTTAAAGGATGTAGAGATATTTCTCTTATTCAGTATGTGAGCCAACTTGTCAATGGTTCCTTGAATAAAAGAAGATGAATAGTTGCAACAATATTGGTAGGATCAGTCTTAGATCTAGGTTATTTTCTCTCTTTTTGGAAGGCTTTCAGGCATTTAAGCTTTTTGTAACCATTATGCTTGAAAACCTATAAAACATGGGCTTTTTCGTCATTGATAAGAAGATAATCAGAAACCTTATATAGGTGAGACAGGTCATTCTATCAAGAAAATAATTTAGGAGAATATTGTGAATATCATGCATAATCATTATTCTTCAGCTCTTGTTGAGTATTACACAAAATTAAGCATCAAATTTGTATTGAGGATGTTTTCATCCTTCCTATGATTTCTCATTATCCGAACAAAAATTTTAGGGAACCCATCATGATAAAAAAATGAGCTATCAAAAATATAAACAGAGATGAAGGCTAGAGAGTTAGTAGGAAATGGATCCTCGCTCTTTCCTCTATATTTTCTACTTCTTAATTTCTTCCTTTTACCTCCATATTCTCTAGTTTCTTCCTCTAGTTTTTTATTTGTCTCTTTATTTTTCCCATTTTCATCGTTGCCGCCATCATCATCTTCGTCGTCGTCGTCGTCGTTGTCATCATTGTCATCATCGTTATCGCCGCCACCTCCGTCATCAACATCACTTTCTATTAATAATATTTTATCTATAACAATATATTTTAAATATTATTATCTTGAATTTCATTTCACTTAATTTTATTTATTTTTAATTTATAAGGGATAGTAATTTCATTTTTATATTTATAATTATTTATTTTTAGTCTTCCTTATAGCTAGTTTTTATTTTTATTGTATTAGTTATTTAGTTGTATTTCTATTTTCCCCCTTTTTCCCTATGTTTATACACTATATTATATAAATAAATATTTAAAATATTTTAATAATTAATTTAGTTTTTTTTTTTTGTTCTCCTTATTATTTATAATTATATACAAACTTATATTTTTATAATATTTATTCATTTTATATTATTAATATTCATAATTAATTCATTTCTAATTGTATTAATTTTAAATTATTTTACTAATAATTTTAAATATAATTATCTGCTCATACTATTTATTTATAATTATATATACTTGAATATTTTTATAATATTTATTTCGTTACATTATTAATATTTAAAATTTATTCATTCATAAATTTATGTTATTTTTCAAAATAGAGGAATAACCTGTTCCGAGTATTTTTAATAACACAACGTTTCAGACTTCTTAAGTGAGTCCATCATCAGGGGTAAACGCTCAATATTCTTGAAATATTTGTGCAGATTACAGCAAAAGAATAATAATATAAATAGTAATTTTTTAAGGAAAATTTTTATTTAGGAAGTTGGTTGGAAGAAAAGATAAAGTAATTTTTATTAATTAATTAATTAATTAATTAATTATTTTATATCTATTTATTTTTATTATTATTTTTTTTGTTTTTGTTTTTACTTATTAATTAATGAAGTTTTATAATAATATTGTTAAGAAATTATTATGTTAAAAAATTATGAAATTAATAATTGGAGAGGTAATATTATAGAGTAAGGTAGAAATTTTAAGACTAATTATAACTTTAAAGATTTATTATTATTAAAATTGATGTCATGAGAGGTATGATATATTAGAGGTTTCCAAGTATTGCTGAGGTTAAGGCCATCATCACGATTCACGTTATTTTTCCTTTTTTCGATTTCTATGGCGTCTTTTATTTTTCTCTTTAGGTAATGATCTTCTTTGGATATAATTTTAGCATCCTCCATTAGTATGTAATGTGAGGATGAGAAAGCATGTTCTGCCAAGGCTGATTTTTCAGTTATGTTCCTAGATATGCCAGCAGTATGCTCCTTAAGTCTAATGTTAAGGAATCTACCAGTTTCACCAATAAATTATTTTCCACAAGAGCACGGTATGATGTAGACTCCTTTTTGGAATCTAGGGTTTATAGGGTCCTAAGTAGAGTCTACAATATTTCTGATGGTATTAGTGGGGAGTGAAGGCAATCTTAATGTTATGTTTGTTTAGGATTCTAGAAATTTTATTAGTTGTTCCTTTTATGTAATGCAAAGAGATTTTAGGGATGTCAAAAGTTATTTTTATGTTATTTTTATTAAGGGTTTGGTAAATATTTTTATTGATGACATCTTTATTATATCCATTATGTTGAAAGACATGTCGAAGGTCATTTATCTCATGCTCTAGTTGGTGAGATTCTGAAATTATGGAAGCCCTAGTTGTTAGGGTTTGAATGATGCCAATTTTTTGTTTAGGATGGTGATGAGAGTTTGCATGAAGGTATCTTTCTGTGTGGGTATTATTTCTAGAGACTTTGGTGCTAAGTTTTCCATCTTTTTTTGTTAAAAGGATGTCTAGGAAAGGTAATCGTCTATCCTTTTCAATTTCAATGGTAAATTTAATGTGAATTGAGATATTATTAATGTGATTTAAGAAATCATTTACTTTTGACTTACCATGGATCCATTTTGCGTAAATGTCATCTACATGTCTTTTCCATTCCTCAGGGGTGAATGGAAAGGATTTGAGGGTTTTTTTCTCAAAATGTTCCATGTATACGTTAGAAATTATAGGAGACATAGGTAAGCCCATGGCTACGTCGTGAGTTTGTTCATAAATTATTACTTTACAGCTGAAGAAATATGATTTTAAACATAATTTGAGGAGATCTATAGTCTCACTATCTGTAATAGTTTTCATAACATCGATGGCTTCATCTATAGGTATCATAGTGTACAAGGAGACAATGTAGAAACTTACCATGAGATCTTTGTCTTTCATATCAAGGTTTTGGTCCATTGAATGAAGGATGTGGAGTCTTTAATATATGACAAGGTGTTTCCGGCAAGGGGGCGAAGCTTTTTGGCAAGGTACTGAGCAAGGAGGTAGGTGGGTGAGCCTATGGTGTTGACTATGGGTCTTAGAGGGATGTTTTTTTTATGAATCTTGGGAGCACCATATATTCTAGGGGTGATCGAGCTCGAAGGGGTGATTCTTTTTTTCGTGATGGTGTCAAGAGATGAATATTTTATTTTCTTGGTTACTTCCTTAAGAATTTTAGCGCTGGGGTATTTAAGATTTTGTAGCAACCATTTTTTTTTTTTTTTCTAAGTAAATCTAAATATATTATGGAAACATATGGTACATAGCGTTCATGGCCTCCATAAGGCATACTATTAGCAGAATGTCAAAAAATTGAGCTGCCATTGAAGGAAACCGGCCCAAACAGAGTTTGAGTGCCAACTCAACCGAGGAAACTAGCTTATGCAAGTACGGTTTAAACAAAAAAACAGAGCCGCCCACTAGGGGAAACCGACTCATTCGGAACTCTTGCATATCCTCAAGGGATGTAGTTGTCTTTGACATACAGAGACCTATTGGAGCCAAAAACAGAAAAAAAGCAATGAGACAGCAAAAAACATAGAGATCGAGCAAAATTACTTGTGCGAGGAGCGCATCTAGAGACCATAGTCGCCCGAGGGCATTTCTTCTTCAATTCTGCACCATCCAGCTTCTTTGTTGTTGTGGCTTGGACCGCTATGAGCTGCAATAACGCTAGCATCGCGAACGCCATCCTGAATTCTATCGTCCTGAGGCAAACTGGAGCTGCCTTCCCATCCTTTGCAGGAGGGAACCATACCTGCAGACAGAGTAGGGTGCAGAGAAGAAAGAGGTGCTGGGGGGGAGGCAGGAGTTATCTTAGAGATTTATTTGAAGGAAACGGTAATAGTAGCAATGACAAGGGGTCTATCAGAATTGCTCTGGAAATGGAAGATAGTGGTGGAGGGATTCTGGAGGGGAGCAGAGGGAGAAGGGCGAGGCTCAGCACGCATTCTAGGGGCAACAGAGACTCGCCTGGAGGAGGGAGAGGCATTATATCCATGCTCATGGCTATGCTAGACGCACGCCCAGGGAGGCTGCTCATAGAGATCTTCGGAGGATGACAAAGTCAAGAAGGCTAAATGAGAGCGACGACGGCTTGAAGAGGGGCCACGCGAGCTGCCTTGGCGGCATCTGAGCCTATGTCTGAGATGAGGCATAGAATCTCGATGACTGAAGGGGAAAACTGAAGAAGGGCACAGCAGCAGGGGGTAATGGGGAGCAAAGAACTCAAGCGGGGTCGTAGAGCGACGGGGGCAGCAGGGGCTGTGGGAGAAATGCAAACCTGGCAAGAAGTCAATGCAGCAGCCTAGTTGATAACGCCTGCCTACATGAGTGCGAAGACTGGGCGAGTTATCCTCCTAAGAGCATCTGAAACGAAGAGGCCGAAGCTGCATCGGCATGAAGCTCAGTTGTCTATAGCAACAATGCACAGAGAACAGATAGAGGATGGCGAGGAATAACCAAATGCAGATGGGGAATGAGCTGAACCGGTACAAAATGAAAGGATTGCTGTCTCGACCATCCCACCGACATAAATGCCGCGTAGGGTGGTGGACTGGCGCAGAACTCATATCAATGGAAATTAAATTTCACCTGCGGGAGCCCATGTGGCTAGGCCACGCGCCAACCCGCGGCGTCCCTCCAGTCATATCAGCTTTGATCACCTGCATCTGGGTGATTTTGTAGAAACCATTATATTTAAGGTGTTCTTCCATTTTTTTATCATAATTAGACCTATCCATTATTACAGTTTGATTACCTAAAAAAGAATAAAAACATAATTATCTTAAAAGTAGATAAAGGTAATGCAACCATAATAATGGATAGTTCTGATTATCATAAAAAAATGGAAGAACACCTTAAAATTAGCAGTTGCTACAAAATCTTAAATAAAGTCCCCAGTGCTAAAATTCTTAAGGAAATAACCAAGAAAATAAAAGATTCATCTCTAGACACCATCACTAAAAAAATAATCACCCCTTCGAGCTTGATCACCCCTAGAATATATGGTGCTCCCAAGATTCATAAAAAAAAACATCACTTTAAGATGCATAGTCAACACATAGACTCACCCACCTACCTCCTTCCTTATTACATTGCCAAAAAGCTTCACCCCCTTGCCAGAAACACCTCGTCATATATTAAAGACTCCACATCCTTCGTTCAATGGGCCTAAAACCTTGATATGAAAGACGAATATCTCATGGTAAGTTTCGACATTGTCTCCTTGTACACTATGATACCTATAGATGAAGCCATCGATGTTATGAAAACTATTATAGATAGTGAGACTATAGATAACCTCAAATTATGTTTAAAATAATCTTTCTTCAACTTTAAAGGAAAAATTTATGAACAAACTCATGACGTAGCCATGAGCTCACCTCTGTCTCCTATAATTGCTAACATATACATGAAACATTTTGAGAAAAAAGCCCTCAAATCCTTTCCATTCACCCCTGAGGAATGGAAAAGATATGTAGATGAAATTTTCACAAAATGGATCTATGGTAAATAAAAATTAAATGATTTCTTAAATCACATTAAAAATATCTCAAGTCACATTAAATTTACCATTGAAATTGAAAAGGATAGACAATTACCTTTCCTAGACATCCTTTTAACGAAAAAATATGGAAAACTTAGCACCAAAGTCTATAGAAATAATACCCACATGGAAATATACCTTCATGCAAACTCTCATCACCATCCTAAACAAAAAATTGGCATTATTAAAACCCTAAAAACTAGGGCATCCAAAATTTCGGACTCTCACCAACTAGAGCATGAGATAAACCACCTCTGCCATGTATTTCAATAGAATGGATATAATAAAGACATCATAAATAAAACTATTTACCAAACCCTTAATGAAAATAACATAAAAAGAAATTTTGACATCCCTAAAATCTCTTTGCCTTACATAAGAGTAACAACTGATAAAATTTCTAGAATCCTAAAAAACCATAACATTAATATTTCCTTCACTCCCCCTAATACCATCAGAAATATTGTAGACTATTGTTGGGCCAGAATTGTAATCTACGGATAAACTACACTTCCCTAGACCAGTGTCTAGTCTAGAAAAACAGGTGAAAGACTGCACTACCCTTTTTCCTAACTCAAAATAGATATACAGAGAGGATTGGATGCTTACTTGTTTTAGTCGCTTCCAAATGACTCCTTTCTGTCGCTTCCACTATAGCCTCAACTTCAAGCGGTTTCAAATAGTTGAATGCTTCCTGCAAGAAAGAGCACTAAACAGTAGAAGATACAATAATCTAGATCTATTCAAGTTAATTAGCCAAATCAGTTAAGCATAAACTACATTCATCAACTAAGATTCTACAACATGGAAAATCAAAGTAAACATGGATGCATGTAGGGAAAAACAAGAAGTACTCTTTATTGATGATAGAAGGAGAGGTTACAACCTAGTGACTGATTCATCATGACCTTCCAGTAGAGTTCCATAGTCTCATCACAACATAAGTCTCTCCACTAGCAGCTCCATAAATAAAACTCTCTATTGAAAATTCTCCAGCATTTCTCTACTCAAATTATTCCTCCTTGAACACTTAGATTTGTGTTCAATTTATAGATGAACTGTAGGTTTTTTTGCAATAAATTTCATTCCAAAAATAGGCAAGACATGTTTTCCAGTCATGTATATGTCAAATGGACACTTGGATTCGAAGCATGACACATGTGAACCCTTCTAGAAGACACTGGCCAAGTGGAGATTCCAGAACAATGAGAATTTCGATCCCAATGTGACCAACGAACCTTTGAATTTTAGGAAGTGCTTTGCAGAGAAGCCTTGAATTGAGATACCTACATATGAAATGCACTTAGGCCCCATAGAGCCTACGTTGGTGAGCTCCCACATGTTTAATAATAAGCTTCAAACAATGGAAAAGCCTTGCTTTGATGAAAATCTTGTTTGATTCATGAATGTTTCCTATCTTAGGGCATATAGCAACTGAGATTATAGGGAATGATAGACCTTTCTATGATCGGTCCTGGAGATGATGCCTAGTTAACCAGGTCATTGGGAATGGTGCCCGAATTGAGCTATAAAAAATTCCCCTAAAGCATGAGATCCAAATAATAAGAATGTTAGATTGAGATGCTTTACACTGTGATGAGACTGGAAACAAAGCGGAATGGTCACCTGAATCAATCTTACAATACATTACATAATGAAAAATCCTCTATTGATCATAATTGTTGAGGGTAGGCATTCCCATAGTCAGCACGTAAAACAATTCAATAACATGTACATAATTCAAAAAGTCGTCTACATTGGAATGTTTCCTAGATGCAGACATCGCCTATAGATATAGGCCCATGTTTGGATGACAATATGTATGTAAGGTCACCATACAGATGATGTGTACAACAATCCTGAAATCGCAGTCCAGATGGCTGAAACTAGATCTGGGGTCTTCTTATCTCATTCACTCGATCATTCGGGTACAAGTCTAGCCATGCGAATTTATGATTTGTCGTCGAACATGGAAAGACATCGTTTGATTACCAGCCAATAATGAAAGCTGTTAAAAAATGCGAGAGAACCACCATTAATGAAAATGGCCCTCAATGTACTACAGTACATTTCATAAGGCGCGAATAGATGATTTGATGTCGAATGCCAAACAAAAATCCTCACTTTTCAATGCTATAACAAGCCTCATGGTACTAGAATCTGATGTTTCTAAGTGAACTTCCTGGATATTGATTTGTAGTCGATAGGAAGTCACCTTATTGCAAAATTAGAGTTACTGATTTCAGAGACAAGGGTATGACTTGATATAGCAATTGTCAAGGATGACAGTCATGAAAATGAAGGTTTATGAGTATTGCAGATGGATGAGTTCTAAATCACGGGATGACTTCTCTTGAACATATCAGTGAGACTGTAATGAGTTAGCAGCATTGACCCAAAATCGAAGTGAAGGTATGATGAACCATAGGTGTGAATGAACCGTCAAGATGATTACTCAACCCAAATAGTGACGGACATGGAGTGAAAGAAGTGTCATGTTCAAGAGCGACTTGCTACCAAAAAGAAACTTTGCTTGATTTTCCAAAATTTTCCCCGGTCATTTGTCGACCAGTACCTCTTTATTTTTTAACAAGCTTGAGGAGGATAACATTTTCTTGATATATAACTCAACCCTTCGAGTGAACAAAGAATAAAGTATCACTATTTAATAATTTAACGAGTCTAGCGATGAATGAAACTCGATTCTTGCCATGATCGACAAGCCCATCGCTATTTTATGTTTTAACAAGCTTAACGACAGTGAAAACCTGGTCCTTTTAAATGTTTAGAGAGTCTAAGAAAGAGGACGAAAGAGGACTCCAAAAGTACTTTTTCATAAATTTGTCTCTCAGATCCGAAAAAGTGTAAAATAATATCTGAAAGAACCTCTTTGGTCATGTTTAGCCAAGGTATTACTTCTTCGTAAATAATCCATCTCAGTCCAGAAAAGGGTTAAACTTATACTAAGTAGATATCAATTCATTTAATTTAACAAGTTCGAAATGACAAGTGCTCGGAAATCTTTTCACATTATCGGAGTCTGAAAAGAGCTGAAAGAAGACTCCAGGGGTTCTTTTTTCGCTATTATCGAATCTCGAAAAAGAGATAAAAGTACGCTTCAAATCCTTTTTCGTTTTTATCAAAGCTTGAAAAATAAGGAGAAAAAGTATGCTTTGTGGTCAAGTCTTTCTTTGAAATAAATATGCACGACTAATCTATTCATTAGTTGTATTTCCTATTCATAACAACATCAAATGGATTAAAAATATATGTTTCATAATAAAAAAATAATAAAACCATAGTCATAGCAACAATTTTAACTTGCAAGTAATTAAATGACTATATAAAGCAGTTTCACTATTTATTTTTACCATTCCATAGTTACCATTTGTATTTTGGGGCTCTGAACCTAATTTTTCCCCTGAACTTTAGTTGTTGATTGTGGTCATTTCTGTGGATGGATTTCATCATCGTCTGATCCAGGTTAGTAGAAAAAACATCCTCTTTCTTTCAGTAGTCATTTCATTTCCATTCTTTACAATTTTTTAGGGTTCTGAGGCCCCTAGGGTAAATTTTGCCCAAAATGATGGTGACACACCCTTGTACATCGAACATTGTGTTGCATAGTAGGTAAAATGAAGGGTACCTGCATATGCAATGCACTGTCTCAACCTAGGGAGTGCGTTGGGCACAGTTCAAGTTTTTGATTTTCAAGCTGTGCTCAAAATTTGCCTAGTTTTTTGTAATGAAAGGTATCTAATGGATCTTCTGGTTGATTTTCAGGTTTCCATTGGATAATAATGATTATTACATGGAGAGAAAGAGAACATGAAGAATAAGATATGGTTTCCTTGAATGATTCGGGTACTGTAAGAGCTTTAAAGGATTGTGGGTTGCTTAAGTACTTTAAATTGTCGGGAATGAGGCAATAGATAGAACTCTTGGAGTTCCTTGTTTGAGCATGGGATCTAGCGATAGAGGCATTTAACATAAAAAATCAAGTGTTTTCCATAACAGTTGAGGATGTGTATTTTCTCACAGGTTTGTCAAGGAGATTTTTTCCCATTGCACTCACAGGATCTACCATTGGAGGAGAAACAGTGAGGGATTATGTTATGCAGTATTGCTATCCGGGGTCAGAACCTAGCAAATATGGAAAAAAAAACATCCGTGATGTCATGGATTTGTCTCTGAGAACCATCCTATTCATGATTTCTAAACTATCTGGAACTGTTACGCTCCATGTGGCAAATAGATCGTATATGCAGTATGCATTGGAATGCTTAGAGTTAACAGTTCTCAACTAGTCTGAAGTTGTTCTATCTCAGATAAAGGAAAAACTGAATAAATCAAAGGGAGGAAGGAAGAAAAATTTCAGTTATGGTTCTATCCTTATCTCCTTCACTTTGGAATGGATTCCACTGATGTAGCCACAACATATAACATTGGATATATCTAGTCTTAGAGATCCTTGAATGCAGAGATGGGTAGAACTCATGGGTCGGCATTTAGGCCAATAAACTGTTGTGTTCTCGACTGCATTCTTCACCTGGTTCAAGTGACAAATCGTTGCCACCAATGAGTATGTATATGTAGGCGTCGACTTCCGAGGAGATCTAGATCTAGTTTTTCCAGAAGGTGCTCAGTGGGGTGCAATAGGTAAGATTGATTTGACCATGTTTTTTGATTTTTATAAGGTTTATACAATTTTTTTTATGTTTTGATTTATTTCCAAGACTAAACAAAATGTTTTAATGTAATGCAGATATCGGTTGCATTCAACCGGTAGAGGAACAACAGCGCGAAGCGGATGCGCCAACAGAGAGGGCTGTCGGGAGAGCAGTCCTTTAGGACCTTGATATGGATGAGACTCTTACTGAGCTCCAGCAGCACATAGAGGGGTTTACCTTTGGGATTTTGGATTGTCGGATCGAAGAGCTTCCCATGCGACTGCAGCAACACACAATTGAGGTTCCTAACCTTTGGATGCGGTTGCTTCGTAGGATTGCTAGATCTATAGCGTGCTATCCTGAACACCACTAGTTTACTTATGACTTTTTGCATACATTTTAAGGTCAGATGACCAACATGTCTTGGGCACAAATTTTGTAAAAAGCATATAACTATCTATCTATATTTTTTCATAGTTTTTCCTATGTTTAATACACAATCCTATTCAATGATGTGAATTTTTTCTTTGCCTATGTCGTAAATTTCTATCTAAAACTTGATTAGCTAATGAATCAATTAAAGTGTTCAGATTTCGGGAAATGTGTTGATATTGAATGAAATCAAAATGTCTCTCCAAAAGTCGAACTCTTAGGAACAATCTAAGAAGTGTTGGATTTTAAATAGTATAAACACTAGTAAGTTATAGCCACAAGTTGTGATTCTAACCTGATAATTATGCGGTTAATACCAAATGAAATGGTGTCAGAGAGAATTTCAATCAATGCGCTATACTCAGCGATATTTTTCGTCGATCTACCAATACAAATCCCTTTAAAACTCACTAAATCATCGTTCAGAGCGAAAATGGCCCACGATGCAGAGGATAGATTCTGCGTACTACAACTAGCACCATCAGCATATCCAACAAATGGTTCTGAAGATTCTGACATCTGCCATAAAATGTAAAGCGGATTACTAATGTCAAGAAAACTCTAAAAAGACAAATTAAGATAGTGAATGAAAATCAAAAGCATATAAACAATATAATACAAAAAATTAACATGCTCATGATTAAGCATAGTAACGTTTAAGATACAACCCATTTCCGGGCTACGCCAATGGAATCCCATCGTAATAAACTAACTTGTAGGTGCCTTTAGCAAGAACTCTTTTGACAATGTAGGGGCCATGCCATAACGGCTCGAATTTCCATGTACCTATTTTATAAGCTTCCTGGTCATAAAGAAGGACCAAATCGCCCTCTGAGTAGATGCGAGGCTGGACATTTTTGTCGTATTGCGCCTTTAAACGTATTTTATGCGCTTCATTCGCCAATTGGGCTTCATGATGCATTTCATCTAGATGGATGAGGTTAAGGAGACATGCTTCTTCTTCAGAGGTGTCAGGTAACAATTCTATCACAAGTTTTAACGATGATATTTCGCATTGGATTGGTAAGATAGATTCCAGAACATACACCAATTGAAAAGGAGTAAATCCGATAGCATTTTTCACCGAGGTTCGATACGCCCACAAGGTGGAGTACAGGATTAAGTGCTAGTTACTTTTACGGATTCCTATCATTCGCTGAAGCATTCGTTTAAGAATTTTGTTAATAGCCTCAACTTGTCCATTTGATTGTGGATAACAAGGAGTAGAATTATCATGCAACAATCCTAACTTAGCTGTCAATTTAGACATCATATGGTTGCGAAAATGCTTCCCATGATCCGTAAGTATAGCCTGTGGGACCCCAAATTGTGCAATAACATGGTTGAAGAAAAAAAATGTAGCTATTTGTCTTGTGTTGTTGAATGTAGGCATTGCTTCGGCCCATTTGGTAAAATAGTCAACTGCGACAATAATATAACCATGCCCCCCGGACAAAGGAGGGTTACAGGTCATGAAATCGATACCCTATTTCATAAATGGTCCAGCAGAGAGAACATGATTCATTGGCACTGGAAATTTGCAGATTTTACGGTCATAAATCTAACATACATGACAAATTTTGATTGCAAGAATACAATCTCAAAAAATAGTTGGCCAATAGTGACCGGCGCAAAGTATCTTCTGCATGGTAGCATAACCAGATAAATTTCCACCACAAGCCCCAACATGATAATCATTTAACACTTTTTCGGCCTCCTCATGAGTGAGGCACCTCCTTAAAATGGTATTGACACCACGACGATAAAGTGTATCATCGAATATCAGGTGATATTTTGCTTGGTATCGAATACGTCGTTGATCAGAGCGAGAGGTATTAGGTAAAAAAGTTTGGGTTTGGAGATAAATGATGAAATATCCATACCAGGGATCAGATGATCTAATCAGAAACATAAACTCATCTGGAATAGATGGTTCTAATGTAGTTGGAGTACTATCACAGGGAAGGTCACAGAGAAGCTCAACCAAAACTAAATATTTCTTTGACTTGGATTTGATGAATTCCAAATCAAATTCCTGCAAAATGACAATCCATTTTGAATATTTTCCCCCCACAAATTGACGTGATAATATGTAAGTCACGGGGTTGCAATCCAAAACTATTGTTTTTTTTCAGAGCAGGATATAATGGCGAAATCTTTGGACAGCTTAAACAACTACCAAGGCATGTTTTTCCACGTATGAGTACTTAACTTCCGTATCATTGAGATTACGACTCAAATAATAGATCGGATGTTCAATTCCATCTTCTACTTGGACCGAATCCATAACGATGGTCGTTTCAGCCACGACGATATATAGGAAATAATCGTTCTGATAATTTGGAGGATACATTAATGATGCTCAGACAAGATGGTCCTTGACAGCATCAAAATAAGCTTGCGCAACTTGGTCCCAATAGAAGGGAACCCCCTTTTTCAATAATCAAGTAAATCCTTTAGCCATTTCAGCGTAGTTTGGAATGAACCTTCTCAGGAAGTTAGCCTTTCCTTGAAGTTTCTGTATCTGAAGTAAGTTTGATGGTGCAGGAAAATCAAGAGTGGTGTGTGCCTTCAGTGGGTCTATTCGAATTCCTTCTTTTGAGACTACGAATCTGAGCAATCGACCAAAACCAACACAAAATACACATTTGTGTGGATTGAGGCATATCTTGTAGTGTCGGCATCGTAAGAAAATGACTCTCAAATGCATCGAGTGATCAGTCTAATTTCGTGAATATGTTGGTAAATCATCTAGATATGGTTGAACAATGTGCTTGATGTCGTTGAAAGAATAATCCATTACTCTCTGAAAGCCCCAGCATCTTTAAATCAAACAGAAGTTTTCGATATGTGAATTTTCCCCAAGGACAGATGAATGTTGTCTTATGTTGGTCATCTAGGCGAATATTGATTTGATTGTAATCGGAAAATCCATCCATGAAAGAAAATATTTCGCATCCAGCACAAACGTCAATAATCAGGTCGATAAAGGGTGTAGGATAGTTGTCTTTTGGACAAGCCTGATTAACATCCTAATAATCGACACACACTCTAATGGTTCTTTGTTTTTTCATAACAGGAATGATATTGGAAACCCACTCAGTTAGTGGAACAGGGTAAATAAAACCAACACGCAAAATTTTTTCAACTTTTGTTTTGATGGCAGCGGCTTTCTTTAGATGAATAGGATGAAGCCATTGACACACTGTTTTGACATCAGGATACATATTAATAGTGTGTTCAACTATACTAGTATCTATGTCTGGCATTTCCTCATAAGACCAAGTGAACATGTCATGAAATTCACGAAAAAGAGAGTGATATGAATCAAGTTTTGATGGAGAACAAGATAAACTGACATGAATATTTTCTACAATGCCAGGTTTAGTCGAAATATCGATAGAAATCGTTTCTTAAATATTTGATAAATTTCCCTTTGATTCAATTGCATTAATCGGAAAAGAATTCGAAAAGGAATTTTGAATTCATGGGTGATATAGTTCACTAAGATTATTTTCTTCATAATCTGGAAGATGGGAACGATGATGATAATATTCCCATGGTTCTCCTTCTACCATCATAGATTCCAAAATGTTTTCATCTGTCAAAATTTTTGAGGAAAATGGATCAGATGGATTACCAAAATCTAATGAACGATCAACCCAAACACTTGGCGACGCTGATTTTGGATTTTCCGCCCAAGCCAAATAGATTGATTGCTATTGTATCTCAATAGGGCTGATCGTTACAACATCATCCAACATAGAAATATCAGAAACACCCATACTCTTCCTTAAGCCATATGGAGTGGAAGAGATCATGTAGCAGGTCTCTATGCTTGCAATTTCTGCCAACGTCGCGGGTGGCGATAATGCAAAGGTTCCCATAAGAGTGGAATCCTTTAAGAGTCCTACACCAATGTTCTGGATTTATAGTTGGGGTAAGTGAACATACAGAACGCTTCTAGTTACCTGCGAAGTGGAGGCAAAAAGGATAATTGATTAATGACTGTAATAGTACCTTTATGAGGAAAGGCAACCATTCTAAAATATGTAGAAAAAATTGCAGTCATTGCATATACCCATGGTCTTCTGAGTAAAATATTATAGTCAAGGGGTCTGTCAACAACCTCAACATCAATACTTACTATTTTACCCCCTAATTCAACTTGCAGGTTATTAATAATACCACAAGGTTTATATGTTCTTCCATCAAAAGCCTTCAACGTCGTTGATGATTGTGATAATCGCAGCGAGCCAAGTGACTTCCAACAGTTTAGAGACATAATGCACGTAGATGCTCCCTCATAAATAATAGTGCAATGAACAAGGTGATTGAGAACATTTACTTGGATGGAGAATGCCAATTCTGCTAGTAGCTGCGACACATAGCCCGTATGATTAAAGACGACAATATTAGAATTAGTTGGATCAATTCAACGAATGGCCGACAATAAAACTTGTTTCTAGGAGGGAAAATTTTGTAATACCTCAAGAGCAGACATAGCTGAAGGGGATTGAGCCAAATCTTCAACTATATTATAATTTTGTGCATCTCTTGCTTGAGGATTATATGTCGATTTATGAATTACTCCCTTTGGTGGCTTAATCTTCAATTCAAGAATAACAGAAGGTGGTACTGATTCAGTAGATGGATTTTTTGTCGAGATAGTAGGTTGATCATTCAGACTACCATAGTATTTATTTCGTGTCGACACAAAAATATCTTGTGAATTTTTTGTACTGGATAACATTAACACTTGGGAACTAGGAGCTAGATTCGTAGCAACCAAATTTGTTTCTGGATTTGGAAATGGGTCTATCAACACAGTTGATGCATTAGAAGTCTTGATGATTTTTGAGACTTCAGCCGGTAAGGACAATCCCTAGCAAAGTGTTTCTCGTTACAGATTATGCATGGATAACGAGGTTTCCTTGGTCCTGACGGTTGATAATATGATTGTTCCTGCAAGTTAGAAGTTTTCTTTTTCTTTGATTTCCCCTTTTTCTTACTTCCTGGTTGCTTATCACTTTTTCCTTTGTCAAATGAGATGGTGTTGATTTCAAAAGCAGGAGTAGGATCATATGTATTAGTGTTGTGTGTGTTTACATTGCCTCTCAAGCCATCTTTGGCATGAGAGTCCTTTATTTGAGGAGGAAAATTGAAATTAGATCCTGGCACATTTGGTATTTTCTCATAGGGCGTGCTAGACTGAGTATAAATCAATTCTAAATACTGGGCATGAGCGATGACTTGCTCTTCTGTGACGATTCCACCTTTAGCCACATCATCTATTATATATGGTAACAAGGATTTGATGAACCATTCAGTAAGAAGCTGATCAGGAATAAATTTCTTAACCATTCAGTAATGATGACACCACTCATGAATATGATCTAAAATGTGAGTAGCATTTCTTTGTTTGAAGTTGGTCAAGAGTTCCATTCCGGTTTCATATCTGATCGGTAACTAGAAATGGGTCAGAAATATAGTAGCCAAAGCAGTGAAATTGTCGAATGAAGCTCTAGGTAATTCAATGTACCATTTATCTGTCGAACATGTGAGTGATCTCTAGAAAAGACGCAATCGAACAGAATCATCATTTAAGGAATTTGATGAACACCATAAATGATAATTCATAACATGAGTTGATGGGTCTTCTCTAGGGTTTCCATTGAATTTAGGAATGTCGGAGGGTAATTTATGTGGTATCACCGACCACTAAGGAGCATAATTGATAGGATCATTAGTTAATCGGTTTAAATCTGGTAATTCCAAAGTTGCAACAAAAGGTAATTGTATATTAAGGTCAGGTTGAGCATAGCTAGGATAAGATGGAATTGCTTGGGAAATAGGTCTTTGAGCACCGGCATATGGGATCTATTGCTGGTAACCTAGATAGGGGTTGTTTTGCATGGCAAACGCTTGAGAGTGTTGTTGACCAAAACCTGTATATGTTGCTTGTTGAAATGAAGTTTGCGAGATTTGCGCTTGTGGATGCCAAGGGGTCTGTCCAACAAGATTATAACCCAAACTTGTATAATTTTGATTTGGTTGATATGTATAACCATATTGTGTTTGTGACACCCCATAAAATGGTGGACCAGCTTGTGAATAAATGATCCCTAATATAGGTTGTTGTAAATTAACCAAAGGATTCTTAGTTGAAGAACTTGCCTGATAAGGTTGATGAACAATATTTTGATGTTGTAACAGGGGTATAGATGTATTAACAAGTGGTATTGAAGTGGGTGTAACAGGTTGAATTGGTTGATATGATTGCACAATCGTTTGTGGTTGGATAGGCAGAGTGGGCTTCCATTGACAAACATTTAAATCAACATTAGTCTAACCAAAATGTGACTGAGTACTGTCATATTAGGTAACCAAAGGTTTCCCCCCACCATAAGGAGGATAATAAGACGGAAAATATTGTTCACCAAATGCTGGGAGTCCAACTGATAAAGGGATTGACCCATAATGACCGACTTGATATTTCCCTGATGATGGATTTAATGAATCAAGTTGTTCAGTACTAACTATAGGACTACCACTTAAAACACTAGATGATGACATTGGAAAAGACCATGAACATGAAGGTGCACCAGAGAAAGTGCCAGATAATGATTTTTAACCTGTTGGGACTGAAGCGCCATTGTGTTGTCGAGGGGTAAAAAGGTATGTTTGAAACACCTAATTAGCCTACATTAATTATCAATCTGGGAGTGACTTTTTTATTTCAAGAGTGTACTCTGTTTGAGGCTGCAATTAACTAAGAGTAATGCTATGAAGATGTAGTACAAAATATTAAATACAAGAGCAAACAGATTCTTGTAAAGAAATCTAATTACAGGAACATAAATGGAAATGCTCTGAATCTTAACTAAATCAATCTGAAAAACATTGATCAGGGATACAGTAGTAGTAACTCCTTCCCTTAGAAATCGATGCAAGATAAAAAATCTGGGAACTTGCAAGCAATAACCACTGTCCTCTACAGTTGGTGATCTTTTTCTTAAAGCAATCAAAATGAAATCAAACTACTTGCTGATAAAAATAACTGAAAGGAAATTCAAAGGCTAGAAAGGAACAACAACTTGTAATTCCTATGCATACATAGCAACTGTAACCAATCTATCTGCTAATATGAAGCTATGAATCAGAAATGAACAATAAATAGAAATGGAACAGCAACATAAATTGAACAACAATTATAAACTTAACTAATCTCAATACTTCAACCCTGTCGACAGAAAATACCATGAAACAATCAATCATAAAGAATCGGAAACTAATAGAACAACAACTTAGAATTGAATATAGAACGGAAAAGCTTTATAACGATGGCAAGGTAAATGAATGCATTTCCTGCTGATGATAAAATACAAATGCAATTCGTTAATGATCACAATGAATCTGTATTCAATCCAACGGCAGTCAATCAACTCTGCAATTGAAATAAACTTTAAACACAACTTCACACAATAGTAAGAAAAGATTAGAAATACAAACAACAAGGTAATTCCACTAGATCCAAGCCCTTAGTGCCAGTGAAATACTGTTGGGCTACTTCAGAACTTAAGAGATGAAACAGAATGCATATTTGATATTGATCGAACATAAAATATTACAAAGACTGCTCTCTCAAAATCGAGAGTCAATAAACAATATTACAGAGGAAATGTTTTAATAATGAGAACTTTCGACCTTTTCTAATCACCAAAGGCATTGCCTTATATAACAGACCCTGACGGACAAGACAAGGAGTAAGATGTGTTTGAACAACGATCCCTTAGGATCGAAGGATCCTGAAGGATTCGCTTCTCTTCATTTGGTTATCATATGGTTTACTTTGACCGAAGCTGAGCTGTCCCTTGCCTTTTCTTGGCAATAAGTTCGGATTTCCTTGTCTTTGGCTAGATGTGGTTTAACGCTGGTGGAGCAATAGTTACATTAATATTAGCCTCACCTTTGGTACAGTTTTTCACTTTGTCTAATTCCTGTTTTATCAACAAAAAGAAACCTTTAGTCACATTTTTACAATAAACATAAACCTTTCCAATTCTATCATAATTATTATAATAAATTACCTTCCTAAGGTAAAAAGGAGTATGTTTATAGTAAAAGAATGAGAAAATACACAGTAATTTCATACCTTTTTCACTGCCCAACATACCCCCCTGCTTAATATTTTTCATGTCCTCATGAAGACTATAGTTCACATGGAGAGCAGTCAAAGAATAAGCCGGATAAGGTTTGTCATCAAAAGGACTAAAACCATGTAGTGCAGCTAATTCCTCAAAAATATGCTCTGTCTATCCTTCTGGGAGTTCATAAATGGCTTTGTAGTTTGAAGCAGGATACCATGCAATGGGGCTTTATAACCTACACCCTAGCCATAATGGTCCTTCTTTTAAAATGAGTTGACTATAGGAAACCAAGTGGTCTGTAGCTAGCCCAAAGTTTTTATAATTAAATGGTTCTCTATTTTGCACATTCTGATTAGAAATTCTCCATCGAACCTTAGCTGCTATGTAAGCCTGGTTTCTAATAGATAATAAATAATCTATGCCATTCAAGATAACCGATTTATGGACAGGCCCCAATGCTTGGATAACGCCTTCCTTTGTCATCAAACGTTTTTGCCTAGCCCAAAATTGAAATGGGTCCTGAGGTTCACTCCTAATCCAAAAATCTAATTCATTTTCCCACCTTTGAAAAGAATTATAGGCTTTAAGCCATTTTAATTGTTTTACAGCAAAGGAAATGAATGCTTGGTGTTGGACATCTCCCACAAAAGGGCTGGGGTTTGACTCACAATCATTTTCAAGTATTAAATTATGCAGATAAAATTCACACAAAAGGCGTTGTACTTTGATCCCATAAAGTTTGCAGCATGATACAAATTCATCGATAGTTTTTAGCTCTATGGATTATCCTGCCCTAACTGCCTTAATATTTAGCTGTAAATATATTTCTAGTAAAAATAAACCATAGCTTTTGGCAGGGCATCTACAAGCTAAGACATCAGTGTATAATGAGAAGAGAGTGTTCATTTGATTGTAGGTTAATTTTAATTGGTTCATTACCTTGTCAACATTTTCCTCTACTTTTAGACACTTTTCGTGAGCTTCAGCTTCTGCTTCATGGACCATCTTCATCTGTTGCTGCAACTCCTGATATCTCTTCCTAGGGAAAGTGTCCTCTTCCAACCTTTGCCTTTCTAGTTGGGCCTGTGCCAACTCCTCTTGGAGTTTGGTTAGTGTTGGGTCACTAAAGGTATGCTAACTACTAGCTTGCATGTTTTCACTTGAGTGGGTCCCTCTGGAACAACTTGTGTTGGAACAGCTGTTTTTTGTTCCGTATCTCCATAATTAGGCTCAGGCATAGCCTCTGCAACTTGGGGGTTCCTCTTAGCAGCCACTTTTCTCTTTTTCGAAGCTCGCTTAATAGCTATACTTCTTCTCTTGGGGTCTCGCTTAGGCATTTTTTTCATTCTCAAAATCCTAATGGTTTTCCTGAGATGTTCCACGAGTCCATGAAGCTTCATTCATTCCCTCCGAAGCTTTTCAATCTCAATTACTTTCCTCCTCTTTTTCAATGGAACATCTATTCCTTTATCTGAACCCGTTTGCTCAACAGGGTTTTTCTCCATATCAGCCGTGCCTTCAATTAGGTTCTCTTCTTGGTCTTCTGCTTGGGGTTCTTCTTCAAGACTCATATGCCCTTTGAGAATTTCTTCGAGAATCATACCCTCGGTTGACTCTTCAATCCCTTGAGGAATTTCAGGTTGAGATATTGCTTCGGTATTTTCTTGTTCATGCCTTTCAGAGGAAGCAACCCTATCATCACTAGGGTTTGCTGTTTCATCCAACATTTCTTCAATTGTTTCTTTATTGACTGCAGAGTGCTCCTACAACTGATTAATATCAATGTTAAGGTCCAAAGGGCTACGAGGTGGCACACAATCACTCATATTGGCCAGAATTTGGGCCAATTGGTCTTCCTGTAAAGGGCTTACAATAGAATTTTCAGGAGGTTCTGTTCCTTCATTGTTGCTGCTATGATTATATTTGTCCTCCTCACAGGTATGATAGCTTCCTTCTTCCTCATCCGAATATCAAATTTATCCTTCAATTTCCTCTTCCTCAGTATTTCCTTCCTTTTCACTGGATTTTTTCTCACCACTGGTGTGGTGACTTATTTCTTCTTCATCTGAGTAGCGAATTTCTCCTTCTATTTCCTCTTATTCATCAGTACGAGGACTTCCTCCTTCCAATTGTGGAGGTTGTTCATCCTCTGAGCTGTGCAATTCCAGGGGCTGGTTATTGCTACCCGGAAGTCCTTCCATCATCCCCCTACTTTGTTTTAAACGGAGGGACTGTCTGTGAATTAATGGCTCGGCTATTGAACCAGCCATTCTCTTCCGTTTCGGGGCAGGTAAGGCCAACCCTCCATCAATGGAGAATATCAACTCTTCCCAACTAGTCTATTGCTGGGCAAGGCTACGACTTACTATTAATCGAATTAGGCAATGGTGGCTGACCACCATGTCTGCATGCTGATATTTTCTTATACTACGGGCAATATCATGCAGTAAGGAATTTAAAAATGCAGGGAAATTTACAGTGCATTTCTGTTTTAATACAACCAATAACTTAAGGTGGTGGGGTCTTACCATGTCTTTCCTTCCGTCACATGTTATGTAGGCCTGCACTATCTTGGCCAATTCCGTCCATGGTTCACCCAATGATTCTGGCTGAACTCCTTTGCCTTTGAAAACGAATGTCTGTCTGTCATCCTGAAAAATCTTCATGGCCTCTCGAATCCTGATCTTCTCCTGAGTCCATATAGTTCCTTGTGCTGGAATGCCAGACACCTCTGCAATTATTTCATCGGATACAACTATCTATCTTCCTCTAACCATGGATTTTCCTTCCTGCAAGTTCTGTAAGAACTCGGTGGCCACTGCTTCATGGGGTTGTTGAATCCTCGTGAAATATGTAATCCATCCTAGTCTTTCCAAAATCTCTCGTGCAGCATCAAAAACGACTGGCACCTGCGTCTCACTCCGAATTGGTCTTCCTCCCATTGTCTCTGCACTCTATTAGTTCTTCCCAAACACACAGTGGTCGCAATGGAACAACATAGCACGGTGAATTGGAATAATTTCGTTAAATTTTTGTTATTCCTTAGAATGCAGGGATTTGGTTCACATACAGGTAAAGGAATATCATGATTTGATCTTCATGAAGACATCCATGCCCCCCTTGATGGATAATAGGTTTTCCTCGACTATCAATTGAGAGAGGCAAGTGTGGCAAAAAAGTAGTATAGCAGGAAAAGCAGGCATAATTATGATACA
Organism: Pinus albicaulis; assembly: GCA_034641835.2. Classification (NCBI taxonomy): domain Eukaryota; kingdom Viridiplantae; phylum Streptophyta; class Pinopsida; order Pinales; family Pinaceae; genus Pinus; species Pinus albicaulis. The sequence goes on from CM076584.1 coordinate 1,638,950,108, forward strand.
TTCAATAAAATTATAGTAATTATTGAAATCAATGCGTGTGATAAATATTTAATAGATATAAAATCATTTTGTAATGATTCAAATATAAGGAGAAGGGACAGCTTAAGATAAACATAGGTACAGATGTTTTTATTACCCACTTCAAACTAATATGATCGATTTGTAATGATTTTCATGTATAATAGTTTCGAAATCAAAGATTAAGGATTCATACTTTCATTTGATATTTAAATAGAGATATACGAAAAAGGGTTTAATATGACTATTGATGTGTATAAATGTGACTCCAATACCATCAGCAGAGTTCTGTTGCCCACAGGTGTCCATAACCTTGACAGAGTTGCTTTCTCACCCTTGGAACTATTGTCCTTTATTTATGCTGAGAAAGTGCTTGTTAAATTTCATAATGGAGGCCATTGTGCTAGCTTGGTGACTAGATAAATCACAATTCCATTCACTGGGAAGAAGTGAAATGTGGGTAGGCCGGCTCGTGATGAGACCTCCTATTCCAAGGACTTAATTTTTTCAATTTTCCATTGGACCATATCCCTGGTTTGGTGGCCATGATGGGAATGCCACTTCACTGACTTCCTTATGATCATGGTAGGCTAGCTCTTGATGAGACCCCCTATCCTCCATCTGAAAAATCATAAAATTATTAGTGAACTATGTAAATATTTTCTTTTTCATATAGCACTTTCCTGCTTATACATAAAGAATGGCTCAACACTCCTTTAGAGTAGGGATGGTGGAAGAAGTCTGAACATCTCAATAGAAAAGAATATGCCCTTATTCCTATTCCATAAATAAAAATCAAAGAAATTTATAACATATGGGAAGAACCAACATGATAAGCATAATCGATCAGATTAATTTAGTGGTAATAAGGCAACAAAATCATGTTATTGATTATGTCCCTTTTTCCTATTTTTCTTATCATTACTAAACAACTTCCTCAAAAATGACAATTTATTTTGATTTTCTGATTACAGTAAGCTTTAATTTGTATGATTGTATATGAATAATATGTTTTCCTTTAGAAGAGTCATCAGAAATTCTCAAAATGCTAATCTAAAACAAAAAACAATCCATTCAAAAAGTGTTGTTCCTTTAAAAAGAACAGCAAAAACAATCTGCGGAACTGTTGTTCCTTTCGAAAGGAACAAAAAAAGTGTGCGAAACTACTGTTCCTTTTGAAAGGAACAGAAAAAACTCAAAACAAGCGTAATAAACAAATTTTTTGAAAAAAAATAGAATTCCATGAAACAAACAACAAAACTCAAAATAAACGAAATAAACAGAGACTTGAAAAAACGAATTCGATAAAAAAAACAATCCAAATAAATGAACAATCTTTATGTACAAAATTTTAAAAAAAGAAATGATTTAATAAACTAGTGCCGAGGAGGAATTATCCCCTTCAGCCAGAATTTCCATGGTAGAATCTTCCCGTAATTGTTGGTAAAAGGATTCTCGGGTAAGCAGTTTATGATACAATCGTACTCGATGACCGTTTACCTTAAAGGAATGTCTAGATCCATCAATGGTGGCTAATGTAATAGTGCTATTATCATGCACTGTTTTTACTTCATAGGGTCCGAGCCATCGTGTCTGGAGTTTCCCTAGGAAATCCTGAAACCTAGAATCATATAGGAGTGCCCAGTCTCCTTTGTGGAAGATCTTTTCTTTGATAAGGGCGTCATGCCATTTTGGTCTCTATTGTGGAATTAATGTTGTGTGCTGAAGAGAAGAGAGCCTAATTTCATCTAACTCATTAATTTGCTGCAGTCTTTTGGCCTGGGCTTCATTTAGATCTAGACCCACCTTTTGAGCTATTCTTAATGTCTAAATTTTAAATTCTATTGGAAATATGGATTATTTTCCAAATAAAAATTGGTATGGTGAATACCCCGTAGTGGGTCTCCATGTTGTTCGATATGCCCACAATGCTTCTGGAAATCTGTAGGCCCAATCTCGTCTGTGTGAGGCAACAATTTTTTTTAATATAGATTCAATCACTTTGTTTGTGCTCTCTACTTGGTCATTGGCCTGTGGGTGGTATGGGGTTGTAATCTTGTGTTGAATGTGGTATTTTTATAGTGTTTCAGCTAATTTATTACCTACAAACTGTGGTCCTCCATCTATGATTATGTCCCTTGGGAGGCCATATCACACAAATATTTGGAAAATAAACTGTATTACAGAGTCCTCTGTAGCTTTTGAAAGTGCCTCTGCTTCAACCCATTTGGTAACATACTCAGTTGCAATTAGAATGTTTTTTTTTTTGTTTGATGGAGGGCTAATAGGGCCAACAAAATCAAGCTCCCAACGTTCAAATGGTTCAATCACTAGTTGAGGGTTCAAAGGCATTTCATCAGACTGCCCAGGTGTTGAGGAGGTAAATCCCCTTTGCGGATAGAGGCGATCCCTACTAGCCCACCACGGGTCTAGCAACAATCATCAAATGCTACAACGCAAGTTCCTAATTGCGAATAAACAGACCAACGATGGAGGTCTACCTGGAGTCCAGTGCTATGATTCATAGAAGAGACAGCGTTCCCGTTCATCAGCCTCGGCAGATCACGATCCCCATGATCTCCGTGAATGGACACCTGCACATGAAAGAAACAACACGAATACAAGCATAAAATCTAGAATACGCAACTATATATCAGTCAGAAAGGATATAACTCATCATTATCATAAGTGAAAAATAGAGTGGAACCATAACCAGTAGTCATTCATTAATAAGCAATCGAAAGAGAGTACAACCAATGTTCTAACGCTGAGGTCTCTTTCAGAGGGGTCTCCAGTCGTGCACGTCTCGCAAAGCTTGCCAGGGATGGGACAAGCCTCTTTTAGAGTCTCTCGACGATAGTCTCCTTGCTCGAGTTTGGCCTTAAGGGAAAAAATGAGGGCTTTTGCAGCATGAAGGCTCTTAAGAATTTGAGAACTTGGAGATTCAAGGCTTAGGCACTTCAAGACTAGCTTGCAATGGAAATGAGCTAGCTTTTATAGATGGAGGAAGGGGAGTTGGGATCCCTATAATTGTGGGATTGGCCCTATCTTCAAGGAAGCTTCCATGAGAGGTGGCAAACCACTTCCCTTTCATGGAACTCCCGGAGCCAAACCTCCCAACTCAAGATAGATAGCAGTTTCTAAGTCTGTTGAAACGAAACTTCTGCCATTCTTATTTAAAAAACACTCCTTAAATTGGTTGGCGCGACTACGACTCTGGGACAGAGCGCCAGTTGGCGCGGCCTCTTTGTAGGATTTTCCTCATTGGCGCGAGTTCTGAACTGGATACCCGCGCCAGTGAAAAAAGGAATGTTTTTATGATTTTCTGCAAGGAGATGTCTTTAGGGAAATTGAAGCTCATGTTTAGAGGAATGCAATGATAATGGTTTCATGGCATGACATTGCTCACAGGTCACAAAATGGGCCCTCCAATTTGCGGGATGGGGAAAGGTAGGGATGGTGACAAATTACTCTGTAACAGATGCCCCCTAAAGCATGAGGCCCGAGAGAGAGAGAGAGAGGTGAAATGATTTATGAGAATGTGTCCAACCGAAGCTCCGCTGTCAGAAAACCTGCGTGGAGAAATACAACTGATATCTCAAGTACATGATGTATATGTGGTATGGACGCAGCCATCCAAAACAGAGTATACAATAATCCAGATCCAAGGTATGGTCGCAGCCATCCAGTGAGGATCGATAAATAGACTCAGGTATGGTCGCAACCATCCAGTGAATAAGTCATGTAAATAATCATAATAATCCACAATATCGCAGCCTGGATTACAACAGACACAATCCAGGGTCTTGCGCTCCATCTCAACCCAAACAAAGTAAAAGTTCAAGCATGCGAATATGTGAGCTGAAGTCGAACATGCAAGAACATCGTCCGATTACCAGCCAATAATGAGAGCTATTAACAGACGCGAGAGGAACCACCAATAATGACGATGGCCCTCAAGGTAATACAGGTACAATCTACGGCATGTGAATCAATGAGCTGGCGTCGAATACCCATAGAATCACTCGATCGGAGGCCAATGATGAGAACCTCACGTCGAATGCGATGAACCTTCCATTCAGGCATGCAGGCTCCAAGGTACCATAAAGGAGTCCCTAGATCAGCTTCCTGGATAATGAGCTGAAGTCGACAGGAAGTCACCTTGATCGAAGGTGGGCCATAATGTTTCCCACATCATCGACACAAGACAGAGGAAAATAATTTTTTTGTTGTGAATCAGGATCATATGAGAATCAAAGGAAGGTTGATATTTGCAGAGGTCAACTTCTCTTGAACATATAATGGCACAAATAGTGGTTTTGGCAGTATTTGACATCAACGGATCAGAGGTCATGGTGACGAGGCAATGAGCAGAGGAGAGGTCAAAAAGGATTATCCAAACCCATGGAAGCAAGTGAAAAAACGAGATGAGATGTCCCCAACCCGACACGAATGCAGACAAGTGCCATGTTCAAGAGCGACATACTGCCGACACGACAATGATGATGGTTCCATTTTTCCCCCACCATTTCTGGCGAGTACCCCAATTATTTTTGATAACAAGCTTGAAGGGGATAACATATGCTTGTAATATAAGTCTGCCCTTCGGGTGAATCCATCCTAGTACATTTAACGAGCCCTAGGAAGGAGGAACTCGGAGAACGTCATTTCGACTGAATCCGATGTCATCAGGGTTTAACGAGTCTGACAAAGGAAGAACTCGGCGTCTTTTCATGTTTAGAGAGTTTGAAAAGACAGCAGAAAAGTAAAATCCAAAGGTCCCTTTTCGTCAATAGTTCCCCAGATCCGAAAAGGTAGAAAACAATATCCGGGAAAACCTCCTAGTCGCGATAGGCTAGGGTATTCCTTTTTCGTAAATAATCCATCCCAGCCCGAAAAAGGGGTAAACGTATACTGGGTGGATGTCGTTTCGCAGCCACTTTAACGAGATCGGAATGACAAGGGCCTCAACAATCTTTTCATGTTTAGAGAGTCAGAAAAGAGCTGAAAGATGACTCCAAAGTGACTTTTTCGTGTTTTTACCGAGTCCGAAAAAGTATAAAATACAACTCGTCTCGCCGTTTATGTTGCATAAAAACCTGTTGCTGCACAGAAAGGTAAGTGTAAAATCCATTTTCGACAAAACATACGAAATATTAATGAAAAATGACTTTTTAAACTTAAAATAGAGCTCAAAAAGTTATAAATAGGTCTAAATGGTAAAAATTGAAATTACTTTTACTTTTTACCCGAGTGAAGAGCAACATTGGTCCATTTACCGTGCAAACTTCTGGCGGCGATTACGACCGATCCGGGCCACCATTCAGAGTTCCGTCAGTTCCAGGTAAAAGGCGCTTCCTCATCCTTCATTTCAGTCCATTTTTTAATAGTTTTCCATCATGCAATAGACTTTTGTGGCAACTTTTTGAATTTTTAGGGCTCCGCTCATTGGCGCGGGTATCGGGCATGGACCCGCGCCAATGGGCTTTTATATGCAAAGGGATCGCGCCAACTGGCGCGACTGTTCCCAAAACAGCCGCGCCAGTGGCCGAACCCAATTTTCCGCCTAAAAAAAAACATTTTGATCAATTTGAATGAAATTTGAAGCTCAACAGAGATCTAATTGAAGGTTTGTGACCATGTTGATGCAGGAAACCAAGCAAAATGGTGATCGAGTGGAAATAAAGAGTGCACGGGGAAGAGGACGAAATGGCCATGAAAAATGAGGCCTGTATGAATGCCCTCAGAAACTGCGGGCTCAAGAAATTCTTCCTGACACCTTGTTTGCGGGCTCAACCTGAGCTACTTCAGTACCTGGTGAGCATTTGGGATGAACAAGAACAAGTATTCAAGCTACGAGACCAGGTGTTAGAACTGGACGTTTCTGATGTGTACTTCATAACCGGACTGTCGCGTAGAGGTCCGGTACCCATACTAATAGGGAGCAGACCGTCAGGTGAAAAAATGGAGGAAGTGATGGCACGAGTGTGCCCTCAGGCACAAATGGGATCAGGGAGTAAAAAGGTGGATATCCACACTATCCCCGATCTGGCACTACGAGTAGTGCTGCATACCATCACGCGGGCTGCAGGATCGCAGGCACCGCACGAAGCGACGAAAGCCCAACTCTTACTGGCTTCAGAGTGCATGAGTCCCATACTGTTTGACTGGGCCACAGTAGTAACGATCAACATCAAGAGACAGCTGACGAGATGCAAACAAGCCAAGCTGAAGCAGTTTGGCTATGGGTCCATCCTGGTATCGTTCATTCTGGAACGATTACCAATATTCCAGGGCCAAGGGGCCGTTGTAGCGGAGCCGATACCACGAGAGCCGAGAATGGCTCGCTGGGCAGCACTAATGCCCAGAGCAGGAGGAGGCCAACAGATGTCCTGGAGGCCAGAGTTTTTTGGGTGGTTGCGGCGCTAGTTGATTGTAGTTGAGGACTGGCCTTATGCTGGGACAGACTTTACTGGAGACCCAGATCTCCCACTGCCGGAGGGAGAGGATTGGGACGAAGAGCTGGGTATGATCTGTTTTTATTTTTTATGTTTTATGATTTTTTGTTAATACATGCCCGTTCTGACAGCAGTTACATGTGTATGCAGATGTTGGCCCAGAGAGACCAGTCGAGATGTCTCCTATCGCACGGAGAACTCAGCTCGCAGTCGATCCTCATGAGGAGGGCGCGGAAGGAGGAGAGTTGGTTCAGAACCTCGAGGGGATTGCCCGAGGGATTCCGGACTACGCCCGGCTGGTGGATGTACCGTTAGCATATCGGATACATACAGTGGGAGTGCCTAGTCGCCTCCACCGTCTACTGAGACGCCTAGTGCGTGCAGTGACTTGTTATCATGAGCACCACGCAGACTAGCCTCTTAGGGTTTTATTTTATGCATATTTTTTAGAGATGTTTCGTCTCCGGATGTAATAAGACGAACATGTATATTTTTTGATCTTATGTGATGCACACTGTGCAAACATTTCAACACACACACACACACACACACAGATATATATATATATACATATGACTATTTTGGATGGATCTTTTACATGTGATGATGTTTTCTATATGTCATGCAAATGTCTAATACAAATGTAATCTAATGTATCAGTTACATAACAAACGACCCAATGCGAAATGTATTCACACAATGTATCTACTCACACATTTCATTTTTATGCAAGCTTAAAAGCACACATGAACACACACATATGAAAACTATGCTTGAAATGAGGAAGACGGGCATGCCCCCCAGCATGGTGTCTCAATTCGAGGTGCATGCCCCCCAAGCTTCAGTCCATTGAAAATGGAGTGAAGGTTCAAAACAAAAAATGCGAATTGAACATGCTCGTGTTTCATTATTTTAACGAGGTTGACACACTTAAAATAACTATCCTCAAACAGCTTGTTTCATTGTTTTTAGGAGCTCGACACAAGTGGAGGAACTATGCTCCGAGAACCTGGTTTCATTTTTTAAAGAGCTTGACACAGAGAGGAAACCGTGCTCTAACCGACTTACATCAAAATGAACAAGAAGGTGGTGCTTCCAAGAGTTCCACTCCCGGTGGAAGGAAAACATCCTGGAAGTCAGGACCCAATGCCCCCAGTACACTATGCACAATGGCGTCTTCACTGAGTGTGGGAACAGGGTAGGTAGACACATAGTTGACCTGTGGTGGAGCAGATACAACGGGTGAATAAAAACTAGGAGGGGGTGATGGCAGACCAGTTGCCACATTAGGACCAAAGAACGAAAGCTGATCAATGGTCACGATCCGTCGTTCATGTGGAAAACAAGCCACACGAAAAAGGGAGGAGACAAGCGCTCCCATGGCATAGGTATAATTGCGCCCTAGGAGCAGATTGAAATCTAAGGGGCCTGGAACAACCATCACATCCAGATGGACGGTTTTACCTCCCAAAGTAATCGGTAACCTTGGAAGGATCCCCAACGGTTGACTTGTCCTTCTGTTAAAGTCAACAGATTCTGTGTAACAGGAGCAAGCGGCGGCGAACCGAAAGCTTGCCAAGTAGTTGAGGATAGAATACTAACAGAGGCACCTTTGTCTATAATGGTGCTGGGTACGACCAGACCAAGAGCCTGTACTGTGATCTCTAAAGGCACGTAAGACGGAAGGCGGGATCCTGCAAATCGACTCCAATCAAAGGAGGCGACCAAACTACTCGGAGGGGCTACCATTGAACCGAGAAGGTCTTCCCCTGGTGTTACGGAAGAAGGAGCATCCTCCATAACCTCCATCTCGAAGGTGGGAGGGATATCCTCCGGAGCCTCCATCATGGGAGGCGGGGGAGCAGCTTCTAGAAGTACAGGGATAGGAGAATCTTTCTCCAAGTCTGAAGAATCTGAAGAAATCAGAAGGACATGGGGGGTGTGAGATCCACTCGTGACAGAAAAGACCTGGTGCACCGCAGACGGGGCTAGTTCAACCGATCCTACGACCAATGTTTGGTCAGGCATGGATTCTTGAATCCAAATTTCTAAGGGAGTGGGATCGACCAAAGATGATTTTTGACCAATCGTATCATCAGTAGGTGGAAGACTCAAAGAGAGCTGTTTATAACCAGCTGGGAGGCATGGAATGGAAACAGCCGGGTTGTCCAATACTCGCTTGGCTTCATCCATATAAGGACAAAGGTGAATGGCGTGATGCCCTTCACACAACTTACAGGGATTGGTGATCTTACCCTGCTTCTTAGGAGCCTTATCAACACCAGCTAAAGACGTGCCCCCAACCTGGCTCCCGGAAGTCAAAGGCAACGGTGGATGGCCATCGGACCATGCTTTGAGCACCTTGGGGATGCCAGGGCAGTCTCAAAGAAGATGGTCTCCCATGCACAACATGCAAAGGAACTTGACTTTCCATGGAGGGTTGGAAGGTTTATCAAGAGGAGATATTTCAGAAACAGTGGCTGCACTTTTAGCCTCTCGCTTATTAGACTTCTTCTTCTTTGTCTTCTTCTTCTTCTTCTTAGCCACCTGGTTACTCAGATCCAGACTTTCACCAGGCAAAGTAGAAGAGGAGGACGCAGAAACAGGCGAAGAAGGGGAGAGGTCCACCTGGGAATCAACATGATGTTGTTCCGGCAAAGGAACTGATTGAACAGTAGTGGAAACATTTGGGACAACAGAGGTTGAAAACAACCAAACAGGCAACCCAACAGTTAACCCAGGAAGGGACAACTTTGCCATGTAAGGAGCACCAACATTCCCAAAAGGAGGAAAATGACCAGGATTCCCTTCTGAGGGGATTCCTTGGTTGGTAAACTCTGAAAAAGTTTCCATCAAGACTCAAAACCACACACAGGCTGAAAAAGAGTCAAGACACATGATAAAATGGTCAACAAGCAAAGTCTAACAAGGCGTGTAATCGTGGGTGATTAATTTTTACCACATTGAAAAATAAGAAACTTCACCGTTTCATGTTTTAAGAGTCGAGAAACGGTAAAAAAGGTGACTCTATCTCTTTCAGATTTGACACAAGCGTGAAAGGACAAGCGCTTGGTGATCTTTTCAAATTTAGGGAGTCAGAAAAGATCAAATGACTGCTCGGGAATACTAGGCAAGAAGGGTGTACCGAATAACCGTGAATTGAAATATACACCTTGGTTTGAATAATGAAAAAGAAATCAACCAAGGACTTTCCGTACGTGCAGGCAATCTCCTCGAATGCTGTGTTCGATGTATCACGGGTATAGGGCAGCAGACTCGGCTTCCTACGGATAAAGGATTGAAACCTAGAGGGGTCTCCCTTTATATACGCGACGGTACGGGGATCACAAGTCCGTACTAGCGTTGTCTAAAGCCAAAAGGCGAACGATAGCTACTAGGTTTAAAGACGTCGGAACACGTCTCTAGCCTAGACCTCTAAATGTGTTTCGTTAGATTCCAATGCTGCCTTAGTGTAAATTGAGTAGATTTTAAAGTTGATCTTCAATTACGTTTCAGTTTTCAGGCCCTAACGAATGTGTGGTCTCAAAAACTCCTAAATGCAAAGCTACATGCCACAATACATCATTTTGTTTGATGAAAACTAGCTACAGAAGAGTTGAGAGTTTTTACACAAACAAAATGATCGGAGGACAATCAATGATATCTCTAATGCAACTAATGAAATTGAAAACTTTTCATTCAAATCACTAATTACTAGTAAAATCGAAAAGATTTCAATTTGCACTAATCAACCAAAAGCGAAAGAGATTTTTTTTTTTAAATTTTGAATGTTTGATGGCTAGATGCACTAAACAAACTGAAAACAAAAGAGAAGCAATTTGAGAAACAATATTAAGAGAGCAAAAACAAACAAATTTCACTCAATGACACAAACAATCAGATCTCAAATCGACCAAAGTCTCTCAAAACCAAGAAAAAGTCTCAAAGGTTCCAATGGACCGTGTAATCTAGGTCCAAAGCAAGACCAAACGAAGTTTGAATGAAGAGAAGAGTAATCACCCAAAAATCACCATGAAATGGTGAACAGCCACTAAGAGAATGCGGAGGAGCAATCAAAGAATTTACTGGACTAACAAAACACCAAAACTCCTAAGGAGAGCTCGATACATAAAGCCACTAGATGCCCTAGGGCTTAAAACGTGAAATTGATGGAGAAAAGAAAACAACCAAAGGATGAAGGCAAATTCCCAGTCAAACAGGACTCCAACACACTCAGGTAGTTGAAAAACCAAAAATAAATACACTGATCAGACCCAGAGAGCTCAGAACTGAGAAAACCCTAATGCCTCATAGGAGTGGCGCGACTGTAAGGTTGTAACTGGTGCCAGAAAGCAATTGGCGCGGGCAATACAAAAGAAACATGCGCCAATTGGCGCGACTGTCGAGCTAAAAAGCGCGCCTGCCGAGCTCCTCAACCAAAAATAAAAAATAACTACTCGAGAAGCAGATCAATGATATCCAAGCAAACCAAGAAGAAAAAAACAGCAAAATAACCCAGCCCAGAAGGCTAACCAAGCAAGGAAAACCATGAAACAATCAAAACGAGACAATTAAAACTAGACGATCCCCAGCGGAGTCACCAAATTGTTGAGGAGGTAAATCCCCTCTGCGGACAGAGGTGATCCCTACTAGCCTAGGACGGGTCTAGAAACAATCATCAAATGCTACAGCGCAAGTTCCTAATTGCGAATAAACAGACCAACGATGGAGGCCTACTTGGAGTCTAGTGCTATGATTCGTAGAAGAGACAGCGTTCCCGTTCCTCAGCATCAGCAGATCACGATCCCCACGATCTCCGTGAATGGACACCTACACATGCAAGAAACAACACGAATACAAGCATAAAATCCAGAATATGCAACTATATATCAGTCAGAAAGGATATAACTCATCATTATCATAAGTGAAAAACAGAGTGGAACCATAACCAGTAGTCATTCATTAATAAGCAATCGAAAGAGAGTACAACCAATGTTCTAACGCTGAGGTCTCTTTCGGAGGGGTCTCTAGTTGTGCACGTCTCGCAAAGCCTACCAGGGATGGGACAAGGCTCTCTTAGAGTCTCTTGACGATAGTCTCCTTGCTCGAGTTTGGCCTTAAGGGAAAAAATGAGGGCTCTTGCAGCATGAAGGCTCTTGGGAATTTGAGAACTTGGAGATTCAAGGCTTAGGCACTTCAAGACTAGCTTGCAATGGCAATGAGCTAGCTTTTATAGATGGAGGAAGGGGAGTTGGGATCCCTATAATTGTGGGATTGGTCCTATCTTCAAGGAAGCTTCCATGAGAGGTGGCAAACCACTTCCCTTCCATGGAACTCCCGTAGCCAAACCTCCCAACTCAAGATAGATAGCAATTTCTGAGTCTGTTGAAACGAAACTTCTGCCATTCTTATTTAAAAAACACTCCTTAAATTGGCTAGCGCGACTGCGACTCTAGGACAGAGAGCCAGTTTGCGCGACCTCTTTGTAGGATTTTCCTCATTGGCGCAAGTTCTGAACTGGATACCTGCGCTAGTGCAAAAAAGAGATGTTTTTTATGGTTTTCTGCAAGGAGATGTCTTTAGGGAAATTGAAGCTCATGTTTAGAGGAATGCAATGATAATGGTTTCAAGGCATGACATTGCTCACAGGTCACAAAATGGGCCCTCCAATGTGCGGTACGGGGAAAGGTAGGGACGGTGACAAATTACTGTGTAACACCAGGGTGACCTGCCTTTTGGCAGTTATCACAGGCCTGCACAAATTTTTTGGCATTTTTAAAGATAGTAGGCCAATAATAGCCTGTTCGTAAAACCTTATGGGCAGTTCTACGATCTGCAAAATGCCTGCCACACTGCCCATCATGACATGCTTTCAAAATATCAAATACCTCATCCCGCTGGACACATCTTCTTATTTGCATATCTACCACTGTGTGAAATAGGTAGCCTCCAATCCAAGAGAATCAGGTACTACGCTGTATTATCTGTTTTCGTTCATTAAGGGATAGATGTTTAGGTAATTTACCTATTGCCAAATAGTTTTCTATATCAGCATACCATGGGGTTCTGATAGTAACAACAAACAAATGTTCATCTGGGAAGTGGTATTCAACTGCTTCTGTATCTGTTGGCTTTGGCATTCTCGACAAAAAATCAGCTATAGGGTTCTCCTTTCCAGGTCGATCTTTGATTGTAATGTCGAATTCCTGCAATAAAATCAACCATCTTGTCACTCTTCCATTTGTAACAGGTTTATTTGCTAAGAATTTAATGGCAAAGTGATCAGTATATAGAACTACAAGATACCCAATTATATAATGTCTAAACTTATTTAAAGCATGAACTACAGCTAAAAGTTCTTTCTCAGTCACAATATAATTTAATTCAGCAGGGGATAGATTGTTGCTAATGTAATAGATTGAATATGGTTTCTTATCTTCCTCCTGCCCAAGTACTACTCCAATTGCTGTGTCTGAGGCATCGGATGAAATTTGGAATGGCAAATTCCAATTTGGGCCCCTCAGCACTGGGGCTGTTGAAACAAGCTTCTTCAGATCACTGAAGGCATTGTCACATTTATCTGTCCAAATAAAATCAACATTTCCAGTCAGTGCATATAAAGGTGCATCTATTTGAGAATAATGTTTTATAAATCTTCTATAATAACCAGAAAATACAAGAAAGCTACATACCTCTGTTTGTGTGGTGGGTGTGGGTATTAACAATATTATTTGAATTTTAGCTGGGTCCACCTGAATTCCAGCTGCTGAAATATAATGCCCTAAGATAACTCCTTCAGTCATCATCATATGACACTTTTCATTGCTTAAACAAAGCCTAGTGTCAATACATATTTGCAACACCTTTTCTAAATTTTCTAATGCTGGCTCAAAGTCATCCCCATAAGGTGTGAAGTCATCCATATATACTTCGAGAACTTCATTTATTAAGTCTGCAAAGATGCTAAGAATGGCCCTTTGGAATGTAGCAGGGGCATTGCATAAGCCAAAAGGTAAGATTCGGTAGGCAAATGTCCCCCATGGACAGGTAAAAGTAGTTTTGTCTTGGTCTTCAGGGGAAATCTAGATTTGATTGTACCCACTGAAGCCATCTAGGAGGAAAAATAACTTATTTCCTGCCAATGTATCTAATACCTGGTTAATGAAAGGAAGGGGAAAGTGGTATTTATGTGTTTCCTTGTTAAGTTCGCGGTAATCTGAACATATTCTCCACTTTCCGTTCTTTTTTGGTACCACTACTAATGGAGAGACCCATTTGCTATAAGATATTGGGTAGAGGAAATTAACATCCAATAATTTTTGTAATTCAACTTTCACAATATCTTTAAGGTGAGGGTTTAGTATTCTTTGGGGTTGGAGAATGGGTCTCGCATATTTTTCAATATATATGTGGTGTGTACACAATTGGGGGTCAATTCCCTTCATGTCTGGGTAATCCCATGCAAAGGCTACTTTGTATTTTCGTAATAATTGGACCAAATTCTCTTCTTGTTCAACAGTCAAATTTTTGTTAATGTTTAGAGTTTTTCCCAGCTTAATTTATACAATCTTTCTATTGTACATAGAAGTAGTGGGTATTACTCGATCAGGAATGTCTTTCAAAGGATCTTCTTCTTCTTTATTATCAAATGCTGCCTTGATCATGTGACATTGTTGATGGGATCTGATTTTTGGTTTATTAATAAAACTATTGATGATATCATCCTCAGTTTGATCTTTGAAATAAGGAGCATTTACTATAGTTAGAGGTGATCTCATATTTTCCATAAGATATGATACAGGTTGTTTTCTTGTTTTGATTATTTATAGACTTGGCTGGGCTGGGGGATATAAAGCTAAATTCTTGACATATTTTCCCCTTGTTATTGTCATGTTTCCTTGTCGGCATCCAATATAAGCATCGGAAGTTGCTAACCAAGGTCTACCTAAGATTAATGAGTGTCCATCTAGTCGTTTATTTGGATTGATAACCAGGAAGTCAACAGGGTATTCCCAGGAATCTATAGATACCATTACATCTTGTAGTGTACCCTCTGGTTTGACTACCGATTGGTCAACCAATTCCAATAAGGTTGTTGTTGGTTCAAGTGATGTAATGCCAAGTTTTTGATAGGTAGTGGTTGTTAAGATATTTATTGCTGCTCCCAAATCAACTAAGGCATTTGGAAATGATTTCCCATTGATTTTCACTATCACTATGGGATTTCCTGGGTCTTCATATTTGATAGGTGTTTCCATCCCTGATAATAAGTCAGATGAAGTACCGACTATTTGGACAGTTGGATTCGTGGTTGTTATCCTCTTTGGATTCTTTATGCATATTTCCTTAATGGTTTTTGCATATATAGTAATGTCATGGATAGCTTGGAGGAGAGGGATTTTTATACACAAAATTTTTAATTCTCCCAGAAGGTCGAAGTTAGGATGTTCTAATGGGTGTGGTATGATTAATCGTTTTGGGAATGGTGGAGAGGAATTTTTTACTTGTTGTTGATCTTGTTGTTGAACTTCCTTCTCTTTTTGTAATGTTTGTTCTACAGGTAATAGATTTTCAATATGAACATTATTATTTCTCTTTGTTTCTACTATGTGCCCAGACCTTAATTGAAGGTCATTGCACTCCCTCAGTTCAATTTCTAATTCTAGGGGTTCCATTATTTGGACAGACTGAACTGGCCTATTGTTTGGGTTTGGGTTGGGTTGGGCTGGGAGTTGTGGTCTTAAGTTGGTTTGGGGGTTTGTATAGGGAGCTGGCAGTGTAGGTTGAGAGAGAGGGACTGTTCCAGCTGGTTAATTTATAGGTATTTTCCAGTTTGACTGTTAGGCCTGACTTTGCAAAGTAGAGGGGGCCCATTGTGTTGGATAGTTATTGTTTTGCCAAAACGGTGGGCAGAAAGGAAAGTTTGGCCAATTAGTTTGATTTGTTTGATTTGGCCAAGATGTTGTAGGGAATGGCTGTTGTGACCAATTGGGGAAAGGTGGTTGATTTTGCCACATTCCACTATATTGTTGAGCATTGTATTGAGGAGGCTGAAAAGAATAAAATGGATTGGTTGGCATACCTGATTTTCGTGCTGCCATTATCGGTGCTAATTAAGCAGAAATACCACTTTTGATTCTTCTTCTGCCTCCTTATAAACTGCTTTTAGGCCAGGAAGCGAGGGACTTCCTTCTGTAGGGTGATCTTTTGTGCAAACGGCATATACTTTGATTACATCCAACGAGCACTCTTTGTGGCTATGTTTCTTCCTCCATCTAGGACAAAATACTACCAAATTTTGCTCTGCTTCTGCTTGCTTTTGTTTGGCTTGCATAATGTCAAACTGTGTTGTTAGAGTCCCAAGTATCTCCATCTTAAAATATTTCAGCAGGTTTCCAATCTCTGCACGAGTCACACCTTCATTAGAGGTCTTGTTGTCTCTTGTAATCATATCATATTCTACTGATTTTAGCCTTGTGTTTCCCCTTGAAATCCTGATACACAAATCAATGATGTTAGCATAAATTTCCTGATATATATCACCTTTTCCCATAATATTCAATGTTTCAACCCATTGATCTTTCATTCCCCTAACTAATGTAGTTTTCAACACATTATCAGGTAAGGGTAAGGATGCATAAGGGGATCTCTGAAGATTGTATTGAAACCATTCCACATATTCTTCCAAGGTTTCATTTGGTTTTGCTGTCATTTGGAATATTTCATCTTTTAATTCCCGAGACCTGCAATAATCTTGATACTTCTTTAAAAATGCAGCTTTCATCTCATCCCAATCAGTTATGACACCCCCAACTAATCCCATAAGCCATCGTAAGGCTACCCCTTTTAATGTAGAAGGGAATAGTTTTAGTTTTTGGGGATCAGTGGTATAATCATATCCCCTGCATAACACATCAAATTAAAAAAAAAATGCATCTGGATCCTCTTATGTTAAGCCATGAAATGTGGGAATATGTTGAAGGGGAATGGCCTTCATAGGTGCATTGACTGCAGTATCTAGTATAGGATATTACAGCGTAGAGGTTTGCTGGGGTGTTTGCTGGTTCTGATTTTGGTTCTGGGCCATTTGGTCGAAAATGTGCCAATATCCTTCTGGAATCTCAAGGGAATTCCTAGGCTGACTAGAAGGAGCAGGAATGGCTTTGAAAACACTTCCCTTATCTGGAACAATGAGTATTCCTTGTTGACCTACTGCTTGAGGTGATTCAAGACCTTGGTTTTGAACAAGTTTAATAGCACTTCCTTTATCTGGACTGCTTACTGGTTGGGCTATTTCAATAGGAGATGTTGGGTCTCCTGTTTCTCCTGTTTCTCCTTCTCCTTTAGAGAGATTAATAGAGTTCCCTTCTTGAGGGGAAATTATGCAGGGATTCTCAATTTCTTGGGAATCTTTCTCAATTCCCACTATTTGACTTTGTATCTCAGCAAAGGCTTCAGATGGTGACTTTGTAGCCTGAAGGGAACTAGTAGGTTGTCTAGAGATAGCTTTTCTAAATCCGACTAATGGCTGAGATTCAGTCCTTTTAAGGATTTCGTCAGTAAAAGTTGTCCGCCCAACGGTCACTGGTCCCTTAGGTTTTTCAATTTTAGGAGGAATTTTGTTTTGCTTATATGGTATATTCATTCAAGAAATCAAACCTTCATTCCTACCTAAAGAAAGAAGCTTACCTACTTCTGCTGTGAAGCGGGCTATGAGCAAGTGTGTTTCTTGCCCAGTGTGCAGGTTGTTACCTTCCGTCTTTAATACCCAATTCTTCACAAGCAGAAGAAAATCAGCTGTGCATAACTCATTTGAAATGGCATACACTCTCCCTGGAAACGACGCCAAAATGTCGAGGCGTAAAAAGGTATCTTTGAAACACCTAATTAGCCTACATTAATTATCAATCCAGGAGCGACTTTTTATTTCAAGAGTGTACTCTGTTTGAGGCTGCAATTAACTAAGAGTAATGCTATGAAGATGTAGTACAGAATCTTAAATACAAGAGCAAATAGATGCTTGTAAAGAAATCTAATTACAGTAACATAAATGGAAATGCTCTGAAATCTTAACTAAATCAATCTGCAAAACATCGATCAGGGATACAGTAGCAGTAACTCCTTCCCTTAGAAATCGATGCAGGATAACTAATCTGGGAACTTGGAAGTAATAACCAGTGTCCTCTATAGTTGGTGATCTTGTTCTTAAAGAAATCAAAATGAAATCAAACTACTTGCTGATAAAAATAACTGAAAGGAACTTCAAAGGCTAGAAAGGAACAACAACTTATAATTCCTATGCATACATAGCAACTATAACCAATCTATCTGTTAATCTGAAGCTATGAATCAGAATTGAACAATAAACAGAAATGGAACAACAACATAAATTGAACAACAATTATAAACTTAAATAATCTTAATACTTAAACCCTGTCGACAGACAATACCATGAAACAATCAATCATAAAGAATCAGAAACTAATAGAAAAAAAAAAGAATTGAATATAGAACGGAAAATATTTATAACGATGGAAAGGTAAATGAATGCACTTCCTGCAGATGATAAAATAGCAATGAAATTCATTAATGATCATAATGAATCTGTATTCAATCCAACGAAAGTCAATCAACTCTACAATTGAAATAAACTTTAAACACAACTTCACACAACAGTAAGAAAAGATTATAAATACAAACAGCAAGGTAATTCCACTAGAGCCAGGCTCTTAGCACCAGTGAAATACTGTTGGGCTACTTCAGAACTTAAGATATGAAATGAAACACGTCTTTGATATTAATCGAACATAAAGTATTACAGAGACTGCTCTCTTAAAACCGAGAGTCAATAAACAATATTACAGAGGAAATGTTTTAATAATGAGAACTTCCGACCTTTTCTAATCACCAAAGGCATTGCCTTATATAACAGAACCTGATGGACAAGACGAGGAATAAGATGAGTTTGAACAGCGATCCCTCAAGATCGAAGGATCTTGAGGGATTCGCTTCTCTTCATTTGGTTATCATATGGTTTACTTTGACCGAAGCCGAGTTGTCCCTTGCCTTTTCTTGGCAATGCGCTTAGATTTCCTTGTATTTGGCTGGATGTGGTTTAACACTGGTGGAGCAGTAGTTACATTAATCTCAGCCTCACCTTTGGTACAACTGTTCACTACATCTAATTCCTGTTTTATCAACAAAAGTCAACCTTTAGTGATATTTTTACAATAAACATAAACCTTTCCAATTCTATCATAATTCTTATAATAAATTACCTTCCTAAGGTAAAAAGGAGTATGTTTATAGTAAAAGAATGAGAAAATACACAATAATTTCATACCTTTTTCACTGCCCAACACATGCAAATATGACTCTGGTGATGTTGTGAACATTGACGATGTAGTGAGGGTAGGAGCTGATGTAATAGGAACAACAGACCCAACCGAAGATGTTGGTTCAGACATGGGTTTTTGACCAAATGTATACTCTTTGAAATCGACAGGTGATTGAATGGCAATAGGATCAACAAAATTAGATGGAAACAATTGAGGAAATGACTGGTACAGGAAAAGGTCTCCCCCAAAGTGGGTTTGACTTAAAGGTGTATCAGGTTGAGGGATTTCTTCAATTGCGATTAAACCAGGAGGAAGAACTTCACCGTCAGGCCTAAAATATATTTCAGACAGTTGACTTTGTGAAATAGGAGTTTTATTGGCTACAAAACTTTGTGGAATGACCAAGGTAGGAACAACTTCCTACTGTCCAGATTCATGATTCATAGATTTTGGCAAAGAAGAGATAGGACCTGGATCAATGTGAGGTTGAAAAACTTCGTGTCTAGGAGGTATGGTCTCAACAATTGAATGGATCGTGACCATGGTTAGTTGTGAAGACTCTATTTCAACAACAGTAAACTAACTGGGATGTGTGGAAACAATTTGAGCTAGCTCTAGTTTAAATGATGATGTTTCACCAGAGGTACGAATTGTACTTGATTCAGCAGATCATGATCGCCTTCGCTTACCATAAATAACTTCCAGTGGTAAAGGTGGTTTTAAAGCTAATCTATGCGAACAATGGGGGGTAGGATTGTGTTCTTCCATGATTACTGATTTATTTTATCCAAAAACAAATAAACAAAAAGAGGGTAATGCTAGGTAAATGGTTTACCAGGAAACTGTGAACTGCAGAATACCTCTTGGCGGACCAAAAAGTACAAGTAGGTAATCTCCCTGAATGTTGTGTTCAGTGTATCACAATTTCAAGGCGGCCGAATCGATTCACTATGGATGGATAGCACCTAAAATTTTTCCTCCCAAATACACCCGAAGGTACGTGGACGCCCAAGTCCGTATTAGTGTTGTCTGATGCGAAACCGCACAGTGAGAGCACCCCTTTATACTTATCATACTATAACACCACCCGATATACCTGAGAGTATGTGTACGAGCTATGATATACTTACGTACGTGGAGTGAGGTATCACACTTGGAATGTATCGCAAACAAGTTAACGATAGCTGCTATGTTTTACGACACCGGAACACGTCTCTAGCCTAGACCTCTAAATGTTATCGTTAATGTTCCAAAGAAATGTTAAGTAAATTGAAATTTATTTTATGTTGATCTTGCTTAAAATTTTTCCTTTCAGGTTCACCATGATGTTGTATATGAAATTCCTAAAATGCAAGCTCAGAATGATAAACAAAATTTCACTTTCAGCTTTTTCAATGAAAGACCTAGCTACTAAGGGAAGAGAGAAAATAATTTGAGAGAAAAAAAAATAATGAACAAAACAAATCAATGAATCTCAAACTAAATGTGGATTTCCTAATGTTCCTTTTGCAAAAAACACAAAATCCTACATGCAAATGCAAGTTTTTCTTTTTAGTTTCCTTAATGTTATAAATGTAGAAAAGAAACTAGGTGCACTAGATCAATAATCGAAATGATTTTTACTTTCGAGAAACGAAGAATACAAACAAAAATTTCTCATTTGAAGGAAAAATGAGGACTTCAACAACAATTTATCCTATCAAGGAAATGAAGAATTTACGGCAATTTCCTATTTCGAAAGCAAACGATTCTTAATGTGACCATAGAAAGTACTTTGAAATCAACTTGCCAATGATAATGAAATTTTTTTTTAAAACAACATTGAACAAATTTTCAGTCACAAGAGAAGAAATATATAGAGTTATTGGTCAATAGAGCATTAAAATTTTCAGAACAAATCAGCAAAAAAAACTGAAGCAAAGTACAAAGTCAGATTCAAGGGGATTTTTTCCTTACAGGAGCCAACACAGTCTCCAAAGGGAGACAATGCTCTACAACACAGGCTGACAAGGGAGACAGTGCTCTGCAAAGCACTGTGCCTTGACCAAGGGTTCGTTGGGCGTAGTAAACAAAGAAAAATCTAACTTTTGGCTCACTAAATTTGCAAATTAAGCTCTGAAAAAGTCTAATATTTATGTGAAATAGCTATTGGGTGGATTTAGAAAGAAGACCAGAGACTAAAACACCAAGAAACAAGAGAAATTATCCCCAGCGGAGTCGCCAGTTTATTGGGCCAGAATTGTAATCTACGGATAAACTATGCTTCCCTAGACTGGTGTCTAGTCTATAAAAATAGGTGAAAGATTGCAATACCCTTTTTCCTAACTCAGAATAGATATACATAGAGGATTGGATGCTTACTTGTTTCAGTTGCTTCCAAATGACTCCTTTTTGTCCCTTCCACTATAGCCTCAACTTCAAGCGGTTTCAAATAGCTAAATGCTTCCTGCAAGAAAGAGCACTGAAATAGCAGAAGATACAATAATATAGATATCTATTCAAGTTAATTTTCCAAATCAGTTAAGCATAAACTACATTCATCAAATAAGATTCTACAACATGGAAAATCAAAGTAAACATGGATGCATGTAGGGAAAAACAAGAAGTACTCTTTATTGATGATAGAAGGAGATATTACAACCTAGTGACTAATTCATCGTGACCTTCTAGCAGAGTTCCCTAGTCTCATCACAACATAAGTCTCTCCACCAGCAGCTCCATAAATGAAACTCTTTATTGAAAATTCTCCAACATTTCTCTACTCAAATTCTTCCTCCTTGAACACTTAGCTTTGTGTTCAATTTATAGATGAACTGTAGGCTGTTTTGCAATAAATTGCATTCCAAAAATAGGCAAGACATGTTTTCCAGTCATGTAGATGTCAAATGGACACTTGGATCCAAAACATGACACATGTGAACCCTTCTAGAAGACACTGGCCAAGTGGAGATTCTGGAATAATGAGAATTTCGCTCCCAATGTGACCAACACACCTTTGAATGTCGGGAAGTGCTTTGCAGAGCAGCCTTGAATGGGGCTACCTGCATATGAAATGCACTTAGGCCCCTTAGAGCTTGCGTTGGTGAGCTCCCACATTTTTAGTAATAAGCTTAAAACCATGGAAAATCCTTGCTTTGATGAAAATCTTGTTTGATTCATGAATATTTCCTATCTTAGGGAATATAGCAACTGAGATGATAGGGAATGATATACCCTTCGATCATCGGTCTTGGAGATGATGCCCAGTTAACCAGGTCATTGGGAATGGTGCCTAAATTGACCTATAACAATACCATCAGAAATATTGTAGACTATGCCAAGGACCCTATAAATCCTAGATTACAAAAACGAGTCTACATCATACCATTCTCTTGTGGAAAAGAATATATTGGTGAAACTGGTAGATCCCTTAACATTAGACTTAAGGAGCATACTGTTGACATATCTAGGAACATAACTAAAAAATTAGCCTTGGCAGAACATGCTTTCTCATCCTCACATTACATACGAATGGAGGATGTTAAAATTATATCCAAAAAATATCATTACCTAAAAATAAAAATCAAAGAGGCCATAGAAATCGAAAAAAGGAAAAGTAACGTGAATCGTAATGATGGCCTTAACATCAACAATACTTAGAAACCTCTAATATATCTTACCTCTCATGACATCAATTTTAATAATAATAAATCTTTAAAGTTATAATTAGCCTTAAAATTTCTACCTTACCCTATAATATTACCTCTCCAATTATTAATTTCATAATTTTTTAACATAATAATTTCTTAACAATATTGTTAGAAAAAAAAAAATTTAATTAATAAGTAAAAACAAAAAAATAATAATAAAAATAAATAGATATAAAAAATAAAATAAATTAATTAATTAATTAATAAAAATTACTTTAGCTTTTCTTCCAGCCGACCTCCTAAATAAAAAATTTTCTTAAAAAATTACTATTTATATTATTATTCTTTTGCCCTAATCCTCACAAATCTTTCAAAGAATATTGGGCGTTTACCCTTGACGATGGACTCACTTAAGAAGTCTGAAACGTTGGGTTATTAAAAATACTCAGAACAACTTATTCCTCTATTTTGAAAACTAATTCACCTAATGTTATTATTTATTATTTTTATGTTTATTTATTATTATTATTATTATTTTTATTAAAATATCTTTTTAAAGGAACTTAATTTCTATGATTTTATATTTATTCATTTTATATTATTAATATTCATAATTTATTCATTTCTAATTGTATTAATTTTAAATTATTTTACTAAAAAATTCAAATATTATTATCTGTTCATCCTTTTTATTTATAATTATATAAACTTTAATATTTTTATAATATTTATTTCATTACATTATTATTATTTAAAATTTATTCATTCGTAAATTTATGTGACCCTAATGTTATTATTTATTATTTTTATGTTTATTTATTATTATTATTATTATTAAAATATCTTTTCAAGAGAACTTAATTTCTATGATTTTTTACTTTTGACATAAACTGAATTCTTTAGTTCTCTGAATTTTTCCTTTCTATACCTTTGGTGAATCATATTCTCTTTATGTAATTATCCTAATAATGAACCACATTGGTTGGTTTGAAACATGTCAATACTTAATAAAATTTATGTGATGGATCTGGAATATAGCTATCTAAAGAACAAATCTAATCAAATTGTACAATTCTAACGTACATAAATATGTTTTCTAGTACTGTATGATTAATTATAGGATTTGAAAATTCGATAAATCAATGAAACAATCTAAGAAATCACATTGAAAATATGTAGACATGACGTAGCACAATGAACTAGTTACACATTATAATAAAAGCATAGTAAATAATGTTAGTAAATGGCGTAGAACAAAATGGAAAACTTAAACAACGAAATTCGTTGAAATATGTTTTTTTACAATGTTAATAGTTACAGATCATGTAACTACAAGATGAAATTAGATCGCAACTATCAAACAAACCAAAAAAATCTTCGCTAAAGCTCGAAATGGGGTGGTTTGCGGGGCCATTATGTGGATTATGGAGGAAGAAACAACAAGATGCACGAAGGGAACAAATATTCCTCCAAACCTATGCATAATATATCAACGTTAACAGTTTTAGAGACTATGCAAGGGTCTGAAAATGAGAAATAATATTTGTTAATTTGACATAGATGAAGCTTGGAAGTTGTTTTACTTTTCCTTGGGAATGTAAAACCTAATTTTCAAACACAATTTTTATGTGTGAATTTTGGAATTTCATTAATCATAATATGAAGAATTATAAAATTGATTGCTTTGTGCTACTAGCCTGCCCAATGGGAAACTAACCCAGTAACACAGATTCGTATTATTAAGGTTACATGTGCCTTTCTTACCCATATCATCAAAAAAGAATACGATATCGCCAAAGCTTACATAGTGTGTATAGAGGCGATATTCAAATACGCCCTTATATACATAGCCATATAATCTAAAACTGAGAGAATTCATATACCAGTATGAGAAAATAAACATGTATTTGTATAAATATCTCTCTGATACCATGTAGAAAATCCACCAATACTAGATTCAATCTAATCTTGCGATGTACTAAAATAAGATACTAAATCCTTCTACAATTTTTGGAAACAAAACATGATCACACAATCACATATAAGCAAGAGAAAGAAATAATTAATCGCACAACAAAAGATTTATATGGGGAAAGAAACGACTCAAGAATCCTCTATCTATATTTTTTATTAAGTTAAAGAATCATGAAACAATACAATTCCTAATCCCTCATGAGATTCTACAGCACTTTGCCAACTGTCGCACACTGATCTAGGAAAAATCGGTCTAGTACTTAGCCAATTCTCATAATTCTTCAACCTACCTTGCTCACGCAACTCCTAGGGAATTAGATCGCTATGAAATAAGAAAAACAACCTTCCTTGATTGCGCAATATATCATGGCATCCCAATGACTCTATAATTGCGCATGGGAAATTTTCTATAAATACAATTGATAGTTATGTTCCCTTTAACCTCTATCTCAACTAGGTCTTCCTTAGAACTAATGTGGATGCAACTATTAATAGTGAATTATTAGTTAACTGATTTATCACTCATTGTGAATTAAATCTAATTTAATTCATTGGACCTCTCACTAGCTCATCTCTAAGTTAGAACTAGTTAAATTGATTTTAACTCAAATAATTGGGTTAACTAATTCACACCTACACCCCACTAATGCATCAACTATAAATGGACCCCTAAAATATTAGAATCTCTCTACATGTGTCCCCTTAGACCCTCAACTCGAATTTATTGAGCTAACTCGGTCATCATGACTTAGTTAACTGATACAAGTTGTTATGAGATGAAATTAAAATTTATTTTTAAATTTATTTAAGGGAAGAATAAATTAAATGCTTCACATTACACGACCTTTGTGGGTGCATTTTTTTCCTTTCTTGTTTCAAATTTCAGTTTTTCTTGTTGCAAATTTCAATGCTCCCTATCAACAAGAAAGGAATTCAATCTATCCTGATCCGGTACATTTGGAATGTTCTCCATGCAACACGTCTCTAGTGTTGTTTGCACCTGCAACTCCTGAAACTGAATATCCTCTAAACAAATGAATCAATGCATCTGTCATCAAATTATAATGAATGGTGCTAGCTACTGCACCTGTCTACTGGACTCTTTGCATTGCCACTGACATCTACATTTGTGCCCTCTACACTGCTGCCAACTATGATCGGCGTTCCAGTATCCAACATCTGTCACTCTAATTTATGTCTTCTTGAAATCTAACTGCATCAATCCAACTGAGCCTTCCTGCTCGTATTGAACTGTGTACTCATTATAGCCAGGTTTGATCTATGAGACATACCATCTAAATGGACCCTACCCACATTTCTCCTTGGGATTATATCTGCACATCGCCTCACCTCTCACCTGGAGGTATAACTGCATGTACTCGCTTTTCCAATCTGGATCAAAATTTCCCCCTCCTAGAGGGCTCTTCTTGAGTGGAATCTTCCACTTGGTATCCTCTGTTCTTCTCTAATTATGGCTTCTCCACAACCTGCTGAGACTGCTTCTAAGGCTGCATGTTGAGAGACAATTACTCCCTCTTAACCACCAAGTCACTAACCACTGCTTTGCTCCTTAAAGGTTTGCAAGCATCCTTGACCTCGAGAGCGTACAATTTCTTGACTCTAACATCAATTTGTTTCACCCTTCCCATGGAAATGTGTCTAAGGAACAACTTTCCTTGTCTAAATATGACATCATAACCATGGTCTTCCAATACCACTACAAAGACAAGATTATTCCTTAGGCCTGGAACATACAAAACATCTACTAGTTTGAGAGGGGATCCAGACTCCCTCTAAAAGGTAATTGTACCTATGTCGATCATGCTATACCTCCTGTCATCTCCTAACTCTATGTTCTGCTAGAGGTCATTCTCCTCCAAGTCACTAAAGATATATCTATTCCCCGTCATATGGAATGAGGAACAATTGTCTACATACCACATGCATCCCATTATAGTTCTAGCCATGTATACAATGAGATTAAAATCAAGCTCTAACTCTGAAGCCAATGCTTCACCCACTGCAACCACATAATTTTTCTTTATTTCCTTCTTCTGTGGACAATTCATGGCATAGTGCCCATGCTCGTGACAGTGAAAACACTTGATCTTGGACAAGTCTCTCTTTCCCTCTTTTCCTTGGGACTTCTTTCCCTTGGATTTCTTTCATTTTCTGATTAATGAAAAATCTTCTTCTTTTTATTTTCTGAAGGTCGCATCTATGGTGCTACGCATTATTTATTCTATTACCAAGTCATACCACAAATGCTCCCATTCTAGTAACTTCACCCTCCCATTCACAGAGTCCTAGTAACTATGACAACTCTTACGAAGGCCTAGAAGTGCTAGGTTCACCAAATCATCTTGGGCTACAGTCACACCAACACTTCCAAGCTCATCTTGACATTGAGTGAACTTCGACAAGTATGTTGGTATTGTCTTTCCCTCCTCCATCTTGATCTTTCTGAGCTTTTCCTTCAATGCCAATTTCCTTTGGTCGTTGTTATTCTAAAAAAAATCTTTCAAGGCCTTCCATAGAGCATATGGAGTATCCTTCCCATTGTGAATCAATAAAATATGATCTCAAACTCCCTCTAGCAAGATCCTTCTTGCCTTTTCTACCTTCTTCATCCATGCATCACGAAGTTGGGCATATATTGTTGCAGGATTAGGAATATCAGTATCTATGAATTCCTTCAACCTATTGTCCTCCAAAATTTCCTCCATCCTGTCCTTCCATGCTACATAATTCAAATTTCACTCATGATCATATTTGAGTCTCAATCCATTGAAAGACATCTTGATATGTTGTTGGATCTTGAAGAATAAATCCGAAAATTTGAACTTGTTCAAGACAAACTCAATTTCTTCTCCTCTATTGTGATTCTTGGTGCTCTGATACCATGTAGAAATATATATCTAATATAATTTATAAAATCTACCAATACTGGATTCAATCTGATCTTTTTATTTACTAAAACAACATACCGAATCCTTCTACAACTTGCAGAAATAGAAAATGATCACACAGTCACATATAAGAAAGAGAAAGAAACAATCAATTGCACAACACAAGATGTATAAGGGGAAAGAAACTACTAAAAACCCCTCTATATATATTTTCTATTAAGTCAAGGAACCATGAAACAATAGAAGGCTCAGTCTCTCATGAGATTCTCCAGCACTCTGCCAACGGTCTCACACTAATCTAGGAAAAATAGGTCTAGTAGTTAACTAATTCTAAACCTTCCTTCAGCTTGCCTTTCTCACAAAATTCCTAGGGAATTAGCTCCCTATTAAATAGGAAAAATAACATTCCTTGATTGTGCAATGCATCACTGAATCCCAATGACTCTATAAAATCACATGGGAAATTTTGTATAAATATGACTCATAGTTATGTTCCCTTTAACCTCTGTCTCAACTGGGTCTTCCTCAGAACTGACATGTGTGTAGCTATTAATAGTGAATTATTAGTTAAATAATTGATCACTCATTGTGAATTGTATCTAATTTAATACACTATACCTCTTACTAGCTCATCTCTCAGTTAGAACTAGTTAAACTAATTTTGACTTAATTAATTAAGTTCACTAATTCACACCTGCACCCCACTGATGCATCAACTGCAACTGAACCCCAAAAATATTACAATCACTCTACATGCCTCATCTTAGACCCTCAACTCAAATTTCTTGAGCTAACTCAGTCCTCATGACTTAGTTAACTAATACAAGTTGTTATGAGATGAAATTACAATTTATTGTCCAATTTATTTAAGGGGAAATTAAATTAGATGCTTCACATTCCATGGCCAAAATTCGTGTGCATGAAAATTCCACATCCTTGGTGCATCAATATTCCACAGCCTTTGTGGGGGCATTTTTTGTCCTTTCTCATTGCTAATTTCACTGTTTCTTGTTGCAAATTTCAACAAAGTTGAGCAACACTAAACTAAAAAAGTCACCATACTGCAGCCTAGTGGGATATCAATAATTTTTTGAATTTCCATCGACCAACTGTGAGTTCCTTTGATCCATGAAGGTTGGGCCACATGTAGATTCCAGCCATGGAAGGAGCTCTTGATCCATGAACATGGCACCATGAAATTTGGAGCCATGAATGTTGGAGCCACGAAATCTTGAGCCCTGAACTCTGAACCCATGAATTACCAAGACTCGATTAAATAAGTCTTTGAACTAATGCCCAATGTATTAGTTCTATAATTTCTCTCCCAAGCATGTTGCGACTTGAACTTCTGACCTCCCATTAGAGGATGCAATAAAATTAACTTTGGGGTGAGAATCGGGACAGGTTAACATTTAAAATTACCACCATATCACACTTGTTTGTTTCTATACATAGGCCTTAAAATAAAAATAATACTTTGACAGAACGAATTGGGCCAAATTCATTGATATGGGCGAAACCCAAGTGAAGACCAGATATGGAGAAATATTGAGTATGGAACCAAGATAATATATCCTGTGAATTGAAATTAGTCATATAATTCTATTAGAAAGGAAAACCATCAATGTGATCCTATCAAACCAATTTTAACCCTAGAGTGACCAACAAAACACTGGAGAATGATGAAAATAAAATGAGATATGTAGAGAAATGAAAATTCACCACCTCTGAGAGAACCAGTAAGCACCAAGAGATGGCACGTCAAGGAATGCATGGAAAATATTATAATTATTGGCATGGTGGCTAGAAGTAGTAATATCTAACCACTCAAAGATGTAAACAATACTACGCAACAGGAACAAAGCCATACCTAATAAAGGGAGCCACCACGCCTTGATGTTTCCCTCTTCCATCATTGTTAGGAACCATTTCAGATAATATTTAATTGATATCATGAGTCTGCAAGTCATGCAAGGGGTATCATACAGCCACCATAGGCACGTAAATTCTCCCCTCATGCGATAATTTAACAGAATGTGTCAATGCTCTGGAGAGAGCACTTGAAGGTCCAGGTGGCGATTTTTTCCCTATTTCCTCATCATGACAATGGCATTTGGCTGGATCTGACACCAGCCATAGGGGAGAGTTTCAAACATAGTGAACTTCAACATATTGTATACTTTATTTACAAATATTTGTTTTTAAATTTTGGGAAACTAAAAATTAGAACAATGTAAAATTGGTAGCTTTTACTTTTTCATGGAAATTTCAGATACGTTGATTTAAACTAAAAACTACGATGATCATTGTCAAAAATTATAAACACAAATTTTTCCTTCTATAGGCATTAAATAAGTATTAAGGATCCATATAATCTTTAAATATTCAATTATCGTAACTCCTAAAAACAAATTATCACTTAAACATTATTAGAAGAGCTCTTGCAAAATATGAATGGAGCAATCATACCTCCGTTCTTGGAGCACAATTAGTACAAGCGTCAACCTCTAGGAACTATGGTTTATTAATTATAAATTTTTCTACTTGCCCAATCAATTTTCAAATTCAGTATATTCTAAAGGTTATATATTATAATTTTCTCAAAAAAATAAAATAAATACTTTTTCGAAACATATAGTAGAATATTATGATAACTTTACATCACTTATATTGTTATCATGATCATGGAATATAAATTTTGTAAATTATGTCAATTTGCATCATTGAAGTAATGTAAATGTTATGTGTGAAAGTGTTTGCTTTTGTTTTCTAATCTAATCAAATTATAAAATTGCAAATAAACAGATCTTGTTGTATCCTTCAAAAAAAGTTACATGCTAACATAAATTATGTGTAAAGGAAATTCATTTTGTAATATTATTTGACCAATTTTATAATTTAAAATTTTGATAAATCAATAAAACAATGTAAGAAATCACATTGCAAAAAAACATACATGACACAACACAATGAACCAGCTATGCATGACAATCAAAACATGGTAAATAATCTTAGTAAATATCATATTAAAAAACATAAAACTTGAACAAAGAAATTCATTGGAATATTTTTTTATACGATATAAATAGCTACAAATTATGTAACCACAAGATGAAATTAGATGCCAACTATCCAACAAAACAAAAAAATCTTTGGAAATGCTCAAATTCTTGAACTATAAAGTAGAAGATGATGTTAGAATTGGAATACAATTGGAAGTTTGGATAGGTGGAAGAACATAAATGCAAATGGGCAACGCGAAGTTGGGAAACACTTTTTGGCATGAGATAGAATTCGGGAGAATTTTTTAATTTCTCGGCCGAGAAAAAAAGTCAACTAAATTTCTCGGCCGAGAGTTTTCAAAACTCTCGTCCGAGAGATTTTAAATATTTCGTATTTTCTCGGACGAGAGTTTTGAAAACTCTCGGCCAAGAGTTGTGTCACAAAACTCTCGGCCGCAAACTCTCGGCCGAGAGTTAGAAAAACTCTCGGCCGAGAGTTTTCGGCCGAGAGTTTGCGCAATAAAACTCTCGGCCGAGAGTTTTTCTAACTCTCGGCTGAGAGTTTTATTGCGCAAACTCTCGGCCGCAAACTCTCGACCGAGAGTTTTTAAAACTTTTGCCCGGGAGTTTTCCCGCGCATAAATTGGTTTAAAACTCTCGACCGAGAGTTTTAAAAATTTCTCGGCCGAGAGTTTTTCTCGGCCGAGAGTTTCTGGTCAACAAAAAACTCAGAAAACTCTGCAGTTTTGAGAAACCTGCAACTTTGGAGGGACAAAACACCTACAAAAACAAAATTTTATATGTCGGACCAAGTACCATTAGATTCGTCTCTAAATCTAGTTTTTGATGATGTGAGATTTATGGAGTTTCATTAAAAAATTCAATTTTTTATTAATTTTTTACTAAACTATGTCACTATGGAATTTCATTGTTCGAAAATTTGCACTGAATGAAAATTCAATAACTTTCAAACGAGGACACCAAAAAATTTAAAAAAATCATAGTGCACTTCCTCTCCCTGTCTACTTCAAAAGGGTACTCTCATTTTTCTTATTGACGATCACATTGAAAATAAAATCAAAGGATAATAAAATGTACTGAAACATCACTGTTTTTTTGTCTTCGTCCATTTCAAAAAATAATAAAAAATAGTGATTTGATCCGAAAATTACCAAAAAATAGTCTGTGCACTAGTGCAATATATGCAGATTATGATGCTATGGTTTTTTTCGAGAAAATGAATAACCTTCCCTAAAAAAAGTAAAGGATAATAAAGTGACTATCTATGTTTGCCTGAAAATTTCAAGTATATGCAGTTAGTAAACAACAAATTTACCCCTCTATATATCAATATTTTTTTTAAAAAAAAATATCGGTATGGAGGTAAGACGATTCTCTACAATTCTTGTTTTTATGTCAAAGCATAATTTGCGATAAAAATATGAGTTTAGTGGAGTTGAAGTTGAAAAACATAGAAAATTACAATTTTCAACGTCAAAAAAGGGCAAAAAGTGTTTCCCAACTTCACATTTTCAC
Source organism: Pinus albicaulis (assembly GCA_034641835.2). Classification (NCBI taxonomy): domain Eukaryota; kingdom Viridiplantae; phylum Streptophyta; class Pinopsida; order Pinales; family Pinaceae; genus Pinus; species Pinus albicaulis. Next base: position 1,638,981,972 of record CM076584.1, read on the forward strand.
CCGAATGGACCCCCCACCCCTTGCCAATAGTTAATGGGAATCCAGTCATACTAGTTACTCGCAAGAGAGATATCTACACTTTCTGTAAAACACTTATTGAGTTTGACAACTTTATAATAATGTTATCTCCATAATACCAACGGTAGATTACTTTAAAATGCAAGCAAAGATAACTGTACTATCATTGTACTCCTCGACAATGGAAACAGAGACAATCGTCATTGTATATGTATAACCACGTTTTGATGGTTTATTGTAAATGTTCCATGGATCTTCAAATTGGACAACAAATTAGTAACAACTAATTTGTTTGCACAATAGTGTTGATAGCAAACATTTCACAAATCAAGTAATAATTTCTCCAGTACCATGTCTCTTAGAACAAAGTATACTGCAGTTTTATCATTTGCATGTATGATATAGTTTAATCGATGGAAATAAACAAAGTGATAGTTTTCCTTGAAAATCATATAATAAACCACAATTTCATCCATATTTGTAGTAGTTGTAATTGGACTATTGCATTTCACACGCATAATCTCAAAGGGATCTATATATGCATTATATGTCATCAGTAGTCATTCCATGTGCTACAAAATGTATATAGAAAAATGATACTTAGCAACTTGAAATATATATATATATATATATATATATATATATATATATATATATATATATATATAAAGTTTACCATGCATACTCCACTCATCGAAAAAATCAATTTTCTCAGAATTTCCACTTTCTTTTCTATTTTCAATGAACATATGAACATGGATTGTGAAGTTCAAAAAACAATTCTTGTTTTTTAACTATATTCTCTATCAAGATGAGCGTAATTTTTTTTTTCCTTCAAGTGTCTTTGGATTAAAATATATGTTGAAAATAGTTTGTCATGTACTTGAACCTATTACATATGAAATATTTGTAAAGTATTACATGTAAATTGTATAAGAGATTAACAATAACTTGATATTATTGAAACATTCAAATTAATCTAAGATTAGTATTTCAATGTCCTGATGTGTATTCTTTTCTTTGATTTATATTACACATTGCATCTCTCTCTATGTTGTTGAAATTGCAATGGCACTAATTGTGCTAACTAGAAACACATCTTGACTAGATGACAAATTTACAATCATAATTTTTGGGAAAAATCAGTACTCTGTAGAAATAGGACAAATGTTTTCTACAATGCTAAATCTATTAAGTGTAGTTGTTTTATCACTGTCACCACAATCATATTTGTGTTTTGTAATTTTTCCAAAATTTCTAATAGAAACACCAACGTTTGCAATATGTTTTTCCTCATATTGTTCAATAATTTTTTTTTCACAAGAAATTTTATTATAATTTCCACCTTCTTAGTTGTCAAATTTGCACACAGTATTGGCTTTGTCCTATTTTATCTGTCCAAAAAATTTCGATATGTAATTAACACAACAACATGGAAAATGCTTCATGTTATATTGTTCTTTGATATCTTTGATCAATAATGGGATATACTTAATTTATTTTTTCCTTGTCATGAACATTGAATTGAAATTAATTTAATAAAACAAAAAAGGAATGTGTTTTACAATTAGCTAAACCTCGACAGAACTAATTTTATGTATTTTTTTTATTGTCTATTTTTTACGCCTTTCGCTATGTCTCTTGCAATATTTTCTTCTATAATGGTGCTCATTGTCATCTCTACTTATTTTTCCATGTTTATTGTCACATCATTGATCGACTTAGAATCTGATGTTTTTTTCCTGTTTACAAATACTGTACTAAAATCACTACTTAAAATAAATAACATTATAGTTGATACTAAGTAATAATTTGGTCATGAATATATAACCAAATATTGAATTTAGGTAAAAAACTAAGTAGATTTTAGTTGTGGTTTTATTACTGTGGTTATCATTTATTGAAGAAACTTCCAGATTATCCACAATTTTATAAAGCATAGGTCGAAGTTTTGAATCCCAACGGGGATCTATCTTCATGACAAGATTTTTGAATGAAGAATGAAAGAAGGACAGAAATTCAAGGTTTATATAGTGATACTGAGAAAAAAGGCTGATAAGAACAAATTAATTACTAATCTATAATTTATTTAGATTTTATTATTTCTTTTAATAAATTTTATAAATAAAATTATGATAATTTTTAAAATTGTATATATGATATCATATATCTTTTAATTTAATAATATTAATAATTCAATTTATTATAATGAATAAATAACTAATCTATTCTTATAAATTTTAATAAATAAATATATAATAATTTTTTATTAATAAATAAATATTTTTTTATTCTATTATTAATAAAATGTTATATAATAAATTTAAATTTTTATATTAGTTATAATGACACAACCTAAATGTTACTAATTTTTTTTATTAAAATAAATTATAAAAAGATAAAGTAATAATTGTATTAATTAAAAGCCTAAATGCTACTAAACAAATTTTATTTATTTTTTATTTACATTATAGTCATTACTAATTTATAATATCTAATTAAATAAAATAAGGGTAAATTCTTAATCAATAATTTAGTGAGAATATATAATATAATAATAATTATTAATTATTAATTAGAATAATTTACAAAATTAATAATAAATAATAATAAATAATCGTTCACTTAATTAATATTTAACAAATATTTATTCAAAAGAGTAAATAAATGTTAATAAAATTAGGTTTTATTATTTATAATTATTATTATTAAAAAATTATTCCAATCTTAATCAATCAGATGTTGTAATAAATTTGAAAGTTTAATTATAATTATTATTTTTATTTTAATTTATTAATTTATTAAAAAACTATAGATACTAATAATAATTAATAATTAATTAAATAAATAAATAAACATGTGATACTATACCTTGGAAGAAGATGAGCCCTGAGAGCACATTTGTCAAATTAGAGGTCACCAACTGTCATTGATCTCGAATCCTCCATCTCTGTTAATGTTATGCAGGTGTTTTATAATCTCAAGCATGTCTCTAATTTTTCTTCTAGGATAGTGTTTTTCCCTAACAATGATTTTAGCATCCTCAAGACGCAAATGATGCTTATTTTTTTAGGAGTGATCAGCAAGGGCCGAGGTATGACATCGCTCATGTTTAATATCATCACCATGCTCTTTAAGACGCTTTTGAAGAGAGCAGTCGGTCTCACCAATATAACTTTTCCTGCATGAATAGTCAATATTGTAAACACCTTTAAGTTGTTTAGGACTAACACTATCTTTAACTGGACACATATTTTGTCCTATGGTTCCTACCGCTAAAAATTGCATGAAAAGGTCACTCCTTCCCAGAACCTTATCTTTCTTATGAGTAACACCCCTAATGTGTGGTAGAAAAACCCAACTTTCTTGAGGTCCTAGGCATTTCTTGGGTATGACCGAACCCTCAGCTCTTCTAATGGCTCTTTTGATCTCTATCTCTTTATAACCTAAACCCATGAAAACAATTGTCAAGTGAGTGATCTCATCCTTTAGGTGTTCCTCATAAAAAATCCTTAGGGATCTTACCGCAAGAGTGTTAAGAACTCCAAATTTCTGAGTAGGCTGATCGTAAGACTCGGCATGAAGATAGCCGTCAGTATGGGTTTTCTTCCTAAATACCTGATGCCCCAATGTTCCATCCTCATTTCTGGTAACAAGGACATCCAAGAAAGTAATTCTCCTATTATTTTTAATCTCCGTCATAAACTTAATCTCAGAGGAAATTGAGTTGAGGTGATTAAATAATTTATCGAGATTCTCCCTACCATATGTCCATTTTATGTTCATGTCATCTACAAATATTTTATACTAAGCTAGAGTTAATGGAAAGGAGGCAAGGGATTTCTTCTCGAAGTGCTCCATAAATAATTTGGTGACAATAGGTGAGAGTGGGGATCCCATTGTGACACCCGATACCTGCTCATAGAATTCTCCTTAGAAGTTGAAGAAGGTGGATCATAAACAAATCTCCACAAGCTTAGCAGTATTTGGATCTGTAACCTCATTAATAACCTAAACTGCTTCATCTAATGGAATCTTGGTGAAAAATTAAACTACATCAAATCTTACCAAGATGTCACTGTTAGGTAAACTTGACTCGAGATAGAGTCAATGTTGAATAGGGTAAATAGTAGTGGTTTTGGGGCACATGGTATTGTGCACCCATGGTTTTAAGCCCATGGTATTGCATGTAATGGAGCCTATAAAAGGTTGGGAATAATGCATTGCAATGTAGGCCTGGAGGTGAGTAGTGAAGGCTCACTTCGCTGGATTGGCCATGGTTTTGGCCAATGCTTAATCAAATTTCATTGGTTGGGTTTTGCCCTAGATTTTTTGGTTTTCCCTGATAAAAATCTTGGTTTATGATTATGATTTATTTCTAGCTATTTTATGTTTTTTTTTTCCTCTCGGTAAATTTATTATTTATCCGGTAAATTCTAACAAATGATTTCAGAGCCATTGAAATTCGCTGCGCTATGAGAGCAAAGTCTGTCAAAATGAGAGAGGATATGTGTACGTGGATTAATTAATTGATGAACCATGTATCTGAAGAGAAATCCTAGAGGACTGGTGGTTACAGAGGCTGGTGACCCATTTAATCTGGTAGATGGGTTCTTTTTATATGGACATTGATTTCATATGTACAAAGACAGTAACAATGAAACAAAAAAAAATTATTATTATTATAATGGAGTTAATTTTTGCATGTAAATGGGCATACTACTGTAAGACCTGGTATAGCATGCGTACCCTTGGGTAATAACTGGTAAATTTTGGGTTAGACCTAGGTGATAGGGGGGATGTCAAGTTAACAATTACCTTGGGTAAAAATAATGAGGGGGGAAAGGGCTATGGTAAGTGGGGTTGTCTCACTTAGCAGTTTTGGCTGGATTTAGTCAATAATCCCCAAGTCAAGTTTAAGGGGGGAATTGTTAGGTAAAATTGACTAGGGTTAGAGTCAATGTTGAAAAGGGTAAATAGTAGTGGTTTTGGGGCACATGGTATTGTGCACCCATGGTTTTTAGCCCATGGTATTTCATGTAATGGAGCCTATAAAAGGCTAGGAATACTTCATTGTAATGTAGGCTTGGAGGTGAGCAGTGAAGGCTCACTTGGCTGGATTGGCCAAGGTTTTGGAAAATGCTTAATGAAATTTCATTGGTTTGGTTTTGCCCCAGATTTGGGGGTTTTCCCGGATAAATATCTTGGTTTATGTTTATCATTTGTTTCTAGCTATTTTATGGTTTTTTGTTCCTCTCGGTAAATTTATTATTTCTCCGGTAAATTCTAACAGTCGCTCTCCTCCACCCTTTCCTCCTTAATAAGTCTAACGAAATCATTGGGGTCCTTAATGAAGGAATCAATGTTTCCAACGAGAGGTTTAAGAACTTTGGCAACATATTTCGCCAATTCATAGGTGGGGGATCCAATGGCATTAACAATCGGTCTAAGGGGAACACCTTCTTTATGAATCTTGGGTAGCCCATAAATTCTTAGAATTACATCACAGGAGGGGGTCAACTTATTTTTTAACTTGCCATAGAGATGAGAGTTCGATATCGCCATATTAACTTCTCTTAAAACCTTTGGCAAAGGGTTGGACTTGAGCTTCTTCTAGCTGCTACAATCAAGATGCTCAGTCATTTTTCTAAAATATCCAACCTTATCTAAAATGATCGTTGCTCCTCCCTTGTCTACCTTAAGGACAAAAATTTCGTCTTTTTTGCGAAGGGCTTTAATAGCATTCATCTCATCCTTTCTAAGGTTACTTTTAGGGGCTCTTGCTTTCCATAGAATAAGGGAGCATTATTCTTTGAGTGCTTCTTTATCATCCAAAGATAAAATTTGAATGCCTTCTTCAATGCTATAAATAATAATATCTTTTGGAATTATTTTAGGAGCAACAAGAAATCCTAAACCGCTGCTGAGAATCCTAAGAGTTTCTTGACTTAACCCCATTGAGGATAAGTTCAAAACCTTCTTGTAAATGGTTTCACTAGAGTCTTCATTAAAGTGATTCCTTGTAAAATTCCCCTCCTCCATATTACCTAACCCGTTGCCCACCATGCTTGATACACTCTTTTTTATGGGTGCATTAATGTTCCTTTTATCAAGCTTATTATCACTCCTCCTATCGCAACTAGATAAAGACTCAAGGCACACATCATAGTTCTTAACTTCCTAATATTGTGAACCCAACCGGCGACGAAGATGATCATCCCGGTTGTTACCCACCAAACCGGGTTCATCACACACATAATTTCTTTTAAATTCTGACTCCAACAGAGGACAAAGACCAACATGATCATCCCAATTGTTACCCAAAAAACAGAGCTCATGAGACAGACTACCTACATGGTTAGAGGTAGGGCTAACCATATTCAAACCCTATTCAATACCATTATGGAAACTGTCATGGAAACCAGAAACCTGAGGAATCTCTAACCCTACTCTCTAGTTTCAAATTTCCTTGCTAGATATATTCAATTGAAAATTGAAAAAATGTATAAATGCAGAAATTTTTTATAGAAATATTCAAAGTACCTTTTTAGTTGTAGTTGTTCTCCTTAATCCAAATCTTTAAGTGTTACATGTTTCCTGAAAATTGGGAAAACATTGTTTTTAGTTATACTACATAAAAAATATAACAAAAAAAATAGAGAGCTATATAATGTAACAACCAAATGATAATAAATACAAAAAAAACACACCTCTTAAAAAATTCATCACTATCTTTAAATCTGTATTTTCTACTTGTGTTCATCTTCCCTATTTTGAAAATATGAATTAGATTAGTTATACAAAAAAAAATAGATTATAATTTCATAGTACGAAATAAATTTAGTCCTAATAGCTATACCATGCTAACATATATTGTGTAAAAGTTTGTCAAACTTTCATATTATCCACTTTTTTCAACTACGCACCCAGATGCTACAGGGTTGTGACATATATTGTATAAACTCTCTAAGTACTCAAATACATAATGAATTATATTGTATAAATGATCTGAGTACTCACATACATAATGGACAATATACAATTCACTTGACAAAAACGTTATAGTTTTTGCACTTACGTTTGAAATGAGCTTGCAGATAAAATTCCTCATGTCATGCAACTACCAGAACGACCATTGTATAGACCTACGAACAAATACTTTTGTAAATAGCTCCTAAAAAAAGTAATTGAACATGCATTGTAAATATGTGTGCTAATAGATGCATGATAAACACATGCCTAATTCTCCTACATATATTATATTTAGAACTAGTGGTTAAAATTGTCACATTACTTTTAAAATTTTCAATATACATATTAGATACTAAATAAAGATGATATGTTATTCATGATATCTTATTTTGAACATCTTACCAAAGCACTTGAAAAGAAAATAAATGCATTTGTGATTTGACATTCTCAATTAAATAATTATAATATAATCTTAAATGAATTGTAAAGTTAATGCATATCAACAACCATGAATATCACGTAGGAAAATGGGTGTGTGAAGCAAGTAACACTTAATATAATTTGGAACCTATAAATGGTCCCTAACGCTTAATATATATTGGAATCTATAGAACATTAGTCAACATAAAAAATCTCCAATCAAATTCTCAAAATATACTTTCAATTAATTTTTTACACAACATGTGAGAATTCTTTTTAGAATTGGTAAACAGAATCATAATACAAACATAGAGTCATGGTTCAAAGAATAATCTTTTTTCCATGAATCACTTATCAAAATCTTTATATCTAAAAGTAAATGTGTTCCCCTAAATAGAACTGAAATTTGACTCCTGTAAACAATAATGTCAAAAAAATGCTGGCAACAAAAAAATAAGAAGAGTTTGTTAAATATTCATGAATTAGATTAGTTTGTTGCAGATTCGTGATGCTCGGGGTTTTATTTGATATCGAGTGTGGAGATACAGTTGTGCGGAGGTACAAAAGTATAAATATGAAATCTTCTTCAACACTTCCACTTTAATTATTTAAAAAAACAATCTTATTTGGCTAAATTTGATAGTAATATATTGATTTAAGGCTTCTTCGATCTGTGTTGTATTTATAATCTTCCATATTTATCACATCCATTTTCTGTTAGAATCGATGTTTCGAACCAATCCTTGGTGGTTCATCATCATGATAGATCAATGAGTTTAGTCAAATCTCAACCTAGGATATAAATAAAGGAGAGTGGAAGTGAACAGATGGAAAAAGGGAGGCCGACATACAATGATAAAAATTAAAGGAAAATTATTAAAGCAATATTATTAATTAATATCTTGTTAATTAATAACTATAAAATTATTTTTTAGTTATACTTATTTAAATGATTTTTTTTTTAAAGTTAGGGTGAAATAATAATAAATAGTTATTATCTAAAAATTAACAAATTATTTATGCTTAAAAGTATATTTGATAATCTGGTTATAATTAATAATAATTATCGAAAATAGTTTATTACTTATTAATGGTTATTAGAAATTGTTGCTAACTATTTTAATTTATATGGATTAGGATTGAGATGTATAGTTTTAATGATAGATGATTAATAATTATTTAAATTAAATTAATAATTATCAAACAATATTGTTTTTAAAAAACAAGGATTAATAATCACATTTAAATTTCCTATTATAGTTATAAATGATAAAAGTCTAATACAAGTTTAATAATTATTAGCAATAGAGGTAGATATAAGAAATTTTAATTATTTCGATTCAGAAATTGGGCTTAATAGTTTCAATGGTTAGAAATTAATAATTATCAATTAATGATGAAAATTAAGAATTTATGTAAGGAGGTTTATTTTAGATAAGATTAATAATTTTTAATATATATTAATGAAATTAAATGAGATTATTAAATTGAATAATTATGAGATATGAATGAATGAAAAGAGCGGGGTGGGGGGGGGGGGTGGTTGGGTGGAAAGAAATATTAACATAAACATGGAGAGACATGGTTGAGGATCATGGTAGAGGCAAATAAGAATGATTAGGTAATGATAGAAAAAGAGGAGGAAAATGAAAATATAATGGATGAGATTGGTTTGAAATGTCGATTGATAGTAATCTATTAAAATTTTAAAATATACAATATGTTGAGTAAGGAGGAAAAAAAATTAACTCTATTTAGCCCCTTTTATTTAACAACCCCTCCCCCCCACACAAGTTCTCCACAAAATCTTTCTCCCACACTTCCCGCACACTTGATCATTTCTCATGTGCCTCCATCTTCATTAGAGAAAATCTTCTCAATAAATTCACTTCTTAATTAATATCCAGAACAAGCATTTGTCCACACACGAAATTTCTCCATGCACACTTTCTCATTCCTCCACACCAAAGGAGCATAATGAAAGATTATTTCACACCTTCCTAGCTATTGAGCTAAATTTAATAATTAGTTGAAGCTAAATTGCCTTATATTACTCATTTTTAATTAATTTTTAACTTTATCATTGATTTCACTTCTGCACACTGCAAAATCAAAGAGGTAGGTGTATGACAAAAGTATGGGAGATAGGAAAAGTTCTTATTTCTTGTTTAGAAAAAGGGAATCCTCGAACACTCTTCAACATTCGAAGAATTTGTAAATCAAACTAATTATTAATTGTTATGAAAAATCTTAACAAACACTGAGATAGATTAGTTTCGATCTATTGTGTTTATTAATTATTAAAATTTTAAAATATATATTGTGTCGAGTGCAGGGGAAAAATTGTGATTCAATATTCTATAAGCATCTTACGAGCTATTCCAGAACCATCTTAAGATATAAGGGAAATTTAGTTAATTTTTTTTTTTTTTTTATTTATTGCATCAACGTTCATGTTTCCTATTTCATGTGTGAAGTTGAGTGTCATATGTATGAAGTGTAGAGGAAGTTTTCATTTTTATTCCTCCACACCTCTGCACAATGATATTACATGAGGAAGAGACATCAAATTTAATCATTGGGACTAGTTTAAAGTTCAATGAGATTTCAACTAAATGATATGGCATTGGAGAGGTCCTGTAATTTGCACGGTTTAAAGACTAAGGTGAAAACTTTATCTTCCCATAAAATGATTCACATTCTTTTGAGATGCTCATTGTGGAAATACAGAGTCGTGTACTTCCTTAATCATGTTGACATACCGATGGCTACTAAAAGAGGTGATAAATTATGAACTTGATATCTAGGAGTGAGAAGTTTTAGTTATGCATAGCCTTAATCAATTAATTATCCTTAATAATATTAAATGAGCCTTGTGTGGAGGAAAAAAAACTCCACTCGATATAGTCCCTACTCTTTAATAAACGTCCTCACACACAATTTCTCTACACACCCCTTTTCATGCACTTCCCTCACACCCTTTCTTCTTCCTTCGAATGTATATTCAAACCACCTTCCACCCCCCGAGATTGTGTAAGTGACCTTTCCCATACATGCCTTGACTTGCACACAATTTCACCACACACCCTTTTTTTGGAGGACAAATTTTATCTTGCTAACAAGATAGATCACCCTAAAATTGGGAAAAAAATATAGAAACAAGCAACAAAATACATGTACACATTTTCTTATGAAACCAACTTACAAATAGAGGAAAAGATATATCGATGACTTAAAAGCTAGCATTTTCAAGGGCGAAACCTCCTTTATATTACATGAATGAACAAATATTTGATTATTGAAATGATAATACCTCCTTGTTATATATAGGAGTCTAAGGGATCATAATATAATCAGAGCCTACATAAAAATAATAATGTAATGGCACAACAATAAGAATAGTGGGCTTTTATGGGGAACAACAATAACAATAGGAGTCTACACTAATAATAGAAATAATGGGAATACATTAGTATTATAGGGACATAACATACCCCTCTCATTCAAAAAAGTATTTACCTCAATGCTTGAGTAGTTCTAGATGCCTATGTATAAAATTCTCATTCTCCCATGTGGAATCTTCAAAAGGTAAGTTCTTCAACTTAATGAGATACTCTGAAATTAGTCGATTTCATAGTTGTCAAATTCCTGTTTATGTGACTGCTTCAGGCTCAAATATGATTATTCCTTCTTCGTCAAGTTCTGGAAACACTGTTTGAACTAGGAACCTATCATCAATAACCTTCTTTAAGCATGAAACATGGAAAACTGGGTGTACTTGGGAAGATGCACAAAACTCAAATTTGTATGCCATAGTATCAATATTTTGCAACACTTTATAGGGAACATAGTACTCAGGTGATAATTTATTATCCTTCTTAGCTTGATTGAGGTAAAAAATTGTATGGTTTTAGCCTTAAATATACTCAGTTACCTACATCAAAACTTATTTCACTATGATTTTGATCTGCCTATTGTTTCATTCAATCCTCCGCAAGAGTGAGGTCATCCTTTAAGAGTTGGAGAACTTGTTGTTGATGCTTGATGCCATATTCCATTGCTTGAACCTTATAATTTTATCTTAAATATGATGTGATGGATGGTGGATGATATCCATAAAGTGCCATAAATGGGGTCATTTTTTCTATAGTGTGGACGGAAGTGTTATACAACCATTCAGCTAGAGGTAACCACTTGACCCATTATGTTTGTTTATCATATACAAAGCAACGAAGATATCCTTTTCAAAATTTGTTCACTATCTCAGTTTTCCCATTAGGTTGAGGATGATAAGATGAGCTATGAGCTAATTGAGTACCAATACAAGAAAATAATTATGTCCAGAATTTTCCAATAAAAATGGGATCTCTGTCACTTACAATAATCTGTGGGCTTCCATGTAGCTTTTGAATTTTTTCCATAAATGTAGTAGAAATTGTACTGCCTTTAAAAGGATGATATAATACACAAAAGTGCGCATAATTGGTAAGTCTATCAACTACAACCACGATGACACTCTTTCCTTCATACTTGGGTAAAATTATGATAAAATCAATTGATAGCTCGTCCCAACACCAACTTAGAATGGCTAAAGGTTGTAATAGACCCAAGGTCTTAACTGTCTCAACTTTATTTTGTTGGAAAACTAAAAAATCTGCCACAAACTTTTGAGTATCACATTTAAGGTCATCTCAATAAAATTCCTTCTTGACCCTGTGGTAACTTTTTTAAAATCTCGAATGCCCTCCTAAGGGGGAGGTGTGAAATTCTGAAATAATATTTTTCTTGAGTTGATAATTCTTACAAATATATAAGCGATATTTGTACCATAATGAATAATTTTTACAGATAAATCTCTTAGATGTATTTGGATCTTACCCTAACTTTTGAATGAGTGTCCACACATCTTCATCATTCTTATATTCATCCCTTGCTTCAATTATCCAATCGGGCGACATAATATAAATGGCACAAAGAAATTATTCCACATCCTCATCCTTTCTCGAGAGTGATTTTGAAACAACCTTTTTCTTCCCTTTTTTTAGATGATTTCAAAGTCATAAATAAACATCTTTGTGACAAATTTTTGTTGCTCTTCTCAAGATAATATTTGTTCCATAAATTATTTAAAACTATCATGATTTATTTATGCCTTGAAGTGTCTTCCCATTAATTAAGGTCGTCATTTTTTAGTGCGTGTATTATTTCTAACATTTCCTTCTCATAAATAGGTTTGTGTAAATAATTTCCTTTTATTGGATGAATTTCAAACGTGATGGGTCTTCCTTATTTCATTAAGGCAATACCAATTCCATTTCCTAAGGCATCACATTCCATAATAAAGGTTTTTGTGAATTTTGACATTGTTAAGACTGGTTCTTGGCACATTGCCTCTTTAAAATATTCAAAGGCCTGAGTTGCTTTTGCAGTCAAAGAAAATGCATATTTTTTCAATAATCTTGTTAGAGGTGTTTTTATTCTCCCATAATTCTTAACGAACTTGCGATCGTATCCTCTCAACCCAATAAATCCTCGAATATTATTTATGGTTGTGGGGATTTTCCATTCTTTAATGGATTTAATTTTGTTGATTTGAGGCTTCTATGACTTGTGTTGTTGTGTGTAGAATCTTCTGGATTAATCGCATCCATTTTTTATGTAATCGAAGTTTCAAACAAATCCTCTGTGGTTCATCCATCAAGAACCACAGAGGATTGGTTCGAAATTTTGATTACATAAAAAATGGATGTGATTAATCCAGAAGATTTAGTTTTTTTAGGGTTTACCTTAACACCCTCATGAGATACAATATGACCTAAAGATTCCACCTCCTCTACTCCAAAGAAATATTTGGAGGTTTTCTCATATAATTATTTCTCCTCCAATAGTTTGAGCACCCTATCAACATGTTGAACATGATCCTTCCATGACTTAATGTAGATTAGTATATCATCATAAAATACTAACACAATTTTTCTAAGGAAGGGTTTGAAAATATAATTCATCAAACCTTTCAATATGGAAGGTGCATTAGTAAGGCCAAAAGGAATCACCAAAAATACATAATGACCCTCATGAGTTCTGAATGTTTTTTTTGGAAGTTCTTCAGTATTCATTCTAATTTGATGATATCCTGAACGAAGATATAGCTTGGTGAAGTAAATTTTTCCATGTAATTCATCCAACAATTCATCAATGAAATGAATTTGAAATATATCTTTAATAGTGAATTTGCTGAGCACCCTATAATCTGGACACATACATCATGATCCATCCTTCTTGTGCACCAATACTATTGGAGCAGAGAAAGAACTTTGACTAGGTTGAGTTATACCATCTTCTAGCATTTCTCCAATCATATGTTCAAATTGACTCTTTTGGGAATAGGGATATATGTAAGGTATGATGTTTGGAGGAACACTTTTTAGAATAAAATGAATAGTGTGATCATGATCACATATATGTTGAAGGCCTTTGGGATTCTCAAATACCTTGTAATGATTGTCCAGGGCTGTTTATAGATCTGGAGACATAGATGATTTTGATGTTTGAACCTCAAGTGACCATAATTGTGAAATTATGCCTTGTTTTTATTTCTTCTAAAATTTTAGCATACCATTAGAGTTGATTATATTTCCTGGTTTCCTTGTGATACCCATTAATGAAAATTTCTTTCCTTCCCAAAACAATTTCAAGAAAATTTCTTGAAAATTAAAAGCTATTGTCCCTAAATATTATAACCATTGGACTCCTAGTACAACATCATCACCACCCATTGGAATGGAAAACATTGGAATATTCAATGCATATTCCCCCGTAGTTAGCTTGATATTATGGCACTTTCCAGAGCAATTTATATTTCCTCCATTTCCGACCATCACTTGACACTCTGGTGTTGGATATAGGAAGAAATTCAATTCATTGGCTATCTTCCAAAATAAAGTTATGGGTACTACCTAAATCAATCAACACTATTGCCTTTTTCTTCTTGATATATCCTTCTATATTGAGAGTTTTAGGAATGGTAATTCCCGCCAAACCATTACAAGACATGGTCAGATTCATTTATTATTTCTCTAGAGTTGGTTTTTGGTATATATCCTCCTCTTTGAATGTTTATTTTCCCATTTCTCCCCCCTCTTCACAATCTATGTAGAATATTTTTTTCTCAGCACACTTTTTACCTTTAGTGTATTTGCTATCAGAACTGTAACAAAGCCCTTTTGCTCTTTTTTCCTCCAATTTTTATGGCATAAACCTTGTAGGTTGTGGAAGGATAGGAGAAATAACACTTCCATATTTGTAGTTGTGAGTGGTATACTTCCTTGTTGCCATAATTTTTCTTTCAACTTTTCTTGCCACCCTGAATGCCTTCTCAAATGAATCGAGTTACCAAAGGAGAACCTCATGATGGATGTTATCCTTCAAAGTCCCTATGAATACATCAATCATATGCTCCTATGGAATATAAGCTACATTGATATTTAATTTTTTGAAGTCCTCAATGTGCTCCACCACTGAACCCTTTTGTTTTAGATTTATCAATTATCTAAAGAAGGTGTTTCTCTTTGTATCCTCATAATGTGCTACCATTTTCTCCATAAAAAATGACCAAGTGACAAGTGGTTTACGATAAAAAATCCATCGATACCATACAAACTAATTGGGTTCTAAATATAAAGTTTCAATGTGTACCTTTTGTGTGTGTTTCACATAATGAAGATCAAAATATTTCTCCATCTGTAGTATCCAAGTTATCGAATCCTTTTCATCAAAATTTCCCATAACGATCTTTGGAATGTGGAGAGTCTTAAACCCAACATTGGAATCTCTAAAATTATAATTCATATTATTTTTCTCCTCATCATGATTTTCATGGATTATCTTGTCACCATTGGGAAGCCTTTCTCGCAACAATTTTTTCAATCCTACCATCTTGACAGTCATCATTGCTTCCATGTTTTCTTTTAAACCATCCTTCAAATCTTCCATGTTTAATTTTAAACCATCCTTAAAAAATTCCATGTCCTTTTTTAATCCATCCATGTCCCATTTTACTTCATCTTTGGTTTCTCTTTGTGAGAGCGAAATTTTTTGCACTTGGTCTGGTAATTTTGACATATCATGTTGTAATTCTCCCTCTTCATGAGTGATAGTAGATCTTTCTAACAGATTAATGGGTGTAGAATTATTTTTTTGGGGAGTTATTTAATAATAAAATACTGATATCTATGCTTCAATATTTCCTTCGAATCACTTCAAATGATAATTCAAGCAAACGTTATGAAAAATTTACAAAAATACACACTTTTTTCTAGCTTTTTAGGAGCTCGATATTCAAGTTTTGTATCTCTTTAATTCAGATCTCCAAATTCTGAAATTTTTTCCTATAATACATCTCTGAGTATTCTTTCCAATCCCAGAGATCAGACCAAGATTGGATTCTTCAAGAAATATTAATGCCCAATCTCCAACAATGACCTTATTATATATTATTTCAATATAAAGAACTTGTATGAAGTTCCACGTGTCATTGTTTTAACCTTTTTCTTTGAGAATGATACCCAAAATACTAAATTTCATGTTATTTCAATCATCTTTTACGAAATCAGCTTTTACGAAATTCAAATCCAATGCTCGGAGAGAAAGTTAGGATGAATTTCGATAGGTCATCTTTTTTATATGGAATTCTAGAGCATGCAAAAATCCTAAATTCCTCAGATCATATCTCAAAAAACATAGAGAAAAAGTATATGAAATGTGTACTCAAGGTTCCCCAATATTTTTTCTCCATGTGGTTGAAATTTCAGCTTTTGAAGATTCGTAGAAAAAAATTTATGGCGAAAGTCCAAGATGTTCTATTTGAATAAGTGAAATTGTAGAATCCAAATCTCTGATACCAAATGTCATGCAACCAGCTCATAAATAGAGGAAAAGATAGATCAAAAACTTAAAAATTAGCCTCTTCGAGGGGGAAATATCCTTTGCATTACATAAATGAGAAATTCTTGGATGATTCAAATGATAAGACCTCCTTGGTATATATAGGAGTCTAAGGGATCATAATATAATCATATCCTATAAAAAAATAATAATGTGAGGGAACAAAAATAACAATAGTGGTATTCTATGGGGCACGACGATAAAAACATGGGGGAGACATTGACACAAAAATAAAAATAGGGGGCTACACTAACAAAAAAATAAGGGGAATACACTAGTATTATAGGGACTTAACACATTCCCTAGTTTACCATCATATAAAAAATGTAATATGGGATGAATGGTACATACATTTTTTAAAATGCTTATCCTCGTTGTTGTTTAATATAGCTTTCAATCTTTTTCTTGATGATTCAAGAAGAGATATGAAAAGAAATAAACATAAAAATGATCAAATAATATTATACATAAATTATTTAACATAAACTATACACGTCATCAAGGAGTCTCATAACAATCATCATAACAATGAGTGTGGGAAATAAATATGCATTTGTATTAATAATGAATAAAAGGAGAGAGTTAAAACCAAACCTTGATGTTGAAATCATCCTCCCAAATCATCCTCAATTCCAATATTTCAATTACGAAGTCTCCAATCGATACTTTAGCAACATGAAAGTATAGTCTCAAGAGTAAAAAACCAACCCCTTCCCCACGAGAGACTTTTGAACTTATAGAAAAGAGAAGGGTAAGATGAGATTAGATATGGATATTACAAATCCACTAAGGTGTGGATATGATCCACTAAGGTAGGAATGAGATCCAAGATAGAAGGTATGTGAGCCAAATCCCCATTGTTTGGAATAGATACCTCCATGAGCATTCTAGAATTGAATATTCTCCTTCCTTTTTATTGTTTACCCATGTTAAAACACCATCACACTTTTTGTGAAGAAAACTTGTGACAATGTAGCGAGAAGTTATTTATGTAAGGTGCAACTTTCGCAAGTCAAAAATGTTGGCACCTATGACGGTCTCCAAAAATATAGTTTTTAAATGTATTTTCATAAAATTCTTATCTTCCATAGAGATTTATTTCTTCCATATTTTTTTAGGATTGGTGAGAATAGTTCTTCGGATAGTCAAAGATCCATATTTGACATCATTTACTTAGATGTGAAAAAATAATATTTAAAACTCAATACCCTTTCTCCCACACTTCTCTCAACATATCTATTCGACCCCCTCGCTCACGTAAGCGACTTGGAAGCCCATCAGCCTTGGCATCATGTTTCATCTGATTTTACAAAGATCTTGGTTTGGGTTTAAAAAAATTTCTTCAAAGTTTGGATTTAAGAGCATTTCTTGGAAGCAGACTGATTTTTCAAAGAATTGTTTTAGGTTTAAAGAATTTTCTTGGAGGACATTTCTTGGAGGCGGCCTGATTTTGCAAAAAATTGTTTTGGACTTAAGGAATTTTCCTGGACATACATTCAAAGGACATTTCTTGGAGGTATGCAAATGTTTTGAGTTGAAGTAAATCTTTTGAGCTTCGTTTCATTTTTATAAGACATTTTTTTCTCGAATTTTTTAAAGTAAGTGTTTTGGATTGGAGTATGTATTTTTTGCAAAAAATTTAAAATTATTTTTTTAAAATTAAATCTTTTGTGATGTTTTTTCTAATTGAGTTATTGTCTAATTTTTTGAAGGAATTTTTTTGAACTTCATACCCCATTATCATGGGAAATCGAAGGACTTGTGCGAGAAAATATGATCGAAAAAGAGACCCTGAGGAACGTAGAGTAGAGACAAGACAATATCGCAAAATAAAGTTAGAAGCCCTCTCAAATATTGAAGAGGAAAATCAACCTCAAGCAGAAATTGAAGCAGGTATGTAAATGTAAATATTATGATCTATTGATATATTTAAAATTTTCCTAATGTAAAATGTGAAGCTTAATTTTTATTTGATGAACTAATTTGAAATATATTTTGTTTAATGTAAATAGACAGAGATATTCCTCAAAAAATTGATGGCGAGATACAAAATTTTGAAAGAGAGTGAAAGAGATATTGAACCAATGATTGAAGATGGTGAAAATATTGAAAGAAATCCAAATAAATAAATTGAATCACAAGGTATGTGTGTGTATATATATATATATATATATTAAACACATGCACATATTATTGAAATTATAGATATATTTATTAATTAAGTTATTTATTGAATATGTACTATTTTTTCGAATATGTATAGATGAAATCACTATTCATAACGAGATGTTAGAAAATGTTGACACTCACACATATGGAGATAAAAAACTTGACCATGCTATACGATATCGTGTTAACTAAATTTTTGAAAAGTATTTCTTAAATGAGCGGGTGACAGTTTAGGCTCAAATGTTGAAAGGTCTCCTATCATTAAGGAAATTAAAAGAAGCTACGACACTACTGGGTATTCGAAAATCAACCAAAGATAAAAAAAATGAAGGAAGATGTGATAAAAAATATGAGCAGTGCTATAAAGTCAATTAAGAGATCTAGAGAGAAAGATGTTTCAATTGTACGTAGAGGAATATAGATGGCAATGGTTTCATCAAGTACTCAAGAGAATCGTTTGGTAACATCTATGGCACGAGCACTGGGAACCTCGCGAAAAACTTTGCACAAACATCGGAAATTTCGACTGCAAATAGATGTAAATGATGAACTCACTTGTTGGAGAGCTATTTGTAGGCAACCATACAAAGATAGACTTGGAGAAAATGTTAAAAAAATAATATATGAATATTGGAAGAACAATTCGCGTGTTTCACCAACTACAAGGCATGTGATGCGAAGAATAATAGCATGAAATCAGTACGAAGAACATGAAAAATATTTCTTGGAAACCACTCAGATAGAGTTATTCAACAATTTCAAAGAAGAGAATCGTCAAATTCATGTTTCACTCAGTGCTTTTGTTCAACAAAAACCATGGTATGTAAAACCTATCACCGTACGCGACACTTGTTGTTGCCGTTATCATGTGGAATTTGAGTTATATTATGACACATTCCTTGATTTCGATAGAACATTATGGAAGGATTCACCTCCTCCTTCCACTATTCGTGATTTCATATCTCAAATTCTATGTGAAAGAGAAAGCGATGAACTATTTTACAAAAAGAAATGTGTTGGTGGTAAAAAATGCGATGATTGTGGAAATCTGACTAAATTTCAAAACAAATATCGTATTGATATAAATGATCAATCATTGTCCAACATGAAAGTGAAATGGAAGAGATATGAATATATCGATACATCGATTCAAGGTGCAAATAGTGTTAAAATAATTGAATTACTAGAAGATGAAATTTTTTTGATAGAATTTTTGAGAAAGTTTGAGGCAGAAATTTACAAATACACCAAGCATTCCCATAGAGCTCGATGGCAAGACTTGCAATTCAAAAAATCTCGTGAATTTTTTCCACCAGGGACCATTTTGTCAGTGATTGATTTTGTAGAAAACTACACATTTGTTCCACAAAAGAAATTCAGAGTGAATACTATCATTCTGACCAAGTCTCCATGCTCGTCCATATTCTATATAGACATGCTGAACAAAATGTCGATCATATAGAAAGCACGAGTGAAAATCTACATATCATTAAAGAATATCACTTTTATATCAATGACGATCGTACACATGATACATGTTTTGTACAACATTGTTTTGGAAAAATTTATGATTCACTGAAAAATCGTGGAATAACATTCAATGAACATTGGATATGGTCGCATCTGACAAAAGGTGTCAATCTTAAATCAACGATCATTCTTTTGGTTGTTGTTTCATAAGAAAAACTTGCATTAAACATTTTTAATTTCTTTGAGACACATGGAAAAGGAGTCTATGACTATAGAGCATGCATATAACGAATTTCAAAGATATCAAATGAACCACTCTCGGCAAGTCACTTGTGAACGCTAAAGAAGTTGTTTAATGGTGCATCACGCTTCTAAGCCATGAGACTAATCCATCAAGGGAAGTGTGAAGGTACATCTGTCTACTCCCATTGGAAATATAATTTTAAAACATTGCACGTTTATCATGCAATGATTATCTTTGATTTTATTTTGATATCATAATTACAAATATGATATCCCTCACTCCTAAAATTAAAAATGAAACTTATTAACAATTAATTTAACTCACAAATTTAATAAAAAATCAACTCCATATGTACACACATGTATGGAGATTTAAGATTATATTTAAATACCGTGAACATCCCCCGATCCCTGAACCACTCTGCAAGCCGACTTGTGAACGCTGAAGAAGTTGTTCAATGGTGCATCACTACTCTAAGCCATGAGAGAAACCCATCAAGAGAAGTGCGAAGGACATTCAATTTAATTTATATTGGAAATATAATTTTAAACATTGTACATTTATCATGCAATGATTATCTTTGATTGTATTTTGATATCATATTTACAAATTCTTCTTCTAATTTTCCATATAAAGGTTTTTCTGGCATATTGGGATCGAAGACGTAGATAAATCAATTGGAAGTGACGTTGAAACAATAAAAGGGACTCGAAAATTGCATTCAGTTCAAACAAAGTCGTCCAAAAATGTGTTTGCATTGGATAAAAGAAAATATTCTTGTTTTTGTGATGTTTGCATAGACAACAAAAAATCCAATGATGTTTGTGAAAACAAAATGTATGTGAACGATTGGAAACATAAAAAGCTAAATAAAAAGGGAAAAATTTCTGTTGCAATGTTTGAAGAAATGCAATCAGAGGAAACTACAATATCATCTGATGGTGATTGATTTTCTGATCTTGTTAGAGAAGGTGACATTTGAATTACTTTCTAATGATTTAAAGATCTAGAAATAAATTTAAATATGTATAATTTTGTTAAGTTTATTTTATTGTGCAGGAGATGTTTTTGTTGTAATTGCACCTATTGACAACGATGAAAATGTGAATTATTATTTGATGCATTGCACTGAATGAAAAATGAAATTATTACAAAACTATAATGATCACGGATTTCAATATGACAGAGGCTGTATTATACTGAAAGGTTATTTTTTCAGACAAACTCATCAAAGTGGAGACTTTGTTTACTTTGAAGACTATGAACTTGATTCCATAAGTTGTCAATATAGTCACTTGGTGTGTGCAGCACGCATAAAGTTGATAGAAGTTCAATCAAAGAAAAAATCGAAAATTAAGAGATGGAAAATGCCAAAATCCGATCCTGAACGGATTATTGAATATGGAATTCCATTAGAATTTTTTGGATTGAATTGTCCAAAAATTTATTCTCTTTGGATTAAATATGTTTTAGAACTTCCAGTACTCAACTAAAAATTGAGCTGCTTATGTTATTTGTGTAAGTGTTTGCACATGTACAAATTGTTTTGGTACAAGCACGTGCTCTAGTATCAACTGAAAGTAGTTTTTCTATACATGTGCATTCATGAAAAATGTTATATGTATATGTATATATATATATATATATATATAGATGTTCTAGAATGAAATTAATTGTTCTAGTTTTACTATGTGCATTGATGAAAAATTATTTATGTACTCAATATATATGTTCTAGAATGGAAATTAGCTGGAACTAGTTTTTCTATTTGCATTGATGAAAAATTAGTTGGATTTTTTGGTAAAAAGTATAGACACAATGTAAATAAATCATCTGCAGTATAGTTTTGTATGAAGATTCCTTTCAAACAAGAGACTCAGAGCACTTCTCTGACTTTTGGTGTGATTTGACCCACATCTCTATTCCTGATTGAAAATCTAGTACAAAATTTGTTTGTCCAATGGTTGGATATGTTCAATGTGCATTGATGAAAAAAGTTACTTGTATTGGATAGATATGTTCTAGAATGCAATTAATTGTTCCAAGTAGTTTTTCTATGTGCATTAATGAAAAACTAGTTGGATTTTTTGGTAAAAAGTTTCCACAATGTAAATAAATCAACAAGGCTACCTATTTGAGTGCATTAACGACATTGATCCAAATTCAACAAACACATATATGTACTAGAATTATATTTCCAATCAAAATTAAAGGGATAATTTTTACATATTTCTACTTCTTTAAACTCTTTTTTCAATTAGAGCTCAATTGATACATGGTTAGTTGCATTGAAAAGCTATGTTCTTCCTATTGGAAATTTTTTAATTCAAACAAGACTACATGTAGAGATCAAAAGAAATCTTAAGATTCCAAATGTACTTCAACCATCCAAAAGGGATTTTTGGAACATTACTTGACATGCCATGCCAATTATAGTGAACAAATATCCAATAGAAACATTTAACATTATATACCACATGTGCCAAATTTAGATTGAAACCATCCAAAAATTTAAGATTTTAAAAACTTTTGATAATATATCGTGCAACATTAAAACATTAAACATTTAAAACATTAAATATCACATGCGAAATGTAGATTGAAACCATTCAAAACTTGAGTTTTAAAAACTTTTTGATTATATATATCATGCAACGTTACTTCACATGCCATGCCAATTATAGTTCAACTAGATCCAATAGAAACATTTAACATTATATACCACATGTGCAAAATGTAGATTGAAACCATCCAAAACTTAAGTTTTAAAAACCTTTTGATTATATATCGTGCAACATTAAAACATTAAACATTTAAAGTTCATTAAATGTCACATGCGAAATGTAGATTGAAACCATCCAAAAATTGAGTTTTAAAAACTTCACATGCCATGCCAATTATAATTCAACTATCTGTTGGGAAAAATACTGAGAGGGGGGGGGGGGGGGTGAATCAGTATTTAGGGCTGACTGAAATATTTTTACTTTTTCTTTCTCTAAAAACCATACGCTACTTTACTGAAGCCAACTTGCATATAGACGTAGATATCCATAATAAAACTTGTGTATTACCAGAGATCTCATTATGGAGATAGTTATTTAATTAGATCATTGCATCATTCATTCATTAGATGTTTAGTAAGTAGTAAACTTGTGTTGTAAGAACAGAATAAATCATCACACATAAGCAACACACATGAACACCAGGATTTAAGGTGGAAACCCAATTCGGGAGAAAACCACCGCTGTCGTTGTATCTGTCTTCAATATTTATTATAAAGAAAACTTCTTACAACCATGTACTGGCGCAAACTCATACCAGCATGTAGGCACCCACCTGCAGAAGGCTACAACCTTCTCTCTTTTACCAGCCTCTCATGGAAGGGAGCTACGACCCCCTGCTCTCGTTTACCAGCCACCACTGGAAGGGAGCTACTACCCCCTCACTGAAGGCTTAGACCCTCAGCACTACTGTAGACCACGTTTCATCAATTTTCATACTGGATCAAACAACTTCAACACAGCCCATCACTTAACATACTTTTCCCAATACTTCAAACAAAACAATGAGACCACTTTAACCAAGATATTAGAAATAACCCAAACTTCAGAATAGATATGCAGATGTAAACTCAACCCTGAACATTCATTGAATCAAATATCATACGCTAATTCTCTTTATTGAAACCGCGTGTATACGTGCTTCCCTGCTTACCAACCTATGTATGCCTCTGTGCCTAATCATGGAATGCATACGCTACTTCTATTTACTGAAGACGCATGTATACGCACTTATCTTCATATAAACCTGCGTATACTTCTGAGAACACTGATTTTTCAGAATGTGATAAAACTCAGATTCAAATCTGAAATTAGATTTTTGTTCAAACAATCTATCCACCATACAGAACAGTTTAGACAGTCATTCTTCCTTCATTGAATCATCAACCAACAACTTGATCATAATTAGCAGCAAAATCAACATTCAAAAAACCCAGATCTGTATTACCTCCTTGACAGAAAATAGTAAAACGGCATAAAGATCAGACATTTCATTCCACAAATTTCAGCAAAACCCTAGATTCCATCTGGCGCTTTACTTCTTGAACTGCGTATATACTGTACTTTCCTAGACAAACACAAGCTTCCTCGTTCTTTTATTCTTGAAACTGTACGCCATACAAACTTTTCTTTAAGTGGACGATGCGTAAGAGCCACCTCCAAGAAAGCTTCCCGTATAGATCTATAAAAGATAAATTTGAAGCAGTCGGATCTATAAACTTACCAATTTTTCTTCAATTCCTTCATCGGATTTACCAGGTCTTCATCATTTCTTTTCAGATCATCCCAGAGATTCATCATTTCTAGATCTAGAGATCTTGAACCTTCATCATATCCATAGGTGCATCATAGATTCAGATCTATCAATTAAGAATAGAGTTCAACCATGTAGATATACTTCAAAGTGAAGTATTCATTAAAACCCATACCTATGCACACCTTGCACTATTATTCTCTTCTCCTTATATAGATTTAGCCTTTATCAATACCATGAGTCAAAACCACTCAACCTCCGATGGTATTCTTGGACGAGATCAAATAGATAATCCAGTGCTCAATACTATGGGCCAATACCATGGTTATGTCCCCTGGTTTTATAAGTTTAGAGTGCAAATAGACATACACTACTTCACACGTACATTTCCGCGTACATACGCTACTTCTCCTTTACAAACCCACGTATGCTTTGTGATATATCATATGTATAATCTCTCTGGCACTTACTAAAATTTCTTTCTCTGTTAATTTTGAGCTACTTGTAGATACATCAGATTTACATCATTCATAAACTCATCAAGTTAGTTTCCATCAAGGACAACACATTGCATCATATTGCCAACAATCTCCCCCTTTGGACTTGATGGCAACCATGATGGTGTTTGATCATCACAACATATAGATACAACACACCATGATATTCTCCCCTTATTCAAACACAATGATACTCTCCCCCTTTGACATCAATGACAAGGGGTGGATGATGCAGGAATTATGCTAGAAAGCAGATCTCGCATCTAAAAATACAACTGCTTCATAAACTCTGAAAAATACCCAAATATTCTATAATAAAATCATGTAAACATTCAGCTCCATTTAAATAAAGGTGAAAAAGATCCATACAAATCAACTCCATAACTATATTAAAATTCTGTGGCTAGATATTACATTGGGCGACCTCTTGGCTCTTTGCCCATTAAAACACTCCTCACTCACTCCTCTCAGCTCTTCAACTATTCACATGTGTTTTCCTCACAAAACCCACTCATATTTATACATAAATAATGAATTTAATTCACTCCAAAAATCTCTCCACCTAATCCTCAACTAAATCTAATTTAAATTCATTTTAGGTGTGGACTCAACTAAGTCCCGTACATAGCATTCCTACTCCCTAATTTTGCTACTTAATTATATTTTCTCTCATATCCTTTTAATTAATAAAAGAATATTTACAAAATCCTCACTTTTCTAAATTATCTCCTATTTTATTTAAAAATAACAAATTAATTAATAAAACAATTAAAATGTCACACCCCCCTTTATTACATAATAAAAAATAAAAATTTCCCTTGATGCTCCTGCATCAGACTCCCAAGCTTGAAATTAATCATGATCGCTTGATCATGGGTTCGGATATGTGTATGCCTGGATCCTATATCTTGTGCTGCAACTTTCCATTTGTCGCTACTTCTGTCTGTTGTTCTTCTCCAGGTCTCCATACTTTATGCTGCATTGCCCCACTGGCTGTGCTCTCGCAATATTTTGCTGTCTTTCTCTTGTTGTTTCTTCTTTGTTTTACTGCTGCTGGTCTCTTCCGGGATACTTTCATCATCATCTGCCTCATCAGTTCAATTTCTCTGTCTAATAGATTTTCTCCAGCATCTGCAATAAAACCTGTACTCACAAAACAATTGTTAGAATAAAAAACATAAGGCTTCAGTGCCACTGCTGCTGGCAACATTTCAGTATGTTGCTCTGAAATTTCCTTGTCCATCAGCACATCAGTATGCTGATTCAATTCCTCTGTGAGACTATCAGTTAGTCCCTCCTCCACATCATCTGTTTGAAAAATGTTTCCATGTTCTGTGTCTTTCAGTAACTTTCCCTGAAAATAGGTCCTCTGCTTTTCCAACTCTCTCCTCTGAAGATCTAACTTCCGATATAACTGAACAATCTCAACTGGAGTAGAACTCGGAAATTTTACACAACTTTCCATACCTTCCTCTGTTGTTGACCAATCATTAGATGGTCCTTCTTTCCCCGCTTCAATATTCTGCCGAATATTTCCATAAGACTTCTTTGTCTGATATCTTGATATCTCAGCATCATTCTGAACAAGTTTCAGATTCAACTTTTCTTCCTTAACAAACTTCAAAGTTTTTTCAACACTCTGCGATATACCTGTCATCACACCCCAATCATTAGTCTTAAACACATAAGAACATGTGATTTCACTGAATGCTTCATTCGACATCTCCCTTTGTTGTTCTGAATCCTTCATTTGATTCAGTTCTTCGGTAGTTTTCCCTTCCGTCTCATCACTACTTCCATTCTGCCTCTGGAAATCCTCTAGAAATTTCTTGGTTTCAACATCATTACATTGTAAAATTTTGTTAGCAATATCATTAAAAAAATACACTTTTTTACCTCCTTGGAATTTTCCTTCAGCATTTCCACTTTCTTTCAGTTCCATAACAGCTTCAACTTGCTTTCTTATCCCGACCAAGAAGTCATTTGTGATTTCTTCCTGTTGTAACCAATCACCACATTCCTTCTCTGAAAGAATTCTCTACCAGACTTCACCTCAAAAACTTCATTCTCCTTTGTGACAGTTTCATTAGACTGCTCACCATCTTTTTCACATCCTGCAAACATACATGAACTGTAAGAAAAATTGCAAGGCTTCATAGCCTCATATGTTTCTCTCGCCATCACCTCTTCAGATGCTTTTGAACTATTCCAATAGTTCATGAGATCCTCCTCACTGATCTCTTCACCCAGAATTTTTCCATGTTTCGGGCCACAAATGGAAACATCCATTTCTAACTCAGCCTCTCTGAGTTCTTCACAACTCAGCATCTGTTCGAGCTTCCTCAGCTCCTCCATCAACTGTATGTTTACCTGCTTTTCCCTTCTTGCGTGTAGCTTCTGCCACTTCACCTTCATGGTCCAACCATGTGTCTAGTTTCTCATATTTTCCTGCAACAACTTCATTAATAATTCTAGGTGAATTGTTATCTCAGCCTTCTCCCGCTCATACTCTTCATCAGATCTCTGAAAATGACTATCAACAGTCATCTTCCCCTCCTTTGTGAACTGCATCTGTTCACATGTGAACTTCATTTAAGCCACTTCCCCTCAATTCTTCGCACTTTTCATTCATCAAAATGCAATTTTCCTGCTGCGCTTGGCTTCTCTTTGTCTTGGGACCAATCCCTGGTAACCTCTTGCTACAAATTGCTGCAAACACCACCTTAGCATGTACAAAATGCATCTCAAAAATTTTGCCCAAATAAAACTTCAATTCCGGGCAATTTCATACAATTTCATAAACTTCAATGTACCAGTCCAATAAGTCAAAATGACGCAGGTAACCCTGCTTAACCCAGAATATTCTTTAAGACTATGTGCATATAAAAATGCATTACAAACAATTGCCCATATAATTTAAATTTGCACTTCAACAATCCCAATAATCTGGCAATCTACATGAAAGCAAAATTTGATCTCATGGTTATTATAGACCAACCCATCTCCTTGCGGAAGCTTATTTTTATCATAATGGTTATAAAACCATATAACTCAAACCCATCTCATGGATTTAAATCAATTATTTGAATTTTAAATAATTCAAATATAAGCTCCCCTTTTCCTTATAAAACTTTGATCCACACATATCATTGCAATGGAATCCCCAAAACCCATATTAACATATGTTCCATTCAATCTTCGTCTTTCCATTTGTAAACTTCATTCAAAGCCCAATAATACTTGTACCTCATATATCCGCCACTCTATTTAAGGATTCAAAAACACAATTAAAATCCCCTTCATTCGAATTAACATTCAAATTTTACATCTTAACCCCAAGTTAATATGCACCCTCCACTTATGGACTTGGAATATTTGTTTGAATTTCACGTTTCAACCCAAATGCCAAAGATTTAACAATCACTTTGGTTCAATTAATTATGTGCGCCTCGCCTTTAAAACAAACTTGATGTTGTTAATCAACCAACTCATTCAACACATAATAAACTTGCCCATGGTAAATACAAATGTGATTACCTCCATGAATGCCTCTGCAAATTCATAATTCACCTTTACCTTGCTCAATCGATCACCAGCAATGCGCTTTTTACCAAGTTGTGGACTGCGCCTTCACCTTATTCAAACTGGACCAAAGCATTCGCACATCAACTTCCGGCTTTCATCTAACTATGGACATTCGTTTCTAATCAAACTTCAGTGATCTATTTTTTAGTTTCCTTTCATTCCACATGTAAGTCGATCAAGGCCAGGTCGCTCTTCACACGGACATTTCATCTTCTGCGCCTTCATTGTTCTCAACATTTTTTGTGTGAAAACTCTGATGGTTCTATTTCAATTCATGATTTTGTAGAAACCTTTTCTATACATCTCTACCATTGAGCCATCGCTCAGCATCTCAGCATCTTTACAATCAATTAATCCTTCAATTCATCTTTATGAACAATGTCCAACTTTTCTGCACGCAATCCTTCCATGCTGCTCAAGATTTTAACAAGGTTCAACGCATTCCACCTGCGTTAAACTCAATAGTAAATCATACCTTTCCTCGCCTCTGTGACACAACAGATAAGATCTAGTCCCAATCGATTTCAACCAGAGATCTAGGTTGATTTTTCCAGAATTTTATGCAGAATTAAGTTCAAACAAATAGGAACGTTCAATCAATCAAAAATTGGATTCTTCAACTTCCCTCACAACATTATATTCATTCAATTCGTGTACTGATAACATGAGTTCAATTACACCATATAAATATTAATTTCCATCGATTCTTCTTCAAAAGATCAAACCCCTTGTCGATTCTCTGTTTTGACCAGCGTAATAATAGAAATGGAAATCGATCAAAAATTTGATCTGCAATCATAATTTGGTTTATTACTGTATCGCTTACCTCTTGTAAGTATGATAAAGTCTTTTCTCAGACCGAAACCGCTCCTCCGTTTGTGCTTCTGGACGCAGTTCCTTGTGCCATAATGCCGCTCCTCATCATTGTTTGTTTGCTATCATCACGATTTGAGTTTACCTATGCCAACACACCATTAATTTAAATAGATTGGTTTCAATTATCTCCAGGAGTGCCTCCTTTAAGCCTACTCGTTACTGCTGGCCGACCGCTCTATGAAAGTCGCCCAACTCATATCCTATTGGCCCGTTCGAATCGCTGCAATCATTGTCACTGATTCCACTTGTAGCAAACCACACAATTTCAACATTGGTATAATTCTACCTCTACTCAGGCTTTCCAAACACTAAACCATCGAATTTGCATTCGATTTGTTTATAAGTATACTTCATCATTCAACTTCAGAACCTGCAATTCGACCAATCTACGTAAGGTGTACTCTATCAATACATTCAATGCCATTGATAATTTCCTCCATTTTCCATCAATTCCTGCGTACATTTCCATATCCACACAATTCAAAGGTCGAAGACTATTACCGTCCTCTCAAACGCAGCTCCAGGCGATTTATTCACCGCTTCCCGTAATCTACACAGATCTCCAATAGCTACTCTCACACGCAGAAACTCTCATTGTATTATGAGTATTTCAATTAAACATGAATGCGATGGTACCAAAAAGACATGTGAATATGTTCTGACAACGTTCTCGCAATGAAATCTATTGCAGTTGCACTGAATCTGCGTATTTAACTTAAATCGTAGGCTTCATGACTGCACGTCTATGCGGCCAATGCTCACTTCTTCAGATTGCGGAAGATTACGCACCCTCCAAAATACAAGAATTGAGTGCTCAAATCTTTCCGACTCAGCCCCTCCTACCGCTTCTCCATGCTCACAACAAATAGCAGAGATTTCACCACACCATTCATTTAGCGGATTTAGGTGCAAATATTGAAAGGAATCAATACAACCATGCTTAAACGCTTTCTTTACATGCAGGTGACAGCCCTTCGAATCACCGGATCCATACAATGCTGTCACAAATACACAATGACTCTGGGAAAACTTTCAGATGGCCACGAGACATGCCTATCACTTACGGACTTCTCCAGTTCAACAGTTCCTTCTCTCTCAGCCTCAACGCATTCACAGAAATGAGCTCTTCTTCAATAGCTCACACGATGACCCTCATCTCCACACTTTGCTCTTTCAATTCGAAAATTCCAACATTATTCTAATGTTTTACAGAGACTCAACGCATTCATTCAACTGGGGAATTAATCATAATTTACTCCACACACAATGCTGCTCTGATACCAAAAATGATGCAGGAATTCTGCTAGAAAGTAGATCCCGCATCTAAAAATACAACTGCTTCATAAACTCTGAAAAATACCCAAATATTCTATAATAAAATCATGTAAACATTCAGCTCCATTTAAAATAAAGGCGAAAAAGAGCCATACTAATCAACTCCATAAACTATATTAAAATTCTGTGGCCATATATTACATTGGGTGGCCTCTTGGCTCTTTGCCCGTTAAAACACTCCTCACTCACTCCCCTCAGCTCTTCAACTATTTAAGTGTGTTCTCCTCACAAAAACCACTCTTATTTATACATAAATAATGAATTTAATTCACTCCAAAAATCTCTCCACCTAATCCTCAACTAAATCTAATTTAAATACATTTTAGGTGTGGACTCAACTAAGTCCCATACATAGCATTCCTACTCCCTAATTTTGCTACTTAATTCTATTTTCTCTCATATCCTTTTAATTAATAAAAGAATATTTACAAAATCCTCACTTTTCTAAATTATCTCCCATTTTATTAAAAAATAACAAATTAATTAATAAAACAATTAAAATATCACACCCCCCTTTATTACATATTAAAAAATGAAAATTGGCCTTGATGCTCCTGCATCAACTTGTTGAGTGAGAGAAGGGTAGCAACAGATATACCATGCAGACTGCCAGATGTAAGATACTTGCCTCCTTGTTTGATGATTACAAATCTATACTATGCATACTGCCAGATGTGAGATACTTGACCCAAATGTAAGATACCTGCCTCCTCATTTAATGATTACAAATCTACCTTCCCCAGACTTGAGATACCTGCCTCCTCATGTAATGATTACAAATCTATACTATGCATATTGTTGCCTCGTTTGATGATTACAAATCTATACTATGCATAGTGCCATATGTGGGCTACCTGCCTCCTCGTTTGATGATTACAAATCCTGGTTAGGCGGACCACTTGTTGATTCTAGCTCTTTATGGAGACATTAAATGTTTCAATTTTAAAATGATAATTACTATCAAATTTTTAATACAATGTGTTAATAAATAAAAAATAGTTAACACATCAATTTGGATTTTGTTACAATAAAAAATTGAATAGATAAAATATATCTTTCTTGTTCCATTTCAATTCCTACTTGTAATATTCTTGCTTTTGGTTTACATGTTAACACATTCTTTATATAATTTTTTAATATATACATAAAATTAAACTAGATGTATTTAATATTATTATTAATCAAAATTATCATAACAAAAATTAAAAAAATAATTATAAAAAATAACAGTTACAATATATTTAAAATAATAAATAATTAATTTTTTCTATCTAATATTAATTAATTAATAAAAAATATTATTAACAATAAATTTAATTAAAAATAAAATTATAATATTAAATAATATTCAAATAAATATAATAAAATTATTTTCGATTGACCCTGATTGGTGCTCGGAGGTTTTTGAAAAATTTTCGCGCTCGTTCAGTTTCCTGCTGGGCTCGGCTCTGCCCTGCCCGAGCTGGGCGTGGCGCCCTTAGCTGCTGGGGTGGCCACTGGTGGGCGGATCGCTTTGGACAGGTGAGGTTCTGGTTTTCAAGTCCAATCTTCTCTTCCGTCTTTTGTTCTTTGCGCTCGTTCTGGCTTTTGCTGGGCTCGACTCTGCTCTGCCTGGCCTGGGCGTGCCTGGGAGGCCCTTGGTGTGCGGGGCATTCTTGTTTGGTGTGGTCCAGGCCTTCGTGCCTGCCTCTGCTCCTGTGGTTTGATAGCTCTGGGAGATGTTGTGTTGGTGCATGGGGCCCCTGCTCTGACCCCTGCCCCTCCACCCACGATCATGTCGAACGAAGGTGATTCCACTCAGCCTTCAGATTTAGATGCATTCCGTTCCCTAGTTGCTGCAGCTAATAAGAGGCCGCCCTCGGCCTCGCAACAAAAGTTCGTTAAGAGGTTGGACAACATCCCTACGGTGTCTCTACCGACAGATGATGCTTGCAGATTTGCGTTAAACCTTGCCGAAAGGGGCCTCATCGGCCAGTTTACAGGGCTATGGCCATCCCCGAAGGCTGTTGATGATTGGGTCAGGCGAAACTGGATCCCTCTGGTGAAGGAAGGTATAAAAAGTCACTTTGTAGGCAAAGGGTTTTTCGTTTTCGTGTTCGACAACGTGGAAGATCGAAGCTTGATCTTCAGAAGCGGACCTTATTTCATGGGCCCCCAAGGGTTATACCTGAACAAATGGTCCCCCGATTTTGACCCTGCTCAAGATGTGCCCACAACCATTCCTGTTTGGGTGCGCCTCCCGCACCTCCCTCTCCATTGTTGGAGTCAGAGCGCTTTGCAATCCATAGGCAATGCCCTCGGCAGGTATATTGACCAGGCCCCGAGAAAGGATCAATTCTCCTGCGCACGCATCTGTGTGGAAGTTGATCTGGAGGTCGGACTCCCTGAAGCCATCAATCTTTCGGTGGCAGACTGGTCGCACATTCAAGAGTTAGATTACGAACAGCTGCCTTTTAAATGTTGACACTGCCACGAATATGGGCACTTTGCAAGATATTGTAAAAAAAAAAACGAAGAAATAGCAGAGAAAGAAAAAGGCGAGCAGTGGAAGCAAGCAAAGAGGACAGCAAGCAGCAGGCAAAACAACAAAAACAAAGTAAAAGAGACAGGGAACAAAACAGGGCAAGAAGGAGCAAGTAATCAACCCAGTGGAAGCAGGGAAAACAACAGCATTGCTGGAGACAAAAACCCCTTCGAATCCCTTATCCCGTCGACAGATCCTCCAGAGGTCGAGCAGGAAGATCCTCCACAGATGAATAATGCAGACAATCAAGAGACAGGTAACATTCCAAACCCAAACTCTAGCAATACTTCTTCTCCTTCTTATGCTGATATCATAAAACAAAAGAAGAAGATCCTAGAAAACACGTGCTCATCAGATGAGGAAACCATCGAAAGGCCATCTAAAAAAGTGGGAAGAAGAACAAACAAGGAAACAAGGGAAGAAGAATCAGAACGGCAGAAAACCCTAGGCAGTCAAACTACCATTGAAATGTCCATTGGGAGAAACACTAGACCAAGGGCGCCCAAGGGAGGCGGTCCCACCCAATCAAGTGGTAAATGATGCAGCTGGTCTCTTGGAACTGCAGGGGTCTGGGTAATCCCAATAAGGCAGAGGCTATCAAAGATTTATTGAAGATGGAAACAGCGGACATCCTTATGCTCCAAGAGACCAAAATAGAAGGGGAAACCCTTCTAAACACTAGCATCATGAAATGGAAGTATGATTCAGGAAAGGCAGTCAGTGCAAGGGGTTCGGCCGGAGGAATTGGTACATTTTGGTCAAAAAACTCCTTCACATTAGATCGATTTTCTGAGACCCAGCATTGGATCTTCACAGAGCTGCGACACATTGCAAGTAACCTCTCCCTCGCCCTGTTTAATTTGTATGTTCCTGTGCATTATGAAGAAAAGAGAGAGTGCTGGAGGTCACTCTTGGAATATATAGAGCAGATCAACCCCAAAAATATGATCATAGGTGGTGATTTGAATATTATTCTGGATTCCACAGAAAAAAGAGGAGGGAATTACTCTAGGGATCCTTTTCTCAATACAGTGGGAAACCTGATTCTGCAGTGGGATTTAGTTGACTTCAAACCCATGAAAGGCTAATACACCTGGACTAACAAAAGAACAGGAGTAAATCATATCTCTGCTAGGCTTGATAGATTCCTCATCAGCAGCTCCTTAATGATGGACAACAGAATAGTCTTTTCCAAGATTCTCCCAAAGCTTACATCGGATCACAAGCCAATCCTTTTATGTCTAAAAGAAGAAGAAGACCTAGGTCCCCTCCCATTTCACTTTAATCCTCTCTGGGCAGGAAAGGAAGGCTTTTTTGAAACAGTACAAACAGCTTGGAGGGCAGATGTTCTCGGTTCCCCAAGCTATGTGTGGGAACAAAAAATGAAAAACACAAAAAAAGCTCTTAAAGATTGGATAAAGCAATCCATGCACACCCCCACTAGGCAAAGAAAGGAGGCAGTTCTGATGTTGGAAGGATTACAATTTGAAATGGAGGAGAAGGATCCCTCTCCCACAGACTTAGCTAATGAAAAATCTGCCCAAAGGAATACATAATGTTCTTTTAGAAACGAAGAAGAACATTGGCGCTTAAAGTCTCGAAGTCTGTGGCTTAAATCTGGGGACAGAAATACCACATACTTCCATAGACATTGTAGGGCACGCCTTTCACGCAATCATATAGCAGAAATCACCAACTCTAATGGACAGGTGTATAAAGGATTTACTCAAATCAAAGAAGCAGATGTTAACCATTTTCAGAACCTTCTAAGTGCGGAAAGAAATGGGAATGAGGAGGATGCATTAGAGTTTCTCTCAACCATCCCAAATTTGGTCAATGTGGAAGATAATGACTCTCTGATGAGCCCAGTCACGGAAGAAGAGATAACTAATATAGTCTGGTCCATGGAACCAGACAAAGCTCCAGGGCCTGACGGTTTCTCAGTACATTTTTATAGAATATGTTGGGAGATAATCAAATCTGATCTCTTCCGAATGATAAGAGGATTCTTGAGGAAGGAAAAAGTGGGTGGAGGTATAAACTCAACCTTCCTCGCTTTAATCCCCAAGGATTCAAATCCAAGCTCCTTTGACAGATATAGGCCGATCTCACTCTGCAATTCATCCTATAAAATTGTGGCCAAACTTCTGGCTAACAGAATTAAGCCCCTTCTACAAAAGCTCATCTCTCCGGCCCAAGGAGGATTTGTACAAGGCAGACAACTCCTGGACAATGTCATTCAAATACAAGAAGCCCTGCATTCCAGTCAAATCAGGAAAGAACAAGGTATGATAATCAAGTTGGATATGTGTAACGCCTTCGACAAAGTTAATCGTTCTTTTCTGTTTAGGGTCCTTGCAGCCTTTGGATTCAAACAAGAATTTATAAATCTCATCAAAGCTTGCACTGAAAACATCTGGATAGCCCCAATGGTGAATGGTAGACCAGCTGAGTTCTTTTTAGCCACTAGGGGTCTGAGGCAAGGTTGCCCTCTTTCCCCCTTCCTTTACATTCTGCTAGCTGACTCATTAAGCAGAAAGTTGTCACAGGAGAAGCAAATTGGATCCATACCAGGGATAAGAATTGTGCAAGGTGTTGCTCCAGTGAATCACGCGCTCTTTGCTGATGATTCCCTCCTCCTCAGGGGAGCTTCCACGAGAATTGCTAACGCCTTCAAGATCATCCTCCAAAAGTTCTGCAGCATCTCAGGAGCGTTAATCAGCGAGAGGAAAAGTGATGTCTATGGATGGAATATAGACCAGCATTCTATTGATAGGATTGCCAGCATTCTGGGGTTCAAAGGTTATGCTGCGTGGGACAAAATTAAGTATTTAGGTCTTCCTTTGACGTTGGGTTCCAATCGCAATCACCTGTGGGAGGAGGTGATCTCAAAGTTCAAGAAAAATATTGCTGCATGGGGCGGAGTTTGGCTTTCTACAGGCGGAAAGCTTACTCTAATTCGTTCTGTGCTATCAGCTATTCCAACATTTCAAGCCTCTCTGCTGATGGCTCCAAGGCAAATCGCTGATCAAATCTCATGTATAATGCGGAATTTTCTATGGAATGGAGGGAAGGGAAACAGCAATCGATTTCACCTTATTAATTGGGAAACAGCGAAGCGTCCCTTTGCTGAGGGAGGGCTTCAAATTCGTGACCCACAGCATGCAAATTTAGCCATGGGTTGTAAACTCCTGTGGCAGCTTTTAACAGAGCCTTCGCACCCAGTCAGCCAACTCTTAAAACATAAGTATCTTAAAAATCAGTCACTCTCCTTCTTCAATCCAGCGCTTGCTCCTAGAGGAACGCAGGCTTGGAGGCTCTGCTGTAAAGGGCTTGAATTCTTCAGATCCCATTTGTATAAAATTCCAGGGAACGGTAAAAACACTTTGCTGTGGAAAGAACGAATCATGGGACACCCTCCACTTTCAGCTAATAATGAAATTGTCGACTTAAGAGTCTGGTTAAATTCAAGAGGAATCCGAAAAGTCGAGGACATCGCTGAGTGGGATATCAATGGCAATTGGCAGCGTTGGAGATTTCCCATCATTCCAGCGCATCTAAAAAAATAGCTGAATACACTCACAGATGCCATTACAGATTTTACTCCTGTGCACAAGGATGAAGATGACTCTTGGGGATGGGGGAAAACAGGAGTGTACACAGTCAGGCAAGGATACTTACAGATGCAAGGCAAAAAGGCCTCTCAGCACCCGGAAACAGTGTGGAAGCATATCTGGGAATTCTTCAGCATTCCCAAGATTAATTTCTTTTTCTGGACCTTATTTCATAACAAAATTCTGACTGGGGATAACCTGTGCAAAAGAAACATAGCAGGACCTCACCGATGTGTGTTCTGCAAAAATGCCTTGGAAACCTCAGTACACATGTTCATCGATTGTGAGTATGCTCAGAAGGCCTGGACTAGCTTCTTGACAGGTCTGAATGTGATACCTCCTGCTCATTATTCGATCACTGATATGTTCTCGTCTTGGAGAGCTCGATATCCCCTCAACATCGCTGAAAAATCTCTCTGGCTCAAGGTGTGGACTGCAGCTCCAAAATATGTTTGTTGGAAGCTGTGGCTCGCCAGGAATGATATCATATTCAATCAAAAAGAAACAACAGTAGAGAATGCTGCGGAACAGGCCAAGAATCTACTTTTAGAAACTTTACGACATTCCATTGTCAAAGAAGATAGCTCCCTCCGAAAGGAAGAAAGGGCATGGCTGGATGGCTTCTCCCCCATGCCGAGAACTTCAGCAATCACTCGTCCAAATCAAAAGGAAAAATGGCAGATTAGAGACACTCGGATAGTTTCCAGAAGTGGTGGAAATCACAAGGTAAATGCACTATCTTCTTCGACGGAGCCTCGAAAGGAAACCTAGGCAGGTCTGGAGCAGGTGGGGTTATAAACCTCCCGAATGGGAAGAAAGGACTTGATTTGAGGTCTTGAGTTTAAAACCAACAGGCAACACCTAGTGACCGGAAAAAGTAAGAACATCTTGGTGCAGAACTACGGGTGTTGATAAAATCCTTGATAAACAAAACGCCCAAGGATCAGTACTAAACAAAAACTCAAAAAGTGAAGTAAAACTTCTGAAATTCTCTGACTCAAATCTTCCATATATGGAGATTTAAACGACCGACCATTGGCAAATACGGATACACAAGTAACATGATCAACGCATAAATACGAGGCACGGTAACATCTATTCCCTAAGCAGGTAAAGCATCGCACAAAAAGCGGTATATTAATGACGATGGTGTATTAACCGGCACAACGGCCATTAACTAACCATCGTAAAAATGCTAGTTACAGTTAAAAAAAAAATTAATAGATGAAATGATTTTTAAAT
Source organism: Pinus albicaulis (assembly GCA_034641835.2). Classification (NCBI taxonomy): domain Eukaryota; kingdom Viridiplantae; phylum Streptophyta; class Pinopsida; order Pinales; family Pinaceae; genus Pinus; species Pinus albicaulis. The sequence goes on from CM076584.1 coordinate 1,639,020,195, forward strand.
GGATATATTTTTGTAGTTAATATAACTAAAATCTTGTAAAGATTTTTAAAAATTTGAGTTTGAGTTGTTTAATTTGTAGAATTTGGGTGTCCCATGAGTTTTTCAGGGCACCATATCTATTTATACGTTAAACTAGCATTTGCACCAAGAGGTGCAAAGTTACGCCGGGAGTGGGGAAAACAATAATTAAGTGAAATATATGGAAATTTTAGTCCTATATATCTTTCAAAGAATGTAATAGGAGATTAAATTTAAAAATAAAGTTACACTAACATAAAGGAACACTAATATAATTGTCTCAGAATAATGGCATAGTAATGATGGTATCGAAGATCCTTCAATAGTCGCTCCAAGGAGATTGCTCTAGGTCTTCAAATGATTCAAATAATTGTCGAAACTAAGCATTCAAACCTGCTCTAAATCCATCATCAAAAGGTTTTCAATGTGCTAGAAAGGAGTATCTAAAGGTTTTTTTTTTTTTAATTTCAATTGCTGCTACAAGATTGTTTTAAAGCTAGTCCAAAACTGCCTTTTAACAACTTTAAAAGATGTCATACAAACACCTTCAATAAATTGCTATACAAATACACTCTATGAAGTAATCCATATAGAGAACACACCAATAGCCCAGAAGACGAAAATGAAAATTTTATTTGCAGTTACATTTTACTCTAAAAGATATTCATATCAAAATATGATAACATCAAAATCTGTTAACGTCAAACCAAAATTTTGTAATTTTCAAGATTCTAAGTTCAGCACCAACTGCCCAACAGCCTAGCAAGCTTGACAAGAAGAGCCTGACTGTTCTTGTACGCTATAAGACAAGATGGTCAACAATGTCATGAATTATAGCAAGCACCTACAAGTTAATGAAAAATAATAGCACATGCACAAATTTCCATCTAATGATGTACACACCATCATAGTGATAGTTAATGTTTAATGTGGTAAATCTTCAACAGCAGCAAGGAGCCTATGAATTTCTGAAATGCAAAAATGTCACAAGAATGCAAGGAAGAGAATGACACGCTTTCATGCACTAGGTTGTTAGGGACATATCGTAAGATCCACACTTACATCTACAGTGCAGATAGAAAATTACAATCTTTCTGCAGAAAAGCATAATTGATGTTATCAACAAAATAATTATGTGAACCCATTCATTGGTGATGCGCTCTTTTCAATGGAAACAAAGTTGAAAAAATGATGTTTTCATAGCCCCTAAAAATAACGCAAGTGATCTTCAATTGTTTCAGCATGTCTTATCTTTTTAACTGATCCATCATCTTGAATCTGTCTGGCATTCTCTCAATCGTCAAAATCAGCATTGTCAAGCTTTAAAAATATAACATTCACTCCAATCTAGATACAAAAATATGCATTCACAACTCAACTTACCCAGTATTTTGCTGGCCTCATTCTTAATTTGTAAGTTGACGCCATACTCATGCAGTAAGCTCCCGCGTCATGGACCACCATTCCTGCCCACTAAAAGAGGATGGCCACTCAAAGTTAAGCCACAAGTGTATGCCTTCAAAGAAGCATCACAAAATAATTCTAGAAACAATTAAATATCATATTGGAAAATAGATTCCTTCTCACCATGCATGTATATTAGGCGTGATAATTACTGTACTGTAACTAACCACCATTTATGGAGTTGGAAGTTCCCTATCCTTTCCTAAAAAGTCTGCAGACTCGCAGACAGGCCTAACAACATCAAAAGTTTGAAATTTTTCCTTTGGGGCAGGTGGAGAAATTAGCTCAATGTGCTGTGTATCAAGAAGAATATCAGTTAGAAACATCTAAAAATCTAAAAATCATCTTATGATTCATATCACAACTTTCAGACTATGCGCCTGTCATGAGAAAGAATGGTCTATTTAGTATCTGGGAATCTCAATACCAATAATATTTCCTGTCAACAAGGAGACTACAAAAGTAGGACAAATTATCCCTTCTATATTCATTTGGAAATGATCATCCCTTCAATCATGCATCATCAAAAAAAGTTGGGTTTGCCCCAAGTCAAATTTATGTACTAACTTGGTAAGCTCCATAAACGCTAGGCCTAATAAGCTCTACCATGCTGCCATCAATTACAATGAAGTTCTTGTTACCATTTGTCTTGACTCCAACAACTCGACTCACAAGAACACCAGAGTTTGCAATAAGAGATCTCCCAGGCTCAACAATGAGTGTAAGATTTCCAGATAATACCAGCTCTCTTACCTGAAGAAACAGCGAATGGTGAAAATATACATCTTTAAAGTGTCTATATATATTCTCAAAATAGCTGTAACAAGGCCAGCATAGTAACTTGGGCAGCAAAAGAGTGTAAGTTTGAATAAAACGTAACTTAGTTTAAGCCAATGCTTAAAATATTTAGGGACTTACAGAATTTATAGGATCCTTAGGGGTAGGAAGCGCTTCACCCTTGTGATAGTAATCAATGCCTAAACCTCCTCCAATATTTAGATACTTAATTTCAAATCCTTGAGCACGTATTTGGTCAATATACTCGATCATTAAAACTGCAGCATCCTTAAATATGTTCACCTACAAAACCAAAGTAATATTAAAGAAAAATAATGTGCACCTGCTTACAGTTAACAAACTGGGAAAATTTCTTTACACATAAAAAGTTTCAAGCAACAAAATTATCACTTCAGTCTCATAAAGGAGTTAAATATTACATAAGAAAACCAGAATATACTTTTAACTATTGTTTTGTACGGGAAAATGCAGTCCTGGGGTTTGTTAAAACCTTCATCATCTAAGCTAACGCGTTAGACTTGGACAACAGATGTAAAATAATAAAACTTGTTTAAACAACAGTGGCACATGTCTGGTTGGTCCATCTGATCACAAAGTGCAGTTCCACAATAAAATAAATTTCCTATGGTTAAATCAGAAAGGTCTGACTGGCTGGGTAACAAAAAAATCATGATTACAAGTTATTTTACACTTCTTTTAAATGTTAGTGTCATCATTCTGGCCTTTTTCATCAACTTTCAAGAATTCTATAGAACTTGTTGTTGAGCACTGGAAAAGGTATGAATTCACTATGTGTTTTCCCATTATTTTACTTTAAACATAATTCTTTTTACCTTAGAAAGATGATTTATTACAAGAATTGTGGTAGAATTGTGAAGATTTATGTTTATTGTAAAATATGACTAAAAACTGCCTTTTACTGCTAAATACAGGAATTAGGCGAGGTGAGCAGCTATACCAGAAGTGTGGCTAAAGTAAATGCAACTGTTGTTCCTCCAGCGTTGGACCAAATCCTGCCAAAGACAAGGAAATCCGAACGCATCGCTAAGAAAAGGCAGGGGACAACTCGACTCGGTCAAAGGAAATCAAGTGACAGCTAAAAGAAGGGAAGTGAATCCCTCAGGATCCTTCGATCCTGAGATATCACTGTTAAACCTCATCTTATTCCTTGTCTTGTCCATCGGCGTTTGATATATAAGGCAACGCCTTAAGTGATTGTGGGAGAGATCCTTTGATTCAAAACATTTCTTTTATAATATTACGTTTTATTGACTCTCAGGTTTAGAGAGTGATCTCTGTAATACTTTTATGATCGATTAATATAAAGGTGCATTTAATTTCATCTTTCAAGCTCTGAAGTAACCCAGCAGTGTTTCACTGGTGCTAAGGGCCCGACCCTGGTGGAATTTCTCTGATGTTTGTATTTCTATCCTGTGATTACTGTCGTGTGACAATTGCGTTTGGTTTCATTACAGTTACATAGTTATTTGATTACTGTTGAATTGAGTACTGGTTTACTGTGTGCGCTAATGAATTGCATCGCCATTCTATTTTAGTGGGAATCGTGATTACTGTCTTGTTCATCTTGCTATCTCTTATAAATCTTTGCTATTCTATACTTAATTCTGGTTGTTGTTCCATTGGTTTATGATTCATTTCGATTGACTATTTCATAGTGTTGGTTGTCGACAGGGTTGGAGTTTAAGAAGGCTTGTTACCTAATTGCGTTAAGTTTATATTTGCTGTTCAATTGATGTTTTTTGTTCAATTATTGTTTGATGTTCATTTATAATTTTTTAGGTCCAGATTTGTAGAGAGATTGTTTACAGTTGCTGTGTACACATAGGAATTACGGATTGTTGTTCCTTTCTAATTCTTGCTATTAGAAGAAGTTCTTCTTAGTTATTTTCATCAGCAAGTAGTTCAAGTTCGATATCACTTTGATTACTTAAAGAGCAGGACTGTCAACTGTAGAGAAAATTGGTTACTGCTTCCAAGTTCCCAGATTGATTGCCTTGTCTCATTGTGATTTCAGTTGCATCAATTTCTAAGGGAATGAGTTATTGCTACTGTATCCCTGATTGATGTTTTGCAGAGTGAGTAGTTAAAATTTCAGAGTATTTCCATTCATGTTACTGTAATTAGATTTCTTTAAAAGCATCTGTTTACTCTTGTATCTAGAATACTATACTACATCTTTCATAGCATTACTCTTAGCTAAATTGCAGTCTCAAACAGAGTACACTCTTGAAATAAAAAGTCGCTCCCGGATTGATAATTAATGTAGGATAATTAGGTGTTTGAAAGATACCTTTTATGCCTCAACATTTTGGCACCATTGCCTGGGAGAGTGTATTCCATTTCGAAAGAGTGATGCAGATTAGATTTTCTTCTGCTCATGAAGAATTGGGTATTAAAGACGGAAGGTAAGAACCTGCGCATCGGGCAAGGAACATACTTTCTCACAGCCCGCTTCACAACAGAATTACGTAAACTTCTTTCTTTAGGTAGGAATGAAGGCTTGTTTTCTTGAATGAATAAACCAGCTAAGAAAAATAAAATTCCTCCTAAACTCGAAAAACCTAAGGGACCGGTGACCCTTGGGCGAACAACTTTCATCGACGAAATCCTTAAAAAGACTAAATCTCAGCCATTAGTAGGACCTAGGAGTGTTATCTCTAGACAACCTACTAGTTCCCTTCAGGCCACAGAGTCACCATCTGAGGCCTTTGCTGAGATACATATTCAAACAGTGGGAATTGAGCAAGATTCCCAAGAAATTGAGAATCCCTGCCTAATTTCTCCACAAGAAGGGAACTCTAGTAATCTCCGTGAAGGAGAAGGGGAAACAAGAGAAGCAGAAGAACCAAAATCTCCTCTTGAAATAATCCAAACAGTAAGCAGTCCAGATAAGGGAAGTGTTGTCAAACTTATTCAAAACCAAGGACCTGAATCTCCTCAAACAGTAGGCCAACAAGGAATACTTATTGTTCCAGACCAGGGAAGTGTTGTCAAGGCCATTCCTACTCCTTACAGTCAGCCTAGGAATTCCCTTGAGATCCCGAAAGGATATTGGCACATATTTGATCAAATGGCCCAGAACCAGAACCAAAACCAAAACCAGCAAACACCCCAGCAAACCTCCACACTGCAATATCCTATAGTAGATATTGCAGTTAATGCACCTATGAAATCCATTCCCCTTCAACATATTCCTACATTTCATGGATTAACATCAGAAGATCCAGATGCATTTCTATTTGAATTTTATGTGTTATGCAGGGGGTATGACTATACCACTGATCCCCAAAAATTAAAACTATTTCCTTCCACATTGAAAGGAGCAGCCTTTCGATGGTTTATGGGGCTAGGCGGGGGTGTCATAACTGATTGGGATCAGATGAAAGCTATGTTTATAAAGAAATATCAAGACTATTGTAGGTCTCGGGAACTAAAATATGAAATATTCCAAATGACAGCAAAACCGAATGAAACCCTGGAAGAATATGTGGAACGGTTTCAATACAATCTTCAGAGATCTTCTTATGCATCCTTACCCTTACCTGATAATGTGCTGAAAACTACATTAATTAGGGTAATAAAGGATCAATGGGTTGAAACATTGAATATTATGGGAAAAGGTGATATATATCAGGAAAGTTATGCTAACATCATTAATTTGTGCATCAGGAGTTCGAGGGGAAATACAAGGCTAAAATCAATGGAGAGTGACATGATTACAAGGGATAATAAGACCTCCAATGAAGGTGTAACTCGTGCAGAGATTGGAAACCTACTGGAAGATTTTAAAATAGATATTCTAGGGACTCTAACAACACAATTCGACATTATGCAAGCCAAACAAAAGCAAGTAGAAGCAGAGAAAAATTTGGCAGTATTATGTCCTAGATGCAGGAAGAAACAAAACCACAAAGAGTGCCCGCTGGATGTAATCAAAGTTTGTGCCATTTGCACGAAATACCACCCCACAGAAGGATGTCCCTCGCTTCTTGGCCTAAAAGCAGTCTATAAGTAGGCAGAAGAAGAATCATAAGTGGTATGCTTACTTAATCGGCGTCGATAATGGCAACCACGATAATCAGGTATGCCAACTGATCCATTTTCTTCTTTTCAGCCTCCTCAATACAATGCTCAGCAATATAATGGAATGTGGAAAAATCAACCACCTTTCCCCAATTGGTCACAACATCCATTTCCTACATCATCATGGCCAAATCAAACAAATCAAACTAATTGGAAAAACTTTCCTTTCTGCCCACCGTTTTGGCAAAACAATGCTTATCCAACACAATGGTCCCCCTCTACTTCGCAGAGTCAGGCCTGGTAGTCAAACTGGAAAATACCTACAAATCAGACAGCTGGAACAATTCCCCTCTCTCAACCTACACTACCAACTCTTTATACAAACCCCCAGACCAACTTAAGACTGCAACTCCCAGCCCAGCCCAACCCAAACCCAAACAATAGGCCAGTTCAATCTGTCCAAATAATGGAACCACCAGAATTAGAAACTGAACTGAGGGAGTGTAATGACCTTCAATTAAGGTCTTGGCGTATAGTAGAAACAGAGAGAGACAAAAATGTTCATATTGAAGATCTGTTACCTATAGAACAAACATTGCAAAAAGAGAAAGAGGTTCAACAACAAGCAACAACCTCTTCTCCACCATTCCCAAAAATATTAATCATACCTCGCCCATTAGAACATCCTGATTTTGATCTTCTGGGAGAATTAAAAAACTTGTGTATAAAAATCCCTCTCCTTCCAAGCTATCCAAGACATCCCTATTTATGCAAAAACCATTAACGAACTGTGTATAAAGAAGCCAAAAAGGAGAAAAACCACCAACCCAACTGTCCAAATAGTCAGTACTCTATCTAACTTACTATCAGCAATGGAAACACCTGTAAAATATGAAGACCCAGGAAATCCTATAGTGATGGTGAAAATCAATGGGCAATTGTTCCCAAATGCCTTAGTTGATTTGGGAGTTGCAATAAATATCTTAACAACCACCACCTGTCAAAAACTTGGCATTGCATCACTGGAACCAACAACAACCTTATTGGAATTGGCTGACCGATCGGTAGTCAAACCAGAGGGTACACTACAGGATGTAATGGTATCTTTAGATTCCTAGGAATACCTTGCTGACTTCCTGGCTATCAACCCAAAGAACCGACTAGATGGACACCCGTTAATCCTAGGTAGACCTTGGTTGGCAACTGCCGATGCTTATATTGGATGCCAACAAGGAAAAATGACAATAACAAGGGGAAACTATGTCAAGAATTTAGCTTTATATCCCCCATCCCAACCAAGCCTATCAATAATCAAAACAAGAAAGAAACTTGTATCATATCTTATGGAAAATATGAGATCACCTCTAACTATAGAAGATGCCCTTGATTTTAAAGACCAAACAGAGGATGATATCATTAATAGTTTTATTAATAAACCACAAATCAAATCCCATCTATAATGTCACATGATCAAGGCAGCATTTGAGAATAAATAAGAAGAATATCCTCTGAAAGACATCCCTGATCAAGTAATACCCACTAATTCTGTGTACAATAGCAATATTGTAGAGATCGAATTGGGAAAAACTCTAAACATTAACAAAAATCTGACTGTTGAACAAGAAGAAAAGTTGGTCCAATTACTACAGAAATACAAAGTAGCCTTTGCATGGTATTATCCAGACATGAAGGGAATTGACCCCCAATTATGCACACACCACATTTATACCGAAAAAGATGCAAGACCCATTCACCAACCCCAAAGAAGATTAAACCCTCACCTTAAAGATATTGTGAAAGCTGAATTACAAAAACTATTGGATGTCAATTTCATTTACCCAATATCTGATAGCAAGTGGGTCTCTCCATTAGTAGTGGTACCAAAGAAGAACGGGAAGTGGAGAATATGTGTATATTACCGAGAACTCAACAAGGCAACCCAAAAATACCACTTTCCCCTTCCTTTCATTGACCATGTATTAGACACATTGGCAGGAAAGAAATTCTTTTCTTTCCTCGATGGCTTCAGTGGGTACAATCAAATCCAGATTGCTCCTGAAGACCAAGACAAAACTACTTTTACCTGTCCTTGGGGGACATTTGCCTACTGAGTCTTACCTTTTGGCCTATGCAATGCCCCTGCTACATTTCAAAGGGCCATTCTCAGCATCTTTTCAGATTTAATAAATGAAGGGCTCGAAGTATATATGGATGACTTCACACCTTACGGAGATGACTTTGAGCCAGCATTAGAAAATTTAGAAAAGGTGTTGCAAAGATGTATTGACACTAGGCTTTGTTTAAGCCATGAAAAGTGTCATATGATGATGACCGAAGGAGTTATCTTAGGGCACTATATTTCAACAGCTGGAATTCAGGTGGATCCAGCCAAAATTCAGATAATTTTGTTGATACCCACACCAACCACACAAACAAAGGTACATAGCTTTCTTGGATTTTCTGGTTATTATGGGAGATTTATAGAACATTATTCTCGAATAGCTGCACCTTTATATGCACTAACAGGAAATGTTGATTTTATTTGGACAGATAAATGTGACAATGCCTTCAACGATATGAAAAATCTTGTATCAATTTGGCGGTAACCCATGGCTTCCCTCGGCTTCAGATGCAAAGCCTTATTGTACCTATATTTAAAAATGGGGACAAGAGTGTTCCATATAACTATAGGACCATTATGGTTAGCCATATCCTGGCCAAGCTTTATGGGCTCATTTTGGAGAAGAAGCTTAGCCTTTGGCTTGAAAGCCAAGGAAAAAGAGCTAAATGACAAGCTGGTTTTAGGAGACATCACTCAACTATTGACCATCTGATTACTCTTAGAATCATTGTGGAGGAATGTCGCAATAGTAAAGAATATCTCTTATGTTGCTTCGTGGACTTTAGAAAAGCTTTCGACATTTTTCTTCGAGATAAACTTTGGGAGAGACTTAAAGAGATCATTGTCCCTCTTAAGCTAAGGATTTTTTTGATCCGTCTCTACAAGACCATCAATGCCAAGCTTAAGACCAATGAGGGGTGGTCTAAAGACATTAAATTCCATATTGGATTTAAGCAAGGGTGTCCCCTATCCCCTACCCTTTTTGGCATATAAATCGATAAGCTAGAGGAGTGTCTGGAATCTGCGGGGTGCAAGAGCACCGAGCTTGCTGGTGTTCTCATTACTCTTCTCCTTTATGTCGATGATATCATTCTTCTCACAAAAATCCATGATGGCCTTGACAACTAGCTCCGGATTCTTCATGACTTCTGCTCCAAGATGGGTATGACATTTAATATCGATAAGACTAAAGTCATGATCATTAAATCCAAAAATATCTCCCATGGTAGTTTCGTGTATAATAAGCAGTGATTAGAGCAGGTTTCTTCTTATAAGTATTTGGGTATTGACTTCCCTCATCATCTCAATTGGAATTATAACATTGAGAAAAGGATTATTGTGGGCTGGAAAGCTTACTATGAGCTTGAAAATAATTGTAAGCCATTTGATCTTTACATTTGGAGTAAAAATAGGTTCCTCTTTGAAACCCTTGTCACCCCTGTTGTCTTATATGGATGTGAAGTTTGGGGTTGCAGTATATCTAGAGAGTCTTGGAGGAAGATTGCATGATTCAAAAGCAATTCATAACCTACAACCTTAATATCAAGGGAAATACTCCCTATCCTATCCTCTTGATCGAATTTGGTTTCTCCCCCATTGAAATTATTGCTATGTTTAGATATCTTATGTATAAGAAGAAGCTTGAAAACATGGAATAAAAAAGGCTCCCTAAAATTGCTTCTAACTGTAGTCAAAACCCTCACCTTTGCCTCAAGCGAGGGTGGCATAAGGATGCTCAGTCCTGGCTCAACCATTGGGGAATTAAGGAGGAGCTCAGTATGGAAAGAAAAAATAATATCAAAAATACTATTACCTCCAACTTTAAAGACAAGTTGTGGGAGGATCAAGAGCTGGAGGGTAAAAGGAAGCTAAGATACTATAAGGGAGTGATCAACCCCACCCTTGATACTAAGAATTATCTCTCTATGGTGTCCAGCAATAAGAAAAAAATGAACATCGCTAAGATAAGAACTAATTCCCATGAGCTTCGGAGTGAGACCGGGCGGTGGTCTATTCCCAAGACCCCTTGGAATGATAGAATCTATCAGATTTGTGACTCTAAGCAGGTGGAAGATGAAAAGCACTTCATTTTAGGCTACCCTACTCTTACTCACGTTCGCTCTCAATTCCCTACCATCTGCCACACTTCCAGTCTTCTTGACCTATTAAGCCAACCCACGTATAGCGATCTTGGAACACTTATTTCCCTTCTCTTTGACCATAGAAACAAGATTTTGAAGAATCAAACTTAGATTCTTTCTCCTTTCTTAAGATCTGATAGACTGCATTGGGCTCAGCGATATATATATATAATTTTCATATTATTAATAATATATTTATGTCTTGAGAATTTGAAACATCGATCACATAAATTTATGTAAATATTTGAGAAATGCAAGATCAAAATTTCTATATTTTAATCTTTAATAATTTAATTAAAAAAAATAAAAAATATTACAAATGATAACACTCATAACATTAATAGTTTATCTCGAATAATATTAATTATTATTAATTTTTAACTATAGTAATTTTTACTAACATTTATTCACTACTTTTATAATTTACTCTCCTATTTTAGGTAGTTGACTATTAACATTTACTATTATAATTATATATTTAGAATATAGAATATTGATTATCCATTAATTATAAGTTAATAATATTTTTGTTCAAGAGTCAAGTTATGTGAGACACAATTGAGGGACCATGTGTCCATTTTTATAATTTATTATATATTTATTGTATAGAATAATGATTATCCATTAATTATAAGTTAATAATATTTTTGCTCAAAAGTCAAGTTATGTGAGACACAATTGAGGGACCATGTGTCCATTTTGATTAAAATAAGTTACAAAGTATTTGTTTCGGCCAGGCACTTGGAAAAGGATTTAAACAATGATTGACATTTGGTATGGCATGTATTATGGGTGAACGTAAAATGACTCATGGAAGAGGACGAGGCGGACTAAGGGAGTAGACAAAACTCCAGTGAAGTCATTACTTTGAGGGCTCACCTAGCTATTAAGCACTCTACTTAGAATTCAGGAACAGTACGCTGATATTAACGTAATAGTTTTTATTTTATTTTTTATTTTTTATTTTTAAGCTTAGTTAACAACCAAACATCATATATGTATCAAAGAGTTTAGTATTCTTTCTCAATTTCGTATAAAAAAAATTTCCTTGGCTTAGTCAAACATTTTAAGAAAACCAAATACTATATATATCAAAGATTCTAGTATTTTTTTTTAAATTGGCCATTATCATCATAGAAAATCTAGAGAACCTAGGAAAATCATTGAAATTGAGAAACATGTTAACGACTTAAAAAAAATGATGGTTGGAGAATTAACAAAATTGGATTCATTTCTGATTGTATTTTTCATTCTAATCGAGTCCCCCCAAAAAAAAAAGATAATGATTGGAGAATTAACAAAATTGGATACATTTTTGGTTCTATTTTTCACTCTAATCCTTTTATCCAATTTCCGTAAAAGTTTTTTTCTCCAATATTTTTTCCTCTCTTTTCCCCTTTTCCCCCTTTCTTTTATTATTATTTATATCATTAATTTATCATTTAAGCCTTGAGGGTTATCTAAATCCATTGAGACCCGATTGTTAAAGAAAACTTTTATTGAGGGTCACTAGTTCAATTCTCTGAACACTTTCAAAGTGAAGCTCCATGTGATTGAATGAACTATTTTATTATATTAATATTATTAATTTATAATATATTTTTTATATTTTAATCTTTAATAATTTAATAATTTGGTTATAAATTGTAGAGATTTCTTTTTTTTCTAAGTAGGACTAATTCTATTAATGAAACATAATATACAAGGCAAGCCTTGCCTCCGGAATTTCTATCTAGCTAATTCCAGAGGTAATGTGCATCAAAAAGACAAAAAATTAACCGCCCCATATGGGGATACCGATCATGAAAATGCTGCCCTCAAAGGGGAAACCAGCTTTGTTCAAAAATGACTTAGAAATTGACAATTTGTTATGGAAAGACGTATTAGCATAGAAAGTAAACGAAACAGAGAAAAAAGACCTCTCCTTTCTGTAGCTGAGCTCCATGCTAGATGTCAAGCTATTGAGGCAGTGGCTCCTCCATAATGAGACAACTGTAATCTTCTGATGAGTCATCAACTTGCTGCGTTTGGTGGGTGGCAGGGTCCGGTGTAGTAGCAGTGCGAACCATGCTAGCGCTACCCTTTCTGCGCTCCTCACCCAACCATTCGGGACTCCCACTGCCACTATCACTAATGTTGGAGGAATGAACGTCAGGCTTGACCAGCAGAGCCTCTGTTTTCCTTGAGAGTTGCAGAGGCACTGTGGCTATAGTCGATTTTCTTGGTCTCTTTCTAGTGCCTCTCCCTGCAGAATTAGAAGCCTCTTCCTGGGAACTAACAGTAATTTTGGCAGTGAGATGGGGTCTGTCCATTGCATAATTGTAATGAAATTGAGCAGAATTCTCTTCAGGCAGAGGGGATTAGGACTCTGAATGAATGAACAGAGGAGGTCAAGAAGCCTGACCTCGTCCTCTACCTCGGTGAGTGTAATGGAACTGAGCAGAATTCTCTTCAAGCGGCAGGGAGCGGGACACAGAATGAATGGAAAGAGGGGGTCGAGAAGCCTGGCCTCGACCTCTACCTCGATGACAGCACATCTGATGTCTCCTTGGCATAATGGAGCAGCCAGAGTCATTGGGGAGGCGAGTAAGCGAAGACGGGGTGGCAGAATGAGCTAAGGGGTCGGCTTTCTGAGGCGAAGGAGCTAGCGAGAGGCTACAATGGAAACTGCGGGTGGGAATGAATTCTAGAGCAAGTGAGAGGCAACAATGGAGGCTACAATGCCTCCATGTCTGCATTCGAGAGCTCAGCTCGGAGACAACAAAGAGGCAAATGCTACAGGAGGGAAATGAAAGAGCCGAAAGACGCGGAGCCATCAAGAATAATTCTGGGTGGCGGGCTGGACTGAGAGAAGTAATGGAGGCTTGATGCCAGCAGTTGGTTGGCTTAAATGCTGCCAGACCAAGCCCATGTGTGGCCATGTGGCACATGCTAGGCCCTCCATCTCCCTTCCACGATTATGTCCGTGCATCCAGGGCAAAATTGTAGAGATTATTATTATTAATACTATTAATAATTAAGTATTAAGATATTTAAATTTATTTTATTATTTCTATTAAAATATTTTAATAGTATTAGATCATTAATATTTTTAATTTCTACAATTTTATTATTAATTGATATTTTAATATTTTAATATATTAATATATATATATATATATATATATATATATATATAGAGAGAGAGAGAGAGAGAGAGAGAGAGAGAGAGAGAGAGAGAGAATCACTAATATTATTATTATTAATTTCTATATTATTAATAATATATTTTTGTTTTGAGAATGAACCTCACTTCATGGCTTTAAACATTGACTACAAAAATTTCAATGTGAATATTCCGCAAATGAAAGATTAAAACTTATGTATTTTAATCTTTAATAATTTAATTATAAAAAAAAAATATTACAAATAATAACGCTGATATTAAATATTAATATAAATATTATTAATTTTTAACTATAATAATTCTTACTGAGATTTATTCATTACTTTTATAATTTACTCTCCCATTTTACCTAGTTAAGTATTAAATTTATTATTATAATTATATATTTAAATTAGGGAATATTGATTATCAATTAATTATTAGTTAATAATATTGTCCTCGAGGTGTAGGTTAGTGGGCGATCTTCCAAACGTAACACAATTTATAGAGGATATGTCGTAAGCCCCAAAGATATAGTGGTAACAATCAGAATCGATATCGTGTCTTGATAGTAGAAGCCTAACCCAATACCCAATTGTCGAGTCATCAAGTTATATATATATTGCATTATTCATTAGAATTAGGTTTTTTCTCCTTTCCCCTCTTATTTCTATACTTCCTTCCCACTATTTAATCTCTCGACTTGGTCATATTTTCATCATTCATCTATGCTAAAGATGAACCACACTCGTTGGTAATTTTTATGTTGATGTTTTAAACCAATAAGTGTGGTTCACTTTTACGATAAATGAATGATGAGAATATTACCAAGTCAAGAGATTAAATAGTGGGGAGGAAGTATACAAATAAGAGGGGAATGGAGGAAAAAAATAACTCTAATGAATAGAGGAAGAAATGATATATGTATATGTATACGTATATGGGCCTAATTGTTAAGAGCATGTGTTTCCTCCTAAGAGGTCACACGTTAAAAACCAGAGGGGGTAGAGTATGTATGCCTTCGTAGACTTAACAGTCAAATCGTTGCTCGGAGGTGGGTCCCTTGTCCCACAAACAAGGGGGTCTCAGACACCGATTTTGTGTCTGACTTGGCCGTGACCTTAAAATTGGATAATAATAACAATAATATATCATTTCTTCCTCTATTCACTAGAATTAGTTTTTTCCTCCTTTCCCCTCTTATTTTTATACTTCCTCCCCACTATTTAATCTCATGATTTGGCCATATTTTCATCATTCATCTATCCTAAAGATGAACCACACTTGTTGGTTAGAAACATCAACATAAAAATTACCAATGAGAAAATATATACGGGGTGTTGACATCATTGAACAAGTTGGATGTTGGGTCCATGATATAACCACACTTGATCATGTAAAACTAGATACCTGCAAGCTATGGATGTATACTCACATGTCAAAATGATGATTCAGGAAAATTCCTGGTGGAAAGGTTGGAAGAGAAACAAGAAATATTTCTATAGTTGGATGAAGCATAACAACTGATAAGTAAGATGGACCAAAAAATTAACATACTTGGCCAAATACTTGTCAAGCAGTGATTTTACAAACAAAGAGGATGAAGTCGATCCACCTAAAACCATTCAAGTGGATTCCCCTATAGCCTAATAAATAAATTTTCTAAATTTTCTAAATTTTTGTTGTTTAGTGCGTCATAGATATAGTCAATCATAATATGTGGTGTACCTAGAGATATACAATAGAATAGAGGCAATTTCTAGATAATTTTGCTACATTCCATGCCATATATTATGAAGGATCTTTTATGATATACCCAAGAAACTAAAGCTACCTTACTTGTATGGTTTCCCAATTACAAACAAAGAGGATGAAATAGATCCACCTAAAACCATTCGAGTGGATTCCCCTATAGCCTTGTACATAATTTTTCTAAATTTTTGGTATTTTTGTTTTTTAGTGTGTCATAGATATAGTCAATCATAATATGTGGTTTACCTAGAGATATACAATAGAATAGAGGCAATTTCTAGATATTTTTGCTACATTCCACGCCATATATTATGGAGGATCATTTATGATATACCCAAGTAAAGCTACCTTACCTGTATGGTTTCCCAGCAACAAACTAATAAAATTAGGGACATATTGTATTTATGTATATTTTTTATATAATATTACACAAGTTTCTCAAAACACACACACATATATAACTTTTAATTGTGTGGATGGGTGTGTCTATTTTAGAATATGACTTCTAGAATTTTAATTTAATAATCAATACTTATTGATGGTAGAGATTTAATCTCCACAAAATATTCAAGAATTTTTTCTTAATAGTAAGCACAAATATTGCTATTTATATCAAAATAAATTAATCATTTTCCCTTTTAATTAAATTGATTAATTAAAAAAAAATTGTATGAGCAAGTATCATAGGAAATGAGTTGTTATTTTTTTGGAATATGGTATTGATAAACCAGGGTATTGGCTAATGGGAAAATTAAGAATCCCCATTGTAAAGTAATTTTGTTTTTTGTTTTTGGTTTCTTTTTACATATATTTATAACTTGTATATTAATTTTTTTTGTCACTAATAATACTAATACTAATATAATTAAAGTTATAATATAAAATAAAGTTATAAGTTAATTAATTTTGATGAATTTTAAAATTTTAATAATAATAGTATCTTTCCCATAGTCAATTGGCCATGGATTGATGTATATTGTAGTTTATGAGTCATTTAATTTATATGGTTGTGCTAGTGAGTAATATGGTAAATTTTGATTGGCATAAAACTTTTTGGTTGTTTATATAACTTAGGACTTTTAAACAAGTGCAATCATATAAAATTAAATGGCTAGTAAACATGAATAGGCATGAAGCCATAATAAGCATCAAAATACTTATTTCATGATACATCTCACATCCCTAAAAATAATTAACATATAAGTTAAACATTTATACATTTATAAAAATAAAAAAAACATGGAACATGAACATATAAGTTAAACATATATAAAAAAGAAAACATGGAACATGATTCTTAATTATGGAGATTTACTTCCACTTTACCATGAAGATTATTAAACTACAATTAGGCTTTTTTAAATTATCATGGGCCAATACCATGTGTTCTCGATACCAAATGCCAAAAAAACCATAACTCACTCAAATGACACTCCTTCATATGACAAGTTTTTTAATTAGTCAATTTAATCAAAGGAGTAAAAAGAGCATAACTTCTTTGGAGATAAATCTAGATCATTGATTTGTGTATACTATTAAGAATATTCTAAAATATTTATTGGAGGTTAAATCCTTACCATCCACATGATAATAATTGATAATTAAATTAAAATTATGTAAACCCTATTCCAAAATAAACAAGTCTATCAATATAATTTACAGAAAAAATGACTCAAAATCAATAATATTAACACATTAACCCTAATCACTTAAACTATATTTACTCCAACCATTTAAACTACATTTATTCCAAACATATCCACTTCACATTAATTTCAAACATATCCACTTCACATTAATCTTAATCTAAACCATATATTTATGTGGTTGTATAGTTATATTTTTATTCATCTTAAAAACTATATTTGAGAATTGAGATTTTTTTATTTGAGATTTTTTAAAAGATAAAAACTATGTTTTGGCTACTTCATTTATTCCAAATATATCCATTTCACATTAATTCCAAACATATCCACTTCACATTCATTTTAATCTGAACCATATATTTATGTGGTTGTATAGTTAAGCCGGAGGCGTTTTCTTTGCCGGCTTGGGGTGAGCAAACACTGTTCACCCCAGCCAATCAAAACATTTCTTTATCATCCTTCTATCCAGTTAAAAGTTGACACATGTAACTGTCGGGTTCGTCCACGGAGTTGTCCTACGAGAACCCTGCAGCGAGTACAGGCGGTACAGGGGAAGAATTTGGTCTCATGGATGTGTGGAACCACGACCTGCTTTGGAGCTCAACGTCTCCTTAACGCCATCTTTACTTCCGGATCATGGTACTTCTCATACATCGAACGACAGCCCTCACCGGGCAGATCCCACATCGAATCCGCGCTCCTCCGAAGCCGCCCCGCCATGGACGCCTCCTTTTTGGCAGCGGCCAACAATCTGGCAGCGAAGGCCATCAAATTCTCAGCCGACAGCTGCTCAGCTTCGAGGGCGGAGAATGGCAGGAGAAAGTAGACCTCGTCCTGCCGGAGTTCTGTTGGAATTTTCAGAATTCCAAAATAACAAAACTGCCTTCCTTAGCACAGAGAAATATTTAAAATTCACTCACAGACAGAGTTTCAACTCAGAAAAAATTTATATTCCATATATAAAAAAAACTGTTGTTACAATTCTTCCTCAAAAAAAGGATTTACAATTGTGACTGCTGCTGTCACAGTGCACAAATAAAATTCTGTTTCACTAAAAATAAACACTGCTGTGTATGCTCTGTATTTTTTTAAAACACTCTGCTGTGTGTAATAAAATAAATTACAGCTCTCTGTCTTTTACAAAATGCACTCTGCTGTGCATAAAACTTCTGCTCTGTGTAACTTTGTTTTTAAAATACGCTGCTGTGTATCAAAAACATTCACCTTACGGCTTTTTACAATGTGCTGGGCTTATATATATATATATAACATTATGACATAAAATATATATAACCCATATTTAAAACAAATAACATTGCAACATAAAACATTAACCGCAAGTCTGTTGTTAAAACAAATTGTGGACCCCGCTGCAGGTGACGTCAGCAGGTCCGATTGGGTTCACAACTCCAGCCACAAATCTTCATTGACCCCCGCGGATTTGTTATGTGCATGCATTGGTGTGGGCCCAGCTGAATTGACATCAGTTGTTCTGATGGGGTATACTCCTCCGTCGGCTCTGCCTCATCGACCCCCGCGGACAGTCTTGCTGCCTGTTCTTTTAACTGGGCAGTTGGAAATTAATTCCAACACTCCCCCTTAATTTCAACTGCTGGGTTTTCCTGCATACCCATGCATTTTCTGAAATGTTCAAAGCTTTTCTGCTGAAGTGGCTTTGTGAGGATATCTGCAAATTGATCCTCTGTTCTACAATGCTGCAAAATAATCTCGCCATTGCTAACCAATTCCCGTATGAAATGAAACTTGGTGTCAATGTGCTTTGTCCTTTTATGAAAAACAGAATTTTTAGACAATGCAATAGCTGAGCTATTGTCACAAAAAATCACTGTCCCTTTTACCTGTTCTTGACATAAACTTCTCAACATTTTTCTCATCCAAACTGCTTGACACGCTGCTGCTGTAGCTGCCACATATTCTGCTTCTGCTGTAGACAACGCTACAACGGGCTGTTTCTTAGAAGCCCATGAAATGGCTCCTGAACCCATATGAAAAACATAACTGGAAGTGCTCTTCCGATCATCAACACTTCCAGCCCAATCACTATCTGTGTATCCAACTAAATCTGAACATTCTGAAGTAGTATAAAGAATACCAAACCTTTTAGTACCTTTAACATACCTCAAAATTCTTTTTGCTGCTTGCCAATGTGCATCCTTTGGCTTTTCCATGAATCTGGAAATCAAGCTAACAGCATGCATTATGTCTGGCCTAGTTGGAGTCAAGTACATAAGGCTGCCAACTATGCTCTTGTACAAACTAGGATCAAAATCCTTGTTGTTGTCCTCTCTGCTGAGTTTTAATCCCATCACTATGGGAGTGATCGCTGCTTTGCTTTCCTGCATGTTAAATATTTCAAGTACCTCATTTACATACTTTGCCTGTGAGATAAAAATCCCATTTTTATCTTGCTCTACTTATATTCCCAAGAAGTATCTCAACAAACCCATGTCAGTCATTTCAAATTCTTCTTTCATGACTGTTTTAAAATGTTCAATAAGGGAATCATCATTACCTGTAAAAATAACATCATCAACATACAAGACTACAATCAAGATCTTACCATCTTTTTCTTTGATGTAGAGGGTGGGTTCTCCCTCACACTTTTCAAAACCATTTTCCAGTAGATAGGAATCTATCCTACTGTACCACGCTCTTAGCGCTTGCTTTAGCCCATAAAGAGCTTTCTTCAACTTGCACACTTTGTGCTCTTGGCCTTTCTTTTCATAGCCGAGAGGTTGTTCAATGTAAACCTCTTCCATTAACACTCCATTCAGAAATGTTGACTTCACGTCCATTTGGTAAAATTTCCATTTGTTTTGTGCTGCTATAGACAACACTGCTCTCACGGTTTCCATTCTGGCAACCGGTGCGAAAGTTTCCTCATAATCTATCCCATGCTTCTGCTTATAGCCTTTGACAACAAGCCTTGCCTTGTGTCTCTCTATCTTGCCTTCGGCATTACTCTTGGTCTTGTAGACCCATTTAACACCAATGACATCTTTACCTTTTGGGAGTTCAACCAAATCCCAAGTTTTGTTCCTCTCTATGGCATTTATTTCCTCATCCATAGCTTCTATCCATTTCTTATCCTTGATAGCTTCTTCGAAATGAACAGGATCATCAACATGACAATATAAAGCAAACAAATAATTGATACCTTCTTTAGCTATATCTTGTTCATAAATTTCTTTCAAACTTCTGAATTTCTTACCTCTTTCAGTAGGTGTACAAGTGCTTGAAGAAGCACTTGAATTTCCTCCTTGTGGTGTGCTTGGAGAAGCACTTTCATTTCTCCTCAAGGGTGTGCTTTGCTGCTCTCTTGTTGGTGTTGTTGTTTGGGGATGTATTTCAGCCAAATCATCATCATTCTCATCATGAGATAAACAATGTTTAACATTCACAGTTTTCTCTATGCTTCCATCCCAAGCTTCCTCCTCAATGAACTGAACATCTCTGCTCACAAGAAACTTCTTGCTGGATGGGTTATATAACCTGTATGCCTTGGATTCCTCACTGTATCCAATGAAAATACATTTCTCCCCCTTGCTGTCCAACTTCTTCCTTAGCTGATCCGAAATGTGTGCATAAGCTACACATCCAAAAACCTTCATGTGTGTGACACTTTTCTTTGCGCCACTCCATGCCTCTTCCGGCACTTTGTTCATAACTGATTTTGTAGGGCACCTATTCAAGATATATGCTGCACAATGTACAGCTTCTACCCAATAATCATTAGGCAAATGCTTTGCCTTTAACATACTCCTCGCCATGTCCATTATGGTTCGGTTCTTCCTTTCGGCTACTCCATTTTGCTGCGGAGTATATCTAGTTGTAAACTTCTTTTGAATACCATTTTCTCTACAAAAACGTAGAAAATATTTAGATATATACTCACCTCCTCTATCAGTCCTTAAGACTTTGATATGCAGCCCACTCTGATTCTCAACAAGTGCTTTGAAATTGCGGAATTTTTCAAACACTTCACTTTTATTTTTCAAAAAGTAAACCCAAGTTTTTCTTGTAAAATCATCTATGAATGTTAACACATAGTGGCTGCTTGCAAGCGATGGAGTTTGCATCAGTCCACACACATCTGAGTGGACAAGCTCTAAGGGTGATTTTGCCCTTATGCTTTTCCCGGAAGGAAAACTTTCTCTGTGTTGTTTCCCCAAGATACAACCTTCACAAAGGCTGTCTGGTTTCTCTATCAATGGTAAACCACTTACCATTCCTTTTCTGTTCAACAAGTTAAGACCTCCAAAGTTGAGATGTCCAAATCTCAAGTGCCATAACCAATTATCATCTTTTGGTTCGCTTTGGAAAGTTTCTTGTGCAATTGCTGCTTTCTCTTCACCATTCTTCAAGTCTGCTCTCATTCTGAGAGGGAACATCCTGTTCCTTGTCATCTTCACTTCAGCAATACACTGTTTGCTGGGTGGTTTATCCATGATGGTACAAACATCATTATCAAAGAAAACATTATACCCCTTATGGACAAGTTGTCCAAAACTTAAGAGGTTACACTTCATTCCTGGAACATAATAAACATCTGCTATGGTTTTCCTTGCACCTAATCTTGTTAAAACATTTATATCTCCTTTTCCCATAACAGAAACTTTGCTATCAGTTCCTAGTGTGACTTGTGACTGCACACTTTTATCTAACATAGAAAACATTGCTAAGTTTCCTGTCATATGGTTACTACAACCGGAGTCTAGAAACCATAAGTCTTCACTCTTTTCTTCAGCAATATTACAAGCTAAAAAAAAATTACTTTGGCTGCTATTTTCTTTTGTGAAATTTGCACTAGTTTCACTTCTCATATCATTCTGCTTCTTCTTTCTACATTCATTAGCATAATGACCATATTTTTTACAATTGTAACATTGGACATTGGATTTGTCATACCTTTGTCCTTGATCATTCTGCTGACCACTTTGCTGGCTGCCTTGGCCGTGGCTGTGACTTTGACTATTGCACCTTCCATGTGAATGTGAAGGACTGTTCCTTCCACCTCTGTTTTGGGTTCTGCCTTTTCCTCTTCCTTTGCCTTGTCCTCTTCCTCTTCCGAAAGACATCTGGGACTTAAAAGCATGTTCAAGAGATGAGTTTTCACTCCTACCCAATCTCTGTTCATGGGTCATTAGTGATGCATGAAGTTCATCCACTGAAAACTTTGTGAGATCCTTAGTCTCCTCTATGGTGGTTACAATCACATCAAATCTTGAGGGTAAGCTTCTCAAGAGTTTTTCAACAATCCTCTTGTCTTCAAGAGTCTCTCCATGAGATCTTATTTGTGTGACCATTCCAATCACATGAGTGAAGCATGAGTCAATAGTGTCTGACTCTTTCATACAGAGAGTCTCAAAGTCTCTCCTCAGCAACTGAAGTTTTGTTGTCTTCACTTTCTCCATTCCCTGATAAGCTGTCTTGAGAGTTTCCCATGCTTCACTGGATTTCTTGGCTGCTGCTATCCTTGGAAACACACTCTCATGCACTGCTTGATACAAGAAGAAAAGAGCCTTGGCATCTTTCTTCTTATTGCTCTTCATCTATTCTTTTTCTGCTTGAGTTAAAACATAAAACTCTGCTTCATTTGCTGGCTCTTCAAAGCCATCCTCAACTAATTCCCATAAGTCTTGCGAGACAGACAATGCTCTCATAGTTATTGACCAGTAGTCATAATTTTTCCCATTAAACATTGGGAGATGGATATTTCCCATACCCATACCAGTGTTGGAGCCTGCGATTCTGCACTCTTAACTATGATTTAAAAAACACTTGACTGTGTGTTTACAAATTAACAAACTGTTCTTCAACAGTGACACAAAACTGTATAGAGAAATACCTTGAATTCCTTTTGGCTGAGTCTTCACACTGCTGGAGAAGCTGCTGCAACAAAGAACTCCTTTCCTTCAGCTTATTTGACCTTCAAATAGCCTGGATTGGCTCTGATACCATGTTGGAATTTTCAGAATTCCAAAATAACAAAACTGCCTTCCTTAACACAGAGAAATATTTAAAATTCACTCACAGACAGAGTTTCAACTCAGAAAAAATTTATCTTCCATATATAAAAAAAACTGCTGTTACAATTCTTCCTCAAAAAAGGATTTACAATTGTGACTGCTGCTGTCACAGTGCACAAATAAAATTTTGTTTCACTAAAAATAAACACTGCTGTGTATGCTCTGTATTTTTTTAAAACACTCTGCTGTGTGTAATAAAATAAATTACAGCTCTCTGTCTTTTACAAAATGCACTCTGCTGTGCATAAAACTTCTGCTCTGTGTAACTTTGTTTTTAAAATACGATGTTGTGTATCAAAAACATTCACCTTACGGCTTTTTACAATGTGCTGGGCTTATATATATATATATATAACATTATGACATAAAATATATATAACCCATATTTAAAACAAATAACATTGCAACATAAAACATTAACCGCAAGTCTGTTGTTAAAACAAATTGTGGACCCCGCTGCAGGTGACGTCAGCAGGTCCGATTGGGTTCACAACTCCAGCCACAAATCTTCATTGACCCCCGCGGATTTGTTATGTGCGTGCATTGGTGTGGGCCCAGCTGAATTGACATCAGCTGTTCCGATGGGGTATACTCCTCCGTCGGCTCTGCCTCATCGACCCCCGCGGACAGTCTTGCTGCCTATTCTTTTAACTGGGCAGTTGGAAATTAATTCCAACAAGTTCCTCCTCCGTCTGCAGAGGACGGCAGTTAACGGTGTAGAGATCACGGGAGTGACAGATGAAATGTCGGGGGTGGTGTTGTAGCACTCGCTTTAAACTAACCGGCGGTGGAAAAATTCTACCCACTCCTGGAAATATAAAGGTCGTAAGAATTTTTTTTTTATCAAGAACTCTGTCAATATGCCACTATATATTGATCAGAAATGGGCAGAAATGGGAAGAAATAAGACTGTCGATTAATAGTGATCAAGGATTATAGAATTGGTAAAATGCGATGCTAAAATCAATAACAGAATTGAAAGATTCGACAACATAAATAAAGATAGGCATAACTAACTCTCAATGAAGTAATTACATACACCGGTTGTCTCTGTCACACAGTTTGTAAAGAAAAACCGTAAATCACCGAAGTCACAATGCAAGGTGACCAAGGAGGGAGGAGGCGTATTTAATGAGATGCAGTTGGTAGACGTCCGAATAGAAGGACACAGGTGTAGGACATGCACAAAGAAACGTGGAGGCATTACGAGATTAATATAACCATGAAGAGAGCGAGAAGTCTACACGAAGAAGGAATGGTAATCGAAATGATTTTGGGTAGAGTTACGTGAATTGCAACCATTCCACAAAGCGCGTATTCCTTATCGAAACATTGGAGCTCGAGGGGCCTTTGGTTCACTGTAGAAGTCGACCGTTAGTGTGTGAGTCCTAACATTGAGATATGCAATTTAAACATTAAAACAAGTACGGTTGCTGAGCAACAAGTCCCTGCCAAGCAGGAAGTGTCGCTCAGTGGCAGCCATACCATAGCTGAAACAACACTTGAATTCCCAATAAATTCAAAACCGCATTTGGTCACGTTTTAGCGCTACTTAAACCCGAATAAGGACTTGAATTCCTAATAAATTCAAAACCGCATTTGGTCGCGTTTTAGCGCTACTTAAACCCGAATAAGGTAGCCAGCGGATAGCTAGAAATAGTGCATGCTTTTGGTATTTCTGTGAGTAGTTTTTTTATTTATTTTTTAGCGCTACTTAAACCCGAATAAGTTTTTTTATTTATTTTTTAGCGCTACTTAAACCCGAATAAGGTAGCCAGCGGATAGCTAGAAATAGTGCATGCTTTTGGTATTTCTGTGAGTAGTTTTTTTATTTATTTTTTAGCGCTACTTAAACCCGAATAAGTTTATTTATTTATTTTTTAGCGCTACTTAAACCCGAATAAGGTAGCGAGCGGATAGCTAGAAATAGTGCATGCTTTTGGTATTTCTGTGAGTAGTTTTTTTATTTATTTTTTAGCGCTACTTAAACCCGAATAAGGTAGCCAGCGGATAGCTAGAAATAGTGCATGCTTTTGGTATTTCTGTGAGTAGTTTTTTTATTTATTTTCATTAAATTTACATGGACTACTAAACAATAGTCTAAAGAAAAATAGTTTCCCCTTAGTATTTATTAAATTAATATTTTAAATTATAAGTTTAATAGCAATTAATTTAATGTAAGAAATTTTAAACACGTCATACTTAATACTTAATAATTTTCCAAAATTAGAAAGTTTTCGTGAAATAAAAAAATCAGTAAAATATCACAATGATAGTAATTCAGTGACAACAATATTATTGAAGACAATTTAAAAGTTAAAAACATGTCCTACTATAATAAAAAAATAGCTTTCTAAGATTTTTTAATATATTCACATCTATATAAACAAATATGAATATCATGTAATATATTCACATCTATAAAAACAAATATGAAGATTATATGAAGATTCCAACTCATAGGTAAATTAATAAACGCTAGTAATAAATATTATTATTATTATTTATTTTGTACTATTTATTTTATAGATGCTAAACTTGCATGGCATACACGTGCCGTCTCCTAGCTTCAAGATAGGGAAATATTTCTAAGTGTCGTCTCCTAGCTTCAATATAGCGAAATATTTCTGCCAAACGAAAACTCCTGATTTAGCTTCTCAAATATTTAAGACATTTTACAGGCAAATAAAATATCGATTGGATTTTGGTTTTCCCAGGCTCACAATGTCAATGGATGGGAAACTTCAGGGGAGTGTGGAATGTTGATGAATGTGAAACAATTTGCTCCAGGTAAGTGTTCTTCCTCAGAAAGTCAGTAAAAATATTTATTTCCATACAGTAAAGAAAACCCATATAATCAGGAAAGAATTTTCTTTGTTCATCTTGTTTTGGGAATCGAGGGCAAGGGTTTCCCTTTGTTTTTTTCACGGAAATAGTTAATGGCCACCGAAAATTAGTTAAAGGCCACCGAGATATAATTTTATCTGATTGTCTGTAACAGGAATTTGTTCGCTGCCCCGACTGTGTGAGAGGCTGTTTTGTTGCTCACATCAGGGCCTCGTTTATCTGTTCAGAATTCTGGCAGACCAAGTGACTCATTATGAAATTGCCTGATAATCCTATTGAACCCTTATTCAGACAATGTTTTTTCAAGGAAGTAAGGATGCATCTGTCTTTTGTTGGGAGTTATGTGCTTTCTGTGACCCGCATATGCCATGTGGCCCTGCATAGAATAATTTTAGAAGGATGCCCTTTGGTCTAAACAAGAATAAATGTGGAACAAGAAAAATCTGCAGAGAAATGAAAGCAAATAGATGCAATTTAGCACTTTGATTGGTACCTGAATTGCATGGCCCAGCCCATCTTTCCTCCCTAGGATGGCATGAAAACATCGTTGTTCAATGAAACAATATAGTCAATTGCAGCGAGAAGCGATGCTTTCCCTCCCCAGGCAATGCAAGGCTCTCTTTGTTGTGAAAGTTAAGGAAATGTTTCTTCAATGGTTCCAGAGCTTCTTGCTGCAATCTTTCTCCAATCTTAAATGCAAAGCCACATAAGGTGCTCCCACATTCTCTGCATTGGCCTATCCCCACAGCTTGTATAGGTGCTGTAAACCTCAAAGCATTCTCATTGATTAACTCTGCAATTTATATTTAAATCTCAAAGTAAATTCGAAGGATTAACTCCAAGCAATCATTGAGTTAAAAAAAAAGTTTGTAGATAACCTTACGTAAACGGTGGAGCCTCTAAAACTGGGTTCAAAACTCTGCAAGAAAACCCTAAAAGGAAGAAACTTGGTCCATAACAACAGTAACCTGGCCATATATATAGAGAACTTGCAAGAAGAATACACTAAAAAATTATATCACTAATTCGAGAGGTAGAATATTATTGGTATATTAAATAAAAATATGATAGAAAACTTCAGTGAAAGTATGAAATTACCTTCAAAGCATATACGAATTCTGGCCGAGGTGGAAACCTGGTATTTATATCAGGTCAGACGGAGAAATTAAAACAATCCTCTCAATCCATCCCTCGGCTAGGCCATATTGTCGAAAGAAATGTACGGCATCTGCGCAGCCCGACCTTTCCTGCAATAAAGGAGTTTTTAAGGGGGAGGGATCTTTTTCTTTACGATACCCCCGCCCATAACTAATAAACTATCGGGGGATTCAATATGGAACAACTAGTTGTGTTTATCTAAACGAGGGGAGATGGCAGGTGCGTACTGAATGCGAGTATGGGGGATTGACTGAAATGGGTATTTAATGGGTTTAGAATGGGAGACTTGCGTATTGAGACTGGGAGAATGTGTATAGAACGGGGCATGAACTGAACAACTCTGAGAACTGACTGAATCACAACTGTAACAGATCCTTTCTCCTTCTTTGTCCTATTCAGTTTTGATCTTCCGTCCATTGTACCGCCCCACCCCTTTCGGATGTTTTCTGTTAGCATCAGAGCCGAAGCTGCATAACATACGACAATCCCAAATATTTAATGCCCAACACTGCAACGCAATGAGAAGGCTCCCGTTCCATTGTAGAGACCACCACCGCCATTGTTGACACCGCAGCCCCTGGCACCACATGGCACTACAATAACATGCACTAGGTGGCACCTAAATAACATGCACAAGTTACTTAAAGTGAGCAAAGAAAATAATGAAACATATAACATTTGTTGCTAGAGAACTAATGCTAACATTAGTTCAATTTCTGAAATACCAAGCAGACAAAGTGAAACATAATATAAGCTTTTTCGCCTCTCCACCTCGGGAAGAGGCCAGAACCATGAAAAAAAATACTATGCATTTAACGACTCAGGAAGGCTGTATAAACTGCAAGAACCAATAAACAGAAAGAAAACTAATGCTATAACTCATTTTCAATTACTATAGTCCCATGCCTAACGGCAGGGACTAATAAAACCTAAATCAATTGCATTTCTGGTAAAATTCAGATATAAAATCAAAAAAAATGAATTGATAATTTCAAGACTTTTTACTTAAAAAGAGTCAAGCTTTTTTTTTAAGCGTATCTTAAAATGTAATTAAGGATGACTTAAATTAAAAAGAATAGTCCTCGTCTTCGATTTTTATTTTTATTATAAATTTTGTGAATTTATTATTCCGAAGT